>JACGAQ010000042.1:0-600913 GCA_014119065.1 Orius insidiosus | reverse complement strand
TTTTAGAAAATTTACAAGTTGATTTTCACCCCAAGAGTGCTTATGTACCTAGCAGACACAAACAGTTTTTATTGTCTCGACAAAACGGGAATGATATTTCCGTTTGGCAATGAGGCGAACGGATTACATGTCCTATTTAGAGTGTTGGGGCCATTAGCTCGTAAGAGATTCTCCCCCTTTAACGATCCGTGGGGAGTCTCATTAAGAAGCGATCCTTCACTGGAAAGGTCGGACTGAGTAAACATCGACCTGGCACTCGGCCACATCAAATCTATCACCCCCCACCCCCTCATTTATTTCTTCGACTATGACACCGATAAAATATTTAAAACTTTCGATATTTAATAAGCCAATTTTCTCCTTCGCGGCTATTTTTCCAATTAAACTGTCAATAAGAAACGATGGTTAAAAAACAATTTTTAACAATTATAGACACTGCGGAAAATAAAATATAACACACTTATTAGCTTTTAGAATATTTTATGCGATCTCATATTTTCTTTTACGATCGATACAGAAATGACGGTTTAAAAAATGCGGTGTTTACAAAACAGTAATTTTAGCAATAATGGGGGAGTTTTGACTTTACCTCTGGGAGTTGTGGGATTCCCACTGGGCACAAAGGTCGGGGTTCGAAACCTAAACTTGTCATTCTAGCCAGTCGCCAGAACACTGGAGGCCCTGGTTCGAAAGTCTCACGGGGCCCCCCTCTTTGATTCTTTTTGAATTTCTTAACACTTTCGGACTTATCATCTGCGATTTTTGAATTTCGAAAAAATGGCGGAGATATGCACGTTTGAAATTTTAAAAACTGCGCGCTGCCGAAGCTTTGGTCCATTTTTCACCAAATTTTCAAAAAAAAAAACTAAAAAATTTTTTGAAAAAAAAAAGAAAACCTCTTCGTTATACTTCCCTCTCTTATACTTCCCCTCCTTTATACTTTCCCTCCCTATACATCCAGAGATATGCACGTTTGAAATTTTAAAAACTGCGCTGCTGCCGAACCGTTGCAGTTGTTCTGATTTTCACCAAATTCTCACCAAATACTCCTTATATTTTTTAAAAATTTTGGTGTAAAAAAATTATCAATTTCCACATTAATTTTCATTTTAGTGGGGAGAAATTCATATGTCCCCCGTTACGAGAGGGACCTCCCTTGGGCGAAAATCCCGTTATTTCTACCTTGATACATGAAAAAATTTTCGGAAAAAAATAACTTAGAATTTTTTCGGGAAAAAAGCGCCAAAAAAAAAGAAAACTTAAAAAAACTCGGAAAATTTTTGACAAAAAAAACTTAGAAAATTTTTGCATTTTGGTGAAGAAGGTAAGGTAAAAACGTGAAAAAGTGTGGCAAAAAGAGACGAGGTTTCCGTTTTTATAATAACAAAAAGTAATAAGATAAAAAAAATAGTTTAGTCATTAAAACAATGAAGTGAGGGACACTAAAAAATCAAAGCAAACATTGTAGCGCCCTCCGTTTCTTTTACTTTTCCCGGCATTTTCCGCCGAATCTTTGTAAAATATTGCGCCGAAACCATTCATCGGATTTTCTTATATAATATACTTTTAGAAAGAGCTCGTCAAAGCCTAAAAAATGGCTGACGGTTTTTTTGGAAAAAATGTTTAGTCGAAAAATAAAATTTCTGTTTTCCAAAGGAAAACTGTTTTTCCAAAGGAAAACTTTTTCGGAAAAAATGCTCCCAAGACCGTATAGGCATTTCCAAACTAAGGAGAACGAGCTTTTGTAAACAATTTTCTGATTATTTTTAGTGCTTAAATTTAGGAAAGTAATTTTAGGGCGAAAGTGCTGCGATCTCGTTTTCGAAATAAAAGGCGGTATGATGGCCCTTAAGGCGTATTTTTTTTAACGATCCTTAAGAATCCCTTTTTTCAAGTTTTCCTTGAAACCCCTTCCTTGTCGTTATTTCGTATTGTGAACCTCCCTTGAAGTCTGTTCCTTAAAATAAAAGGAATCCTTTCGATTTCCCTCCGTTTATCCAGGTACTATTGAGTTACCTTAAGGAGTACTTGACCGAGGGCTCATTGATCACACAATCCTTGATCCTAAAGAGTCCTAAAGATCCATTCCCAAAAACCGTCTGTCGAGGGTATGACAAATAACTTGAGAAATTTAAAAAATGGAGGGCATTTGAAACTTTGGAACCATTGCCCCCAGAAAACCTCGCCTAAAGGAAGGAATGTTAAGGAATGTTTGTTTTGGTCAGGAGAGTTTCAAGGAACGTAAAGAAATAAGGGCCAGAGACTGAAGACCCATTGGGAAAAGCGTCCATTGTGGGCATTACAATAATTCTATTTGTGAAAGAAGGTAATGAAAGTAACTTCTAGCCACACCTACTTGAAGACGTATTTCCGTCGAACAGAACATCATAATAAAAAATGACATTTTAAATTTGAATAAGTACTATATAGGTAGCACCTGTGAATGATAAATACCTATTAGAAAATCCTTCAATAGATTTATCGCTTTGTCCAAAGGCGTTCGGATCATAATTAAAGAATTTAACTGCCTCAAGTGTCGGTCTCCCCTTTGTTTCTTACCGTTCCATGAATTAATGACGCAACTGCTCCTAATTTATCGATTTCCATCTCGGGAACCGTTTTGAAAAAAAAATTGGCAACATAAAAGAGGCTAAATAATTTTAAAGGGGTCGCTTAATTTTTTTTTAATCACAATTAGAAGTAATAGGGGCGAGTTATTTTTCACAAGTCGACACAGGTCGGGCCAGAAAGGTAGCAAGTGACACCTCATTTAAACCTATTAACGCAGCACATTGTATTTACTAATGGCCGCCCTCATTATACAAAGGATATACGAAAATAAACGTTAAATTGGTGGCGGATGTATTAAGTTGTTATGTATCAATCTAACCCTAGAATTAGTCAGAAATACTTCTAAGAACGATCAGTTATTAAAATGAACCGTGAATAAGTTGGGAACATCATCAACAGCAGTGTCTTCTTCAAATAAAATCATAGTAATACCCTTGATAGATGCTTTGTAGAAGCGGGCCCTCTGGACGATCAGTTAATGACGATCAACATGTCAATAACAGTTAATAACGATCAGTTATTAAATGAACCGTGAATAAGTTTGGGAACATCTAAAAATGGTTCGGCAGAGTGGTCCTTCAAAGAAAATGATAGTAATACCCTTGATAGATGCTTTGTATAAGTGGGCCCTCTGGACCATCAGTTAATAACAATCAACAAGTTAATAACAGTTAATAACGATCAGTTATTAAAATGAACCGTGAATAAGTTTGGAACATCATCAACATGGTTCGGCAGTGTCTTTCTTCAAAGGAAATCATAGTAATACCCTTATTAGATGCATTGTAGAAGTGTGCCCTATGGGAAGATCAGTTAATAACGATCAACAAGTTGATAACAGTTAATAACGATCAGTTATTAAAATGAACCGGAATAGTTGGGAACATCTTCAACATGGTTCGGCAGTTTCTTTCTTCAAAAAATCATAGTAATACCCTTGATAGATGCTTTGTAAAGCGGGCCTGGAAGATCAGTTAATAACGATCAACATGTTATAACAGTTAATAACGATCAGTTATTAAAATGAACCGTGAAGAGTTGGGAACATCTTCAATTTCGGCAGTGTCTTTCTTCAAAGAAATCATAGTAATACCCTTGATAGATTATTTGCAGAAGCGGGCCCTCTGGAAGATCAGTTAATAACGATCAACAATCAACTAGTTAATAACGATCAGTTATTAAAATGAACCGTGACTTCCGATCTTCATCGATTCGGATTCTGTGGTGGCCCGTTTTTTCGCAAGAAAACATTACTTAGCAAATCCTGTGACCTCAAAAGGTGAAAAATGGTTTTAGTTTCTGTCCTAAAATAAAATTTACGAGTATTTTAAGGAAGCCTGACATATTAAGAGCCGAATTGAAAGATTCTCTTCCTCTTTCCGTCTATTTTTAAATCGAAATCCGGGGCGTACGGTCCAATAGGGAATCGGAGGCGTAGTTTTAAAACAGATACGCCACCGAAACGTCACGTCAGCAAATGCATAAATAATAGTTTTTAAATGAGAGGAGGGACCTGTCGCCTCCACGTGTGGGCCCCCAAACAGAGATGTCGCCGCTTCCGTGCCACTGTTAATTAGAGGAGGAAAACATGAGGAATAGAAACGAAGATTTATATCCTACGCGTCCTTTTTTTAAGTTTACACCTTTGCGAGCCTCTTCTTTTTTAAAAAAGGAAAAAAAAAATTTAAAATTGGGTAAGCCCAATACTGGTAGTCTTCATCAAAAATCGCCACCAAAATCTAGACTTTTGGCCATCAAAAATTGTATTTTATTAATTACATTAAATTTGAAGGAGAAAATTATTTGTATATTTAAAAAACCAATAATAACGAGGTTAGTGGCTCTATCTCTTGGAGAACGGTGGCGGCTTTAGGGAGACTGTTTGTTTCCGGCTTCCCGCTGTATCCACTAAATCTCTCGGAGATAGAGGCACAGTGAAAAGATAGAAATGATGAGGGATAGCTCACCTGACGAGGCTTTTTAAGCCGAAACGCGTCGTGAGATACCCGTTATCACAGTCATTTCTTCCTCCATTATTGGTTAACTATATGATAGTGAAATCAACCCCCTTGCGGAATATAAAGCAATAAAAATTATTAGGTGTACAAAATGAACTCGGCTAAAATCTACAAACTTCAAATTTACCCTGTGGCTGAGTTTTATTTTGTACACCTAACAAATAAAAATTGTAGGAAATTTAATTCTCTATAAATTTGTACTTAATTATTTTTTTCTAGGATGCACCATTTCGGAAAATAATTTTTTTAAAAATAAATTTATCTTGAAAACAGTGCGTCCTAGAGAAAAATGAATAGAATAAAAATTAAAGAGAATTAAATTTCCAACAGATTTTATTTAGTGCATTTTTTCAATATCTGTAACGGTTTACGATTAACAAGCCTTTAAAAATTAACTTTCTTAATGGTTATACTTCAATAACCTTCTTACACGGAGAAGGTCAACTTTTGATGGAATTAACGCCTAAAATGTTCAAAATTTGAAAAAATGATCTACTAGGTGTACAAAATGAAACTTGGCTGAAATCTACAACATTTGAAACCCTACCGAGGCCCCCTGTCCAACTGGGTAATCTTTGAAATTATGTAAAATTTAAGCAGCACGCTCTCAATAGATCCTGAAGGAATGATAATGAGAGTTCACCATGTTTATAAATTATAAAATGTGAAATTATACGGAATGAATTGGCGTTTTGGGGGGGAAAAAAAGAAAAGCGCGCAATAATTCGTTCGAATTACAGTTCGAATTCAACAAAATTACAACTGTTAAACTTTCAATTAAGCAGAGTATTGATTTTTCAGTCCAGGGGGTCTAAATCATAAAGTATTATTAGGGAAGCGATACTGCGAAAGAGGGACGGAACGAGAACAGTCGGCTATCAATAATAAATTGAAAAATGTAACGGATTTTAAGCGGAAAAATTCATGTCGGATGGAAAGAGTTTGGATGGGCGGGGGGTCAGCGTGAATGATTTTCCATTTAAAAACGGGGAAATCCCCGGAGTTCGCCAAACGCCAGAGTACTTCATACAATGATTCACATTTTAGCACATGAATAACGACTTTAGCGCTAATCCGGAGTTAACTCCGGGGAACTTTTTTCGTCCGAGAGTCTGCAGTAAAAATGGGAATGTTAAAGATCGAAACTCTGCTCTTTATGAAAATGTGATGACATAAATCAAATCTGAAGGTTCAGGAGGCGGCAAATCTCTGGATAACTAAGGGGTCCCAAGGCCCATTACAAGGCAACAACACCTGCCTCCCAGATATCTAAACCCTCTTAATATCCGTCGAATAATAATCGCGAGCCATTCCGATTGATTATAAGATCAGTGCGTTATACGATAATTGGGATACTGACCAGTTGATTTTGGTATGCAGTCACTGCTGTGAAAATCGCTTCAGGATAAACGAATGTTTTATACATCTCTTGCTCGAGGTCCGAATTGGCGCTGATGATCCAGGATCCGGCCTTTTGACCAAATGTATCCTGGGCTGGTATTTGTGCATCGAGTTTAAAACGAGCTGAAAAAAAGAAAAAATCGATAAGTTTCTTTTGATGGGAGTTTAAGGGAGGGGTTGATCGGCGTTTTGTTACTTCTCGAATTTTTTAATCTAATTGAAATCCCTTCCACCCTTCTTTTTTGGGGGGCTAATGCGACAGAATTACACAGCGGCTCGCTTCTAATGATGATACTCCCGTTTTAAACCGTGGATTACCTTCTTACAAACTTTTTCACCGGTCATCAACTGTTTTCCTTCTTGAAAGAGGACGGTTATTTCTGTCCGACTTTTTTTTTTTCACGACGGAAGAGAAAATTTAATTTAATTACATGAGGGAAAAACGCAGTGAAGAGTTGTTAAAAAAATCTTAAAAATCGTGCGCAGATTTTGAGGTCAACGGAATGACTACTCTGCCGAGAGAATCTATGTCCGATTTTTGGGTGAAGGCCTCCCAGCATTTTTCAAATGATTTTTGCCCATGGCGTAAAGTACCAGAACCTCTAGTCTGATTTTAGCTGTACTCTGCCTAGAGAATTTATGTATCACACCTCTATGCCCGATTTTTGAGTGAAGCCTCCCTGACCCGGCATTTTCAAATGATTTTTGCCCATGGCGTAAAGTACCAGAACCTCTAGTCTAATTTTAGCAGTACTCTGCACTGAAAAAAAAGCAGTTGTAATATTGATGAAACGCAAATTGTTGACTTTTTTTCATTGCCACAAGTAGTTTTTTCATCTTAATAATAATTTTTTTTTCATTGAGTTATGATGGCATTGTTGTTACAACGAATCGTCGATTTTTAAATTGTACAACATAAATTTATTCGTTACCATGAATTTTTTCATAGCACCAACAATTATTTTAAAATGGGATAATGAATTCTGATTATCAAAATTACTCGTTGTTCTTGTGATTGTCTCAACAAAGAGTATGGTTAAAATAATGAACTATTTACATCGTTTTTAAAAATAATGAAACCAATCATACATTCCTATGTCTTAATTATTGAATTTAATGATTTTGCATTACTAAGAAATTAATGATACTTAATTACCGTAGTAATGAATTTTTTATCATTGTTTTAACAATTTTTTTTTTCAATAAACTTTGTTTCTTCATTATTAATTTAATAAATTTTCGAACGAGCGCTATTTGAGTGAGCGGTTTTGGTTTTGCCGCGTAAATTTAAAAACAATTGATCTCTCTATCCAACATTACCTACTCATTTTACCAAACTGTTTTTTTATTTATCAGTTTTATTTTTAATTTCTGTAATTTAAATTGTTTTTTTTTTTTTTTTTTAATATCACGTTTATGCTGTAAAAAATACCTAAATACAAAAATTAGTTTTGATACCTACAGGTAGGTAGTCGATAACAACCTTTATTTTTTTGGGGGCCTAAAAATTTTTCGGAACACTTTACGGCCGTAATGTTTATCCGATTTTCTCTAGATTTTCCTTTTGTGATTATCTAGCGAAAGCAGACATTCATCGAAATTCGCCAAAATGCGGTGGAGATCATCTGTCGGTAGGTAATGCTGCGGCCATATATACCTACATCCGATCCTTATCAAATTTACACTAAATACTCTTTACCTATATGTAATCCCGAATTCAAGTTAGGTAATAAATTCGATGAATTTTAGTAATAAAGTAGACAAAGTTTGGTTAGCTTTGTTAGCCGCAGCGCCGTTTTAAAACCTTCAGACAGTATTATCTCTTCGAAATTCGAAAATCGCTCTCCAGAATTTCTTATTCAAATAGCATTTTATGGGGGTTTCTAGAAGCTCATTCTCCATATACTAGACGATGACGGTAAAACAAGAACTTCTTGAGGAAGTTAATTCTGGCAGAGTAAGTTATTTTAATTCGGTGTTTTTCCTCCAACCTGAGCGGCTAATTTGCTGTGGCAACGATGAGTTTGCAATTTTGACTCGCAAAGTGTGAAGGGTAAACCGAGTTGACTCGCATCCTATCCGAAATTTTGACGAAACCTCAAAATTTGAAAAGACCCCCCTGAAGGAGATGTTGCTCAAGATTGTTGCTATACCGTCTCAACGGTTTAACGGTTTAAAAATTAAACGGTCTCAACGGCTTTTAAAATCAAATATCAATGAATTAGTTCATTGTGTAAATGATTCATTTTTTACTTTTTTTTATTTTTAAAATCAGTACGTAAAAGCAATGAAATGATTCATCGAATCAAAGAAATCTACTTACAATTTATGTATTTATTTCGTCAAATTCATACTTTTGGTTTTAACAATAATGAAAATTTCGTACATAAGACAATACTTTTTATTAACTTCAACCCCTCCAAAAAACCGCGAGAAATCGTTCATTTGTCCTCCGACTCTCAAGCGAGGAAGTTCGTTGCCCTCTGGACAAGTTTAGTGCGTACGCAGCTTATCTCCGAAAGGCACCATCATTAAGGTAAGCAATAAAAAATGTACAACTCGATATTATTATATTATTATCTTCATTATTATTTACAGCGACACCTATTTTTTCAGTCCAAATTTTAAAATGCGGTGCTTTTTATGCGTTTCGACCTTTCCTACTTTCAATGAACTGTATAGTCACCAGAAGCGTGTTCACAATTTAAATAGTAGCTCAGATTTTCATTGTGTTGAATGCACCCAAAAATTTACGCTTTTTAAAAGATACAAAAAACATATTTTGACAAAACATATAAACAAATCATTCGATTCCGCAAGTCATTTTACCCCTATGGAACGCAATTCACCCATTACTTCTCCAGTTCAACCCTCCACTTCATCATATAACATACAAACTCTACAAACATATAACATACATGAAAATCAGGCGTCAGATCCAGCTTTTTTTAATTTTCCCATATCATCAGATCAAGTCGATTATGACTATAATGCTCATTTAGAATCAATAGAAGAATCAGCCTTTCAATTTTGTTTAGCCTTCACAACAAAGACAATCTTTCAAGAAAAGACGTTTATAATATTCAAAAATCTATAAGTGAAGAGATTATCGCCCCTATTTTAGATTTATTTAAAAATATTATAACCTGTCAAAAAAATCCGGATCAATCTCAATCCTTCCTTAGCGATATTATGTGCTGTATATCTAAACTAAGAAATCCATTCCAAAATTTTGACTCTGATCACAAGTTTTATACAACATTACAAATTAAAAATAATACCAATCACTATGAATCATGTTTCAAAGAATTCAATATATATGAAGAAATAGCACCTGCACATAAAAATGGTGAACTCATACATAAAACAGTAAAAGCAAGTGGCATTCTGATGCCCTTAAAGTATCAGTTCAAAGTTTTTTTTGAAAAAAATAACCTTATCACGAGCACTCTGAAGTACATAGAAAGTTTAGAGAATAATAACAGCAAAAGATTAACCAACTTTGTTCAAGGAGAGCTTTGGAAAAAAAAAACAATTATACCCTGGTCAACTTTTGATACCATATATTTTATATATAGATGATTTTGAGATAAATAACCCATTGGGGACCCACGCATCTAAGGATTCCATTTGCAATTTGTACTATTCTTTCCCTTGCTTACCGTTTAGCGAGTCTAAAATTAAAAATGTTTTTCTTGCTTCCTCCGTTAAATCAAAAGAATTAAAAAAATTTCAAAACGAAAAATGTTTTCAGTTATTGATTGAAAGCATTATTTCGTTAGAAACAGAAGGAGTAAAAATAAAAAATGAAAATACTATCATGAATATTCACTTTATATTAGGGTTAGTGGTGGGCGATAATTTGGGCTTAAATAGTTTCCTTAATTTTAGCAGTTCGTTTTCTAGCACCTATTTTTGTAGGTTATGCCAAGGGGCCAAAGATATTTGTCAACTCACATCTTCAGAACAACCAAACCTAATGCGTACAATAGAAAACTACGACAGTGATATAATTACCAGTGATCATGGAGTAGTGAAAAACTCGCTAATGAATAACATACCATCTTTTCATGTTGTTGACAATTACTACGCAGATATTATGCATGATCTGTTTGAAGGCGTGTGTCATTATGACCTTATTCATATTCTGAATTACTTCATTTATCACATGCAATTCTTTTCGTTAAGCACATTAAATTCTCGAAAAACTAATTTCGATTATGGCCCTACAGAAATTAAAAATACATCTCCAATAATCGAAGAAAAACATTTGAAAAATAAAAAACTCAAGATGTCAGCAAGAGAAATGATGACATTTGTTATCAATTTTCCCATTATGATCGGTGACTTTGTCCCCGATGACGATGATGTGTGGGCATTTCTGATTAACCTAATCCAAATCATTGACATTTTGCTTCGTTTCGAAATTACCGAGGAGTCGGTATTACAATTGGAACAGAAAATCATACATCACAATGCAAACTATGTAATTTTATTTAAAGACACACTAAAACCGAAATTCCACATACTAACCCATTATCCGACAATCCTTAAACAGTCGGGGCCTCTGCGAAACATATGGTGTTTTAAGTTCGAACAAAAGCACAAACAATTCAAAACGTATGCACGCATAATAACTTCAAGAAAAAACATTTGCCAAACTTTAGCCAAAAAGTACGAATTAAAATTCGCCTATGAAATGACAACAAAAGAAAACACGGAAATAAATAATAAAAAAATCGATAAAAGCAGCTATGATAGCATTATAAAAAACATGCTAGGAGAAAAGGATATTCAATATTATTCTCAAATCAATTTGAAAGGTGTTTCTTACGAATCTGGGCAATTTATTTTTACATATAACCGCGAAATGACCGTCGAGTTTTACGTAATCCGGGAAATCTTATCCGTTGGAAACAAGAAAATGTTAATTTTTGGCCAAAAAATACTATCACATGATTTTGATAACCATACATTGACTTACATAATAGATCCTAAAAAATATGGTAGTTTAGAATTCATAAGTATCAATGAATTGGCAGGGCCACCCATTCATTTAGTAAAAACAGCAAGAGGAATGCATTGCTTGAGGCCAAAAGATTATTATCATACATTAGGTTAATCATTTTTCCCCCTCCCCCTACCAAATACTCTGTTCTCTTTCAAAGATACATACTTATGCAATAGGTACATTAACATACAATACATACAAACTCAACTCATACAGAATACAAAATACACAAAACAAAATACAAAATAATACAAAATACAAAATAACTCTATTGAAAATCTGATCCTTCTTATACGTTCCAAGTTCCAAGAGTGAGAATCTGGATCGGATGCGCCTGCTCTCTGTTCCTTTTTCGTACGTAGTCCCGACTCCCTGGTCCCTACCTCGTGGCATGATGAACCCCCCTCCCACCCGCTAACACGTAAACGCTGCGGCAGAACAGCGAACACAGTCTGAACTAAAGAACTAAAGGAAATAAGGAATCCAACCTCTCCGCATTGCATTCATTGCGCGTGTCACGTGAGTGCATTCAAGAATCAAGTTTTAAGATTCTCGCCGGCTTTAATCTACTATCGTAATATTCTTTATGCCACTTGTATAGCTTTTAATTAAATTTTAGAGTATTTCATCGACACGAGCTCGCATAAAGTTGCAAACTGTCGAACGTCCTCAAAGCTTCGATCGCACCACGTGGTTGGGTGCGAAAGTCTTCAGAATCTCTCCGCTTAATCGCATTTTCGTAAGTTTTTTTTCTCTCTCGTTTTCTTCTTAGCTTTTGATTAAATTTAAGAGTAAATTTTCATCGTCGAGCGATCGCCAAAAGTTATAAACGACAGTCGAACGTCCTCAAAGCTTCGATCGCACCACGTGGTTGGGTGCGAAAGTCTTCAGAATCTCTCCGCTTAATCGCATTTTCGTAAGTTTTTTTTCTCTCTCGTTTTCTTCTTAGCTTTTGATTAAATTTAAGAGTAAATTTTCATCGTCGAGCGATCGCCAAAAGTTATAAACGGACAGTCGAACGTCCTCAAAGCTTCGATCGCACCACGTGGTTGGGTGCGAAAGTCTTCAGAATCTCTCCGCTTAATCGCATTTTCGTAAGTTATTTCATTTTACAGGTTTAATGGCATTTTCTATAGATTTTTATCGTCAATTGATCTCGTTGCAGTGATCCATAATGGAAGATTGGTGTTGCAATGAGGATAATAATGTTTATCCTAAAGAGAAGGAATTGCTGAACAGTTTTCCTCTCACATCAAACTCTGCAGACATGTCATCGGAAATTGAACCTTTGAACGATGAGCTTGAATCTCTTTTAGGAGACTGGGGACTAAAGCATCTTTTACCTGAATTTATTAGTAAGTTAATGGTGTCTAAAAATGCAAGAACTGCTAATTGAAAACCTGACCACCTTTTTTTCCTCTCTAATTTTAGACCAACAATTGACGGTTTCCATACTCAAAGAGATTACTCGCTCGCAGCTGGAAAGAATGTTAAGTTTTTATCCACTTGGTGTCCAGTTCCAGTTGGAAATAAGATTCATAGAATGGCGAAAATCTATTGGCAATCCTGTGGTGTGTTGTGGTGGACCTCCCCCCTCTATCGCCCCTCTCGTCAATGTGGTACCTCCATTGACTCCATTGGCCCCTGACAACAAGGTCACACAGTCTCCTGGTAAAAACCTTATACATATTATGAAACCGTAGCTTATGCATAATCATCTATTATTTTTCAGCAACTTTATCTGAAATTTTGCATTCTTCCAATAAGGGGAAAAGACTTATTGAATTTTACAATGAAAAAGGAAATTTTGGCCCTGAACAACGGAGCATTCTTATAAATGTAATAACTTATTATTTTCAAGACCGAGAGTTACCATTTACTTTGAAAACCAGTCGAGACATAGAGCTCCAAATATTGGAAAGATTTCCAACTGAAATAATTGTAAGTTAATTGTATATTATGATGTATAGGTATAACAAAAGTACCAACAGTAACAAAAGTAGGTAATGTATAACTTTTAACTGTTTACAGGAATACTATCGTAGTAGCACTGATAAAAGAGGGCGACTGTACGTGAAATATCACAATTCAATATCCACAGAGAGGAATGCTCTAAAAAATAAAAAAACCAAGAAATGCATCATACAAATGAAAGATCGGTTTAATATGGATTTCGGTATAGCTCTTTTATTATTATTCTGTTAATTTTTAGTATTCAATACTTTAATTCTACTGTTTTTTTTTAGTACCTGAGGACAATGCCGAGCTTTGTCTTTCATCAATAAAACATGAAAGACTGTCTTCATCTGAAATAGATTGCTTATGGTCAGCATGCCACAAAGCAAGGATGGATTTTATTCGAAAACATTCTATGGTCGACGTTTTAAATACATGGGAGCCGTACAACAAACCGAGCGGTTATCGTATGGTACTAAAAATTTTTCTTGTTATTATAAATAATAAACATTGTAACTTGCAGATTGAAATGGATTTCACACTTGCATTTAACGAAAAATCACTGCTCGAACGGTGGGACTTTGAAGTTAATAAAATTATAAACTTCATTAAAACAAATATCAAAGACAAAAATGTCTTGCTTTGATAAACGACTTAACGAAGATTCTAACTCAAGTAATAAAATAAAAAATAAATTAGTTGAAAATTTTATCTAATTACATATATTTTTAGACCACCGTGATGCTGTCGTTATTTTGACTTTACAAGCATATTTTGTTCCCACGGCGAGATCAATTAAGAAAGATGCGAATGGGAAAAAAAACGTAATAAAATATTCTATAAAGGACGCCCAAGACTCCATACTTTTTATTGGAAAGACACTTCAAGAAGTTGAGGATACAATCAAATTTAAAGTTGAAAGACAGGCAAATCTTCAACCAGCCATTTACTGTGTAGGTTCATTAAAGAAAATTACCGATATTGTTGTTATAATAGAAAATATTAGATACTGTTTTAAATCTATAATCAAAGCACTTGATATATGCTTCAAAGCTATGTATGTCTTCAACTTGTCGCTTCCGGAAGAATCTAAAAATTTTTACTCGTTTGTCGAAAGTCACTTCTACAATCTTAAACCGTCTGTCAAGCTAGACAAAATTTTTATTCTAAAGAATTTTTAGCACAATGAATGTACCTAATTAGGTTTTTTTTTTGTAACCCATTTTTAAATAAATTTTGAAATACATATCTTACTGTTTTTACTTTCTTTTACCTTATGAGTTATGAGTTATATATATGAAATTGTTCTTTTAAATAAAGAAACAAATTAATGAAAGAATGAATCGATTGCTTTAAACTAAAGACGAGGTTCATTATGTTCTTGAACAAAAGTTGTTCTATTAATGAATTATATTTAAGGTTTTAATAAAAATTTTCAATAATTAAACGAAGGAGTTTCATTAAAAACAAAAACAAAAATTTTTAAATCAATGAAGTAACTACGTTGAACCATGAACGATGGTTCATTGCTTTCAACAATACTATTTCCAATAACTATAAAAGGTTCATTGATTGTAGTAAACATTATTCCTCACATCTATGATGATATTATTAAAACGGTAAAAAATAATATTAAGTACAATGAATCTAGATTGTTGAATTATGGAACCATTTACTTATATTTACGAAAAGATTCATGTGAGCTATTCAAGTAGGATTTATAACATCAATAATTCAAGTTCATTGCTCCAAAGAAATATTCATACCTAAAGTAATTTAATGAAATGCGTTTCATTCTGGCAACAATCCCCGTAATTGGAGCCCTTTTAATGAAAATATTTCATTGAAGCAACTGCATTTTTTTTTAATATAACGTCAGTTTTTTTTTCAGTGTGCCTAGAGAATTTATTGTATCACCCTCTATGCCCGATTTTGAGTGAAGGCCTCCCTGACCCGGCATTTTTCAAATGATTTTTGCCCATGGCGTAAAGTACCAGAACCTCTAGTCTAATTTTAGCAGTACTCTGCCGAGAGAATTTATTGTATCACCCTCTATGCCCGATTTTTGAGTGAAGGCCTCCCTGACTCAGCATTTTTCAAATGATTTTTGCCCATGGCGTAAAGTACCAGAACCTCTAGTCTAATTTTAGCAGTACTCTTCCGAGAGAATTTATTGTATCACCCTCTATGCCCGATTTTTGAGTGAAGGCCTCCCTGACCCTGCATTTTTCAAATGATTTTTGCCCAAAGTACCAGAACCTCTAGTCTGATTTTAGCTGTACTCTTCCGAGAGAATTTATTTTATCACCCTCTACGCCCGGTTTTTGAGTGAAGTCCTCCCTGACCCAGCATTTTTCAAATGATTTTTGCCCAAAGTACCAGAACCTCTAGTCTGATTTTAGCTGTACTCTTCCGAGAGAATTTATTTTATCACCCTCTACGCCCGATTTTGAGTAAAGGCCTCCCTGACCCTGCATTTTTCAAATGATTTCTGCCCAGAGTACCAGAACCTCTAGTCTGATTTTAGCAGTACTCTTCCGAGATACTGAAGCAAAACCACTAAAAACCAAACAAGATAAAATTGTTTTTCTTCGAAAGTTAAAATATTAACACTTTAACATTTAACAGGGTGACACAAAATGTTTTAACAATTATAGTTTTCTTATCAGGATCGTAACACGACAATTACGTCTTTCCTAATAACCTAAAGCGCTTTAAGTCGGAGACATTCCAAAAATTACCCTTATCTTTAACCGTTATCATAATTGCGGATCAAAATTATATTTTTTTTCTCTACTCTTTTATGTTTCACGTTAATTTTGGGACGTAATTTTTAAAAATGAAAGTTTTTTGGTGACCGCTGGGAGTCACTTTCAAGCCCAAGATGGTTGAAAAAATTATGGAAAATGAAGATTTGAAAAGGCAAAATGTTTCGATGTTCCGCGAATATAAATAGCCGGTTTAAGGCTTTTTTTTCTCTCTAATAGGAGGGTCGCGATAGAAGGAACTCGTCATCTTTATAAGATGAAATAGTTTATTTCCAGATCCGGTATATAGTTTATGTTATCGTTTGATGCGGACCGAAGGGATCGTGAAAAAATTGATTTCCTTCGGCAAATATAATGTGGTTTCCCCGCGCGGAGTAGGACATAAAACCGGGAGGCTTCAGGCTATATTTGATGCTCGAACCCACTTCGGTACATCCACAAGTCATACATATGGAGAAACAGTAAAATTTTATGTTTGGCAACACTCTCGATTGAGGGTTGTTTCATATTTTAGGTGGGACAGATGGTTTTTTCTCCCCGAAGATGTATTCCATATTTTTATAACGTAAATTTTAAAAGGTATTAAAAACTTACATGTCCGTGTTTGTCCATTTCGTTATTCGTTAATTTGACTTTTTCGAATGAGACGACTTGTTTACGGAGTTGTTCGCCCGTAAATGGAGAATCTGGGTGAAGATAAAGGCGACAAGGAGCTGGAGGATCGGCTTTTCCAGCTACTAGCCACGAGGATCTATGATAGGCGTATCGATACCTCTTATTATCGACAGGTACTATGTCCATTAAAACGGCGTACTTTTGATCCGGCCTCAATCCGCTAAAAGAGACTCTTAACGTCGGAAACATTCTCCTGGAAACAGAACAAAAATAAATTTTAATATAGACAAAAAGGTCATTTTGACCCCACAGAATTCCTAAGCATCAGACGCAGCATCGTCAGAGAATGGTGCAATACGAGAAGTCGGTCAATTGCAATTTTATCGGCAAAAAGACAGAGAAAATCAGAAAAGTTTAGTTATAAGGACGTTTAAAGGAAGATAACCATTTTCTGGAAGAAAAACTTTGCGATTGCACACAATTTTTGAAAGCGCTAGGAGGGACACTAACTTTCTTAAGAGGGTCCCACATCGAGATGATTATAGCCTATGCCCATGCTCACTGAAGTATGCTCGAGATGCCTCCCGGCAAAAATTTTGCATGCCTCCCGAAAATATTTTTAAGGTTTACATGGCTCCCAGACTGAGAGGACGGGGAGGTTACAATGAATGCATAATTATGAAGAGGAGAGGCTGTAGCCTTGTCTAGCTGAATAAGGAGGAAAGAGGGCGAAGAACAAGAAGACAAACACTGTACTGGCGAAAAACCGAGTTTTCATAGTCTTGTATCTCTGCTTCCAATTGACCGATCTATTAGGTGTACAAAATGAAACTCAGCCACAGGGTAAATTTGAATTTTGTAGATTTTAGCCGAGTTTCATTTTGTACACCTAGTAGTTCATTTCTTCAAAAATTTAAACATTTTAGGCGTTAAAGTCCATTAAAAGTTGACCTTCTCCGTGTAAGAAGGTGATTGAAGTATAACCATTAAGAAGGTTAATTTTTAAAGGCTTGTAAATCGTAAAACATTACAGATATTGAAAAAATGCACTAAATAAAATCTGTTGGAAATTCAATTCTCTTTAATTTTTATTCTATTCATTTTTTCGCTAGGACGCACTGTTTTCAAGATAAATTTATTTTTAAAAAATTATTTTCCGAAAATGGTGCATAGAGAAAAAATGAATAGAATAAAAATTAAAGAAAATTAAATTTCCTACAATTTTTATTTATTAGGTGTACAAAATGAAACTCAGCCACAGGGTAAATTTGAATTTTGTAGATTTTAGCCGAGTTTCATTTTGTACACCTAATACTTCAAATTTTCACCATGTACTCATATCATATCAGAGAAGAACTGCTTAAATTTCAGGTCCGTCGATCAATAGAGATCTGAGATCCAGGTACCTGAAAAACGCAAATCGTGACGACCAGTAAAGTGCTGTTCGCATTTTCGCAAAATAAGGTTCGCGAAATTTGGCAGAAGGACTACAGCAGTTTTCCATCAAGTGATCATTTGATCCTAAGTTTGAGTTTCCACGGTTAAAAAGTCATAAATAGGTACCCAACGTATAGGAATATACCGGATCCTGTTTTCGGGAGAAGTGAGCGATCCTCACCAATTCCGTTAAAGTCTGACAAGAAGGGAATCAAATTACAAAAAGTGCATTTGATTGCAACCGAGCTGCGTTTCAAACAAAATTGCACGCCCTAAACATTCCAATTTGTTACGCTCTAATTTTTCAAAAATTTTGACGTCCATTTTACCTAAAAGTGAAATTTCCGAACGTCCGAATCAACATTTTTCAAATCCCACGTCATATTTTCTGCTTTATTAAAATAACTTTAAAATGGAAAAAATGAGATAAAAGTTTAAAATATTTTATTTTATTAATTATACATCAAATTCTTATGAAGATTGATGTTTTTATATGAAAGTATTTTTTGACATAAAACAATGGAGATACCCCTGGAGAGAGATTCCACGGCCATTGTACGAATATGACTAATTGTTAGGTTGATTTAATAAAAATGTTAATATTTCGCCGGATGTAATTATCGTGATTAAAACTCGTTAGTTCGAATAATTTTTTAAAAAGCCTCCATATCTCCGCCATTAACTAGTTCTCGTTGTCATAAATCTGAATTTGAGACCATACACTGGAAAAAAAAGTACTAGTTTGAAGAGCTTCCAACGAAAACTTAATTAAAGAGAAGTAAAAATATAGGAGGGGAGTATAACGGAGGGGGAAGTAAAAGGGAGGGGAAGTACAATGGAGGGAAAGTATAAAGAGGGGGAAGTATAACGGAGGGGGAAGTTTTCTTTGTACACCTAATAAATAAAAATTGTAGGAAATTTAATTTTCTATAAATTTGTACTTAATTATTTTTTTCTAGGATGCACCATTTTCGGAAAATAATTTTTTTTTAAATAAATTTATCATAAAACAGTGCGTCCTAGAGAAAAATGAATAGAATAAAAATTAAAGAGAATTGAATTTCCAACTGATTTTATTTTGTGCATTTTTTCAATATCTGCAACGGATTACGATTTACAAGCCTTTAAAAATTAACCTTCTTAATGGTTATACTTCAATAACCTTCTTACACGGAGAAGGTCAACTTTTGATGGACTTTAACGCCTAAAATGTTCAAAATTTTGAAAAAATGAACTACTAGGTGTACAAAATGAAACTCGGCTAAAATCTACAAAATTCAAATTTACCCTGTGGCTGAGTTTCATTTTGTACACCTAATAAGTTTTTTTTCTGAAAAATTTTCAGTCCCCCCCCCCCCCCGTTTTTCTTTTATTTGAAAAATTTTTAAGTATCAAGGTAGAAAAAATGGGAATTTGCCCAAGAGAGGTCCCTCTAGTAACGGGTGGAAGTATGAAATTTCTCCCTACTAAAATGATAATTAATGTTGAAAAAATGATAATTTTTTTACACCGAAAATTCGTAACAAATATGAGGAGCAATTGTTGAAAATTTGGTGAAAATCGGACCAACTGTTCTGCCGCAACGAATGTTTTAAAATTTCAAACAGACATATCTCCGCCATTTTTTCTTGTTCACCAACTCAAGAAAATTTGGTGAAAAACAGTGGCCGTAAAGTATTCCGGTAAACAATGCTACGGCCGGGCGGCACCACAGACAAAGTTGAGGGTAAAGATCAATATTCGATTCGACCCTCCGGGGTCTGTGAGGGTATCACAATAACTTCTTTAAGGAAGTTAAAAATAAAGTGGAAGAAATTTCAGGCATTAGTATTATAGCTTCTGTTTTTCTTCTGAAGATAGGCCAAAAGTTAAGTTTTAAAAGAAAAAAGTGTTTTCGAGAGTGAAATTCGGGTGAGAAATGAGTTTCGGGAGTTGGGAGGGAGAAAATAAGGTGTTGCAATTAGGAAAAGGGGCTATCCACTCCATCAGCACTCGGGAGTCGAGCGTTGTTACTATATTTCAACCCCGTTTCCTCCTAAAAGCTCCGACGCCTTTCTCCTCGGGCCCTCCATTAAATATTTCTCAACCCCCCAGCTCAACGAACCCGGTTACTACACCACTCAACGTTTATTTCATTGCATTGTCATTTCACGAACGCGTTTTTAATATTTAAAAAGGTTAACGTTTAAAAAATTCATAAAATCACTCGACTCAAAACTCGACAATTTCAAATATTTTTGTTCAAAACAGGAAGTTTGGAACCTAAAAAAGAATTGGCCATTCAACTCAAACTGCTCTGAAAATAACCCTTTTGAATATCGCTTAAATCATAATCCTTGTTAATGTGTAAAAGGAAAAAAAGATCAAAGAGCCCCGGTCGTTGACCATTTTATGAGCGCTAAAAATAGAATAATTCTCGCAGAATCAAGGATGAAAACTATGAATTTATGACAAAAATGAGCCAATGACATCCAGAACCATTGAGTGGGAACCTGAAAAAGCGGATGTTTTATCTAGATCTTCGAGTCGTTGGCGAACGAGAATTAAATACTCGTTACACGCTATGTAATAATGTGCGGAAAGCTATTTCCACATCGATTAAAATCTTCTCTTTTTTAAAAATTTTAATGTTTTATAATATTTTTCAGTTTTTCCATCCTTCAATCGTCCAGAAAATCCAAAGCTTTTAGGCGGTCGATGATGTTAAAACATAAAGTATCAAAAATTGAGATTGGAGAGCTCGTTATGTCATATGTTCTGTCCGAACTCCCCTTTTAACCGTTTTAATACCATTTTCTACGTTGTCGACGATGATTTATACATTATTGATAGTGGTTACCGTCGAAGGGAAATGGAGTCATTCACGCGAGCCGTAATCATACGTAATTACGTGTTGGCCGCTATTTGTGTAACCCTCCCGCCTTCCGATGAACGGAGCCAATCATACCTCCTGCCCGGGAGGGGTACGCAACCCTTTCATTTAAAAACCCTTTCATTCCGACGATCAAATATTGACAGTGAAAGAAAAGGACAATTTACCAGCAAAAATGTGTATTTTATTATTTTTCTAAAGGACAATAAAATGTTACCCTTTGGGTTTCAACGGAATCGTTTATTTGCAAACATCATTTTCTATAATCATGCCTCGTTAAGTTACATAAATTTGCATAATTGCGAGGTCAAACTATAATAAAAATACGCTAAATTACTTTTTGAGTCGCTTATATTGCTGGTATTGTATTGCTGATTTATGGACAAAAACTAACTTTACCACTGGAAGAGCATCGATTAAGTACTCCGGGCTACATGGTCTATTTGACCAGCAAGGGGAGGCCAAGTTTCAAAAGCCTATGTCCGCCAGTGTTGGGCGTAATCGTAATCGCAATTGTACGATTGTAATCGCAAGATTCTTAATTACGATTACGATTACAATCGCATACGTATTTTTTTCTGCGATTACGATTGTAATTGCATTTTTTTTACGATTACAACCGTAATCGTATTTTTTTTTTGCGATTACAATCGTAATTGTATTTTTTTCTGCGATTACAGTCGTAATCGTATTTTTTTCTGCGATAATCGCCTTTTTTTTTTCGCGATTACGGGCCTAATCGTATTTTCGTTAGCGTTTAGGGCGAACCGATCGCGTAATCGCATCATAATCGCATCGTAATCGCGAGTAATCGCAGAAAAAAAAATACAATTACGATTGTAATAGCAGAAAAAAAATACGAATACGATTGTAATCGCAGAAAAAAATACGAATACGATTGTAATCGTAATTAAGAAACTTGCGATTACAATTGTAATCGTAATTGCGATTACGATTACGCCCAACACTGATGTCCGCTAATGGCGGAAAAATTCTTTTTGGGCTTTTTCCTCGTCCTTCCAGACAATAAGCACCCTTTTAGGTAGATTTTTATGAAGTTTTCGACAGATCCACGATTTCGAATGCCAATTTTCGCTTCGTTTGAAAGAAGAGAAAAAAAAAGTTTAAATAAATCGAAAAGGACTTAAACTGACAAATAAGCAATCGATTTTTGAAGATTCTCATTACGATATTTAATCCATTTTAATCTGTTTATTATTTGGGGAAGGCCGAAACCATTAACCGGGACTCAGAGGATGGTGGTGAAGGGTTCCGGGGGGATCGTGTGGGGTATAAACGCTTTCCCATTACTGAGGGATGGCCCGCTTTTTTTTTCGCCCTTCTTTTTTATGTGCGTTTTTTAATAGCTCTCACAATTTATATGTCAACCAGCGAAACGGGAGATTTTTATTGTTTTACCGTACGAGGTGACATGTCACGTTTCGGCTAAGAAAAGAAATAAATTATGGTCTTCAAAGCGGAACTCCCCGATCCTAGAAACTAACGAGGCTTTGCGATTTCGAAAGTGAATTTATAGAAATGAGGAGGTCGCCATGAGGCTCACATCGATGATGCAGTAGAGTCTAAAGTGAAGATCGTCTTTTGGGGCTTAAATTCTCAGGGACAATTAAAAAAATATTAGTTTTTCGCCGAGCCGCAAGGTAACACCAGTTGCTTGTATTGTCCGCCGACGCATGTCTAAAGTCGTATGGATTTTTCACACACCTCTCGCCTCCCCCGCCCGGAGGTGTCTGAACCCTCTTCGCCGTCCTCACCGTTTCTATTTTCTCCCCATCCCACTTTTGGTAAATAATTCAAAAGTTTGTAACAAAAAAAAAAGTTTGTTAGGTGGGGGGGTCGAGTCGAAGGGTGTTGCCAATGGCGACGTCCCCACCCCATTTGCAACCCTCCATTGTTTACCAAAGTCTTTTACCATAACATTTTAAATGACAGACCTTATTTACCATTTCAATGGCCGCCTCGCGATCAGTAAACAAACCGAGTATTATCTAACATTAGTCGACATCTGTTAACAAATTGGTCTTTAAATATCCCACCCCTTTCAAGTCAATAAAACAAAAAGCTGACTTCCATTCGGTAATATATTACGTATTAAGTCTGAATGTCAACCGGCTTTTTGGGACGAAAAGTATACATATTTGTTAACAGGGTAATGCGGGTGGCGTGATCGTCACCCATCAAGTTTGGGAAAACAAGACCAGTTTACATAAGCGAGTTTGGTTTTTATTGCTATGTCGATCTGTCGGGGGGGAGGAAACAACCCCGACTCAAATACATGTGAGCATTAAGGCTTTACAAAAGACCGGCAAAATCGCTTAACCGGGAAAGGATAAAATGCTGCTTTTTGTCATTTGCCCCTAACTATGCCACGTTGTCGATCGAATATCGCTTATTTTATGACAAAAATTTAACTTTACCTTCCAGTCTTGGTGATGATCATTTCGGTTCCTAGTTCGTTGAACTTTTCCCATAATTCTTTGGTTTCTAAATGGCAAACGACGTGCCGCAGTTCTTCGCAGTTGGCCCTCTCCTGAAGCAAAGGGTTCGGAATTGGCTCATCGCCTCCGGGCGTCGACGACGAAATTTCGGGCGGAGTATCTCTCCCTTTACTCGGACTCCTTCTTCGCCTTTTACTCGAATCTAAAAAACATATCAATAGATTAAAAACGTTTTCTTTGTTCTGCTACAAACAATAAAAAAAAAAATTTAATAGCCATCTCGTGATTGTCAGGCTGTTCTGCATTTTACTTATAAATCTAACTGGCATTTAATATTCCCCACTCGGTTATGTTGTCACATTAAATTGTCACTTGCGTTATAAACTTACAGGAAGCCCGACGTATGTCACAAAGTAAAAAAATGAAAATTATCAGTTCAAAATAACGGGAAAAAAACTGAAACGCTGAAAAGGTTTAATTTAGCGATTGTTCTCTGAGATGCGGTTTCCTTTTATGCGGGATTTTGACACGTTCCGCGGCTGAAAAGGCGGCGTCCGAAAAAGGGAAGCGGTTTTTTTTCCGTTCGCTTCTGTTTCAATCCATCTGTCGAGCGATTAGGTAAATTAGAGGGGTGATCTAACGATTGTTTGTTTCCGGACGAGTTTAGCCTCTAGGGAGGGAAGTGAGGATGAAGAGGAGCTTTTGCGGTCTCCTTTCGGTGTACTCGCCGTGTGAACAGCGCTCAAGTGCAATTAACCTTTAAGAATGGCCTCACGAATTTCAAGGCATTGTGTTACACTTTGCCCCATACGTAATACTTAACTCCTTTTCCTTTATCTTCATCAAAAGGAACCTTCAATTTCAACTCTTTCACAATTTTTTCTGAGAAACAAATCGTTCATCCGCCTGGGAAGGGGCACGACTGCACATCGAACCCATTTAATCGTCTTAAAAATCTGATAAAAGGCCTAAAATGGTATTATCTCGTACAGTGTTGGGCGTAATCGTAAGTTTCTTAATTACGATTACGATTACGATTACAATCGTTTTCGTATTTTTTTCTGCGATTACGATTGTAATCGCATTCTTTTAACGATTACAATCGTAATCGTATTTTTTTTCTGCGATTACAATCGTAATTGTATTTTTTTTCTACGATTACCATTATAATCGTATTTTTTCTGCGATTAAAATCGTAATCGTATTTTTTTCTGCGATTAAAATCGTAATCGTATTTTTTTCTGCGATTACCATTATATTATGTAATCGTATTTTTCAGTCGTAATTACAGTGCGATTTTTTCAGTGCGATTGCAGTCGCAATCGCATTTTTTTTCAGCAATTACGGGCGTAATCGTATTTTCGTTAGCGTTTAGTATAAGACATTTTTACTGAGATTACCTACCTCATCGTTGAAAAAAAGAAATTTTTCTTAATTTAAAAAAAAATGGTAATCGCAGAAAAAAATACGATTATAATGGTAATCGCAGAAAAAAATATGATTATAATGGTAATCGCAGAAAAAAGTACGATTATAATGGTAATCGCAGAAAAAAAATACAATTATAATGGTAATCGCAGAAAAAAATACGATTATAATGGTAATCGCAGAAAAAAATACGATTATAATGGTAATCGCAGAAAAAATACAATTATAATGGTAATCGCAGAAAAAATACGATTATAATGGTAATCGCAGAATAAATACGATTACGATTGTAATCACAGAAAAAAATACGATTACGATTTTAATCGCAGAAAAAATATGATTATAATGGTAATGGCAGAAAAAAAATACAATTACGATTGCAGTCGCAGAAAAAAATACGATTACGATTGTAATCGTTAAAAAAATGCAATTACAATCGTAATCGCAGAAAAAAATACGAATACGATTGTAATTGTAATCGGAATTACGATTACGATTACGCCCAACACTGATCTCGTAGCAATAGGTGTTCTGCGACCTCCCTTTTAGCCACCACCTCGCAGCGTTCCGTCCAGCGAAACGAAATCCGATAGGATAGCACAGATTCATACACCGCAAAAAACAAGAGATCTTCTCAAGCGAAAACTTTGTAAAAAAACGCAAAATCTCGTTTCCATGTTTGAATTGCGATTTCCCTTGTTTTAAAAAAAACCATTGTTTTCTATTCTTCATTGTCCCATCACGTTAGCGGTTAACCTTCCCATGTGAAGGGGAGGACGATGAAAATAACCGAAAATAATCGTGCGATTTGATAGAACGTCACGAGGCCGTCATATTTGATGTTTCCCTATTGGTTTCCGTGAAAACGCCGCAGTGACATAACGAAAGTCATCACGAAAAAAAAACGTCTTTTTTGGTTTTGTAACCTCATGAAAAATTTAATCGTCGATTTGTAATTTTAATCAAAAGTTAATTTGTCATTGAAGAGGCTTTTAATTATTAGTTTTTAAATGTCATCGATCAAGATTATTAGGTTTTATAAGAAAAGGCCTTCGGTCCTTTCATTTCCGCTCATTTACATGCTAATAAATTTTCACTCCACGGACACCTTTTTCTTCTATCGCAATCGTACAATACAAAACGTGTTTCTGATATTATCGGCGGGATCTTTTTTCGAAAACGGGCTCGTGGATCGGGTCAAAGCTATAATTGAGCAATTAATGTAAAGGAGTGAAATGATACGCCTTCAAATTAGCCCGCGGAGCCGGAACATCCACCATCGCTAATTGTTTAAGTGGTTTAAATTCGTGGAAAATTTGTAATATTTTTTAACTTCTGTTTTACAATTCGTATTAGTGCTTTTACCTCCAGGGATTTCCCTTCTTCAAAATTCATGTTCGAAGTTTTAAACAATTTTCAGAAAAAAATCACAAAACAATCAGGCCGAAAGGCTAGGGATAAGGGGGTCAAAATGACCTAAGCTCCGATTTTGCTGAAAAAATTCACGGAGACGCCTCTATGTAAGACTAAAAAATGAGGAAAATTTCAGATCAAAAGATTAACGGTTTTCGTGAAAAACGCGATTTTCTCATTTCAGAAAATAATTAATATCTCGAGAACTAATGGTCCCACAGAGCACAGTTTTTTTGCGGCTTATAGAGCTTCCAAAGTCCCACCTTTGAGTATTTTTTTCCAAGTTTTCCGACCTCAATAAATGCTTGAATTTTTAATTTAAAAATTCCAAAACCTCGAAAAAAATTGTTCCTAAAGAGGTAACGTTACAAAATCAATACAATATGTTAAAAAAACTAGTCTTTTACTTGTCAGAATTTTTTCTGATTTTTCGAGGTGGTAAAACAATATTTTATGAATTTTTTCCTGAATTTTTCGCTGTACATGGTGAACCATGGGAATTAAATTAACCTCTTCAGGAACAATTTTTTTCGAGGTTTTGGAATTTTTAAATTAAAAATTCGAGCATTTATTGAGGTCGGAAAAATTGGAAAAAAATACTCAAAGGTGGGTCTTCGGAAGCTCTATAAGCCGCAAAAAATCTGTTCTCTGTGGGACCATTAGTTCTCGAGATATTAATTATTTTCTGAAATGAGAAAACCGCGTTTTTCACGAAACCGTTGATCAGAAATTTTCCTCATTTTTTAGTCTTACATAGAGGCGTCTTCCTGAATTTTTTCAGCAAAATCGGCCATTTTGACCCCCTTATCCCTCTATAGCCTTTGGGCCACTACAAGAAATATGTAGAAAAAGAAAAACTGGGGCCTGCGCTGGCCGAATGTGGAGAAAAAAAATTTCGATTAACCAATAATAAGAAATGGGATGTGCTTAGTTGGGGGCTTTTGCCAAATTTGTGAGGCACAGTTCGGAGCTGTACCTACAGGAGTAACTCCAGAGTCCAGCCTAAATAGCAAAAAAGTGAGAAAAGCTTCATAAACTGACGAAAATTTTTGTTTTCCGGGTGTTCTATCCTATGAAGAATCCCACATCCTGGGATTCGAACCCAGGACTTTGCAAAACCTAAAATTAGTAATTTATAAAAATAATCTAAAGAAAACAACTAGAAAATACTTGGAATTCCTTTTTCGAAACCGAAAATTGCTTTGAAGGCGGGTACGGAACACCCACGTCGACATCGCCTTGAAAGCCTGTTTTCATTTGAACGCCACCACAAAATCGTGTGAAAAGAAAAAAAGAAAGAAGGAGAGGAGGTAATTTTGTTGACCGTGGAGGCGAGAAAGCTTCCAATTTTTAACAGAGCACACTGATGACAGTGTTTAGTCAAATGCTGATTGGCAGTTGAGCAGTTCCCTTCGGGGAATACTTGAATATTCCGAAACGCAAAGGGGGAGTTCCTCCAGCTCTAGAATATTATAGACTTCACTCTTTAATATTAATTATAAATCTATTTTTCTTTGAAAAGGTTTTTTTGGTGGCTTCAGAAAGTAGATTTATAAAAATTCACCCCGTTCACGAGCCCCAAATTAAAAAAGCTTTCTCCCAAATAACAATTAAAACGAGCAGTAGCCGAAACGGTAGTTATCGTCCGTGTTGAACAAAACGAGAATTAAGGCGGACAAAAGGAGGAAAAGGCTAATGCGTAGCCAACGGGTGGAGGGCATTAACGGGCGAGTTTTCCGCCGTCTCAGGTCTCCCGAAGAGGAAAAACAGGGGGGGACACTAATTATGAGAAACGAAAAGGGCTGTTGTCAAATTCACATTTGGGAAAAGGAGTCGACTATCAAGAAGGAACCATCTACAAGAATTAGAGTGACAACTCTCATTACCTACTGTATTTTCCCCTCCTTGGGAACACTATCTCGCACTTCACCTTGTTTTTAATTAATTCACACTTCATGCTTTTTTCCCCTCACAGCCATTATAAATCGATTTATTAAAAATAGACTTCAGGCCTTTTTTTTGTCTTCCCGAGTTTAAAAGACAAGAATCAGTCAAAAGAATCGATAAATGAAGAGTAAACGCCGGAGAAGTAAGTGGTTTGTTTTGATTCTTTAGGATGCACAGAGGGCGCAATCTTTTGGCGGTTGGAAGGAATCATCAGTCAGACGTTGAGAGATATCGATCTCGGCGCCACCTCCAAAGAGCCGCCTTTTACGGCCCCCTCCCAGACTTGAACCCGTCCCACCGCACCTTTCACCGCCCCAAGCAACTTCACAAACAAGAGATCAATTAAAACCATTCATCTAATTTTACCTCAATCTCCCGTCAAACTCTTTAAAATTTAAAACAAAAAATAGAATAGAATCAAATTTCCTCTATGCATGACAAAATAAATTTTCAAAGCGGAAAATTAATTTTTAAAATTCAATTATAGAGAGAAAATCGAGAAATTTATGAATAAATAATTTGACAAAACGGTCAAGAACTAGAAAAAAATTTTTTATAAATTTTATATTAGGAGATAGCTTCCATTATAAATTTATAAATTATAATTACAGATAGAAAAATGCGGAATCTTTATGATATAGCTGTCAAGAGCGGCTCTTCTGGGGAAGGGTTAAGAAAATAGAAAATACCTAAAAGATAGAAATAAAAGTTAAAAATATTGACGAAAAAATACCCAACTACAAGCAGATTTTTAGCGAATTTTGAACGCCACTCGAGTTGTCACTCAGGAGCGGTAAATATCAAAAGTCAAATTGACCTAACGGGGTCAAGAAGAACACTTCCTCAAATCTATCCGTTGAGAATATCACAATATGCATCTTTTTGAAAAATTTTAAAATACAGAAAGAAAAATTGATAAATAATATATCCCGAGATCTTGCACTGAAGTAGAAAAAATGCTAGAAGAAAACAAAAAATTTAGCATAACATTTTGATTTTTCATGGATGTCAATTATTGTTTTACGACTGGACTACCTACTATGCAAAATAGAGAGGCTCAATGGTGTTTAATTTCCTGTCAAAAGTCCCCGAAAAAATTTGACGAACTCATAAACTACCAAAGGCTGGCAAGAGGGGTTTGTAGGAGGTGAAACCAGAAGTTTTTCTTCCTAAGATTTTTCGTAATTTTATTTTGAAGCTTTGAAAAATATTATTTGAGAAAAACTTTTTACTTTTATTTTGTGATCCTTATTATAAAAAAAAGTTCTATTATTAAAAGTTGTGTCAAAAAGCATGAAATTTGCCTCAAACCGAAGGCGATTTGTTTGTAAAGTCTCGCAATTAAGGGAGGTGGAAAGCGAAAATCATAAAGTTAAAATTTAATTTAATTTTATTTCTTGAAAAATGCATTTCACACCTTAAAAATTATGTCTTTCTTAATTTTCAAAATTTTATGAAAATTTTGTGCCTATTAAAATAAAATTTTGGCTTACGCTAAAAAGTACTTTGGGGAAACGAGCAAAAATTTTGAGTTACCTGTGCAACAAAAATACACAAATTTATTTAAAATTCAATTATAGGGGGGAAAATCGAGACAATTAATTTTTGATTTGACAAAACGTTCAAGAAATAGAAAAAATTTTATAAATATTTGAGTAGGAGGTAGATTCCCATATAAGTTTATAAATTACAAACATAAATAAATAAAAAACAATAAGCCTAGTTTTTTTCCTTTTTTCAAAATTTATAATTTTATGAGTTAAAAAAATTGACAAATATTCCCTGAAAGCTGTGCTGAAAATGAAATGAAATAATTTTCATATTTGATTGGTTTAATATTACCTTGAGGTTTATATTTAGATGGCAAAAAGATATTAGTTAGTGTTAAATATAATTTATAACCTAGCTAGAAAAGTCATTTTAGTTAATTAAAAAAGAGTGGTTTTGAAAGATTTAGCTTGGAAATAAAGAGAAATGAAAGTTCTATTGGGGGAAACGAAATCACAACCCCCCTGAGGCTAGCAACCACGTGGTTTGAAGGCGAAATTCCATGCCCACGCTGCATAAAGTCGTCCCACCTTCCTCATCATCTCTCAACAGGCTATTAGATCAAGTTCTCGATAATTGTTCAGTTGATATGAATTCTTTGATTAAGTTTTTATGTAGTTTGCGGTGTTTTTTAGAGTGGGGTAAAATATTGTGATGGAGTGAAGGAGAGACCTACCAGGTGAGGTGGTGGTGTCCTCTTCTTTCTTGGGACGGTTTCTTCTATCGCGTCGCGCCATAATCGCCGCGATGGAAAAGTCAGTGGCACACGGTCTTAAGGAGCAATTTTCTTCCATATCGGCCATTTCGTTGAAAACAAATAAAAATAAAAGTTTTTTTGATGACGACGAATATTAAAAATCACGCCGTTGTAGGATCACTCGTCGGCATGATAGGGAACACGACTGGACGACTACTGGGTCCGATCCGTGTCGGGGGTTTCTGATCGGGTGGTGGGGAGAAAAGAGGCCCAGGAACAGAAGAGAGAAGCTCTCAGATCAATTTGGAGCAAATGTCCCGCTGACAGGCACAATATCCAGGAGGGGCGGCCCTACCTGCTTTCAGATTCATCTAACGTGTTATATTTCCACACTGGGAGTGGCCAGAGGTCGTGGTGGGGGCAGGGATTTTTACTCGACCCCGCCCCACAGCTCTCCCTCCGCTTCGTTTCCCGTTTGTCTCATTTCTATCTCCTTCTCGTTTTCCTCCCCCCCTTCTCTTTTACGTCGTCTTTCGCAACACGCCGAAACCTCCACCCCCTCTAAGATTACGAATAAGGCCACTCTCTAAATACGACTTCTAGAATCGGTAGCTGTTTTGTATTAGGCACGTACTTAACTCCTACTTGCGACCTCGTACAGTCTGTCCCCACCAATTTAATGCCTTTCAGACCTCACTCTTAGATTTTTTTAAATAAAAATCCTTACCCTTACATGAAGTTTTTATCAATTAAAATGCTTACCCTTCAAAACTCGCCATTTCAAAATCCAGTTATCATTTTTCATTGTAATCAATGAAAATCGAGCGTATTTAAGGGAGTAACAATCAGAAAAAAAGTTAAGAGTTTTTTTTTGTCAGTTTCAATCTCTTTTGACCGGAGTTTAGGTAGTTCTTGAATTTTTAGACGGAGAAACACACTTAGAAACGGGATGTTTCATCACCGTTAACTTAGATAGAAAGAAAGAAGTTGTGTGCGAAGTACCTATTTGAATTTTATTAGGTGTACAAAATGAAACTCGGCTAAAATCTACAAAATTCAAATTTACCCTGTGGCTGAGTTTCATTTTTTACACCAAATAAATAAAAATTGTAGGAAAAATTTTCTATAAATTTGTACTTAATTATTTTTTTCTAGGATGCACCATTTTCGGAAAATAATTTTTTTAAAAATAAACTTATCTTGAAAACAGTGCGTCCTAGAGAAAAAATGAATAGAATAAAAATTAAAGAGAATTGAATTTCCAACTGATTTTATTTAGTGCATTTTTTCAATATCTGTAACGGTTTACGATTTACAAGCCTTTAAAAATTAACCTTCTTAATGGTTATACTTTAATAACCTTCTTACACGGAGAAGGTCAAGTTTAGATGGACTTTAAGGCGAATGGTCGTGACAAGTGTGGAGTTTCTCAGGGAAACAGAAGATACGAGAAGAAGCGAGACAGAAACTCGAAATTTAAAACTAGTCTCACTCGCGTAAAAATGAACCGATTTTAATTTCGAAAATTGAAATGAGCATGGTTCCAACATAAGATTTACGGGTCGATCTTAAAATTTTAAATTTTTGCGCCAAAATCCGAATTTTGGTGCCAAATTTTTTATTTTTGACAAATTTGAAAAAAACAGGTTACAGTCAGAATCAGGACAAAATTCTGAATCCAACGCCGTTGGAAATTTTAATATCGGTTGAAAATTGGCGTCGGAAAGCTGAGAATGGGAATTTCAAAGGAAATCTGCCGCTTAGATATGGTGTCTTCTCGCTCTATTCTTCACTCCGTCTCACTCACTCACTCCCTTCACTATGACCTTCAACCACCGATTTTTTACTTTGACAATGCTTACAGAATTTTCTCTCTCGTGATGCGGGACGAGAGGGACAACCCTTTTTCAAAAAACAAAAACTTTGAAAATTTTTTGGAAAAAAAACTATATATAAGTGCGAAAAAAGAAAGAAAATAAAAAAATTTCAAAATCTGTGTTCGAAACTAATGAATATTTCTTGGACCTCAACCTTTTGTGGTTGACCTTCAACCACCGATTTTTAAATTTGACAATAAAATTTACAGAATTGCTCACCTACCTAATTCATAGTTAGTACTCTGATTTATACATCTGAATTATGCATCAAAATAGTAAGTGTTATTCAAAATTAGATCAATTTTTATAGTTTTTTTTTGCTGACGCACATTTTTTTTTGTCTTTGCCCCTAGCAACAGACGGGGGGATGATCGCGAGGCGGGAAACGATGTTTTGTTTTGATTTTTTAGAGTCCCCTCCCTTCATTGTTTTGATGACTAACTGTTTTTCAATATTTTTACTGTTTCGTTTTTATAAAACATCGTATCTGTTTTGCCACATTTTTTCACAATTACTTTCTTTACCAAAAATGCGCTACTCCACGAAAGGAAAAAATATGTTGCGCTTATCAGCTATCAGGAAAAAGAAAGGTGGACGAATAGCAAGGTAAGTCACATAAAACTGACCACTTTTCTTTCTTTTCTTCTTTTTTTCTTCTTCTCAGATCTTTTACCGATCTCAACTATGTCTGTGGTTCCGGCCGCCCGTAGCATTTTTTTCCGGTACACTTTACGGCCACAGTTTTCATCCGATTTTCACCAAATTTTCACACAAATTTCTTTAGCCGGTGAAGAAGATGTTCTCTCGGTTTTACCATACATTGTCCAGTGCCGGCTCTAAAGTTCGATCAACCCTAATAGTGCAGTGAGATTAGAAAAAAATATGGTATTTTGTTATTTGACAGAAATATGTGGTGGAGGGTCCGTTGGCCGGGGGTAGGGGACGTGGATTTTCCCGGTTTTGCTTGTATCTCCAAAACGGTACGTCCTAGCCAAAAAATGTTTAAGTTAAATAAGAAAGCTGACTAAATTTTCTTTGAACTCTGTTCAAAAAAAATGTTTTGTGCGACCAACGGCGTCCGAGCTACACAGCGGCGAAGAACAGGGCAAAAAAATTAAAATTTGACTTTGGGGGCTCCATTGCCTTTCATCCGGTCATCAAGGTTAGCCAATCAATTTTATAAGACATTTGACCAGCTTTCTGTTTTATTTAGTACACTGTTCGTCTAGGACTTACTGTTTGGAAGAAAAACTCAAAAAACCGCGAAAAGTTACCTTTGAACCCCCCCCCCCCAACCCCCTCCAACCTAGGGTTATGGGGAGGGGAAAACAAATTACTATTTTTTTAACCATATTTATAGAAAATTTAGCCATTTTTTGCCTTTTGGCTTTTTTTGTCGTTTCAATGGTTAGATTGACAGTACTATTAGGTAGCAAATAGCGAGCTGAGCCACCGCCGCGCGCCATGGCCGCAGGTCAAAGCTGGCGCCCTACACAAACCAGAAATAAATCAGAAATACAAGTTATTCTAATTTTAATAACATCTGTTTTGTTTTTCCCCAACAAGTTTAAGTACGTAACAGTTGTAATCACTTATAGGAGTGCCAACAATTCTGAGGCAAATGAAAATGTGTCCATCGATGCACATGTCATACCTGAATCGTCCAGTAACGTCGTCAATGCTACGCCGATTGTGCGAAAAAAAAGATTTCTGAGCTCTGTAAAGAAGAAGAAAATCTGTAACGTTGGATTGATGAATTGGAGATGCCAAAGGTATGCAAACTGAAATTTTTCCTATGTTACGTAGAAAAATAAATTTTCGTCTTTAGAGCAGTCAAATCAGTTGATCCGAATTCGCCGAAAACTGATCATCCAAATGATGAGGAACGAGGTGAAATCGACGCAGACGTTCACTGCCAAAACGATATTTATAACTTCACCAATGATGAAGAAGAACACCTTATTGTGCTTCCAACTGCTCAAAAGTAAATACCTTCGTTCTCAAGGATTTTGGTTATTGTGCTTGATAAGCAAATTTGCATTATATCAATGTCCTTTTTCCCCACAGGAGCAATGAGGTCTATGATTCTAACCTATCCTACCATGATCCGAGTTCCTCGAAAATAGATAATAATTGTATTGACGCAGACATTCAATGCCAAAACGATATTTACAATTTCGCCAACGGTGAAGAAGAAAACCCGATTATGCTTCCGACAGCTCAAATGTAAATATGCTCGGATTTTGGTTATTTTTATTTTTGATTTGATAATAATTTTTTTCCCTCTCTCTTTCTGTCCCTCTCTAGGAATGATGAGTTTGATGAGCCTATCCTTCCCTACCATGATCCAAATTTGTCAAACATCGAAGGGAGGTTCGTTGTTGACGGAATGCACTTTATCAAACAGATGCGTTCTTTGGAGAACCACAGAGGAAATTGTCCCAAAAGTGCGAAGGGATATTTTCAGTTTTTGACAAGTAGCCAAAAAATGATGGTTTGGAAGTTAACTTTTCAGTGCCCTTTTTGTCGGGAAAAAAAAATTATCAGTAGTGAACCGGAGGCAACGTCCTATCCGACATTGACGCTTGCCGAAGACGCAGTGTGGGGTTTTATGGCGACTGGAAGTGGCCATAACCATATGGAGGAAATCTTCTCCACAATGGGAATGAAGGTAATAGACAAGAAGACGTTTCACAGAACTGAAGAAAAACTCGGAAAGGTAACTTTCAAAGGTTCCTACAAGAAACCTTTTTAATACAATTTTCTTATTACTATTTAGATATGGATAGACAGACTCGCGGAGTCCATGAAACATGCAGGGGAGGAGGAAAAACTTCTCGCGATCGAAAACGGTGACATCAATTCTTCCGGAAAACCGGAAATAACCGTCATCGTTGACGGCGGATGGTCGCAACGGAGTCACGGCCATAGATATACGGCAAAATCGGGAGTTGCATGCGTCATAGGACTTCGGACTCGAAAATTATTACACGTGGATGTAAGGAATAAATATTGCTCATTCTGCGCCATATCAAATAAAGCAAATCCTAAAGATCACGTTTGCTACAAAAATTGGGAAGGGCCATCGACTGCGATGGAAACTGATATGCTGGTCCAGGCGTTCCGTTCCAGCGAGGAACTTCACGGTGTACAATACACTAGAGTCATTGGTGATGGAGACTCTTCAGTTTTTAAAAATATCAGAGAGAAAGTACCATATGGAAGAAATACAATAAAAATAGAATGTGTAAACCACGTCCTAAAGAATTATACGAAGTCGTTGTACGGTGTACAAAAACAGCCTGCAGCAAATTCAAAAAATTTTGTCCAACAAAAAGATTTCTGAATTAAAAATCATTGCTAGTGTTACCCTGAAACACCATAAAAATACAGCGGACGTAAACGTATTAAAATCCGATCTGATATTAGGGCCAAAACACACATTTGGTATACATCGCGACTGTCCATCCTATTTCGGCTGCAAAATTGAAGATACAGAGTTAGCACCATTGACAGAAAGGGTAATCTCTTCAGTGCAAGCATGTCTCCTTCCTGTGATCAAAAAAGCGGAAAAACTAGCGCCAAACGAGACGAGCAATGCCGCCGAAAACTACATGTCCCTGGTAGCGAAATTTGTAGGTATGTATAACTGCGCTAATTGCTAAAAGAGTTTTAATTTTTTCTTCTTTTATTATTTTATAGGTGGAAAAGTAATAAACAGGAGCAACCGAGGGGGTTACGGGTTCCGCGTTAGGGGCGCCGGCCTCGACTTTCAAATGGGTCCTGAATGGCAGTACCACACCATGAAAGCATATCTCGGCAGAAGTCCCCAAAGCACTATAAAAAAAGTGGCGATAAAGAGGAAAAAGCAGCTCTTGTCTACCAAAAATCCTTGTTCCAAAGTACCAATAGGTACAAAAAAGAAAAAAGAGGTAAAGACCGTCACTACGGGAGGACCCTAGAATCAATCAAAGAAGAACAATCAACTCTGGAAGACCAACAGGATGAAATGACGCCGGAGGAGCTTAAGAATGCAATGGCGGAACATATTAGTCTCCTACAAGTAGATGGGGTCGAAGATGTAGAAAAGTTGGAGCAAAAAACCAGAGGCCAGCTGGAAAACCCTGTATGGCAGCAGGAAAGAAAAAATCGTTTAACAGCGTCGAATTTTGGCAAAGTTGCCAAAAGAAAAGCCGGCTTGATGGGACCTTTGGTGAAGACCTTACTTTACAGCTCCTTCAAAGAATGTCCTGCCACCACATATGGCGTCCTAAATGAGGAGCGGGCCATCGACCAATTTTGCGATATGACTGGAAAGGTGGTGAAAAAATGCGGTCTCTTCGTCGACAAAGAAAAAGGCTACCTTGGTGCTTCGCCGGATGGAGTAGTCGACGAAGAAGACGCTATCGTAGAAGTTAAATGCCCTTACTCAGCAAGGAAATTCACGATAAAAGAGGGGGTGGAGAAAAAGAAAATTCTTTTTTTGGATAAACATTTGAATTTGAAAAAAAACCACGATTACTTCTACCAAATACAAGGACAACTGAACATTTCAAACAAAACGAAGTGTTATTTTATAGTTTTTACGGAAAAAGATTTATCATACGAAATAATACACAAAGATGCCCTATTTTGGGAAGAGATTAAAAAAAATTAACCTTCTTCTACGAAAATGTAATGATAAAGGAAATCGTTAGTCCAAAAGTGTGGAGGAAACTTCCGATTCGGGAAGCCGACGAGTTTTTTTTTTTTTTTTTTTTTTTTTTTTTTTTTTTTTTTTTTTTTTTTTTTTTTTTTTTTTTTTTGAATAAAACTATTTCTCAAAGTTTTTTCTTTATACCTAAGCCTAAGTAATTGCTCATAAAACAATAACTTCTTTAAGGAAGTTAAAAAATTTATGAATTTTAATAAAATTTATTTGGTACATATTATGTACTTTGATTTTTTAACTTCGTGAGCGAGAGGGAATGCGTGAAGAAAGAGCGAGAGACACGATAATATCGAAGCTTTCCTTTGAAATATTCATTAGTTTCGAACACAGATTTTGAAATTTTTTTATTTTCTTTCTTTTTTCGCACTTATACGAATACTCGTATATAGTTTTTTTTTCCAAAAAATTTTTTAGAGTTTTTGTTTTTTGAAAAAGGGAATTTTCTCGTCCTGCATCACGAGAGAGAAAATTCTGTAAGCATTGTCAAAGTAAAAATCGGTGGTTGAAGGTCATAGTGAAGGGAGTGAGTGAGTGAGACGGAGTGAAGAATAGAGCGAGAAGACACCATATCTAAGCGGCAGATTTCCTTTGAAATTCCCATTCTCAGCTTTCCGACGCCAATTTTCAACCGATTTTAAAATTTCCAACGGCGTTGGATTCAGAATTTTGTCCTGATTCTGACTGTAACCTGTTTTTTCAAATTTGTCAAAAATAAAAAATTTGGCACCAAAATTCGGATTTTGGCGCAAAAATTTAAAATTTTAAGATCGACCCGTAAATCTTATGTTGGAACCATGCTCATTTCAATTTTCGGAATTAAAATCGGTTCATTTTTACGCGAGTGAGACTAGTTTTAAATTTTGAGTTTCTGTCTCACTCGTTTTGTATTGCGCTCTTTGTCCAAGCTCCCAACACCCTTTCACCTTAACGCCTAAAATGTTCAAAATTTTGAAAAAATGAACTACTAGGTGTACAAAATGAAACTCGGCTAAAATCTACAAAATTCAAATTTACCCTGTGGCTGAGTTTCAATTTGTACACCTATATTTGATTATAATTTATTAATTTTATTGATTAATTTTATTTATTGATTATAATTTAAACTCATATGTTGTGTACCCACAAATGTTTTCACGACAATGAAAAACGATATTTACTGTTTTTCTGGGTTTTTCCCTCGATTTTTAGACCGAAAATTTTTAAACGAAGTCTCCTAACGTTTTCCACAGTTTTTTTTTTTTTTTTTTTTTGGGGGGGGGGGGGGTTGTTTGATTTTCAACACATTTTTTTGCCTTTCTCTTTTTTGCCAAAAAAAAACCTTTTACAGCGATAGAGCGTTTCCTGGATCATTTTTGCGCCCTTAAATAAGCGATTGCTCTGCTACCTACCACATTTTTTCAACTTTTTTTCAAAGTTTATAAAAAAAGGAGGACGAAGTCATTGTGATATCGATCAGCTCCTTTCCCGAAGTGTCAGGGCTCGTTTGCCCATTAAAAGGGAATTACAGGAGAATTAGCGTGGGTGGGAGGGTTGAAAACTCCGAGCAGGCGGGGGAAAGGGCGAAGAGTTTATTATTTGCCAGGAGCAGATGCGACCTAAAGCTCATTAGCGGAAACGAGAATTTCCACAAGTGAGAAGAACATTAGATGAAGCTCCAAGTCAAAATTTAATAAGCCTTCACAAATTACCCGCCTTCCCTCTTTATCGTCCCCAACACGACAAATTTATCGTCTATTCCACAAAAACGACATTATAAGAAGCGTTATATTAGATACTTGACATTAATTTCATCTAAAGTTCAGGAGAGAAAAATTCAGGCGCTCCGGGTACGAAGGGCGAACTCCACATCCTAGTCCACAACCCCCACTCCTTTTCCCATTCCAGGGCATGACTTTTCCGTTGAGTTCGCCCTTAACATAAAACTTTAAAATGCGAATATCTCGAAACTACGTTTTGTTGAGTTCGCCCTTCGTACCCAGAGCGCCTCAATTTAGAGTCCATCTAATTGTCTTCGTGATCTGGAATTGAAGAAAGCAGATGTTTTCCGGTCACAATGTATTTATTTTGGCTCAAACCACAATATAACAGCAGGAGGTGTTACTTTTATATTTGGCCCTCAGATCAAGGCTTTCATGACAGTCACGAGCTTATGGTCAACGAGGATAAAGAAGACATTTCGTGCATAGAACGGTTTCCAAATGAGGCGCTCCGGGTACGAAGGGCGAACTCAACAAAACGTAGTTTCGAGATATTCGCATTTTAAAGTTTTATGACACGGGCGAACTCAACAGAAATGTCATGCCCTGGAAAGGGAAAAGGAGTGGGGGTTGTGGACTAGGATGTGGAGTTCGCCCTTCGTACCCGCTCGGATATCGCAGTTAGAGCTTTGCCGCATATCGGTTTTTACGTATTTAAAGGGGTTTTAAAGGGCAAACTCAACATAATAATTATACAGGTGTATTCACTAAGAGGTCTAGAATCTGAAAATGAAAAAAAAAAATTGTCCGATGTTGAGTTCGCCCTTCGTACCCGGAGCGCCTCAAATGAAAATTGGTGACAGCGATGAAGGTGGTTATTGCGCAGTGAAACTTTTTGTTTCTATTGGTTCAAGAAGGTTTAATAATTAAAGGAGAAATCGCAACTTATTATTCTGAGTAGGGTTTCAGATTCTTCGGGAAGGTTTTTCCTCAATTGAGTTTACCCCCTTTTGCTAAACACTAATCGGATAAGGTCGAAAGGTAATTGGCGTAATTCATTGTTGTTGGTGTAAGCTGTGAGTTCGATAAGGGAGGATAGGCTTGGAAGCTCCCCTGATGGATTCTTCTCTTTCTTTATCCGGTTAGCCGCGACTTTACTATTTGATGAGATCGAACCCAACCCCGACGCGGCTAACTCGGTTACTCTTCTCCTGATCCTATTAGGCCGACAATCCGGGCCCCTCCCTTGTCCACCCCAGTTAAGCCTCCTTGAGGACATGCCCTCTACAACTACCTCGGATACACATCCAAGAACATGGCACAATCTAATAATTTATTTAACAAACACCACTTCCCCTTTATTCAATCTTCAATTCTTCATCATTTAAAAATCTACATAAAAAGTCTCAAGAAAATCGTGAGTTTCTTCTCTCTCTATTTTTTGAACTAAACCGCCATAATTACATTCAACGAGGCATTTATCCTTAAACTATTTCCTCAATTTCATTTTTTTTTAACAACTCGTGTCCCATAAAAATGACTTAATTCTTCCAAACAAAGCTTTGAAGGTTGTGTAATCAACGTTGATGCCATTTTGTTTTTTTCGGATGAAAGGTTTCCTTTACTCCTTGACCAATAAAGAAATGTTATACCAAAGGGCCAAAAAGACCCTCAAAAAACACATTTTCTGTTGTGCAGGACGAAAAAGCGTACCTACAGCTCCACTGGGAAGGAAAACTTCCATCCGTAACCCTTAAAATAACTTCAATATTCCAAGGCCCTCGAATTTTCCAAGAATCAAAAGACTATAGCCATTAGGTATAAAAGAAACAATTAAAAGGTACAATGTCTTCCAGGTTAGAATTTCGGGAAAAACTGTAAGTCGTAATTATATTATAATTATATGACTTATAGTCGAAACGAAGGTTGGCCTTTGAAGATAAAAACTCTATAATTTATATACGCATCCGGCATTGTTCATCCCTCATCTGTTTCGCTTTGGTTGCTTCTTGCGTGAATGGTGGTTTTATAAGTGCTTCGAGTTAAACTTAACATAATTATTAAGTCTATAACCGTCATTACAAAAAATGGCTCTGTCTTAGGGGTTCAAAACGACCAGGTCGTTTGAGAAGAAGCAACATTTGCCTACTTATTAGGTGTACAAAGTGAAAATTAGCCACAGGGTAAATTTGAATTTTGTAGATTTTAGCCGAGTTTCATTTTGTACACCTAGTAGTTCATTTTTTTCAAAATTTTGAACATTTTAGGCGTTAAAGTCCATCAAAAGTTGACCTTCTCCGTGTAAGAAGGTTATTGAAGTATAACCATTAAGAAGGTTAATTTTTAAAGGCTTGTAAATCGTAAACTGTTTCAGATATTGAAAAATGCACTAAATAAAATCAGTTGGAAATTCAATTCTCTTTAATTTTTATTCTATTCATTTTTTCTCTAGGACGCACTGTTTTCAACATAAATTTATAAAAAAAAATTATTTTCCGAAAATGGTGCATCTTAGAAAAAAAATAATTAAGTACAAATTTACAGAAAATTAAATTTCCTACAATTTTTATTTATTAGGTGTACAAAATGAAACTCAGCCACAGGGTAAATTTGAATTTTGTAGATTTTAGCCGAGTTTCATTTTGTACACCTAATAAAATGAGAGTGCGTCTTAGAAGTCATACTCTGGCTTCAAAAGTTAAAAATATGAACAATATTGGTATTTTTTCTTGTTTGGTTGGTATCAACTTTTGGTGTTATAAAAAAATGCATGGTTGGAGAGTTCAGAATTTTTTTATGAACAATAAGTCGGCTTCATCAAAGTCAAAAATTTTTCGAACTGTGCCAAATCTGAAAATTGACAGGAGAAATACCTGACGAGGGGAGTACAAAACACTGATTTCGAAAAGGGTTTTTCTTTTGACTTACTGACAGGCGGACAGGGAGAGGGGATGTCACGACGGTATACCACAACACAACGACTCAAAAGGCGGTAAAGGGGACTGTCATTCTGTGTATAAACATCTGTACAAACACACAAAAGCAACACATCGCTCATCTTCCCCAGACAAGGACGATTTCCAAAATGTGGGACTCGCATTTTTTTGGAAAGGATCACGTCGCGATGTGAAATTAGCCCTGGACGTGCGTATCTGTATGAAGTTTAATTAGGGCCCCAGTTGCCGTTGTTTTCGCTCATCGGCAGACGGGTTCCCACAACTCGGAACTGTCACTGGCTCCCTGTAATCTCGAAGCCGCTAATCATAACCTCTTCGATCACGTGGCTTCTGCATACACGCCTGTTTTTCGAACCTTACTACCAAATTACTTCTTTTCTCATACCACATAAAATTAGCGTTTTTCTTATCCATATAATGTTATTGCATTATCAAAATTCTCTTATCGGTTGGCGTGTTGCTGAAACCAAAATAAGCAACATATTCAGACATTGCACTATTAATCATTTTTGTTCAATAGCGTGCCGACTTTTTTCTAAACCGTTTTTAAATTATTCACAGTTTTGTTCTTAAAAATTGATTGGTCATCAGTCGAGAGGAAGCTAGTCCGCTCTTTCCGAAGCACAATGTGACTCCCAGGAGGACTCTCCTAATCTGAAGAGTTGCTGCATTTTAGAAACTTCAGATGTGAGGAAAAGAATTTTTTTCTCCTAAAGCTATTGATGAAGCCACAGATGCGCTAGAAGCTGATGGTGTTTTCGCCTTTCTTGAAATTAAAAACGTGAATGCCTCTTTTTTCAGTAAAAAAAAACCTGAAGAGGCTATTATCGTGTAACTCTCAGGTTTTGATAATCACTTTTTCTTTCCTTTCGTGAAAAAAAAAAGGAGAGGCGTCCGAGCGAAATAGAAGAGTACACCGAGTCTTATTTCGTTCCTTCATTATCGACTCTGAATGGGAATTACCGGTTATACGTGAAGACCACAGGGGAAAAACGGGCTAACTCGATTTTTTTCGTAAAATGAGTTGAACACGATTCCTAATAGATTTTGGCATGGCGAGTTCACTGGTGACCTCAATACAGGGGAATAACGAGCCCTAATGGCCGTAAATCGCGTTTGAAAAAATGTATACAGGGGAAGAACGGGCCCCAGAGAGCACTTCAGGGGAAAAACGGGCCATCTTTTGACCTTCGGATGGTTTTAGAACTTTGTTGTTGAAAGTCTTTATTAAAATATAATATTTACATAAACATTAAAGGTTCTAGAACTTTCTTATCCCTTTCCCCTTCCATTCTGTCCCAGTTGATTTAGAACCATCGTGCTGATTTGTGCTCGGTAAAATTGTCGGTTAGCCCGTTTTTCCCCTGTAAAATGGGGCTTTTGAGTGTTACTTTTGTTTTTTTTACATTTAAATACAATTTTTTCTCAAATGTCTTGTCATTAATATGTACCCAGACACCTGAGGGTTGAACCCGTGAAAGAAAAATCCCATTTCAATATCTCAGTAATTCACAATTGCGTTTTTCGCACTAAAAATGCTCCCCTGAAAAATTGAAAAAAGCTGAGATAGCCCGTTTTTCCCCTGTGGTCTTCACGTGATCCCTCCGGCTCATTGTTCGTTAATATCCGCCTCCACACAACGTGAAATTACTTCCTACCAGTGTCTCTCGAAAGAGAGATTCAATCAAAAGCTATCCCCTATTAAGATTTCATTCGTCTTCTTCTTTTTTTGGTTTGAAACGAAAGGTTTAATAGTGTTCAAGACCGGGAGTCTGTTACGAGCTAAGGATTTTTTCCCCTACATTTTTAATTTCTTTTCTACCTACTGGAACTTAAAACATTATTGAACTCTTCCTTCACTAAGACTTCGTTTATGAGCAGCTCACACTGGAAAAATTATGAAAATCCAAGGTGCAATTTAGGCTGCAGACGACCGAAATTTTGGCCTTTCCATATAGGAGAAATGCTGGGGTATACCCGAAAGCGTTGATCTCCCAAAAAAGCGCAGTCCTTTTTATTAGGTGTACAAAATGAAACTCGGCTAAAATCTACAAAATTCAAATTTACCCTGTGGCTGAGTTTCATTTTGTACACCTAATAAATAAAAATTGTAGGAAATTTAATTCTCTATAAATTTGCACTTAATTTTTTTTTTCTAGGATGCACCATTTTCGGAAAATAATTTTTTTTTTAAATAAATTTATCTTGAAAACAGTGCGTCCTAGAGAAAAAATGAATAGAATAAAAATTAAAGAGAATTGAATTTCCAACTGATTTTATTTAGTGCATTTTTTCAATATCTGTAACGGTTTACGATTTACAAGCCTTTAAAAATTAACCTTCTTAATGGTTATACTTCAATAACCTTCTTACACGGAGAAGGTCAACTTTTGATGGACTTTAACGCCTAAAATGTTCAAAATTTTGAAAAAATGAACTACTAGGTGTACAAAATGAAACTCGGCTAAAATCTACATAATTCAAATTTACCCTGTGGCTGAGTTTCGTTTTGTACACCTAATAAATAAAAATTGTAGGAAATTTAATTCTCTGTAAATTTGCACATAATTATTTTTTTCTAGGATGCACCATTTTCGGAAAATAATTTTTTTTTAAATAAATTTATCTTGAAAACAGTGCGTCCTAGAGAAAAAATGAATAGAATAAAAATTAAAGAGAATTAAATTTCTAACAGATTTTATTTAGTGCATTTTTTCAATATCTATAACGGTTTACGATTTACAAGCCTTTAAAAATTAACCTTCTTAATGGTTATACTTCAATAACCTTCTTACACGGAGAAGGTCAACTTTTGATGGACTTTAACGCCTAAAATGTTCAAAATTTTGAAAAAATGAACTACTAGGTGTACAAAATGAAACTCGGCTAAAATCTACATAATTCAAATTTACCCTGTGGCTGAGTTTCGTTTTGTACACCTAATAAATAAAAATTGTAGGAAATTTAATTCTCTGTAAATTTGCACATAATTATTTTTTTCTAGGATGCACCATTTTCGGAAAATAATTTTTTTTTAAATAAGTTTATCTTGAAAACAGTGCGTCCTAGAGAAAAAATGAATAGAATAAAAATTAAAGAGAATTAAATTTCCAACAGATTTTATTTAGTGCATTTTATCAATATCAGTAACGGTTTACGATTTACAAGCCTTTAAAAATTAACCTTCTTAATGGTTATACTTCAATAACCTTCTTACACGGAGAAGGTCAACTTTTGATGGACTTTAACGCCTAAAATGTTCAAAATTTTGAAAAAATGAACTACTAGGTGTACAAAATGAAACTCGGCTAAAATCTACAAAATTCTTTACCCTGTGGCTGAGTTTCATTTTGTACACCTAATACTTCTCAATGCAACGATTCAGGTTCTCTTCATGTAGATGGAAATCAAAAAGTTGTTTTCCGTCGTTTAAAAAGTCGTGTGTGGTTCTTAGAAGTTGAAAAGGCGACGTCCGAGGCAGCTGCGGTGGCCGATCCATCACCGAAATCCTTTGACGGAAAAGACCGAGTGTCAAACAAGCCACTCATCCTTTTAAATGACATTATGACCGATGAGTGTTTCTAAGCCGCGAACTGGTTACACCCCGGAGACCATTCAATGACACCCTTTGTTCGAGAGATACAATACGCTTTTTTTCCCCCAATAGTGTATCAAACGTTATAGAAATCGGTTCGATTTTAACGAGAAATGAATGAATTTTTAGGGCTCTAGGTTTGCGGGAAAGACCACGGAAAACGCCCTACAAAAATCAAGATAATGGCGTTTCTTGCTCTCCTGACTGAAGGGAAAAAAATCCTAAGGGCTGTTTCTGAATGAGTAATAAAAGTAATGAAAAAATATCGTGAAAAGAGGGCGTAAAAGGGGTATAACTTCGTGATCACTTTCTAATTCCCAAATGTGCAATATCGAAGCGATAATACGACCCATATAAATAATCTATTTCACATGTCAATCTACCATTTTGAGCGAGAATGGATTAATCACACGAGTGCCCGACGTCTTCGTATACGGAAATATTTGAGGATCGATTAAATAATCATGTTCATCAATCAACTCCTCCCAAGAGGCATCGTGCATGATCACTCTGATTTCACCCTCAGACATAATCCTCTTAAATAATGATTCCCCAAAGGACTCAAACTAGGGGTGTTTTATAGACTTGTAATAAAGGCGAACCTCCCCTCACGACCGTGTACACCGTGTTATGACACCATTATACACACCCTCCACATTCATATTGATTAATAGAATTTTAAAACGACTTTTTTATTTTCGGTTAATCGTACAAATTGAATTTTTTTCGGGGAAAGTCAAGATTGATAGACACCATTTGCCATTTTCTAGGGTCATTTCCTTTTAGTCAATAAACACCATTTTTACCTTGTTTTGGGAAAGGTATACAAAATGAAACTCAGCCACAGGGTTTTGAATTTTGTTTTGTACACCTAGTAGTTCATTTTTTCAAAATTTTGAACATTTTAGGCGTTAAAGTCCATCAAAAGTTGACCTTCTCCGTGTGAGAAGGTTATTGAAGTATAACCATTAAGAAGGTTAATTTTTAAAGGCTTGTAAATCGTAAACCGTTACAGATATTGAAAAAATGCACTAAATAAAATCTGTTGGAAATTTAATTCTCTTTAATTTTTATTCTATTCATTTTTTCTCTAGGACCCACTGTTTTCTAGATAAATTTATTTAAAAAAAAATTATTTTCCGAAAATGGTGCATCCTAGAAAAAAATAATTAAGTACCTATAATATTTATAGAAAATTAAATTTCCTACAATTTTTATTTATTAGGTGTACAAAATGAAACTCAGCCACAGGGTAAATTTGAATTTTGTAGATTTTAGCCGAGTTTCACTTTGTACACCTAATATTTTCTGCCGGATTTCAAAGGTTAAAGAGTGATGAAGGGGGCCCAAGCAGAGGCTTCCGCCATATTTCCTTGGTGTCTGTTCGGAGAACACTCAAAATGAAGTCCTACTTTAAAGGAATTTTTCTGGAAACTATTCCTACCAACTTGAAGAAATCTTTCAACCGAGTCCAAGGATTGAACCCCGGATCTCCGTAGGTATTCAGTGCCCAAAGTATTGTACCAAGAAGCATTTCCAGCAAACCCAAAGAAAGAAAAAAAAGTAGATTTCGAAGATAAGAAATCCACCTAAAAAAAAAGATAGGTGGTAAAAATAGGATTAAAATTGGCCGTGAGGTGTTCCGAAAAAATTTTTTCCCAAAACCGTTCAACGAGGTTTCGACAATAAGTTCAATTTGAGAAAAGGAAAAAATTTCAGTCTGAGCAATACTTTCTTTCAAGGAGTACTTAAGGGTCCGTTACACCACTTAATACGGCGGCGTTTTTCTTTGAAGTTTTGCTTCAACTTTTATATTGAACTGTTGGTTTTTAAATTTTTTTTTTCTTTTTTGTATCATTCATCAATTTATCAAGTTTTGAATTAACTCAAAATTAAAAAAAATTTACTCCAGTTAAAAAAAAACTTCCTAGCTTTCAGCTTACATAAATACTCCTAAATCTAAATAAAAACTCGTTTTATCGAATTTTTTTATTTTAGTCATAAAAATTATGATTAGAAATTTTTGGTTTTTCTGATTTTCTGAATTTTTGTTATTTAAAAAAACCTTTATTTAACGTCGTAAAGGTGATTATGGATAAATCTAGGACTTTATTTTTTATAAGAGTTTTATTTCGCCGCCTACATGTTTCGGAGGTGATCTACCTCCATCTTCAGGGCTGTCTATAAAATTTTAAGGTAAGTTTCATTGTTATTTTCGAAAATTAGCTAGTACTTACATTTTTATAGAGTTTAGATGACATAAAAAAACAAAACTTGCGAGTTTTTGAGTGCAGGAGGCATCTCACGTCGTACGGCACCAAGATCTTCGATAAAAAAGAATAATTTCGGAATAATCCATTGATTATATTAAAGGCAGACAAAAAAAACAGTCAAATAGGAGACTAAAAGGTAAGAAAAATTTAATCAATTTTGTGAATTTTGAGTAAAATTTGATAAAATTACCTAGGTCACTGGTGTTTTTTAACAAAGAAACCCTTGAAGAGATGATAATTATGCTTTAATTAATTAATTTATTACTCTTTTTGTAGATCATCTTCTTCTGGAAAAATGACGTGGAAGAATGGGTAAAAAAAATTCAAAGTCATTGACTGTTTCTAATTGAGAGCAATGTTGCCACTCTAACTTTAAAACAATATGGGTAAAATTTAAATAAAAAGTTTTTTGCAATTGTTTGTTTTTTTGTTTTTTTTAAAAACCATCTCATGAAAAAGCGAAATGTATGAGAAAGAGTTTATAGAGTTGTAAGTGTATTATTAAATTTAACCATAATTGACATTATTTTTATTGGGTGGCCCTTCCAAGTTTTTATAATAACTGAGTTTTAAGGCTCTTACAAAGGGAAAGGTTAATATAAAAATTTTTTTTTTTTTTTTTTTTTTTTTTTTTTTTTTTTTTTTTTTTTTTTTTTTTTTTTTTTTTTTTTTTTTTTTTTTTTTTTTTTTTTTTTTTTTTTTTTTTTTTTTTTTTTTTTTTTTTCCTCCCTAAAAAAATGTAATTTAAATTAATTGTAATATGTTGTCGTATATACTGTTTATCTTTTCGTTTGCACCCTTGTTATTTACGCTTTTAGGTCTTTTTTGAATTTCTATGTTTTCTAAAGTTATTCTTTTTAAAGTGTTACTCTCATTGTGCAATATTTTAGCGTTTTCGAAGTCAAAGCTGTGTTTATACTTAACGGCATGCCTACTTAGTCCTACCTTGGTATTGAAAGTGGCTATGTCGTGTTTATGTTCATTTAAGCGTTTAATTAAAAATCTAGACGTCTGTCCCACATACGGCCTAGAACAATTTTTGCCTAGAGAGTCCTAGATTTATCCATAATCACCTTTACGACGATATCATTTACTAGGATAAAGAAATACAACAATTACCTTTATTTAAGTTTATGTAAGTTGTAAAACCAAAATCAAAAAGAAAAACTTTTTTTTCTCCCGAGATTGGGGAAAAACTTCAAAGAAAAACCGGTGCTGTATTTAGTGGACCCTTAAGTCAGGGTCAATAAATTACTCAAAATCAATTATGTATTGAATCTTGGAGATTGAAGCCCAAAATGCAGTCCAAAAAAAATTTGAACGTAGCCAACAATAAAGAAAACGGAAAAGAAGCCACGAAATCCCCAAAACCAATAATTTTGTTATACAGGATATTTGAAACTTTTGTAGAACTTCAAGAACACCCCACTTGAAATAATTGAATACGAATTTTGAACAAAGAAAATGATCATGGCAGCAATCGATTATTCAAAACTCACATGTTCATTTTTTATTCAAAACTTGAAAAACTGGTAATTCTCGAAAAGAAGTGAGAAAAGTTATGTCCGACTATGGCGTTCTTATTGAATACTTGGTAAAAATCGATGTGGCCTCGTTTAATATTTATAGTTTTTTATCTAAATATGTGTGCGCTTGATGAATATTTTCTCGGCCGTAAATAAGAGAAAAGTGCAAAAGTCAGTTAAAACAAGGCCGGCATTCAAAATGGCGCCTGGTTTCCAATAAGACAGTCAATCTCGTTTTTCTACTTCCCAGATGGTTTAATTTATTAACTCCCCTCTGTATAATCTCCCGGTAGGCAATTTACACGTCAAATAAAATACGGAGCCGATCTTTGTCCTCGTATATCTTTAAGTCCGGGCCGGGTTTCCAACCTCGTTTTTTTCGAAAATTAGTCATTTCGAACGGACGTTGAAAAATAAGAAGTTGCGGGTGGGCTGTAAAAAAAATATAATATAGTTTTTTAAAAACATTTTCACGGTTTATTCTTCAAAAAAGATCGTCCCCTCACCAAAAGGGTTCCTTTCGTTTGATTTACTAACGGAATAAATCCGATGTGGCTATGGGACAAGGTAAACTCTCCTTCAGGATGATTCATGACTCCATTATTATTTATCCCTATTCCCGCGCGCTTACATTTGCATACATATTTCACCCTTTGTCCCTTTTGTCCGTCCTAATTGTTAGGCGGAGCGAAGAAGGGACAAACGCATTTACATAGCTCGAGACGACGTTTGGCACGATGAAAAGGATTTCCTTCACATAAGGATCATCTTTTTTTTGTCCTCATAGAATGGGTGTTTAAAACACGACTTTTGACCCTTTTATTACTTGACAATTATCTTTTGCACAACCTCGTACTTTCTAACACAAAAGTTCCATTACTATCATTTTTTATAATCGCATTTTTCAGCCTCAAGTGTTGCTTTCATGTTCGTTTTATACGATCTATTGTACGAAAATAATTCTTCAATAATGTTTTTATTCGATTTATACATGTCACGATTCTACGGTCATCTCGATTTTAATCCTCTTCCACCTGAAGATCTCCCAGCTCTCCCGATCCTTCAAATTCCTCAAAGAAAATTGTGATACCTTCCATGAGACAGTTTTAGGAAACCCATTGGCCATCAGAAACTAATTATTGAGTGTACAAAATGAAACTCAGCCACAGGGTAAATTTGAATTTAGTAGATTTTAGCCGAGTTTCATTTTGTACACCTTGTAGTTCATTTTTTCAAAATTTTGAACATTTTAGGCGTTAAAGTCCATCAAAAGTTGACCTTCTCCGTGTAAGAAGGTTATTGAAGTATAACCATTAAGAAGATTAATTTTTAAAGGCTTGTAAATCGTAAACCGTTACAGATATTGAAAAAATACACTAGATAAAATCTGTTGGAAATTTAATTCTCTTTAATTTTTATTCTATTCATTTTTTCTCTAGGACGCACTGTTTTCAAGATAAATTTATTTAAAAAAAAAAAAAAATTTCCGAAAATGGTGCATCCTTGAAAAAAACAATTAAGTACAAAATAGAGAATTAAATTTCCTACAAGTTTTATTTATTAGGTGTACAAAATGAAACTCAGCCACAGGGTAAATTTGAATTTTGTAGATTTTAGCCGAGTTTCATATTGTACATCTAATAATACAGAGTTTCAGGGAATCGTAATTTGCACTTTTTGTATACGACTCACAAAACGGAAAAGGTCTTCTCGTAGAGCCTTTATAACCCAGTTTAAAAGAGTCGTTCCGACTCAGTTAGTTCACAATATTCTCACTAGAGCAAATTCATTAATGGAAACATGGTTTTTCTGATTAACTATAACAGCACATAGAAATTACCTATCCCCAAAACGTACCCGCCAATTTTAACCTAGCGTGGATATAATGTTTCCTTGATAGTTTTTTAATTTTAACTTCCAAAACCCTTTCAAAAAGTATGATTTTTCCTTCTTCGATTTTAGCCTGTCGAGAAACTAGTGGATTTCCGAACCCGAAACTAAACGAGATAACAAAATAACCTTCGTAAAATATAACCTTACGTTTACAAGGAGTCGGGAAGTGAGTCGTTCACGTATACGACTAAGCTGAGTCGGATCGTATCTTCTCGAGCATGCGCAAAACGATTTGGACATCAAATGACATTAGATGACATCAGATATAACGGAATGCGCATGCTCCAGATATTCGAATCCTATTTAAAACAGCAGTTGGATCAAATCTGTTGTATACAAAATACATACCACGGAAAACACCCAAAAATGGGCTTGAAAAAAAAGGGCATTTACGCTACAATCCTCGCCTAGGCCTCTCTTTTTCTGCTTCTGGTTACTGTGGCTGTTCGAGGGGGGTTTCAATAGCTTCGCCTAGTTGAGAAAGTCTCTAAAATACACCCCTTAAAAATGTCATCCATCTCAGTTTGAAATTCTCGCAAGAAAATCAAAACTAAAGAATTTTTTTTTCTTTTTCCCATCCTGAACACATGTTCATCGGTTATTTCGTTCAAATGACCCTGGGAGTAACTAAACAAGGCACGAGAGATGAAAAAGAGTCATCAAGTCGGCCCTTTTTCTGATGTGGTCAGTCTTAATACGACTCTTTTCAGCATGGAAGTCGAACGGAAGTATAAAACGTCGACTTCCGCACCCCAAATAAACAGACATCAAATAGACCCGCTCATCCTCTCGGTTCATCACCTATCATGTAAATGAAGTTAAAACCCAAATAAACACTTAATTTATGCCCTTTGTAATTATGTCTTTGAAAAACGCCGACTTTTTACGAGAGGTGTTTTTTAGAAAATTAAAAATTTGAAGAAGGTCGGAAAAAGATGAAAAGAAGTCGTTTATCATGTCGGCGGGTTGAGGACAAATTTTTAAGACTCCCCTTTCTGTCATTTTTTCCATAGTCGGCTTTTAGCCGAAGGGCTACCGGATGACAGTCCTCGAGACAAGGGAAGAAATGAGGCTGCCCAGAGACACCTTATCGCCCTTGTACTCCACCTGATCCATTAACTAATTCGAGATGAACCGATGTTTATGCGTCGACCCTAATTTTCTCAAGTGCACCTTCTTTCCTATCAAGCCGCCTTCCCTTAAAAACCCTTTTATTACTCATAAAACCCTCCCCGATTCCTGCGCATCTGTTTTTCTCAAACCGCCTCTTCAAAATAGATTCACATATGTTTCCCTCAAAATAATTCCTAACTTTTAATCAATAAAGATTAATTTTGATGAATAGACACCTGTAATTCGGAAGTCCGGACCAATTAAACAAATGGATACAATTTTATAATTCAATTTCTAAACCGACATATGTACATTAATTGACAAAAATATTGTGTTAGGATACAGATGGCAGTTAGAACCTATTAAAATAACATTTTGGTATTAAATTGCACGTATAAAATTACATCTTTTTCAATTAAACTTAATAACATGATTTTGAATTGTTTTCAATTTTGAGAGGTAATCGCTTTTTCGAATTATTAAACGTTATTCAATTAGAAAATGAAATATGCAACCGTTTTAGATATTCGCGTGAAGAATTGGGCTTCTTCTTAAGCCTTTAATTTCAAAATTTTTATGTTTATCAACGTAAAAAGAGTCACATAATTTAAAGAAAAAGTCGTTATATTTTATAAACGTAACTTCCCATTCAGAGAAATATTCTTTTTTATATTCCATTCAGCTCCGCGAGGATAACTAACAGTAGCCGAGAGGTGCTAGACGCGGTGTCACCCCTTGATATTTATGCGTTTAACGGGGTTCTGGTTTTGAGCTGTGAGTGCGTGTGTGGCCTTAAAATCAGATAGATCTCGAAAGGGGTCTCCCCGCTGAGAAGAGAACACGCTTACGATGACCACTCCGAGCCCCGCCTTCATTATCATAAATCCACCCTCACGAACTCGAGATGCTGAATTTTTCTCGTACGTCATTTTTTTAACGAATCCCCAACACGGAAAACTAAACATCCTCTCTTATTAACATTTCCGTGAATGGACACAACAGGAGAATATTATGCAGTCAACAAAATTCATTTAATTAATATTTTTTACCTCACGGAAAGAATCTAGGTATTCATCGTATTTTGGCCAATAGACCCTCTTCTTACAGGATTTTTCTTGGTTTTTCGATTAAGCAAGCAACCTTGTTAGGTATCGGATTTTTGGCGATTTCCTGTGTTTTATGAGGAACTTTCTGAATTTTGGGAAGTTTTCGTCGGTTTTTTGGTACAGAAACCACGTTTTTATAGGAATTTGAAAGTTTTCTTCGTATTTTTGGAAAAGGGACCACTTTTTCCGAATTTTAGTATACAATTTTCTTCGATTTTCGGTTGAGCGAGCCAATATTTATCGGATTTTAGGCGTTTCCATCGTTTTTTCGCCCAAGAGGACCCTAGATTTATCGAATTTTCGAATATTTTTTGGGTTGAGGAACCACATTTTAATCGGATTTTAGGCGCTTCTCTCGTTTTTTAGGCCAAGAGGACACAGTTTTTGCCGGATTTTGAATTTTCGGAGTTTTTTGGGGGGTTTTTTAAAGCGTTTTCCCCGTTTTTTCGGCCAAGAGACCCACTTCTTACAGGATTTGGTTTTTCGATCAAGCAACCTTGTTATCGGATTTTTGGCGTTTTCCTGTGTTTTATGAGGAACTTTCTGAATTTTGGGATGTTTTTGTCGGTTTTTTGGTCGAGAAACCACCTTTTTATAGGAATTTAAAAGTTTTCTTCGTATTTTTGGAAAGGGGACCACTTTTTTCCGAATTTTCGTATACAATTTTACTCGATTTTCGGTTAAGCGAGCCACTATTTATCGGATTTTAGGCGTTTTTCTCGTTTTTTAGGCCAAGCGGACGGTATTTAAAGCATTTTTTCCGTTTTTTAGGCCAAGAGACCCGCTGCTTATAGGATTTTTTTATATTTTCCTTGGTTTTTCGATCAAGCAAACAACCTTATTATCGGATTTTTGGCGTTTTTTTGTGTTTTATGGGCATGAGGAACTTGATGAATTTTGGGATGTTTTCGTCGGTTTTTTGGTTGAGAAACCACTTTTTTATAGGAATTTAGAAGTTGTCTTCGTATTTTCGGAAAATGGACCACTTTTTCCGAATTTTAGTATACAATTTTCCTCGATTTACGGTTGAGCGAGCCAATATTTATCTGATTTTAGGCGTTTCCATCGTTTTTTGCCCAAGAGGACCCTTGATTTATCGAATTTTCGAATATTTTTTGTTTTTTCGGTTGAGGAACCACATTTTAATGGGATTTTAGGCGCTTCTCTCGTTTTTTAGGCCAAGAGGACACAGTTTTTGCCGGATTTTTAATTTTCGGAGTTTTTTTGGGGGTTTTTTAAAGCGTTTTTCCCGTTTTTTCGGCCAAAAGACCCACTTCTTACAGGATTTGGTTTTTCTATCAAGCAACCTTGTTATCGGATTTTGGGCGTTTTCCTGTGTTTTATGAGGAACTTTCTGAATTTTTGGATGTTTTCGTCGGTTTTTCCGTTGAAAAACCACCTTTTTCTAGAAATCTAGAAGTTTTCTTCGTAATTTTGGAAAAGGGGCCACTTTTTTCCGAATTTTAGTATACAATTTTCCTCGATTTTCGGTTGAGCAACCAACTATTTATCGGATTTTAGGCGCATCTCTCGTTTTTTAGGCCAAGAGTACGGTATTTTAAAGCGTTTTTCCCGTTTTTCCGGCCAAGAGGCCCACTTCTTACAGGATTTTTTTTCTTTGGTTTTTCGGTTGAGCAACCTTTTTATCTGATAAAAAAGTAAGGAATTCGCTTGCATAAATTTTGAAAACAAACTTTTGCAATATGAAGTCCATAATGACCGGTCTTAGGTACTTTACTGACGTACGGAATACATAAAACTCTAACGTGTAATCTACCATTTTTTCCCCATGTATTATTTAAAGAGGGCGTGTGCGATTTCGAGAAGCGTGTCCCCTTCGGTAAAATTGCTCCTTTTTTTTCGCGACCACATGAATTAATCGTCCACCATGTACCTTCAAGCATTAATTTTCAAAGACACCCGAGGACACAGGGTCATACATTTTTCAAAAATTTTCTTCCACTAGATCCGCGAAAGCCTCTCTCGCTGAATAATCCAAAACGAATTCGATTCCTCCAGTATAAAAAAAAACGCAGTTAAACCTTATTCAATTATACAAAACGCTCATAATTCTGACATTTAACTAATGGTCTTTAATTTATTCTTAGAGACTTGAATATTTTTATCTGATTAAAATCAAACAAAATTACAGACTCATTAATTTAAAATGTCCTAATGAATAATTTTTTTTTGTTCGAAAAAATAAACGAGGTTAACTTATCAAAGATTTTTAAGGCTTCTCTAAGTTTTAAAGCCTTAATAGTGTTATTTCTAAAGAGGATTCGAACTTGTCAGGAATGTTCGCAAGCTGCATTACAATGCGTTTTCTCACTATAGAGAATTTCACATCGGATGTGCTTAACGTCCCTAGCGATAAATCATAACATTAATGTCTGTAAAGGGTGCTAATAATGATGAATAATGAGCAGAATACTTGAGAGTCTGAGGTCTTTTAGGTAAAGCAGTCTTTCATACGGTTTCCAGATATTGGAGAGGGTCGTTTAGATTGAGTGTTTCGGCTCGAAATACAAACTCCATTAACGGTTAGGCACGTGTTTCTTCCCACTTTAGAGAAGCTACTGGATATCGAGATAAGGATATTGTAATCGTAGCGCGTGCAGCGTTGGGCCATATGCTTAGTCCGAAATATTAGGTGTACAAAATGAAACTCAGCCACAGGGTAAATTTTGTAGATTTTAGCCGAGTTTCATTTTGTACACCTAGTAGTTCATTTTTTAAAAAGTTTGAACATTTTAGGCGTTAAAGTCCATCAAAAGTTGACCTTCTCCGTGTAAGAAGGTTATTGAAGTATAACCATTAAGAAGGTTAATTTTTAAAGGCTCGTAAATCGTAAACCGTTACAGATATTGAAAAAATGCACAAAATAAAATCTTTTGGAAATTTAATTCTCTTTAATTTTTATTCTATTCATTTTTTCTCTAGGACGCACTGTTTTCAAGATAAATTAATTTTAAAAAAATTGTTTTCCGAAAATGGTGCATCATAGAAAAAAATAATTAAGTGCAAATTTATAGAGAATTAAATTTCCTACAATTTTTATTTATTAGGTGTACAAAATGAAACTCAGCCACAGGGTAAATTTGAATTTTGTAGATTTTAGCCGAGTTTCATTTTCAAGAAGAGACCCGGACAATTTTTTAAACTAAAAAGTCGAATAAATCGAGGTGTCGGCTGATACATTCATCCGGGCTAATAAGAGGGTTTAAGGGAGCGTTAATGATTTATTACAGTTAATTGATTTCCTCCGCATGCGTTACTACGCGAGGCTGTAAGATTATTTATAGCCAGCGACGGGAAAAGGTTTCATTATGGCCGGCTTCTTTATTTACCACCCTCCTTTCTTTATGGGGAGACAATAACAGACGATTTTGAAAGAGATTAAACAAAAAGCCGCTTTTTTTCCCCCGCCGACTTGTCTTAATTGAGGCCACAGATTTGGAAGGTGGAGAGGGAGGGTGATTAACTTTATTGTTCCCGAAATGGGTCGTTTTTCAAATCGGAGGAGTCTAGTTTTGTTGGGCGAGAAAGGTTGAGGGAGATCCCATGGCCATTGCTTATTTGGAAGCCGCTACAGCTCGTTTTCCATTGTCCCTCGGGAGACCGCACTTTGGCAAGAGCCATTAACAATTCAACGGTAAAAGGATCATTCGGCCATTTACTAATGAACGTCCGGGTCACTCATGCCAAGGAAAACCGACCTTACAAATCAGTTCGACTTACTCTAATGTCCAGTCGGACCACCGAATTAAACTATATCGACATCTCAAATCAAAGAACTTGTGAATAATGTAGGAACTCGAACGGTCGGATATGGTTCAGCGAAGTTTCATTACAGTTAATGAAAGTCGACGGCTTCTCGGATACGTCCCGGATGCAATTCAATTGTTTTCTAATCGTGGCACCGTCAGGGAGCGGTCTCGGACAAAAGGTCTAATAAGATAAGCGTTTGTTTTACCGGTACGTGACTTGAAATACCAAGAGGAAATATTAACTTTTTCCGCTAAATCAAAATCGACTGTCACAGTATTTCCACGGATCTTTCCTTCTCGACGTAATAAGCGTCTCTAAAATCGGCGAAGGTATTCTTAGTCACCAGCTCAAAAGGCGAATCGAAACTCTTTTATTATTTTACCTTTGTTTAGACTTTACAGCCGTATAAAATTCGCATTGAAAATTTTATAGTTACGTGCTTAACAAATCGATTTACATTTTCTTTGTTCAATATGCGCTCTAATTAAAACTGTTTAAAATTACTTGACTGCATCTTGGATAGGTCGCTTCACCGTGCATCGAAATTGCCTTCGACTAGGGGAGATTTTTAACTTCCTTAAAGAGGTTATTGAGATACCCACGTCGGGTTTTTGGGGAGGGGTCTCAAACCCCGTAGGATAAATTCGAATATGGATCTACACCGATCTCAACTTTGTCTGTGGTTCCGTCCGGCCGTCCGTAGCATTTTTTTCCGGAACACTTTACGGCCACAGTTTTCATCCGATTTTCACCAAATTTTCACACAAATTTCTTTAGCTGGTGAAGAAGAATGTAACGAAGGCGATTTTTGAATTTCGAAAAAATGGCGGAGATATGTCTGTTTGAAATTTTAAAAAATTCACTGCGTCCGAACCGTTGGTCCGATTTTCACCAAATTTTCACCAATTACTCCTTATATTTTTTAAGAATTTTTGGTGTAAAAAAATTGCCACTTTTTATTTATTAATTTCTTTTTAGTAGGGAGAAATTTCGTACTTCTACCCATTATGAGAGGCACACCCCTAGGCCAAAGAGCCCATTATTTCTACCTTGACACTTAAAAAAATTTTCGAAAAAAAGAACTTGGAAAATTTTTCGAAAAAAAACGGAAAATTTTTCAAAAAAAAAAAAAATTAAAAAAAAATCGGAACATTTTTCAAAAATAAAATTCTCTCTCCCTTATAATTCCCCTTCCTTATACTTCCCCTCCCTTATGCTTCCCCCACCTTTATACTTTCCCTCCGTTCGTTATACTTTCGTTCCCTTATACTTCCCCCTCCGTTATACTCCCCCCTCCGTTATACTCCCTTCTTTGTTATACTTCCCCCTCCGTTATACTTCCCCCTCGTATATTGTTACTTCTTTTTATGGAAGTTTTCGTTGGAAGGTCTTCAAACCAGTACTTTTTTTTTCTTGCCGAAATCGCAGATGCAGTGACGTCGTTTGGGGGACCCCAAGAAATGAGAAGAAATGGGGGGGATTATAAGCATCAAGAAAATGTTGAGTGTGTTGTTGACCAGCCGTTTTTCCTTTCCAAAATCAAGGCAAACTTGGTTTTTCAGGAGCCATCATCGCTAATTTTTCTGCAACATTTCACAAAAGCATGAAGCTCCAACGGTTTCGCCAATTGGATTTGGGTGAAGCCTGCAGGGAAGAAAATAACCGGTTAAGATGCAATGAAAATTACGGTAGTGAGGTATTCCTGGAAAAACCAATGGCGACGGATGTTACCGCAGAATCGATAACTACCAGGGGTCATTTTAGATTCCTAAAGACACATTCCCAAAAACTCGGCACGATCCTTTGTTCGAGAAAGGATTAATTCTGCATCAAGTCGGCACACTATGTCCAAGAAATTTATCAATCAACTCGGCACACTCAAGGAATATTTGGTGAGGGGACTGTACACACACTTACTTTCTTTTGAGAAATTTAAAAGGCCCTACGAAGAGACTTTGGGACCAGGGCTTTCAGTTTTCGCCACTGCGCAGATAGCGATCTTTTTCGCTTCCTAGATTTGTGACTGTTTCCGGGTAAATCTCTGATCCCTACTTCAAGAGAAAAGCAAGTTTGCAGGATCAATTTAAATCAAAAGTTCATTCGGGAATCCGGTGAAATCATGTAGCTTTTTTTCCCGAGCTACCTCAATCTGTGAACAATAGATATTTCGAAAACTACTTCCTTTTCTGCTTTTGATTGCCGAAATCTGGACCATCTGTCAAAATATGGGGGAAAAAAGTAGACACGAAAGGACAGAACAAGGCTACCGACTCTGAATAGTGTTCAAGGGTGGAAATTAGGTGGTGAACCATTAATTAACCCTCCGATCCATTCACTATTTCTGAATCCTTTTTTTTCCCCTTTCTTCTTCCTCACGATTTCTAGAAACTTTCCTCTTTTCGTGTCCCGCTCTTATTAAAATGATTTTTTGAGCGTTTCAATAAGATTTCGTTACCTGAGGGATAATTCGTAGCTGGCGTGAGGTGGTTTTTCGAACTGCGTAAGGTGTTTCCCATCTCCGCCTTCACCATTGTTCTCATATTTTTCTATTGTTGCTCACATCCTCCCCACCGGATTTTTCAGACAAAATGGCTGTTTTTTAACTTTGAAAATTCCTCATCAAATGGCTACACTTGAAAGCAAAATCGCAAAAAACCATAATAGAGGAAAGGAGTTATTTTTTTTCATTTCCAACCGCTTCCTTATAATGGAGTTTCACGCTTGAAAAAATGTAAGCAAACAAAGGACACTTTCTATAAAATGCAGCGGGTAGAAAATTTCATCGGGCGTCTTGGAGGAAGTCGGACAACGGTAGTTGTATATTTGTGAGAGGCGAGTTAATCCCGGCGCCCGGCTATGGCTAATGGACAATTGAGGTGAAAGAGAGAGAAGCCCCCCGCGAACGGGAGTAGGCACGTCCTCTCTGACGACTACACGTTTTATATGAAAGAAAGCCGCTCCTGGCCAGTCAATAATTGCATTTCCCAGTTTCAAACCCCTTCATCATCATCAACACCATCCGGTAATAAGTTTCAAGTATTCAAATTGCCTTTATTACGACGCTCCCCGTCGGCGGATCCGCAATCCGTAATTAATAAAATCTACCCTAATCGTTTTTTCAGCGAACCTTTTACACCAATACATAAAATTACTAAATTATTTACCTTAAAAAGAAACATAATGTACGCTTTTAATAAATAACCAACCCTTGTACGCTTCACAATTTTTTTTTCTTTAGTTACCTCGAAAATACACCTTTCGTTATAGAGAACCTACTTATTAATTGAAACGCTGCAATTTCAGATAATGGGAGTTACAAAACAATAATTTATATTCAGACATAATTTTATTTCGTAAATGTCACGGAAATATTGAAATTGTGATTACTGATTATTGAATGCCTGCTTTTCTGTCGATATCAGTTGATTTTGGACCTAATTTATGAAATTCAGAATTATTAAGTACTAAAATACTGCTGCGCGGTGTCAAAAATTGAAAAGAAAACCGAAAAAATTTAAGGAACCCTTTTCTCAAGGCATCCTTGAAAATCCTTCCTTTACATTTTTTCGTATTTATGAACTTTCCTTAAAATGTTCTGAAATTTGAAAAGAAAATCTCAAAAATTTCGGTAAAAAGTCAGATATTTCAGTATGTCTTGCTTAAGGAACCCTTTTCTCAAGGCATCCTTGAGAATCCTATGAAATCCAGAATTATTAAGTACTAAAACACTGCTGCGCGGTGTCAAAAATTGAAAAGAAAACCGAAAAAATTTAAGGAACCCTTTTCTCGAGGCATCCTTGAAAATCCTTCCTTTACATTTTTTCGTATTTATGAACTTTCCTTAAAATGTTCTGAAATTTGAAAAGAAAATCTCAAAAATTTCGGAAAAAAGTCAGATATTTCAGTATGTCTTGCTTAAGGAACCCTTTTCTCAAGGCATCCTTGAGAATCCTATGAAATCCAGAATTATTAAGTACTAAAACACTGCTGCGCGGTGTCAAAAATTGAAAAGAAAACCGAAAAAATTTAAGGAACCCTTTTCTCGAGGCATCCTTGAAAATCCTTCCTTTACATTTTTTCGTATTTATGAACTTTCCTTAAAATGTTCTGAAATTTGAAAAGAAAATCTCAAAAATTTCGGAAAAAAGTCAGATATTTCAGTATGTCTTGCATAAGGAACCCTTTTCTCAAGGCATCCTTGAGAATCCTATGAAATCCAGAATTAATAAGTACTAAAATACTGCGGCGCAGTGTCAAAAATTGAAACGAAAACCGAAAAAATTTAAGGAACTCTTTTCTCAAGGCATCCTTGAGAATCCTATGAAATCCAGAATTAATAAGTACTAAAATACTGCGGCGCAGTGTCAAAAATTGAAACGAAAACCGAAAAAATTTAAGGAACTCTTTTCTCAAGGCATCCTTGAGAATCCTATGAAATCCAGAATTATTAAGTACTAAAATACTGCGGCGCAGTGTCAAAAATTGAAAAGAAAACCGAAAAAATTTAAGGAACCCTTTTCTCAAGGCATCCTTGAGAATCCTATGAAATCCAGAATTATTAAGTACTAAAATACTGCGGCGCAGTGTCAAAAATTGAAAAGAAAACCGAAAAAATTTAAGGAACCCTTTTCTCAAGGCATCCTTGAGAATCCTATGAAATCCAGTATTTATGAACTTTTCTTGAAGTGTTCTGAAATTTGAAAAGAAAATCTCAAAAATTTCGGTAAAAAGTCAGATATTTCAGTATGTCTTGCTTTAGGAACCTTTTCTCAAGGCATCCTTGAGAATCCTTCCTTGACGTTTCTTAATGAGCCTTTAAGTGTTCCTTCAAATAAAAGGAATTCTTCTGATATCCCTACGTTTTTTAAACGTAGCTATTGAATTACCTTAAGGAGTCCTCGAATTGAGGACTTAATTTTCACTTAAAAACTTGCCTAAATTGAGGAACAAAAAAAGAAATTAAGGAACCCTTTTCTCAAGGCATCCTTGACTATCCTTCCTTGGCGTTTTTCCGTATTTATGAACTTTCCTTGAAGTGTTCTGAAATTTGAAAAGAAAATCTCAAAAATTTCGGTAAAAAGTCAGATATTTCAGTATGTCTTGCTTTAGGAACCTTTTCTCAAGGCATCCTTGAGAATCCTTCCTTTACGTTTTTTTAAGAGCCTTAAAATGTTACTACAAAAAAAAGGAATCCTTCCGATACCCCAACGTTTTTTAAACGTAGCTATTGAGTTACCTTAAGGAGTCCTCGAATTGAGGACTTAATTTTCACTTAAAAACTTGCCTAAATTGAGGAACGAAAAAAGAATTTAAGGAACCCTTTTCTCAAGGCATCCTTGAGAATCCTTCCTAAACGTTTTTTCGTATTTATGAACTTTCCTTGAAGTGTTCTGAAATTTGAAAAGAAAATCTCAAAAATTTCGGTAAAAAGTCAGATATTTCAGTATGTCTTGCTTAAGGAACCTTTTCTCAAGGCATCCATGAGAATCCTTCCTTGATTTTTTTATGAGCCTTGAAGTGTTCCTTGAAGTAAAAGGAATCCTTCCGATATCCCAACGTTTTTTAAACGTAGCTATTGAGTTACCTTAAGGAGCCCTCGAATTGAGGACTCAATTCGCTTAATTTTCACTTAAAACCTTGCCTAAATTGAGGAACGGAAAAAGAATTTTCAAGGTAAAGGCGGTAAATTGCTGATTTTAAATTCTCAAAACAAATTCCTTTTGTGAAATCGTTAATGAAGTGAGAAAGGAGAACAACTTAATCCATAAATAATGCTTAGAGTAATTATTAATCAATAATTCAGATACCTACATGGGAGAATGCAAATTCAGAAAAATATTGGTTACGTAAAATTATGTTTTTAAGGTACTTTTAAACTAATCAAACAAGTGCGAATGGGGGCTAAACGGGTCTGTTAATATCGAGAGCGAAGCCTAAATTAATAATTCAACATCCCGCGACTATTAGAAGAGTAAAAGGTTTTCAAAAAAAACCAGTCGTGGTTTTTAAACGCGTATGGTGGAGTAGGCATTTTTTTTCGACTTTTTTTTCCCTTCCATGAAAAATATCAATTAAGTGCCCCGGCCTGAGGATTCTGGGGTGTTAAGGCCGGGGAGAGTAATGACAAGGTAGGCGAACGCCCTGTAATCACGGGATGCCGACAGATCCACACCTGAGAGAGAAACCGACTCAAATTAAATATACCCACTAAACACCGGGCAACAAACCTTGTCAATCACAAGACCTCTCACAACAAACTAATTACCTTCTATATTTAAATCTACGTTGCTAGTTGACTTCATGATTTTGGAACTATTCAAAATGAAATTCTTTTATGTGTACAAAATGAAACTCGGCTAAAATTTACAAAATTCAAATTTACCCTGTGGCTAAGTTTCATTTTGTACACCTAATCAATAAAACTTGAAGAAAATTTAATTCTCTATAAATTTGCACTTAATTTTTTTTTTCTAGGATGCACCATTTTCGGAAAATAATTTTTTTAAAAATAAATTTATCTTGAAAACAGTGCGTCCTAGAGAAAAAATGAATAGAATAAAAATTAAAGAGAATTAAATTTCCAACAGATTTTATTTAGTGCATTTTTTCAATATCTATAACGGTTTACGATTTACAAGCCTTTAAAAATTAACCTTCTTAATGGTTATACTTCAATAACCTTCTTACACGGAGAAGGTCAACTTTTGATGGACTTTAACGCCTAAAATGTTCAAAATTTTGAAAAAATGAACTACTAGGTGTACAAAATGAAACTCGGCTAAAATCTACAAAAGTCAAATTTACTTTGTGGCTGAGTTTCATTTTGTACACCTAATAAATAAAACTTGTAGAAAATTTAATTCTCTACAAATTTGCACTTAATTTTTTTTTCTAGGATGCACCATTTTCGGAAAAAAAATGTTTTTAAATAAATTTATCTTGAAAACAGTGCATCCTAAAGAAAAAATGAATAGAATAAAAATTAAAGAGAATTAAATTTCCAACAGATTTTATTTAGTGCATTTTTTCAATATCTGTAACGGTTTACGATTTACAAGCCTTTAAAAATTAACCTTCTTAATAGTTATACTTCAATAACCTTCTTACACGGAGAAGGTCAACTTTTGATGGACTTTAACGCCTAAAATGTTCAAAATTTTGAAAAAATGAACTACTAGGTGTACAAAATGAAACTCGGCTAAAATTCAAAGTTTCATTTTGTACACCTATTATTTAAAATGTTAATACTGAACGAATTTTATAACACTGAGATGATTGATTCAATTTTAAGGTAGTCGTGTTGGTGGCAGCGGTTATCTCGAGATTGCTGGAAGATCATTTTTACCTGAATATTTTTTTTAAATGGTTATTAATGAGGGCGAGTTTAGATAATCTCGGTAATTTGTAAAGAGTGCGGCGGGGATGAGATAAGATCGACTGTAGTGGCTGACAACACAAATATTTACTAGGGAACTAGAAGCTGGAGGACGGCGGCCGGAATCTCTCGATTAGAGGGCACCCACCATTTCAATTACCTCGATACCGCCTTTGACGGGTCCGGTCTTCTCTATGCTTTATGGTGAACCTCTTCTTAATAGAATACATCTCACGCATCGGCCCACACGCCATGACATCAAAGACGCTTTTTTACAAAAGAAGAAAACGGCGACTTTTTACAATGGTCACGATTTTAAATTTTTTAGGGGTGCCTTAACTATTTAAAATTACAAGGCTGACGTGGAGGGTTCCATGATCTGACGTTCCTCACATGGGACGGCGAAGAATAATTCAGGAACAATCTTTTTGTCGGGAGAAAAGGGAGAAGTAGTAAACCGGACCCGACATAAAAACGTTCATCTATTTTGAATAAGCACGGATTCAAAGTGCGTTGTAAAAATTCTAAAGGACACCTTGAGTAATTGAAGTGGTTGAATAGTTTATTTTTTGGGAGCGGGAAATCAATTACGGTGTCCGGGAGTGACAATTCCGTTGACGATTTAATCCGGACCGCAGCTGAGGTCAGCACAGATGTTGGCATCAATCAACCCCTTTTGACCAGGTCAACCCTTGACCCTATTAAAATGTCAGATCGTTTCAAACATAGGACGGAAACTGAGGTGAGGGGAGGCTTTTTCCTCTGATAGGCCACCCTTCCAAGATTTACGACTCCGACTGACCGCGGAACAATGTGACGTTTGAAGAATCGACCCAAAAAACTTTTCACTCTCCCCATCTTATTTTGTCAACTTCATCTTTTTTTTTACTCTTTGCATTTTAAATACTTTTTAGCATATCAACGACATTAACAACAAAAAACTCTAAAATTATAAAAAATGACACCTGAAAAACTCCCAAAAATCCTGCAGAAATTTTGAATTTGGTGGATCCCCCAGATAACAAAACCAAAAATTTAACGCCAAGATTTTAACTTCCTTAAAGAAGTTATTGTGACACCCTCCACACTTAGAAAATTTTTCGAAAAAAAGAACTTAAAAAAATTTTCAAAAAAAAAAGTTAAAGCGCAAATTTAAAAAAGAAAACCCGGAAAATTTTTCGAAAAAAAACTCGGAAAATTAAAAAAAAAACTCGGAAAATTTTTCGAAACAAAAACTCGGAAAAAAACAAAAACTTCCCTCTTTCTTATACTTCCCCTCCATTATATTTCCCCTCCCTTATACTTCCCCCTCCTTTATACTTTCCCTCCGTTCGTTATACTTTCGTTCCCTTATACTTCTCCCTCCGCTATACTTCCCCACCCATATACTTTCTTCTCCGTTGCACGTCTTCTCCGTTATACTTCCCCCTCCTATATTGTTACTTGTTACTACATCATTTTTTAAATTAATTATCATTTAATTAATTATCATTTTAATTAAAAATTATCATTAAATTTTTGGGAGAAATTTCACACTTCCTCGCCTTACGAGAGGGACCTCTCCTGGGCAAAAATCCCATTATTTCTACCTAGACACTTAAAAAAAATTTCGAAATAAAGAACTTAAGTAATTTTATGAAAAAACAAACTCGGAAAATTTTTTGAAAAAAAAACTAGGAAATTTTTTCGGACAAAAAAACTCGGAAAATTTTTGAACCTTCGTTATACTTCCCCCTCCATTACGCTCCCCCTCCGTTATACTTCCTCTCCCGTATACTTCCCCCTCCGTTATACTTCCCTCTCCCATATACTTTCCCCTCCAATATTGTTATTTCTCTTTAAGGAAGTTTTCGTTGGAAGCTCTTCAAACTAGTACTTTAAATACGATTAGGCATTATAAGAGCAATCCCTCCCTCAAATAAAGAAGAAGAAAAAAAATTTTCCGGAAAAAAAATGACTAATAATTATGAAAATTTACATTGTAGAGCTCTGAAAGTGATCTCTCTAAGCTTTGTGTGTAATTTTTCGATAGTAACTCCACCTGTTCAGTTCTCTAGCCTTATGTTCCACTGATTATAGTAATAAATAAATACGAAAAGACAAAAGGATAATTAAAACTCAATAAGTGAAAGACAAAAGAAAATTTGAATTAAAGGTTGATCCTTTTTCAGTTAATAGTCGGTTAGATAATAATCTTTTATTTATTTTTTTTATGAAGTGACATTCGATTGAAAAAGACATGTGGCCATCATTGTTTCATTTCCCTTTCTTTAGGGCCGGTTTTTCCGGTCCTTCATGGGCTATAATTTGAAGTCGAACTTTGAACCTTTCAAAAAAGGGGGAGGGGCCACGAAACCAAAGTCAACCATTCATAAAAAATCATGGTTTTTAGATGCTTATAACTAATAATTTTATTATGTTTAAGAAGTTTTAACGTAATTTCTTAGAAATAGTAATAAGACATCCCCAGGCAATTAAATATTTCGCTGACAACACAATTTACTGACTAATAAAATTTTAAAAATTCAATAAAACGAGTTCGTATTAGGTGTACAAAATGAAACTCGGCTAAAATCCGCAAAATTCAAATTTACCCTGTGGCTGAGTTTCATTTTGTACACCTAATAAATAAAAATTGTAGGAAATTTAATTTTCTATAAATTTGTACTAAATTATTTTTTTCTAGGATGCACCATTTTCGGAAAATAATTTTTTTTAAATAACTTTATCTTGAAAACAGTGCGTCCTAGAGAAAAATGAATAGAATAAAAGTTAAAGAGAATTGATTTTCCAACAGATTTTATTTAGTGCATTTTTTCAATATCTGTAACGGTTTACGATTTACAAGCCTTTAAAAATTAACCTTCTTAATGGTTACACTTCAATAACCTTCTTACATGGAGAAGGTCAACTTTTGATGGACTTTAACGCCTAAAATGTTTAAAATTTTGAAAAAATGAACTACTAGGTGTACAAAATGAAACTCGGCTAAAATCTACAAAATTCAAATTTGCCCTGTGGCTGAGTTTCATTTTGTACACCTAATATTTAAATTTATGATGGTTTACTAAGCCTAATAAAAAGCTAAGTAAGTTTTTTTCTGACCATATTTTGTAAATTGGGAGCAAATTTTAACTCGATAAAATTATGATTTTTCGGCACCGATTGTTTCTTTTAGATTGCTGCACACTCAAACAGAAAAATGTTTTTAAAAAACCGACAGTTTTCTCCCAAAATTGGAGCACAACTTGAAAGAAAAAACGCCGCCGTATTATCTGGTAGAACGGACCCTTTAGATAAAATACTTTGCACTAAAAAGAATGTTGTCTTTTGAAATTCTTTACAATGTACAAAAGAAACTCTATTCAAAAGCCGTCGGAGTCTCGCCCCACGGGGGGAGTTTCCATGAACAAACGATCGCGTCGGGGCTGGGTTGACAAGTCAATCTGGAAACGGGGATTATCAAGTGGTCTGAAGGCGGGACAACACATGTCTCTGATTAACTCTAGAGGGGGCTTCGGAAAGGGGGCGGCGGAGGCGGCGGAGCGTGTAATTGAGAACAGGAACCGCTCCCGATTCGTCTTTTCCACTTTACTCACTTCGCCGAGGCACCGACAGTGCGGAGAGTGGTAAAAAAAAACCACGTCCCCAAAAATAAACGACTTCTAACTCTTCGATTGACATATTTCCCTTTATTCGAATTTATTACTTTTCCCCTCATTTTCTAAACACAAAACAGTTCTTTTATTGTTAAAAAAAACGGAAATACTTCAACTAATTATTAATCATCAATAAAAAATTAACGTTTTCTAACATAAAGAAATCATTGAAATGGTAATAAGGACAATAAAAAAAATTATTTTCCTTTCAAATCGAGCGCGAAATGTAAATTTTATTTTCAAACTGAGAGAAATGAAGGACCTTTTTTATACGGAACAAATCGGCCTATAAAACTTGTCGGATTTATTATTCTCATTGACAATTTTGAAAAATCCATTGGTGCGGCTTATTTGATATTCGCATTTAATTGAAGATCCGAGGCGAATTTCCAGACGTTTCGCTCTTGTATTTAATTCTTAAACGGTGACTAATTTGAGGGGGTTCAATCGTTTGGGGAAATTTTTATACGTTAGACCTAAATTGGGCCATCAAAAGGTATATTATCTTTGAATCTACAGGTGTTTTCCACAAGTTTCTTATATTATTAGGTAAAAGACATCCGGCAATTTGTAATCATTTTTTTTTTTTTTGATAAGGGTACAAATTGTATGTAACGTTTTTAAGGTAATTCCGAAGAGGAAAACCTACTTCCTTTTATATTAGGTGTACAAAATGAAACTCAGCCACAGGGTTTTGAATTTTGTAGATTTTAGCCGAGTTTCATTTTGTACACCTAGTAGTTCATTTTTTCAAAATTTGGAACATTTTAGGCGTCAAAGTCCATCAAACGTTGACCTTCTAAGTGTAAGAAGGTTATTGAAGTATAATCATTAAGAAGGTTAATTTTTAAAGGCTTGTAAATCGTAAACCGTTACAGATATTGAAAAAATGCACTAAACAAAATCTGTTGGAAATTTAATTCTCTTTAAATTTTATTCTATTCATTTTTTCTCTAGGACCCACTGTTTTCAAGATAAATTTATTTTAAAAAAAAATTATTTTCCGAAAATGGTGCATCCTAGGTAAAAAATAATTAAGTACAAATTTATAGAAAATTAAATTTCCTACAATTTTTATTTATTAGGTGTACAAAATGAAACTCAGCCACAGGGTAAATTTGAATTTTGTAGATTTTAGCCGAGTTTCATTTAGTACATCTAGTAGTTCATTTTTTCAAAATTTTAAACATTTTAGGCGTTAAAGTCCATCAAAAGTTGACCTTCTCCGTGTTAGAAGGTTATTAAAGTATAACCATTAAGAAGGTTAATTTTTAAAGGCTTGTAAATCGTAAACCGTTACAGATATTGAAAAAATGCACTAAATAAAATCTGTTGGAAATTTAATTCTCTTTAATTTTTATTCTATTCATTTTTTCTCTAGGACCCACTGTTTTCAAGATAAATTTATTTTTAAAAAAAATTATTTTCCGAAAATGGTTCATCCTAGAAAAAAATAATCAAGTACAAATTTATAGAAAATTAAATCTTCTACAATTTTTATTTATTAGGTGTACAAAATGAAATTCAGCCACGGGGTAGATTTGAATTTTGTAGATTTTAGCCGAGTTTCATTTTGTACACCTAATAGTTCAATTGCAATGGGGGGGGGGGTTGTCTTGTCATCAACTTGTAACCAAATTACGTATCAAAGACGTAGTAGAGTCCTCAATAAAATCTCTGCTTTAAAATCGCCATTTTTAGCTCGAAAAAGTTGTATAAAAGGTGTTCTTTCTAGGTTAAAAAGGCTTCGATATTTTTCTTTTTCAATTTAGTAGTTAAAGGATGCAAAATAAGGGGAAAATCAAATATCCTTCCACTTGTTTTTTTATCGGAATGGAGAGGGAAAGGATGGATATTGTCCATTTTATTGAATACGGAGACAAAGGCGTGTGTTTAGGGGGTTGTTGTTTGTTCGGAGGGGTTCTGTAGATGAGATGAGTAGGCGTGTAGGAGGCGGCAGGTGCCCGGTGACAGATGCTTGTTTGCTTTTGGGGGAGTGACGGGGGTGAGACCGCAGTGTCCGAGGGAAACAGCCCGAGACGACCACACTACAATCAGATAATAGACTCGTCGGCTGACCGCTACGAGTCCACATTGTAAACCCCCGCCGAACCTACCCCGACTCCCCGATCGTTACGGTCATTTACCAATTTACGACTTCCAGATTCAACCGTTTTCTTCCAAATGGATTCGCTACCCTCCTTCACATAATTCATCGACAGTTTATCACGTAGTGGACATTCCTTTTATTGAGTTATATTCCACTTTAGATGGTCAAGCTCTTTCAAATATACTCTGTAAATCAAGTCATTGTTTGCTTAGGATCCTAGTTTATATGAAGAGCAGTAGGCTTGTATCTTCAAACTGCACTATTTGTTCCATTTGAACTCCATTTGCCTTTTTCTCCATCACAGAGGTCTCTACGTCAACTCAGAGCTCTGACCAAATATCCACAAGTAAAAGTTAAAGTAGAAGGACCTTAAAATCCGATATATCGGTTCATCCAATATTTTCCTTCCGATATATAGGTTCATCCGATATTTTCCTTCCGATATATCAGTTCATCCGATATTTTCCTTCCGATATATCGGTTCATCCGATATTTTCCTTCCGATATATCGGTTCATCCGATATTTATCGGATAAAATATCGGAAGGAAGGCCATATCGAATCAACCCTAACTATACCAATCAATTCTTTGATTAAAATTTTGGGGGTTTACAATTAAAGTTTTTTTCAAAAAATCTGAGCTCTGACCAAATATCCACAAGTAAAAGTTAAAAGTAGAAGGACCTTAAAATCTTGTAAAATCCATTAGAGTTTGGAAAAAAATGTGTCGAGTCGTGTAGCAAGGGTAGAAAAAAAAAAGCGGTTTAAGTGGGGGTCTTCGGTCCCCATTAGATAAGACCACACCTGAGCAGAAGTGTGGGCCCAACAAGACCATTAATCCAGAACAACATTCACCTCCCCCTACCTGGGCGACCCGAGACATTTTTTAGCACCTGGAACAGCTTCTGTTCAAAGACCGATAATTGAAGGGGAGAATCAATAACTTCAGCCATTAGGGAGTAACCTTCCAATAATAAAAGCAAAAAAAAGTTAGCGAATTCCGATAGATTTCTGGAGGTTAGCATAGTCTTTCCTCCGATATTTTCCTTCCGATATATCGGTTCTTCCGATATATCGGTTCTTCCGATATATCGGTTCATCCGATATATCGGTTCATCCGATATATCGGTTCATCCGATATTTTCCTTCCGATATTTCGGTTCATCCGATATTTTCCATCCGATATATCGGTTCATCCGATATTCCTTCCAATATATCGGTTTATCCGATATTTTCCTTCCCATACATCGGTTCATCCGATATATCGGTTCATCCGATATTTTCCTTCCGATATATCGGTTCATCCGATATTTTCCTTCCGATATATCGGTTCATCCGATATTTTCCTTCCGATACATCGGCTCATCCGATATTTTCCTTCCGATATATCGGTTCATCCGATATTTTCCTTCCGATATATCGGTTCATCCGATATTTTCCTTCCGATATATCGGTTCATCCGATATTCTTCCGATATATCGGTTCATCCGATATTCTTCCGTTATATCGGTTCATCCGATATTTTCCTTCCGATATATCGGTTCATCCGATATTTTCCTTCCGATATATCGGTTCATCCGATATTTTCCTTCCGATATATCGGTTCATCCGATATTCTTCCGTTATATCGGTTCATCCGATATTTTCCTTCCGATATATCGGTTCATCCGATATTTTCCTTCCGATATATCGGTTCATCCGATATTTTCCTTCCGATATATCGGTTCATCCGATATTTTCCTTCCGATACATCGGTTCTTCCGATATTTTCCTACCGATATATCGGTTCTTCCGATATTTTCCTTCCGATATATCGGTTCATCCGATATTCTTCCGATATATCGGTTCATCCGATATTCTTCCGATATATCGGTTCATCCTATATTCTTCCGTTATATCGGTTCATCTGATATTTTCCTTCCGATATATCGGTTCATCCGATATTTTCCTTCCGATATATCGGTTCATCCGATATTTTCCTTCCGATATATCGGTTCATCCGATATTTTCCTTCCGATATATCGGTTCTTCCGATATTTTCCTACCGATATCGGTTCTTCCGATATTTTCCTTCCGATATATCGGTTCATCCGATATTTTCCTTCCGATATATCGATTCATCCGATATTTTCCTTCCGATATATTGGTTCATCCCATATTTTCCTTCCGATATATCGGTTCATCTTGAATGTCCATTTTCATGGTGATTTTAAATTTTTATTCTTGAAACAAGGAGAAAAATTACTTTTTTTCTATTAATGGTGGAAAAAAAAACGAAGGAAGCACGTTTGTGGACAAAACGACTGATACACTTGCCGCTCGATATCATAAGAACGAGGCCCTAATGGCTATTTGACGATGCCGAACGAGAGCAATCTTAATTCATGAAATCGTAATAGCAGTCGGTGGTTTCTCTCCGTTGGTATGTGAACGCGACCAAATTCGTCACGGCTCTATCAACCGCGGGCGTTCTCTCTCATTTGTAGACCATCAAAAAGTCCCCCTCTACTTTCATCAAATTACATGGCGTACACGAAGCGAATTTGACCGAGAAAATGCCGCATGATCGTTATTTTGTCCGATTTCCGACATTCCAGCCCGATTCACGTTCCACACCGTGACGAGAGTTGAACCGAATAAACTCTGTTTCCCGCCTCCAGGAAAAAAAAATAAATATGAAAACTAGTACATCATCACTAAACTGCTTGCGAGAATCACCACCGTAAATTTTTTAAATTATAATTTTCGCAGCAACAGATGTGGTCAAACGGTGAGAACGGCCACTCTACAGAAGAACATCCCCTGATATCTAGCGGTGTTCCTTTAAAGTAGTTGCATCAGTCGGGGAGTGTCTCGACTCAACATAAGCACAGCAGATCTACCCCAGACTCCCGCTAACCCAAGTTTTGTAGAATATTAACCTTGCCGCTAGCCTAGAAAGTTTCGAGTTGAAACTTGTTTGTTTCAATTTAACGTCCGTGAGGTTAGTTCTCCAAGGCCATAGGCACGTCCAGACCTGGTCAAGTGTCTTAAACAAATGAGGCGCTCCGGGTACAAAGGGCGAACTCAACATCGGACAATTTTTTTTTTTTAATTTTCAGATTCTAGACCTTTTGATGAATACACCCATATAATTTTTATGTTGAGTTTGCCCTTTTTTCCCCTTTAAAATACGTAAAAACCGATATGCGGCAAAGCTAACTGCGATATCCGAGCGGGTACGAAGGGCGAACTCCACATCCTAGTCCACAACCCCCACTCCTTTTCCCATTCCAGGACTGACTTTTAACATAAAACTTTAAAATGCGAATATCTCGAAACTACGTTTTGTTGAGTTCGCCCTTCGTACCCGGATACTCAAATGTATTTGATGCGTTCGACCAAATCCAAACCTCACGGTACTACTCATAGCCACAATTCCCTGCGTTGGGAGATATCAATTAGGTACAGCGCAATTACATTTAGAACATGAAAATTCGGCGATTTTTAGGCAGTCATAAGAGGTCATGTGAATGGTCAAATCAACTTGAAATTGGCGTAGATAACGAATATGAAATAAAAAATAGGGGTTAGATAGATATTTTCCTTCCGATATATCGGTTCATCCGATATAATTCCCTTCCGACATATCGGTTCATCCGATATATTTCCCTTCCGATATATCGGTTCATCCGATATATTTCCCTTCCGATATATCGGTTCATCCGATATATTTCCCTTCCGATATATCGGTTCATCCGACATTTTCCTTCCGATATATCGGTTCATCCGATATTTTCCTCCCGATGTATCGGTTCATCCGATATATCGGTTCATCCGATATTTTCCTTCCAATATATCGGTTCATCCGACATTTTCCTTCCGATATATCGGTTCATCCGATATTTATCGGATAAAATATCGGAAGGAAGGCCATATCAAATCAACCCTAACTATACCAATCAATTCTTTGATTAAAATTTTGGGGGTTTACAATTAAAGTTTTTTTTAAAAAATCCCTTTTTCAAGATGCCCAGAAGTTTCCGGACACCGTGTATTTTTCATCAAAACCTTCGAAAAAATAATCAGGTTTAATTAAAAACGAAGCAAAATTTTATGATCAATAAAAAAAAATTTAATAAACAATTTAAAAAAATTGTTCTCAATATAATAAAATTTTTAATACAATAATTAAATACAGATTTAATTTCATAATTATTTTGTTACAGAGAAAATTTTTCATGTGAAAAGGTTTAGCCGGATTCTTTTTTTTCTTCGCAGAAGTCGACAGTGCAGTAGACTGAGGTGCTAACTGAAGGCTTTAATCGTTTTCTTGGTAAATTCTGGAGATATCAGATGGCTTTGACAATTGGTTTCCATTTTGTGCTCATAACTGCAGTTTTTATGATGGGCAGAGCATTAGAGCAGCAGAGACTAAAGGTTTGCCAGTTAGAGCACGAACTTGTTTGAAAGTCCTTGATGCTTGGAGGCGTTTTCATTTTGCCGAGCAGAAGAAATCTTGAAGAATTGATGATTTCCTCTAATCTTGACTCCTAAGAGACATGTTGTTGATAGGTCAATATGTCTGGAATACAGCTGTTTTTGGTGTGATGAAACAGCAATTGTGGAGCCTTGTAGGAGCTGAGTTTCTTAATTCGACGGAAACGTCAGCTTCAATTTTCGATGCCAAAGACTTAGATGACAAGCAAAATTCATAAGTAGAAAAGTTCAACATTATAACATGATGTAAATCAGCAATAAAACATGACGATATTCCCATAAGAGACAAAATATAGTCAGCAAATGATGTAAGGTCGCTGAAGATTATCAGCACTGATGCCAGACTAAGATTACCTGTAAAGAAAACGCTGTAGATCGAGAAACACATTGACTTACCATCTTCCGAACAAAAAGAAATTTACCCACCGACTAAAACCCTCAAAAAAAAGAAATGACCCAAAAAAAAAAATAACGAAAATTTGTAATTATAAAAGAAAAAAAATAAGTCTGTATACTAAGAACTAAATGGAAAAAAAGGAAAGGGTGTAAAGGAAGGGTAGGCGCGAATGGCTTACCCTTCGAGCCTCGACCCTAACAAATGTCGGACTATTTTTGTTTCTATCTGGGGGGGAGGAGAATAAGACGAGAGACGCAGTGCACGCGATTATTTTCTCTTTCTATCCCTTTCGCGGTCTCTTTCCCTTTCGCGTTCTCTGTCTCTCTCTCTTATCCCTTCCTTGCTGTCTCTCCGCTTCGAGCTTCGTCGCATTTCCGTTTTTCGCTGCTCCGCTTGTGCCAGCCTTCTTTCGTGCTCGGCCATATGCTGACGTCTCATCTCCTCTTTTACTGCAATCTAAAACAAACATTAACTAAAATACGTAAATCATTAATCAAACCTGTGCAGTAGTAAGAGGGAGCCAATAAATGCAGGGTGCAGCTTTCGTCTTTTTGAAGAGGCCGTCCAAAAGCTTCGCTGGAGCCGCCTGGTCTTTTTTCTTCATCTTACCTACAAAAACATTATTAAAAACTTAAATTGTGTTTAAAAAAATTATTACGAGGTGTATCTCCTTCTGCAGGACTATGAGCTCTGCGCTTTATATCAGTTTCTTTCCTCTCTTTTCCTTTAGCCCATTCGTCGTTTTTCTTTTCTTCCACCTGATTCGGTGGCTGATTTTCATTTTTACCCATATCCCATTCTCTAATGGAAGAAACCTAAAAATCAAATAATTACAACAAAAACTGATTTCTTTTAGGCATTACCTTCCGAGATGATGGTTTAGTAATAGATTTTTCAATAACAGGTGCTTTAATTATCTCTTTTTCTATCTTTTCAAACCTATCGGAACGATCGATGGCAGCTGCTTCTTGTTTAATTGCTGCATTATGCTCTTCTTCCGCCAGGCGGAGCATAGCGTTCAAATTCTGTTCAGTCGAAAAGTCGACTTTTAAAGTTTTCGGGTTATTCACAGGCCATCTGACACCATGAAGAGCTTGTCTTGTCTCAACCGCCATGTCAAGTTCAGTGTACTAAATAAAAATTAATCAGTTTTCCTCAACAAATTTTATGACTTACTTTGACATAACATTTAGATTTGATTTTGTCAATGTAGAAACCATTGTTGTCAATAGTTCCAGTCCGTGCGAGAAGCTCTTTTAACTGAGGTACGGTAAACGGCCGAACTAAATTCGTTATAAATAAAACGTTCGATGGCTTTTTAGTCGGTGGACTTGGCGACTTTCGAACTGTTTTAGCTTCATCCGAGACAATCGAAATCTTCCTAGTTGCTAAAAACAACAGAATTGAATTAATTTACAATTTAAAAACCTCATGTAATGAGAAGGAAAAAACTGGTTTGAAGAGCTTCCAACGAAAACTTCCTTAGAGAGAAAAATCTATATAGGAGGGGGAAGTATATGGGAGGGGAAGTATAACGGAGGTTGAAGTATAACAGAGTGGGAAGTATATGGGAGGGGAAGTATATGGGAGGGGAAGTATAACGGAGGGGGAAGTATAAGTGAGGGGGAGTATATGGGAGGGGGAAGTTAAAGTGAGGGGTAGTATAACAGAGGGCGAAGTATAACGGAGGGGGAAGTATAAGGGAACGAAAGTATAACGGAAGGGGATATACAGGGTGTCCGGAAACACATGGCAAGCGTCTGGGAGAGCGTTAAAAAGTGGTTTTACGAAAAAAAGTTAAATGTAAACCCCCTTAATTTTAATCAAAGAATTTGATGGTGTAGTTTAAAATCCGCCTGGATATACAGGGTGTCCCAGACACAACCTAACTTCGTTATTTCAAATAAGAACCCCTATTTTTTATTTCAGATTCGTAATCTACGCAAAATTTCAAGTAGATTTGAGTACTCATATGACAATTTTGGACAACTTTTGAAAAATGTCAAATTTTAGCGTTTTTTGCGCTAAAATCCGTTAAAATTGACCTAGGAGTCTCGTTTTTTTTTTAATTCCACTTATTTTTTCCCGAAGAATCCAACTGTCTCAAATTTGAGCATCTTCGCATTCTGCATCACGAGATTTCGTCGCTAATGGCCTTTTTTCAAGTTTAACTCCAAATTCCATACTTCAGAAATGGAAATTAGCGATTTGTTGTCGGAATTTTAATTTTTGATGCATAAACACAAAAGACGCTGTAGCTCTTTCAAAATTTGTGGTCCAAAAGAAAAATTCCTTTCAACAAGTGCTAATTTTCATTTCTGAACTAAAAATTTGGGTTCTAACTTGAAAAAAGGCCATTAGCGACGAAATCTCGTGATGCAGAATGCGAAGATGCTCAAATTTGAGACAGTTGGATTCTTCGGGAAAAAATAAGTGGAATTAAAAAAAAAACGAGTCTCCTAGGTCAATTTTAACGGATTTTAGCGCAAAAAACGCTAAAATTTGACATTTTTTAAAAGTTGTCCAAAATTGTCATATGAGTACTCAAATCTGAAGGGAGGAAAAGTATAAAGGAGAATTTTCCAAGTTTGTTTATTTTGGAAAAATTTTCCGAGTTTTGTTTTTTCCCCAAAATTTTCCGAGTTTTTTTTTTCGAACAAATTTCAAAGTTTTTTTGTCAATAAAAAAAATTTTTTTTTTAAATTTTCCGGGTTTTCCTTTTTCTTTTCTTTTCTTTTCTGAAAAAATTTTGAAGTTCTTTTTTTCAAAAATTTCTAAAAGTTTTTTTTTTTTTTTTTTTTTTTTTTTTTTTTTTTTTTTTTTTTTTTTTTTTTTTTTTTTTTTTTTTTTTTTAAATTTTTAAGTGTCAAGGTAGAAATAATGGGCTCTTTGGCCTAGGGATGTGCCTCTCGTAATGGGTAAAAGTACGAAATTTCTCCCTACTAAAAAAAAATTAATAATAAAAAGTGGCGATTTTTATACACCAAAATTCTTAAAAAATATAAGGAGTAATTGGTGAAAATTTGGTGAAAATCGGACCAACGGTTTGGCCACAGCGAATTTTTTAAAGTTTCAAACAGACTTATCTCCGCCATTTTTTCGAAATTCAAAAATCTCCCTCGTTAAATTCTTCTTTACCGCCTAAAGAAATTTGTGTAAAAATTTGGTGAAAATCGGATGAAAACTGTGGCCATAAAGTGTTCTGGAAAAAAATGCTACGGCCGGCCGGCACAACTGACAAAGTTGAGATCGGTAAAGATCAATATTCGATTTGACCCTCCGGGGTCTGGAAGACCCTTCCCCAAAAACCCGACATGGAGGGTATCACAATAACTTCTTTAAGGAAGTTAAAATACCTTTATGATTTTCTTGATTGTTTGGAGTTTCATCCTTATGTTTGATAACAATTTTCTTTTTGGGCTCTTTCGCTTTTTCTTCGTCTTGACTGCTTTTCCTCCGTTCCGATATTTTTGAAGGCTCCAAAATTTCTTTTTTAGGTTCAGGCGAAGGCGATCTTTCCCCACTTTCAGAAATGAGCTCGCCAGGCTCTTCGGAAGAATCTCGATGCCCACGTTTTCTTTCAGAGCCAACTTTGGGCGGACTCCCATGTTTTTCGGTCAAAATTTCTTTCACCTCTTCCAAAGGAACTGGCATCACATCAGGAACCAAAGTCTGTAAAAAAAATTAATTAATTATTTACAAGTCTATTAAAAAAGACTACCTTCAAAGTTGTCGAAGAAATAGAAATTTGGGAATCTTTTTGTGGTTTGGCTGCTTTACTCGTCCTTCTTTTACGTTGATTTGAAGGTTCCTCTTCATCGACCAACCTCTTAAGAACCGTCGGAGGTTTCGGCTTAGCTTCCTAAAATTCATAATTAGCAAACAAAATCATTTTCATCAATTCAAATTACCGGTTTATTTACAATGATGGTCGGCTTGATTTTGGCAGGAGCTTCAGGAGTTGGGGCTTCAGAAACGATTTCTCCTTCTTCCCGAGAGGTTTCCATATCAACCTCATTTGGTTTCTGATCGGCTTTTTCTTCGTTTTCTTTAGCCCCTTTAGCGGCCGCACGCTCGTTCAACTTTTTCGCAATTTCTTCCATTTCGTCTGCAAGCTCCAACTGTGTTTTGCTTCAGGTTCGGAAATTTTGCTGAAAATTTGATTAGGATCAAAATGATAGATGACATTTGACTTACCTTTCTTGCTTTTCTTCTTGTTGAACAACAGGAGATTCTTGAACTTCTTCAATTATTTGGGTCTCAACAACTTCTTCCTGGGGAGCATTAGATTCTGGTTCTTTCTTTTCAACTTCTACAGCTTCTTCTACAATTGGAGTTTCTTCAATCGTTTCAAGTTTTTCAACGACTTTTTCAGTTTCTATCTCTTCTATTTGTATTTCTTCTGTTTGAACTTGAGGAATAACTTCCTCCTGTTTAACTTCTTCTTGTTTTGATTCTTTGACGGGTTCTGGTTCAGGTTCAGGAACGACTTGAGGTTGCGGAACGGTTTCAACGTTATGTTGCTCAGAATCGGTATGGGAGCCGGTCGACTCTGCATCTTCGATTTCATGTTTGTCCTTCGTCGCCCTAAAATAGAGTTTGTTAGTTTTTGATTTGAATTTTCGAATTTTTTTTCACCACCTTTTTGTATACCTCTTCTTTCTTGGTGAAAGCGTCTCTTTGGTAGGCGAGGAAGAAGATTCTGCTGAATCTGTAAGTCTTTGCCGGCATATTTTCAACTTTTGGATTTCGCCGCCGGAACCGTTAGAAGACTGGACTTTCCAAGTCGAAGCTCCTTCGCCTTCGTTGCTTTCTTTCGTTTCGTTTTCATCGACCTGAAGTAATTTGTGAAAAAGATTGAATGAAGAATTATTTACTTTTGTCGGCTGCGACTCCCAAATTGTGTCGTCTTCCTCCTTCTCAGGTTTTTCTACAACGGGTTTCACCACAACTTCGACTTCAGGTGTATTTTTAGTACGCGCAGATCTTCTTAATCGAGTATGCGCATCGGAAGTTTCAGGCTGTTCAAAATAAAAAATTAATAAGAACTTCATGACAATGACATATTTTAGTGGTAAAATGGGGGGGGGGGGGTAGTGTTGGCGTAATCGTAATCCCAATTACGATTACGATTGTAATCGCAAGTTTCTTAATTACGATTATAATTGTAATTGTACAATTACGATTACGATTACAATCGCATTCGTATTTTTTTCTGCGATTACGTTTTTAATCGCATTTTTTTACGATTACAACCGTAATCGTATTTTTTTCTGCGATAATCGCATTTTTTTTAAGCGATTACGGGCGTAATCGTATTTTTGTTAGCGTTTACGGCTCGTATATGACATTTTTACTGAGATTACCTGATGAATAATAAAAATACGATTGAAAAAAAAAATGCGATTACGATTGTAATCGCAGAAAACAAATACGATTATGGTTGTAATTGTTAAAAAAATGCGATTACAATCGTAATCGCAGAAAAAAATACGAATGCGATTGCAATCATAATTAAGAAACTTGCGATTACAATCGTAATCGTTATTGCGATTACGATTACGCCTAACACTGCTGTGGGGAAAGTGACCAGATGTTTGGCAGCCAGAAAGTCGAGGAAACGACCCATAACCCGTTAAAAAAGACGTCAAAACGCCTAAACACATGATAAAATGGATGTTTTTATATCAGAAAACTGAGGTAAATTAACCAAAAAAGGATGTTGAAAGCTAAAATACCTCAAATGAAATTATTATTTGTAGAGTGGAAATAAACAATCCAAAACACGAGAAAAAATATGTTTAAACACCCGAACACCTGATAAAATAGATGATTCTAAACCATAAAGTTAAGAAAAACGGCCCTAAACCTTAAAGATAGGATGTTAAACACTCGAAGACCCTAACGCAAGGTGTTGAAAGGTCAAAAAAAAAAAAAAAAAAAAAAAAAAACGGTGTTTTTGCACCAAAAAACAAGAAAAACCGCTCAAAACCGAATAAAAAAATGTTAAAATGCCTCAATACAGAATAGAATGGATGTTTCAAATCCAAAAAGTCAGAAGAAAACCTCCCAAAACCCTAAAAATGGGGTGTTAAGCGCTCGAACACCCTAACGCAAGGTGCAGAAAGGTCAAAAACCCGATGAAACCGGTGCTTTTGCACCAAAAAACGAGAAAAACCGCCCAAAACCTAATTAAAAAAAATGTTAAAATGCCTCAGAAAAGAATGGATGTTTCAAAGCCAAAAAGTGGGAGGAAAACCGCCCAAAACCCTAAAAAGAGGATGTTAAACGCTCAAATATCTGATTACAGGATATTGAAAGATTAAAAAGCCAATGAAATCGGTGTTTCTACACCAAAAAATCACGGAAAACAACCGAAAACCCGGTATAAGAAATGTTAAACGCCCTAATATGGGTTTCTCTAAAACAGGAAACAGAGAAAATAACTAAAAAACTGGTAAGAAAAGATGCTAAACGCCAGATCACCCCATAAAACGGATTCATCTAAACCAGAAAGTTAAGAAAAACGGCCCGAAACCCTAAAAATAGGGTTTAAACGCGCAAACGTAAGGTGTTGAAAGGTCAAAAACCCGATAAAAAAATAATGTTAAAACGCCTCAACACCCAATAGAATGGATGATTCAAAGCCAAAAAGTCGGAGGAAAACCGCACAAAACCCTAAAAATAGGATGTTAACCGCTCAAATATCTAATTACAGGACATTGAAAGATTAAAAAGCCAATGAAATCAGTGTTTCTACACCAAAAAATAATGGTAAACAACCGAAAATTTGGTAAAAGAATATTGTTAAACGCCCCCGAACACCTAATATGGGTTTTCCAGACCAGGAAACAGAAAATTACTAAAAAACTCTAAAAGAAAGATGCTAAACTCCCAAGCATTCTATAAAACGGATGTTTCTAAACCAGAAAGACGAGGAAAACCGCCTAAAACCCTAAAAAGAGGATGTTAAACGCTCAAATATCCGATTATAGGACATTGAAAGAACAAAAACCCAATGAAATCGGTGTTTCTACACCAAAAAATCAAGGGAAACAACCGAAAACCCGGTAAAAGAAATGTTAAACGCCCGAACACCTAATATGGGTTTTTCTAAACCAGGAAACAGAGAAAATTACTAAAAAACTGTTAAAGAAAGATGCTAAACTCCCGAAAATCCTATAAAACGGATGTTTCTAAACCAGAAAGATGAGGAAAACCGCCCAAAACCCTAAAAAGAGGATGTTAAACGCTCAAATATCCGATTATAGGACGTTCACCCAATGAAATCGGTGTTTTTACACCAAATCATCATGGAAAACAAACCACAACCAGGTAAAAGTAATATTAAACGCCCGAACACCTAATATGGGTTTTTCTAAAACAGAAAATAGAGAAAATTACTAAAAACCTGGTAAGAAAAGATGCTTAACGCCAGATCACCCAATAAAATGGATTCATCTAAACCAGAAATTTAAGAAAAACGGCCCAAAACTCTAAAAATAGGGTTTAAACACTCAAACGTAAGGTGTTGAAAGGTCAAAAACCCGATAAAACCGGTGTTTTTGCACCAAACAATTTTAAAAACGACCCAAAACCGAGTAAAAAAAAACTGTTAAAACGCCTAAAAGACTTTTTGGCTTTGAATCATCCCTTTCAAAGCCAAAAAGTCGGAGGAAAACCGCACAAAACCCTAAAAATAGGGTGTTAAACGCTCAAATATCCGATTATAGGACGTTGAAAGATTAAAAACCCAATGAAATCGGTGTTTCTACACCAAAAAATCATGGAAAACAACCGAAAACCCCGTAAAAGAAATGTTAAACGCCCAAACACCTAATATGGATTTTTCTAAACCAAGAAACAGAGAAAATTATTAAAAAAACTATTAAAGGAAGATGCTAAACTCCCGAACATCCTATAAAATGGATGTTTCTAGAAAGATGAGGAAAACGGCCCAAAACCCTAAAAATAGGGTTTAAACGCTCAAAAGTAAGGTGTTGACAGGTCAAAAACCCGATAAAAAAGGTGTTTTTGGACCAAAAAATTTTAAAAACGACCCAAACCCGAGTAAACAAAAAAATGTTAAAACGCCTCAACACCCAATAGAATCGTTGTTTCAAAGCCAAAAAGTCGGAGGAAAACCGCACAAAACCCTAAAAATAGGGTGTTAAACTCTCAAATATCTGATTACAGGACATTGAAAGATTAAAAAGGCAATGAAATCGGTGTTTCTACACCAAAAAATCATGGAAAACAACCCACAACCCAACAAATAGGGTTTAAACGCTCAAACGTAAGGTGTTGAAAGGTCAAAAACCCGATAAAAACGGTGTTTTTGCACCAAAAGTTTTAAAAACTACCCAAAACCGAGAAAAAAAAATGTTAAAACACCTCAGCACCCAATAGAATGGATGATTCAAAGCCAAAAAATCGGAGGAAAACTGCACAAAACCCTAAAAATAGGGTGTTAAACGCTCAAATATCCGATTATAGGACGTTGAAAGATCAAAAACCCAATAACATTAGTGTTTCTACACCTAAAAATCATGGAAAACAACCGAAAACCCGGTAAAAGAAATGTTAAACTCCCGAACACCTAATATGGGTTTTTCTAAAACAAGAAGCAGAGAAAATTACTAAAAAACAGGTAAGAAAAGATGCTGAACGCCTGATCACCCCATAAAACGGATTCATCTAAACCAGAAAGTTTAGTAGTTAAGAAAAACGGGCCAAAACCCTAAAAATAAGGTTTAAACGCTCAAACATAAGGTGTTGAATGGTCAAAAACTGGATAAAAACGGTGTTTTTGCACCAAAAAATTTTAAAAACGATGTTTCTAAACCAGAAAGATGAGGAAAACCGCCCAAAACCCTAAAAATAGGGTGTTTAAGTTGGGCTTTACCAAGATTCAAATGTTAATAAATAAAAAAATTATAAAAATCATAACTGCTGCTCAAATCTTACTTTTTCCTCTCTTTTTGTTTCCTTTCTCACGGGGACCTCCATCTCCGGTTCAGATTCCGAAGTCGACTTCTTCCGTCGCCTCGTCGTCCGAGTGCTTTTCCTCGTCGACACCGGCTTATCCGGGGTTCCATCTTTATTCTTCGCACTTTTTCGAGCCATCCTCTCGACCTAAAAAAAAAAACTAAAATTCACCCATCAAAAAATCCACGCCCATTATTCCACATTACCTGACTTAAACGACGTCAAAAATATTCAATAAACAATCGTCTCCAATGTTTTCCGATTTAAAAATCAAAAGCATATAACATAGATGATAACCTAAACATCGACAAAAACAAAATTAGAGAATAAAACAAATGATTCATTTAAGATTCAAAAAAAGCCAAAAACGTACCTTGAAATATTCATCTAAAACTTCAATAAACTATGGAGAACTCATAAAAATGAAAATAAGATCCCGAAAAGTTCAATAATAACCGGCATTAATAAAGCCTCAAACTTTCTAAGTTAGCTTCCCTTTCTACACACAAACGAGGTTATAACTGCGTATTTTGGATCAGTGAAAAGGAACGGCTCTTATTAAATTTACAACTTTTTAAAATAAATATTTTAATGAAGCCAATTAACATAAAACCTTTTTTGTTATGTGCACATAAAGTCAAAATTAATCATTTTTCAAAAATTATATTGATGAATTCAATTGAAGTAGCTGCTATTTAAAGCTGATCTATGGTCAGAAAGAGCAAGTCAGAAGAAAATTTGAAGAAAAATTTCAGACAGTGTTGCCCCGAAAGTTGGCTACTCCGACTTTACGAATTTTCTATTCGAAATTGAGAATCGACTCGGGGAAATTCAAAAAAGTAACACAACTTTCTTAAGATAACCGAATTTAATATAATCTGATAAAAATGACGAAATAAATACACTGAACAGAGATCTTTATTGCAATATTTTTATATTTAATTTATACATAAAGAACTAGTTTGAACTTAGAAGAGCTTCCAAGCTTCCAACGAAAACTTTCTTAAAGAGAAGTATCTATATAGGAGGGGGAAGTATAACGGAGGGGACGTAAAACGTAGGGGGAAGTATATGGGAGGGGAAGTATAACGGAGTGGGAAGTATATGGGAGGGGAAGTATAACGGAGGGGGTAGTATAACGGAGTGGGAAGTATAACGGAGGGGGAAGTATATGGGAGGAGAAGTATAACGGAGGGGGAAGTATATGGGAGGGGGAAGTTTAAGTGAGGGGTAGTACAACACATAATTTTCTGGGTTTTTTTTTCGAAAATTTTCTAAGTTTTTTTTGTCAAAAATTTTTAAATTTTTTTTTCGAATTTTCCGGATTTTCCTCTCTCCTATTTTTTTTTTTTTTTGGAAAATTTTTCTAAGAGCCAAGGTAGAAATAATGGGCTCTTTGCCTATGGATGTGCCTCTCGTAATGGGTAGAAGTATGAAATTTCTCCCTACTAAAAAAATTATAATTAAAAAGTGGCAATTTTTTTACACCAAAAATTCTTAAAATATATAAGGAGTAATTGGTGAAAATTTGGTGAAAATTGGGCCAACGGTTCGGCAGCAGCGAATTTTTTAAATTTTCAAACTGACATATCTCCGCCATTTTTTCGAAATTCAAAAATCTCCCTCGTTAGTTTCTTGTTCACCGACTAAAGAAAATTTGGTGAAATCTGGTGAAAATCGGTTGAAAATTGTGGCCGTAAAGTGTTTCGGAAAAAAATGCTACGGACGGACGGCCGGCACCACAGACAAAGTTGAGATCGGTAAAGATCAATATTCGATTTGACCCTCCTGGGTCTGGAAGACCCCAAGAACCTGACGTGGAGGGTATCACAATAACTATTCTGGGCACCCTGTGTATTCAAACACATTTTTAAACTTTGATTAAGGGGTTTGCATTTAAAGTTTTTTCATAAAACCCCTTTTTCAACGCTCTGCAGCGATGAGCCATTTGTTTCTGAACACCCTGTACAGCTACTAAGACCGGGAAATTTTTTATTACACTCGAATTTTTGCTGTTTCCGAAATTACTTCTTGTAATGTCTTATCTTGATAATTTAAATATTTAAAGAAATATAACATTTTTAAAGACAAAAAAGAGAAAATTTAATGTCTTTCTTCTGATAATTTTTGGAATATTTTTTTCAACATTTTTCTATCGATGATTATTTTGTTTTTTGGAGAGTCCAAACGTTTTTCACGATTCGCTTCATCTAATTGATTGCTGTAGGAGTCTTCCCGCGGACATTTTGTCACTTTTGGTTTTATAGTCGTCGGCTTACACGTTGTCGGCTTTGGTGGACATTTTGATGGACATTCTGCGCACGTTGGGTTTCTAAAAAAAATTGAGTGCTCGAAGGGTGCATTTTGTACTTACTTTTCACATTTTCTGCGGGCAGCAGCCATCAATCTGGCTATTCTGGCCCATCTAGGGTGAATTTTGTTAGGCAAAAGTCCATTATGTCTGCCAGACTTCAAATTTTGTACATAGTCTTCAGATCTTTTCACTCTTTTCATTCTTTTCGACCCAACGATCTTAAAACCATCGGTTTAGGCTGTAGCCCTGTGAACAACAAACCTGTCTATTCTTATCGACGTTTATCTCAAACGACCCGTTATGTCCATCCAGAAAGATTTCATCGCACACTACACTTATTTTTGGACCATATTTTATTTCTGTCTTATTCATCGGTTCACAAATTATTGTTCTTCTCCCTATTTTCGTTCCAGAATTCGACTTTTTATATGCCAAATTGATTATTTTGAACAATTCCTCGCCCATTATGTCCCTGCTGTCTTTGATTATGTATTTCACTCCTCTTTGGTAGCACAAGTATTTATCATTATTCTAATTTTACTGTGATTACCAGGAAAATTTATAAAAATTACTTACCAAAGAGCATGTTAAAAAATTTTGGTTTGAATGCGGAAGACTGGCACCTAAATTGATTGTTAAACTTCTAATGCTTTCCTGCGGCCTTGGAGCAAAAAGCTGCAGACTGAAGCATCAAAGGCCAATTTTGGTAAGCAGTATTTGCAGCAGATGAGATGGTTCTTCGGAATACCCAGAAAATCAGTTTGCAGCTTTTCGCTTCTAAAAGACAAGCCGTACAAAATGGAAGTTATTAGGTGTACAAAATGAAACTCGGCTAAAATCTACAAAATTCACATTTACCCTGTGGCTGAGTTTTATTTTGTACACCTAATAAATAAAACTTGTAGGAAATTTAATTCTCTATAAAGCACTTAATTATTTTTTTCTAGGATGCACCATTTTCGGAAAATAATTTTTTTTAAAATAAATTTATCTTGAAAACAGTGCGTCCTAGAGAAAAAATGAATAAAATAAAAATTAAAGAGAATTAAATTTTCAACAGATTTTATTTAGTGCATTTTTTCAATATCTGTAACGGTTTACGATTTACAAGCCTTTAAAAATTAACCTTCTTAATGGTTATACTTCAATAACCTTCTTACACGGAGAAGGTCAACTTTTGATGGACTTTAACGCCTAAAATGTTTAAAATTTTGAAAAAATGAACTACTATGTGTACAAAATGAAACTTGGCTAAAATCTACAAAATTCAAAACACTGTTGCTGAGTTTCATTTTGTACACCTAATACATACTTTTTGCGTTGACAGCTAGGATGACAACCAAAATTCCTAGGATGAGTTTCATAGTAAGCCTATTATTAAATATTTTAAATAAATAAACAACACATGCAATATTGGATGCAATAATTTTTTTAAATATGATTTAAGTTATAACAATTTTTTAAAGGGCGAGTCTTTAAAGATGCTCAATCTGATTCATCGTATTCTTCTACATCAATTAGTGATTCCTCTGTCGCTTCCTGTAAAAAAAGTGTGACTAAAAGTGCAAAGAACGTTATTTACAGTTAAAGAGAGTTCAGAGGAAGAATCTTCATTTTCGTTGTAATAGGACCAAGTTTCTTCCGAGTTGCAGCGGCTGCATGTTTCATGGCATTTTTGAAGTTTTTCGACCAATTGGATCAGTTTTCTGTTTTGTTTCAAACTTTGCTTGAATTTCCCCCCGTAGATTTGGAGCTTTTCAAGCAATTTTGATTTTTCCTCGCAGTTTATTTTGTCGTCTTCTAATTTCTTTTCGAGTTCATTATTCGCCATACATAAAAGATCAATTTCTCTTTGGAGCGCATTATTCTAAAATAAAATTTGAAAAAAAAAATGCTTATAAATTGTTTTTAAAACCTTTTCCAATAAATCTTCATAATTTTCTAATTTTTTAATTACATTTTCGCAATCTTCAAAACTTTCAACATTTTCATTCTGTTCATGTTACTTTAATTAATCCGATAAAAATTTTTTAAATACTTACGGCTTTTTTATCCAATTTTCTTATTATCTTTTTCATTTTTTTGAACATTTCTTCCTACGGAGAGTAGTTATTATAAATTAATTTTATTTTGAATTTACCTTAATTTGATTGGATTCTTCAAGTGTTTGGATTTCTTGGTTTAGAGCAGCAACTTCTTCGGTGTAATTTTCATATTCTTTTAATTTTTTGGACAATTCATCCTAATTTTTTTTTAAAATTTAATTATAAAACGAGTCAGAAAGAGGAAAAAGAGTGGAAAAAAATTTAGCCCCCAGTGCTATTTGAACCTACGGCCTCAGAGTTTCTAGCCCAACAAACAAAGTTATGGAAACCCCACTTCCTCCACTGCTTTTTCACTCCACTGTTTAATTAACTTACGATTGTTTTATTTAATTGATCGTTAACATAATCCAATGACGCCTTTTCTTTTTTGATCTCTTCATTTTGATCGTAAGCAACAATTAATTTCCCATTATATTTCTGCGCTAACGTTTTCATTTCTTCCAAATCCTGATTTAAATCAACCAATTCCTAAAACATTGAAATATTTACGATTTTCAAGTTTATTGCGTCTGTATTCCGCAAGATAGATTGATTTTCCGATCAAATATTAAACCAGAGGGAGAAATGACTGTGATAACAGGGATACAGACGTAATAAACATTAAAATCGTAAATGTAAAGTAATGCCATGGCAGCAAATCTGTCATAAAAATTAAAAACCAATAATGAGGTGGTGAGTGGCTCTATCTCTTGGAGAACGGCGGCGGCGGTGAGCTTTAGGGAGACGGTTTGTTTCCAGCTTCCCGCTATATCCACTAGACTAGATTCTTTTTCGGTGTTTTCTCCTGTCTTTTGACTACACACCCATTTTTCGGTGTTTTTCCTGTCTTTTGTCTAAAAACACCTAAAAGACAGGAGAAAACACCGAAAAAGTGGTGTTTTTAGACAAAAGACAGGAAAAACACCGTAAAATGGGTGTTTGGTCCAAAGATAGGAGAAAACACCGAAAAAGTGGTGTTTTTAGACAAAAGACAGGAAAAACACCGAAAAATGGGTGTTTAGTCACAAGACAGGAGAAAACACTGAAAAAGGGGTGTTTTTAGACAAAAGACAGGAGAAAACACCGAAAAATTGGTGTTTTTAGACAAAAGACAGGAAAAACACCGAAAAATGGATGTTTAGTCAAAAGACAGGAGAAAACACCGAAAAAGTGGCGTTTTTAGACAAAAGACAGGAAAAACTCCGAAAAATGGGTGTTTAGTCAAAAGACAGGAGAAAACACTGAAAAAGGGGTGTTTTTAGACAAAAGACAGGAGAAAACACCGAAAAATTGGTGTTTTTAGACAAAAGACAGGAAAAACTCCGAAAAATGGGTGTTTAGTCAAAAGACAGGAGAAAACACTGAAAAATTGGTGTTTTTAGACAAAAGACAGGAGAAAACACCGAAAAAGTGGCGTTTTTAGACAAAAGACAGGAAAAACACCGAAAAATGGGTGTTTAGTCAAAAGACAGGAGAAAACACTGAAAAAGGGGTGATTTTAGACAAAAGACAGGAGAAAACACCGAAAAATTGGTGTTTTTAGACAAAAGACAGGAAAAACACCGAAAAATGGGTGTTTGGTCAAAAGACAGGAGAAAACACCGAAAAAGTGGTGTTTTTAGACAAAAGACAGGAAAAACACCGAAAAATGGGTGTTTAGTCAAAAGACAAGAGAAAACACTGAAAAAGGGGTGTTTGTAGACAAAAGACAGGAAAACACCGAAAAATGGGTGTTTAGTCAAAAGACAGGAGAAAACACCGAAAAAGTGGCGTTTTTAGACAAAAGACAGGAAAAACACCGAAAAATGGGTGTTTAGTCAAAAGACAGGAGAAAAAACCGAAAAAGTGGTGTTTTTAGACAAAAGACAGGAAAAACACCGAAAAATGGGTGTTTAGTCAAAAGACAAGAGAAAACACTGAAAAAGGGGTGTTTTTAGACAAAAGACAGGAGAAAACACCGAAAAATTGGCGTTTTTAGACAAAAGACAGGAAAAACACCGAAAAATGGGTGTTTAGTCAAAAGACAGGAGAAAACACCGAAAAATTGGTGTTTTTAGACAAAAGACAGGAAAAACTCCGAAAAATGGGTGTTTAGTCAAAAGACAGGAGAAAACACTGAAAAATTGGTGTTTTTAGACAAAAGACAGGAGAAAACACCGAAAAGTGGCGTTTTTAGACAAAAGACAGGAAAAACACCGAAAAATGGGTGTTTAGTCAAAAGACAGGAGAAAACACTGAAAAAGGGGTGATTTTAGACAAAAGACAGGAGAAAACACCGAAAAATTGGTGTTTTTAGACAAAAGGCAGGAAAAACACCGAAAAATGGGTGTTTGGTCAAAAGACAGGAGAAAACACCGAAAAGTGGTGTTTTTAGACAAAAGACAGGAAAAACACCGAAAAATGGGTGTTTAGTCAAAAGACAAGAGAAAACACTGAAAAAGGGGTGTTTTTAGACAAAAGACAGGAGAAAACACCGAAAAATTGGTGTTTGTAGACAAAAGACAGGAAAAACACCGAAAAATGGGTGTTTAGTCAAAAGACAGGAGAAAACACCGAAAAAGTGGCGTTTTTAGACAAAAGACAGGAAAAACACCGAAAAATGGGTGTTTAGTCAAAAGACAGGAGAAAAAACCGAAAAAGTGGTGTTTTTAGACAAAAGACAGGAAAAACACCGAAAAATGGGTGTTTAGTCAAAAGACAGGAGAAAACACTGAAAAAGGGGTGTTTTTAGACAAAAGACAGGAGGAAACACCGAAAAATTGGTGTTTTTAGACAAAAGACAGGAAAAACACCGAAAAATGGGTGTTTAGTCAAAAGACAGGAGAAAACACCGAACAAGTGGCGTTTTTAGACAAAAGACAGGAAAAACACCGAAAAATGGGTGTTTAGTCAAAAGACAGGAGAAAACACCGAAAAAGTGGTGTTTTTACACAAAAGATAGGAAAAACACCGAAAAATGGGTGTTTAGTCAAAAGACAGGAGAAAACACTGAAAAAGGGGTGTTTTTAGACAAAAGACACCGAGATAAGGGCACAGTGAAAAGGTAGAAATGATGAGCGAATAGCTAACCCAACGAGGCTTTTTAAGCCGAAACGCGTCGTGAGATACCCGTTATCACAGTCATTTCTTCTTCTATTTTTGGTTTATTATTTAATCGGAACATTGAAATAGTCAATCAAAATATATGGAAGAATTTAAGACCTTTTCTTTACGTTCCAATTCTTTTCTTAGACATTTCTGTTCTTCTTCATGTTCGGAACATATTTTTGTAAAACCTGCAATCTATGCGGAAGTTAAAAAAAATATTAGAATTTATATTTTACTTCCTCCTTTGCCTCCATAATTTTTTTCTGATATTCAGTAATCTTAGACTGCATTTGTTGTTGTTATTGTTTAACGCCTAAAAGAAATGTTAAAAGCACACAATAAACTGAATTACCTTAATAGTTTCTGAATATTTGGAATTATCCTCTTGTAATTTTTGTATCTAAAATAATTATTTACAAAAAAATGGGGGAAAAAACGATCATACCATGAAGCCATTTTGGCTAAATTATGTTCATGATCGCCACTCAATTTTTCTAAGCGGGTTTTCTGAAAAACAAAATTTTTATACAATAGAACGTTAAAAAAAATGGAGAGCCTAAATCCCTGACTTAAAAAATTATTTTTAAAAAGGGATTCAAAATAAAGTACTGGTTTGAAGAGCTTCCAACAAAAACTTCCTTAAAGAGAAGTATCTATATAGGAGGGGGAAGTATATGGGAGGGGAAGTATAACGGAGTGGGAAGTATAAGGGAGGGGAAGTATATGGGAGGGGGAAGTATATTGGAGGGGGAAGTTTAAGTGAGGGTAGTATAACAAAGGGTTGAAGTATAAGGGAGGGGGAAGTATAAGTGAGGGGAAGTATATGGGAGGGGAAGTTTAAGTGAGGGGTAGTATAACAGAGGGTGAAGTATAACGGAGGGGGAAGTTTAAGGGAACGAAAGTAAAACAGAAGGGGATTTATAAGGGAGGGAAAGTATAAAGGAGAATTTTCCAAGTTTGTTTTTTCAAAAATTTTTAAAAGTTGTTTTTTTTTTTTAATTTTTTAAGTTCTTTTATTCGAAAATTTTCTAAGTTTTTTTCTAAGTTTTTTTTCGAAAAATTTACCAGGATTTCCTTTTTTTTTTCCGATTTTTTTTTTCGAAAAATTTTCCGGGTTTTTCTTTTTTTTTTTTGAAAAATTTGCTAAGTTCTTTCTTTCGAAAATTTTTTTAAGTGGCAAGGTAGAAATAATGGGCTCTTTGCCCTAGGGATGTGCCTCTCGTAAAGGGTAGAAGTACGAAATTTCTCCCTACTAAAAAAAAATTTAATAATTAAAAAGTGGCAATTTTTTTACACTGAAAATTCTTAAAAAATATAAGGAGTAATTGGTGAAAATTTGGTGAAAATCGGACCAACGGTTCGGCCGAGCGAATTTTTTAAAAATTCAAACAGTCGTATCTCCGCCATTTTTTCGAAATTCCAAAATCTCCCTCGTTAGTTTCTTGTTCACCGACTAAAGAAAATTTGGTGAAATCTGGTGAAAATCGGTTAAAAACTGTGGCCGTAAAGTGTTCCGGAAAAATGCTACGGACAGCCGGCACCACAGACAAAGTTGAGATCGGTAAAGATCAATATTCGATTTCACCCTCCGGGGTCTGGAAGACCCCTCCCCAAAAACCCGACGTCGAGGGTATCACAAAAACTTCTTTAAGGAAGTTAAAACGAATAATATTTAACATTTTATTTATTACAGGTAGTACAAGCACAAGGTGAAACAATTAAAAAATAATTATCACAGATAAAATTAACACAAAGAAAACACCCAACAAAACTGGCCTGACCATAGAAAAAAAGTTAGATTATAGGAACAAAAAAAATAAAAAATACCTAAAAGCACATGGTAACTGTTAGTTAACATAACCCAAGTTATAAAATGGCACTAAAAAAAGTAGGATTGAGGTTAGACATCATGAACATGTCTTTGACGTGATGGCCAAGACAAAAACCAAGGTTTACTCTCTTGGCTTTTGTCATTACGTTCTTGATAGGACTCCTGTAGGTTACAAACCTGCCAATGAAATATTTCAGTCTGAAAATATGTACTATGAAAAAATCTACCTTTTCTTGTAGATCCAATAGAGCTGTCTCGTGAACTTTTATCATTTTCTCTTTCTGTTTTTCCTTAAAATAAATTGATTTTACATGAAAAATTTGTGTGAAGACCTACCATGAATTTAATTTTGGATCTCAAATCATCCGCTTGTTTCATCACTAAGTTATAACTCTCTTCAAGAGTCTTGTTTTTATTTTTCTCAAGTTCCTGAAAATTATTTCTTTATTTTTTTTTTTCAAAACTAACGATAATTACCAATCGATTTAATTGATCATTTTGAACAGTATGGATACTTTCCAACTCCTTTTTCAGAGATTTGATTTCATTCTCTTTAATTTTCTGGAAAAATGATTAAGTATTAGGTATACAAAATGAAACTCAGCCACAGGGTAAATTTGAATTTTGTAGATTTTAGCCGAGTTTCATTTTGTACACATCAAGTAGTTAGTTCATTTTTCAAAATTTTGAACATTTTAGGCGTTAAAGTCCATCAAAAGTTGACCTTCTCCGTGTAAGAAGGTTATTGAAGTATAACCATTAAGAAGGTTAATTTTTAAAGGCTTGTAAATCGTAAACCGTTACAGATATTGAAAAAATGCACTAAATAAAATCTGTTGGAAATTCAATTCTCTTTAATTTTTATTCTATTCATTTTTTCTCTAGGACGCACTGTTTTCAAGATAAATTTATTTAAAAAAATTATTTTCTGAAAATGGTGCATCCTAGAAATAAATAATTAAGTACAAATTTATAGAAAATTAAATTTCCTACAATTTTTATTTATTAGGTGTACAAAATGAAACTCAGCCACAGGGTAAATTTGAATTTTGTAGATTTTAGCCGAGTTTCATTTTGTACACCTAATACATGTTAGAAAATGCTAACTAACCAGATTTTCTCTCAAATCATTACAAACTTTTTTCAAATCTTGTAATTCTTTCTCTTTCGATTCAAGCTAAAAAAGAAAAAAAAATCATTTAATTAATAAATAATATGGTGATTTTGGTTTTTACAGCATTTTTGGCATGTATTTGGGACTGCTCTAACTCTTCTATCATATTTTCCCTGATTTTTGAGGATTTATCGGCTTTGCTATTTTGAGCTTTTAAAACATCAAATTCATGTTGGAGATGATGAAGGGAACGATCTTTCTCATCAAGCTAAAAATAATATAAATAATTTATTTAGTTGTAAACTTGAAATTTACTTTTAAACTAAGACGTTTCTTAGTGTCCTCAGACTCCTTGGCTTGTTTTTCCTAAAATAAACCAATTTTGTACACCTAGTAGTTCATTTTTTCAAAATTTAAAACATTTTAGGCGTTGAAGTCCATCAAAAGTTGACCTTCTCCGTGTAAGAAGGTTATTGAAGTATAACCATTAAGAAGGTTAATTTTTAAAGGCTTCTAAATCGTAAACCGTTACAGATATTGAAAAAATGCACTAAATAAAATCTGTTGGAAATTTAATTCTCTTTAATTTTATTCTATTCATTTTTTCTCTAGGACCCACTGTTTTCAAGATATATTTATTTAAAAAAATTATTTTCCGAAAATGGTGCATCCTAGAAAAAATAATTAAGTACAAATTTTATAGAGAATTAAATTTCCTACAATTTTTATTTATTAGGTGTACAAAACTCAGCCACAGGGTAAATTTGAATTTTGTAGATTTTAGCCGAGTTTCATTTTGTACACCTAATAAATCTTTATTTTTAAAATTTAAAATACATACAAGGATATTGATGGTTTCCTCAAGATCATGAATTTTAGCCTGAAATGAATTCCATTAAGAAATAAAAATTGCATTCAATAAAAGAAAGAAAATGAAAACTTTTAAATCAGGAAAATTAAATAAAATTAATAAAAACCTCTAGTTTTCTAATTTTTTTCAGGCCATCTTGTGCTGCGTTTGAGGTCATAGTTATTTTATAAATTTTATCGTGCACTTCTTGATTTAAAGCTTCAATTTTTTTCTGAATTCAATTTTAATTTTGGGTTCAAAAAGAAAAAATCTTACCAGTAAAATGTCTTTTTCTTCTACAATCTCTTTAAAACTCAATTCCTAAAAATTCAATTATTTCATCAATTTCTTTCAATTTAAAATTTACCGATGATGACTTCTCAATTTTGACTTTTTCAAGGTCAAGGAGAGTAGAATTCAACTGTTCACGGGTTTCTTCAAGCTAAAAAAAATTATAAAAAAAAAGAAAAAAAAATCTTTTTTTTAAACATTAATTATTAGAAAAATCCCTCAAAACCGAACATAGAAATATATTATAATCTCCCTACCAAATTTGGAACGGAATTCCCAGTATTCCTAGAGCCTGCATAAATTTTTAAATTAACTCCCTGTAAAATTTTCAAAAAAATTGTTTTTACATTTTTATTATCTTAATTTTAATTATTCTTATAAATTATCTACCTTGGCTTTTAATTCCAAGGAAAGCCGACGGTTCTCAACCTCTTTTCGTTCCTGAAAAACAAATTTTTTTTAAAAATAGAAACAAGAAAAAGAACTAAATAACCATTTTTATCAAATAAATTTCATTAATTTCAGGTATTTTAGTCTCAATTTTTCATTTTTAACTGAATGTAGGGAAACTGGTGAGTGGTGGATTATACCTAGACTTTGGCCTTTATTATAAATATTAGATAAGCAGAGGATTTTAGGATAAAAATAATGAAAAGAAAATACTAACGATTTCCTTTGAAGCGTTTTCTCTTTCACATTCAATCTATGGAAAAAAAATAAAATAAGGAGTCTAATTAATTGAAAATATACCTCAGTTTTTAATTTTTCGATTTCTTCTTTTAATTTATTTATTTGCTCTTCTTTCTCTGTGCTTACAATCTTAGAAAAGCATTAATTAAATATTTAAATAATTTATTAGTCATACATCGCTTGAAGAGTTGATTGCCAATAACAAATCCATCAATTGATCGAGATATTTTTCGATTTTCTTTTCTGTTATAAGATGTTTAGCCTCGGCGAATTCTAGATTTGAATTCTAAAAAAAGATTGTAAAAAAATTAAAAAAACGTATTTTTTTATGAATTCAAGGTGAACCGAAAAATGTGTTCTAATTGGTAAAAAAGAAGAAACAAGGACACCCAAACAATTTAAAAATTCTTACGAAGTCTTTAGCATTCATTAGCATCGCATGAATTCCACTTGAAAGATTCGATAGTGAATTTGTGAGCGTGGTAAACTTTCCTGATTTTTTGATCGCCTTAAAATATTATTATTTTTATTATTTTAAAAAATAAAATAATATTACCTCAGTTTCCAAGCTTTGCTGAAGGGAATTCATACCCTTGTGCAGTTTCGTACCTTCGTTTACTATGTCACAGAGCTAAAAGAAATTTATTACTTTTTTTTAAAAATTCTTTTTAAATTTCCTACGGCTTTTTCTCGTTTTCTCAAATCAAAAACGCATGTTTCAACCTCTCTTTGAAGATTTTGTGCCAAAGCTTTTATTTTTTGAGGTTGACTCAAATTTGATGAATCTTCTACAGTTTTCTCAGGAGTTTCGCAACCATCACCTTCTAAAGTCTTTACAAAAATTATAATCTAGAAATTATAGATTTGATATTTACCGAAAAGATATCTGTAGATTCAAAGAATTTGAGGACATTTTCGTCTGATAGTCTGTGGGCCTTTTCTTGGATCTGAAAATCAAAATTTTATAAATATTAGGAGTACAAAATGAAACTCAGCCACAGGGTAAATTTGAATTTTGTAAATTTTAGCCGAGTTTCATTTTGTACACCTAGTAGTTCATTTTTTCAAAATTTTGAACATTTTAGGCATTAAAGTCCATCAAAAGTTGACCTTCACCGTGTAAGAAGGTTATTGAAGTATAACCATTAAGAAGGTTAATTTTTAAAGGCTTCTAAATCGTAAACCGTTACAGATATTGAAAAAATGCACTAAATAAAATCTGTTGGAAATTTAATTCTCTTTAATTTTATTTTATTCATTTTTTCACTAGGACGCACTGTTTTCAAGATAAATTTATTTTTAAAAAAAATTATTTTCCGAAAATGGTGCATCCTAGAAAAAAATAATTAAGTACAAATTTATAGAGAATTAAATTTCCTACAATTTTTATTTATTAGGTGTACAAAATGAAACTCTGCCACAGGGTAAATTTGAATTTTTGTAGAGTTTCATTTTGTACACCTAATAAATTTAAAGTTTATACAAATTAAAACGGACCTTTTGATACTTAGTTTCCAATTCAGCTTTACTCTATTTTCCACAATGGATCATTTTTGAGATTCGAGCTCTTTTCAAAAATGTTTTTCTAAAATAATTTGAAAATGCAATATTTGATACAAAAATTTTTTTACCTGTGTTTTTAAGTTGTTCAAGTTTTACTAAAACGTCGTCTTTTTCTTCAAAGCGTTTTCTACATGGTTTTAGGTGTACAAAATGAAACTCTGCCACAGGGTAAATTTGAATTTTTTGTAGAGTTTCATTTTGTACACCTAATAAATTTAAAGTTTATACAAATTAAAACGGACCTTTTGATACTTAGTTTCCAATTCAGCTTTAACATCTCTATTTTCCACAATGGATGCATCCTTTTGAGATTCGAGCTGATCAAAAATGTTTTTCTAAAATAATTTGAAAATGCATTTGATACAAAAATTTTTTTACCTGTGTGTTTTAAGTTGTTCAAGTTTTACTAAAACGTCGTCTTTTTTCTTCAAAGCGTTTTCTACATGGTTTTGGACTTTGATAAATTCGATTTGGATTTTATTCACCTGAAACTTAATTTTAATTATATTTATGAAGTTTTTAGGAAGTTCACTTACGTTATCCCCTTCTGACATTTTCAGCATTTCCGTTTGAGAGTTATCAGGATTTTGGTTGATGGCAATAACGTTATTTATGAGATCCTTCATGCTGTTCGAGGCGCTCGCTAAAGCTTCTTTTTCATCCTCAAGAGACTTATGGATCGAATCAAAAGCGTCTCTTCCCTCATTCAATTTGTAGGCCTCAATTATCCTCCCTTTTCTCTCATCACGTTTTTTTGGACGAATTTTGACATGGATCGATCTATAATTATTTAAAATTATTATCTGATTAAAAATAATTGTTGATTATTATTTAAAGATTTATCTTTTAGGTTATGAACTATAGGTTAACCTTTTTCTTGTTTTAACAAGAGCTTATAATAAACTTACAGTAAAGTTCTTATTATTTGACGGGTTATTAATTAACGTGTCAGAACTGGTCATAAGTGTACACATTTGTTTCTAAAATATTTTTATTATTTAAAAATGAGGAAAAACATGAGAAATGAAACCTGAAGAGAAGTGTCGGGTAGAGAATGACTCCTGTGGTTAATTATGATGACGGAATCGCTCGGTTCTTTATGAAGGGAGAGCGAAACGTGTCGACGAGTCTCTCGGTTCCATTCGGCATCCTCGATGAGCTCTAATAAAAGAGCTTCAAGCCCACACTAAACCGACATTAATTTTTAAGAACAAAATATTTCATAAAAACCTTAATGCTTAAAGATTCGTCGTTTTTTAGTTTTTCCAAATATCGTCGTATATAATCGAGTTTGTCGCACATTTCTAAAACCCTACGGTTCCGACTTCCAAGTTCTTCAGACTGAACTCTTAACCGGGATTCTAAAGAAGCCAAACTGCTTCTGTCGAGTCGAGTTTCGAGTCGTGTAATTTCCGAATTTCTTTCTTCAAGTTCTGCATGAAGTTGATCAATCCTAGCCTTCATTTGCGCCCTCGGCCCCTCCTTTAAACCTAACATCTCAGCCAAAGATTCCTGTCAAAGAAATTTGAAAAAAAAAAATTTCATTAAGAAAGTCTTTTATGTTTTATTTTAAACTCGTATTCTGAAGTATTTGAGTTTCTTATGTTTTTGATATCAATTTCTAAACTTGCTAACTGCAAGAGAAAATTACTACACTAAAATTTTTATGAATGACTGAACCTTAGCTCTTCCTAGTTTGACTTCTTTTCTAAGTAGTCTGATGATATCGTCTTTTAAATGGGTCTGCATGTCTGACTGTTTGAGCTGTTCCTCTAATTCTTTGACCTGCTCTTTCAGTTTAACTATGTTGTCATGTTTTTCAGCAACTTCTGCAGTCAAAGCGTTTTGAAGGTCTTTGTGATACTAAAATTTAAGGTTAATCATAAAAGGTTATAAAACAATTTACCTCAATTTTGTTTTTTAGTTCTTCAATAGCTGATCAAAACACATTTCGTCCTTTTCCTGTAATAAAGAGGAATATAAAATAAAATAAATAACCATAAATTACTTACACAAAATGCATTGTTTGTACAAGAACAAAATTTTCTTATCTTCTTTTCCTAATTATTGTTCACAAATTTTTAATTAAAGAAAAAAACAAAGTTAAATTTTTGTTTAGTGTATTGTTTAACCGGTTCTATCGTTTTTTAGGAAATAAAAATTGTAATCATGGTTTGAAATAGGATTTCTTGAATCACTCGAATAAAATGAACGTTTTGACACTTTTTCATTACACATTTTAGCCACTAATGAAGCCATTGTTTCGTTCTATTTATAAAATAGCCTTAAATTAGTTTAAACTATATTCTAATATTACGTTTTCCTAACAAAATGCAGCTTTTTTTTATCATTATCTAAAGCTTCATTTTATTTGGACTCTTTTAAAGGTTTTTATTAAAGAAAACTTCTCACCTCATTTTCTGATGTTCTTTAAGCTTTTTTTTGTGATCTTCCAAATCGTTTTGGGCTTCTTTTATCGTTTGGCGGGACCGATGTAATTCACATTCGAGCATTTCTATTTTTTCTCTATAAAAATTTCAATTTTTTCTGGTTTAATTATTAACTGATAATAATATCGTACCTTAAACATTTCTAAAATAAAACAAATTAAATAAAACAAAAAAAAAAATTTGCATACCTCTCTTTGATCTGCTTCTTGGTTTTCTTTTTCGGCGTTTTCCAGTTGGAGTTTCAAGCTTTCATAATCAGATTTACTTTCATGTCTGAAAAATTATAATTTATCATAAAATATAAAATACTTACAATTTTACATCGCTCATACTCTGGTAATCTTCCATCTAAAAATAAATAAATGAGGAATTTATTTAAAAATTTGAAAATTGTTACCTCTTTCTTTCTTTTATGTAGGTCTTTCGTCAAATTGTTTATTTGTTGTTTTGAATCTATTAGTTCTGAACGAACTCTTTCCAATTCAGATTCAGAATAGAGCTCTTGCCTAAAAAAAATTAAGTTATTATTAGGTGTACAAAATGAAACTCAGCCACAGGATTTTGAATTTTGTAGATTTTAGCCGAGTTTCATTTTGTACACCTAGTAGTTCATTTTTTCAAAATTTTAAACATTTTAGGCGTTAAAGTCCATCAAAAGTTGACCTTCTCCGTGTAAGAAGGTTATTGAAGTATAACCATTAAGAAGGTTAATTTTTAAAGGCTTGTAAATCGTAAACCGTTACAGATATTGAAAAAATGCACTAAATAAAATCTGTTGGAAATTTAATTCTCTTTAATTTTTATTCTATTCATTTTTTCTCTAGGGCGCACTGTTATCAAGATAAATTTATTTTAAAAAATTATTTTCCGAAAATGGTGCATCCTAGAAAAATATTTAAGTACAAATTTATAGAGAATTAAATTTCCTACAAGTTTTATTTATTATGTGTACAAAATGAAACTCAGCCACAGGGTAAATTTGAATTTTGTAGATTTTAGCCGAGTTTCATTTTGTACACCTAATAACAAAAATTGATTGTTAAGATCTTACTTTTTCAATAATTCTTCCATTGATTTGGTGTTTTGCATCTAAAAAAAAATTGTTTATAAAAAAATTGTGAAAACAAAATTTTATCCTTACGAGATCTTCCATTTGTGTTTTAAACAACATATTTCTTCTTTTTAACAATTTATTTTCTTTTTCTTTCATGCTGAGATTTCTTTCTGATGTTTTTAACTTTTCTGCTAGACACTTTAATCTAAAAAAAAATTTAATTGGCAACCTCCTTTTTTGCAGAAAAATTTACCTTTCATTTATACTTGAGTCAATTAGATCCTAAAAAATGGGTAAAATTGTTTAACAATTTATTTTTAAAAAATATGAATTGACCAGGCATAAACAAATATTAATGACTAAAATGCTAAATTTATTGGAAATTTTTTGTTATTGACTTTCATGTTGAGTTTTGACGATATTCTTGATACCGAGGCATCTGAAATTTAATTTAACTCAAGTCAAAGTAGCTAAAATTTCAAACTTTGCGTTATCAGGAGGAAAAATGCCAAAAATATCTTTGTATGACAACGTATAAAATTTTAATCCGCACAAATAAAGTCGTCCTTCTTCTCGAAAACGTCTGAACAATTCGAGTAGGCTTAGGAGGTCACTTTTGAGGTGGTCCAATTTCTTGAAAATCCAAAAAACTTCAAATTTTGTATTTGTTTTATGCTTTTAGGGGGTCAAATTGATTTCTTACCGCTTCCTCTATGGATTCTTTCGCCTTCGATCGGTCGAGAATAACTAAAGCTTTTTTTTCTAATTCCGTCACCGTTTCCATCAGCGACCGGTTCTGTTCGGTCAAGTCTTGAACCCATTGCTCATAAGTTTGATTGTTTGCTGAAAAATTAGACAACGTGTGAGAAAAGGAATTATGGCCCCCAAAAATCATTAGTAGAAATTAATTAATGGATTTGGAGCTAAAAAATGCATTGTCCTTCTATAAACTATTGCAAAAGCCTTCTTCCCCTTCCATATCGTTCTAACATGAATATCTGTCTAAAGGTAACTTACCAAATAAGACTTTTTTTTTTTTGATACTTAAAGAATAATTTAACCATCTCAGAGACATATTTGGTATTAAAACCGGCCGACATGACATAGGTTTTATTAAAAAGTAAAATTCCTTTGGTGAATGGATTCTGTGGCAATAAATAGTTTTTATTGCACAGTTTTATTTTATAATATCCTGACATTTCAATAACTTCAAAAAGGAGGGGGAAATCCTGAAGGATTTCCAAAAATCTGGATGAATATACAGGGTGTCCGGAAACACTTGGCATACGTCTAGGAGAGCGTTAAAAAGTGGATTTATGAAAAAGTTAAATGTAAACCCCCTTTTAAACCCCCTCATTTCAAATGAACCCGCATTTTTTATTTCAGATTCGTAATCTACGCAAAATTTCAAGTTGATTTGACTATTCATATGGCCATTTTTGACAACTTTAAAAAATGTCAAATTTTTGCGTTTTTCGCGCTAAAATCCGTTAAAATCGACCAATGAGACTTTTTTTTAAAATTTCACTTATTTTTGCCCAAAGATTCCAATTATCACCTATTCAAGCATCTTCTCATCTCGAGATGTCATCGGTAACGGCCTTTTTTCAAGTTAGACACCCAATTTTTATTTCAGAAATGAAAATTAGCGGTTTTTGAAAGGAATTTTTCTTTCTGCTTTTGTATTTGTGCATCAAAGAAAAATTCCGTTGAAAAATTGCTAATTTTCATTTCTGAGTAAGAAATTTGGGGTCTACCTTGAAAAAAGGCCATTAGCGATGACATCTCGTGATGCAGAATGTAAAGATGCTTGAATTTGTGATAGTTGGAATCTTCGGACAAAAAGAATTGGAAAAAATGAGTCTCATTGGTCGATTTTAACGGATTTTAGCGCGAAAAACGCAAAAATTTGACATTTTTTAAAGTTGTCAAAAATGGCCATATGAATAGTCAAATCAACTTGAAATTTTGCGTAGATTACGAATCTGAAATAAAAATAGGGGATCTCATTTGAAAAAACGAAGTTAGGTTCTGTTGGGGGCACCCTGTATAGCCAAACGCATTTTAAACTACATCATCAAATTCTTTGATTTAAATTAAGGGGGGTTTACATTTAACTTTTTTACATATGAGGTGTACAAAATGAAACTCGGCAAAAATCTTCAAAATTCCAATTTACCCTGTGGCTGAGTTTCATTTTGTACACCTAATCAATAAAAAATGTAGGAAATTTAATTTTCTATTTTGTATTTAATTATTTTTTTTCTAGGATGCACCATTTTCGGAAAATAATATTTTTTTAAAATAAATTTATCTTGAAAACAGTGCGTCCTAGAGAAAAAATGAATAGAATAAAAATTAATTAAATTTCCAACAGATTTTATTAGTGCATTTTTTCAATATCTGTAACGGTTTACGATTTACAAGCCTTTAAAAAACCTTCTTAATGGTTATACTTCAATAACCTTCTTACACGGAGAAGGTCAACTTTTGATGGACTTTAACGCCTAAAATGTTCAAAATTTTGAAAAAATGAACTACTAGGTGTACAAAATGAAACTCGGCTAAAATCTACAAAAATTCAAATTTACCCTGTGGCTGAGTTTCATTTTGTGCACCTAATAAAACCACTTTTTAACGCGCTGCCAGGCGTATGCCATGTGTTTCCGGACACCCTGTATATGAGTTGACTTGATTTGAACCCATTCAAGGAGGGCTGCAGTGACTGGGCCCGTAAAACGAGTGTTTCTTTGGTAAAAGTCCGCAGGAAAGCCCTTGAAGGATGATTCTTTCGGGTTGAAAGCCCCCGAAAAAAAAAAAAAAAATGATGTTTTATGAAAGAAAGGCCTTCGAAAGGTGTTTAAATTGTTCAAATGTTGATTAAAGGAGGTATAAGCTAAAATTTTTCTCATTCTTTCGATAATTTAAGATTTTTGTCCTTAATTTTTTAAGTCAATCAGTCCAATTTATCGACGACACCCCTGTGCTGATTTTCAACTCATTATCAGGATACTTCGATATCCAATGGTCGAGTCGGATTCCTTGAATGTCTGACCCTAATCTCGACTTATCCCCAGGGCCCCTTGTTTAACCTCTAAATTAATTGAGCGTAATCATCAAAATCGGACCATTTTTTGCAGATAGATTTCTCCCGATAATATTTAATACAAAAAAAGTTCTATTTGCATAAACTGGTAATTACAGGGGGGAAACGACGCATGTTCGGGGCGATATCAATTAGCCTCAAATTATCCATAGGGGCATACAAAGCAAGGACGAGACGATTTTGTCAATCGCTTTTCGATTGAGGGCAATAAATATTCGATCCGAGAAGGAAGCTTTTAGACTGCCTTGAAATAATAATAATCAGACATTATTCAGATAAAAATCCATTTTTCTCAGCATTTGTTTATAAAAGGCCTCACGTCACTCCCATTACTTCTAGGACTAATTTAATAACTATTCATTAATAATAACAAAAAACGAAAAAGAGGGAACTAAGGCCAGACTTTCTTCAAGTAACTTTTGTTTCTATTGGGGCAAATTTTAGCAATAGGATGCGAAATCATCCCTCAAACGTATCACAATAACTTTTTTTTTTTAGCTTAAAGACGTTTTTAGCCAGATTTTGAGATTTTGCTACTGTGAAATACGTTTTCAGGAATGTATACAGGGTGTCCGGAAACACATGGCAAGCGTCTGGGAGAGCGTTAAAAAGTGGTTTTACGAAAAAAAGTTAAATGTAAACCCCCCTTAATTTAAATCAAAGAATTTGATGGTGTAGTTTAAAATCCGCCTGGATATACAGGGTGTCCCAAACACAACCTAACTTCATTATTTCAATGAGAACCCCTATTTTTTATTTCAGATTCGTAATCTACGCAGAATTTCAAGTAGATTTGAGTACTCATATGACGATTTTGGACAACTTTTAAAAAATGTCAAATTTTAGCGTTTTTTGCGCTAAAATCCGTTAATTGACCTAGGAGACTCGTTTTTTTTTTTAATTCCACTTATTTTTTCCCGAAGAATCCAACTGTCTCAAATTTGAGCATCTTCGCATTCTGCATCACGAGATTTCGTCGCTAATGGCCTTTTTCAAGTTTAACTCCAAATTCCATACTTCAAAAATGGAAATTAGCGATTTGTTGACGGAATTTTAATTTTTGATGCATAAACACAAAAGACGCTGTAGCTCTTTCAAAATTTGTGGTCCGAAAGAAAAATTCCTTTCAACAAGTGCTAATTTTCATTTCTGAACTAAAAATTTGGAGTTAAACTTGAAAAAAGGCCATTAGCGACGAAATCTCGTGATGCAGAATGCGAAGATGCTCAATTTGAGACAGTTGGATTCTTCGGGAAAAAATAAGTGGAATTAAAAAAAAACGAGTCTCCTAGGTCAATTTTAACGGATTTTAGCGCAAAAAACGCTAAATTTTGACATTTTTTAAAAGTTGTCCAAAATTGTCATATGAGTACTCAAATCTACTTGAAATTTTGCGTAGATTACGAATCTGAAATAAAAAATAGGGGTTCTTATTTGAAATAACGAAGTTAGGTTGTGTCTGGGACCCTGTATATCCAGGCGGATTTTAAACTACACCATCAAATTCTTTGATTTAAATTAAGGGGGGTTTACATTTAACTTTTTTTCGTAAAACCACTTTTTAACGCTCTCCCAGACGCTTGCCATGTGTTTCCGGACACCCTGTATAGCCGAAAGTGATAGATAAAAATTTAATTTTATAGTCCCCTCAGAGAGCCCGGCCACCTTTGTTTGTCTTGTATGTGTTAGAGGGAAGTGTGAAAATTGGATGCGATGTAAATTACGACTCTTTGTTTTTCTTAAAACATAAAGAAGACATTTTTGTTGTTGCGAAAACAACTTTCTTGATCACCGGGTTGTGTAGAGGGAAACAAAAATTTCTTCTACATAATTCGTGGAACTGTTTGTCCGCTACTTTGAGATGGCAAGGGGCTCCACGGCAATATGGCGACAGCCCTTGCCTCCCCCCCCCCCCTCATGAAAGCTTGTGGCTAAAGGTTAAAAAGTTTATTTTTGAAAAATTGTCCGAGTTTTGTTTTTTTCCCAAAAATTTTCAGTTTTTTTTTTCAAAAAATTGCAAGTTTTTTCCAAAAAATTTTCCGGTTTTTTTTTTGAAAAATTTTTTAAGTTCTTATTTACGAAAATAAAGGGCTCTTTGGCCTAGGGATGTGCCTCTCGTAATGGGTAGAAGTACGAAATTTCTCCCTACTAAAAAAAAAAATAATAAAGTGGCCATTTTTTACACCAAAGATTCTTAAAAAATATAAGGAGTAATTGGTGAAATTTGGTGAAATCGGACCAACGGTTCGGCCGCAGCAAATTTTTTAAATTTCAAACAGCCATATCTCCGCCATTTTTTCGAAATTCAAAAATCGCCCTCGTTACATTCTTGTTCTCCGACTAAGGAAGATTTTGTGAAATTTGGTGAAAATCGGTTAAAAACTGTGGCCGTAAAGTGTTCCGGAAAAATGCTACGGCCGGCCGGAACCACAGACAAAGTTTGAGATCGGTGAAGATCAATATTCGATTTGACCCTCCGGGGTCTGGATGACCCTTCCCCAAAAACCCGACGTGGAGGGTGTCACAATAACTTCTTTAAGGAAGTTAAAAAATTAAACTTTCCTAATTAAGAAATGCTCTGCGGTGCTTAGAGTGTAAAAGCGGTCAAAAATCACGATTTTAGCAAGGCGGGATGAAACGCCACCGCGCCCTCGAAGTTTTCACCTACCGAGGACAATGACTCAGGCACCTCAATTTATCGTTCAAGAATAATAAATAGCTTTAAGATAAACTATTTAAAAAAACTCAAGCCTAAACAACGAATTTTATTCTGGCCCACCGTCCAACCTTCAATAAAATAGCCAATGCCACGGTGGCCCTGTGTTCGTCTCGTAACTTTGAACAAAAAAGGGAATGACAGTCAATACAGAAAAAAACTGCAGGAAATAAAAAAACCGACAGCCTTTAAATATTTTATAGACATTATAAAAAACTTAAAAGAAATAAAATAATGCAAAATTATGTCATCTTAGCGGCTTAAAATATGAGGAAACTACGAATTCGCAATACGCCAAAGGACGACTACCTTTTTACCATGATTAATGAGATAGCTAATGCAAATTAACAGATGATATATTTTTTTAAAATGTAGGACGCAAAGTTACAATGTCTAGAATTTATAAATAGTTGTGTTTACGAGAAAGTTCCTTTTGTGGTCATTAAAGAAATCTGGAAAAGTCCAATAAGTATAAAATAGGGCAGTTGGCCCGTTTAACCTTGTACCCTCTGTAAGGACATGTCTGATCCACTTTTTTTCCCACCTCAGGGCTTAAGAGAGAGATAGAGAAGAAGAAAAAAAATTAAAATACCTCTTTAGATCCTTTTAAAATGAGCAGTTGATTTTTAAACGGGTGTCGATGTCTTCCATCATCGTCTTGATTTTTTTCTCAGCTCCGGCTTCCCTGCATATCATTTCGGCGCACTTTGACATCTCCTCTTCCGTCATTTCGGACATTTTTTACCCGCGGAAAATTTTTTTAAAAGGAACAAACATGAAAGTTTTTTTTTCTCCCCCGAGCATCAACGAATTAAAAATATAACGAAAACTAAAAACCGGGCTAAACGTGTTAACAAGATGAAGCTTAGTAATCAACTGATTCGTATCATGTGTTGACTTGACTTGTTTAAATGTCGATAGCGCCACCTGTTTGATTTTGACTCTAAACTGGCAGCCTTGGAAACAACTTTCGATAACGAAATTCTCTAATTTTTTACCTACGTCAAACTCCTTCCTAAACATTTGGAAATCATGGGTAATATGACGCATCCCCGCTCAAACTGGTTCTAAGAAGCTAATTTTGGAATAAAAACCTTTATTATCGCTTATATCTCGATTAAGGCTCATCTTGAACGTAAAAACAACTAAGATTATAATAAAAAATTCAATATCCTACATAATAGAAGGTGTACAATGAACTCGGCTAAAATCTACAAAATTCAAATTTACCCTGTGGCTGCGTTTCATTTTGTACACCTAATAAATAAAAATTGTAGGAAATTTAATTCTCTATAAATTTCTACTTAATTATTTTTTTCTAGGATGCACCATTTTCGGAAAACAATTTTTTAAAAATTAATTTATCTTGAAAACAGTGCGTCCTCGAGAAAAAATGAATAGAATTAAAAATAATTAAATTTCCAACAGATTTTATTTAGTGCATTTTTTCAATATCTGTAACGGTTTACGATTTACAAGCCTTTAAAAATTAACCTTCTTAATGGTTATACTTCAATAACCTTCTTACACGTTTAAATGTTTAAATTTTGAAAAAATGAACTACTAGGTACAAAATAAAACTCGGCTAAAATCTACAAAATTACTCTGTGGCTGAGTTTCATTTTGTACACCTAATAGAAGGAAAAACCCGAAAATTCACTCGAAAATCATAAATAGGGACATGATCCTTTAATAATTGAAACTTTCAACTGCATCAAGAAAAGGATTTATGACCTTAAGATGGGATTACCATAAAAGGAAAATTTCAAACCGTATGAATTTAACTAGGTTTTATTACACTCAGCTTCTGACTTCTAACATTTAAAAAAATTTTTTCTTTTTCCAATTCAAATAAATAAACAACTTTTTTTTCTCTTCTGTAATTGACTAGACTGATATTATTTACAATTATATGAAATTTTAAGGTAATTTTAGAACGAGAAAACATCGATTATGTACAAAAGTGAATAGGCTAACAACGTGAATATAACTAAAATCTGAATTTTAAATTTCTATCCAAAATCTCACAATTTTGTTGAAATCTACCGTATTACATTACAAAGACACTGAACATACATTAATTGCACATAATATCCTCCTGAGGCTAAATTTGAATTGTTTAAACAAAAGAAAATTCAAGAGGAAGAAATAAATAAAAAATATTTACAAAATTTACATGAAAACATTGACTCGAGATGACTAGTTTTATTGACAATGTTTTTTTTTATTCTAAATTCCTTTTTTAAAAGTGATAATGGTTTTTCTTTTGAGAGATAAAAAAGGAGTTGGTGAAATGTAGGCAAATTTTCAGTAGCGATGCGTGCTGTCGCCGAGCAAGAGTCGGGACTGGGAGGGAAATCGGGGTAGCCGTGTGTGCTGCTTCCGTCACTCATATCCGACGGTCCAACGTTCTGTCCTGAAAACGAAAATTTGAGAACTCCGCTCGATAGAAATCACATGCAGAAGCGAACTATGTAGGCAAAGAAATAAACTCAAACACTCTGCTGGACAAAAACTGTGGAAAATTCGATACTACCGTAGAATCGGTAGCCACAAGGACGTTTTTTTCCCCTTTTGAGGAAAGCTCAAGTAATAAAAACTACATGCAATTATGCTTCCTATGGTATTAGGTGTACAAAATGAAACTCAGCCACAGGGTAAATTTGAATTTTGTAGATTTTAGCCGAGTTTCATTTTGTACACCTAGTAGTTCATTTTTTCAAAATTTTGAACATTTTAGGCGTTAAAGTCCATCAGAAGTTCACCCTTCTCCGTGTAAGAAGGTTATTGAAGTAACCATTAAGAAGGTTAATTTTTAAAGGCTTGTAAATCGTAAACCGTTACAGATATTGAAAAAATGCACTAAATAAAATCTGTTGGAAATTTAATTCTCTTTAATTTTTATTCTATTCATTTTTCTCTAGGACGCACTGTTTTCAAGATAAATTTATTTAAAAAAAAATCATTTTCCGAAAATGGTGCATCCTAGAAAAAAATAAATAAGTACAAATTTATAGAGAATTAAATTTCCTACAATTTTATTTATTAGGTGTACAAAATGAAACTCAGCCACAGGGTAAATTGAATTTTGTAGATTTTAGCCGAGTTTCATTTGTACACCTAATAGATCAGAGAAAAAAAGAGAAAATTCGAAATCCATGCAGTTGCTCTGTACCTATTGCGTTGAAAGATTCGTGGTGGATGCGTCCCCCGATAGATGGGCGAGGCCATGTAATGATGAGGAGAGCCGCTTTGGTATCTGGTCGGGCTGCTCCCGCCTTCCTGATCGAGACCACCAAGCGTCCCGTAGCTATCATTGCTTTCCAGATCTATCAAAATTGAAAAGAAACATACGTTTTATCATTGGTCATAATAAATCTTGAATCCATCTAATTAAACACGAACCGATGCGTAAAGATAAAACACCCCAGGTGATGGATGAGTTTATGAACATCGAAAAAGGTCACGGGATGTCCCATACCATATCGCCTTACAACTGTTTACAGGAGAACTCAAGCGTTCTTTGATTTCGTCTTTGTCCATGGTAAATCGATTGGATTAATAATGAAAATTCAAGTAAACATCTTGCGGTTAATCAATAAGGGGTGAAAACAAAAGGCGTCGAAATTAGTGAACTGTTTTACCCCGTTATAGGGCTATTAGATTAATTAAGTCAAAGCCCTTAGACGAAGTGCGGAGGATAATAATGGGCGCAGCTGACGCTATCTTCATGTAGGGAATTAGGGATACGGTCGTTACCGCATTGCCACCAGATGGAACGCAGGAGTGGTCATGCCCTTTGATGATAGCGTTTAAAGGGCCACACGTGACTTATGAGTCAACCAATTGCCTTCAGACTACTTACGTTAATCATTCTTTTAAATTTTTATAAAAAATACAAACGGGAAAAAAAAGAATCTTTTTATTTAGAAGAAATTATTCCTTCTTAGAACTCATGAAGGGGCAATTATGATAGTTCGCTTTAATCCGTACCGTGGGGGCGGAGTGGCTAAAATTGGAAGAATCGAGGTCGACTTTGATTTGCTCTTCTTTGGCGTCTCCTCTCGGCGAAGATCCTCCCCGCATTCGGAAATACTGCGACCATTTCGTCCTCCCTGCGTCTTTTTTCAGCCTCTTTTCTTTCGCTCTCCTAAATCAATAGACGAGGATGAAAACGTTATTGGAATACGTTGAGATGTGAATACCTGTTCTGAAACCAGACTTGAACGACCCGCATGTCTAATCCGGTATCTTGACTTAGTTGCTCCCGGACGTGTCTTGCAGGCTTCGGACTCGTATTGTAAGCCATTTTCAACGTCTCCAACTGCTTAGCGGTTATCGTCGTTCTCGGCCGTTTTATTCGGCTGCTCTCCTTCAATACAGCTTCCTTCTGCAACACCATTCATTTCTGAAATTATTCATATCAGACGAAAGTTTACTGAAAATTTTTTTCCCATTTGGCGATCTCCTTTTTAGCAGTACCTCGACAAGTAGACAAATTTTACCTTTTGATTTGGCTGCTTCGTAGTCTGGCTTGCACACCAGTTTCCGATCTTCCCAAATAAAATTCGTCACCTGTAATTATTAAGTTTAAAAAAAAATTTTTAGATGAAGATGTATTTACCGGTGTTCAACTGCCGTCCGCATAGGACACGAAAAGCACTGAAGGTGGTAAACGAAATCTTGAGCCCTTCGTACGACCTGCGTCGGAGGGATTCCAAGATCGCAACCGGAGCATTTCGTCCCATACCTCCTGTCAACAAATCATGTTAGACAACGATAAACAAAATTTTTGGATTGAGACAACCCAAAATGAAGTTTCTCACTTAAAAAAATCGTCTTTGCAGAAAACCATTCCGTTGCGTGCGAAGCACTTGTCGGACAACTGACCTCCGCACTCGGCGCACTTCAAGCAACGGGCGTGCCACGTTCTGTCGAGTACCTTAAGTATGAAGCGATCCAATATTATTTCATGGCATCCTCCACATTTCGGTAAACTTGCTAAAAACAAAGAAAGATTGTTTTTTTAATACACAAGTTTGGGGGGAGCTTTTTTTTCCCCTAGAAGGAGATGAAGGCTTCGCGGTCATTGCCATGAATTGTTTAAACGTGGAATAGGGAGGATGAGGGTTAAATCTGTTGACTTGGGGTGGTGAGGGAGTGGAAGGCGGGTTCTCAATTATGTAACGTCGACTCTGATTGGCCAACGCCCGGACCCCACTCCAGCCAGACTGAGCTTAGGTCAGAGAGGGTGAATTTTCAACCCCAATGAAAACCCGCTCGGATATTGTATTACGACTTCGAAACTATCAACTTTATTATGTCGGGCAAACAAAACGGACATTTCCTCCGCGCCTTCAATGCTTCCTTGCAATTATTTCAGTTTAAAAAAGGAAAAAATGGGCTATAAAATCGTTCCTAAAAGAACCCATTTAGTCTCTTCAACATTATTTATTACCTAATTTATTTATAATTTCATAAAACCCATAATTTCAAAACCTACAATAAAGTGTTAGATCTCACAGTATCCACACTTCATCTAAATTTACAACTATTGTGATCATTAACTATTTATTTTAAGATAATACGGGGTGCTTCATTTTAGAAAGTAAAAAAAAGTACTGGTTTGAAGAGCTTCCAACGAAAACTTCCTTAAAGAGAAGTAACAATATGAGGGGGAAGTATATAGGGGAAGTATAACGGAGGGGAAGTATTAAAAGAGGGAAAGAATAAGGGAGGGGGATTTTTTTTACGAAAAATTTTCCGGTTTTTTTTTCGAAAAATTGTCAAGGTAGAAATAATGGGTTCTTTGGCCTGGGGATGTGCCTCTTGTAATGGGTAGAGTATGAAATTTCTCCCTAGAAAAAAATGGCAATTTTTTACACTAAAAATTCTTAAAAAATATAAGGAGTAATTGGTGAAAATTTGGTGAAAATCGGATTAACGGTTCGGCCGCAGCGAATTTTTTAAAATTTCAAACAGACATATCACCGCCATTTTTTCGAAATTCAAAAATCGCCCACGTTACATTCTTCATCACGGGCTAAAGAAATTTTTGTGAAATTTGGTGAAAATCGGATGAAAACTGTGGCCGTAAAGTGTTCCGTGAAAAAATGCTACGGCCGGCCGGCACCACAGACAAAGTTGAGATCGGTTAAGATCAATTTCGTCCCTCCGGGGTCTGGAAGACCCTTCCCAAAAACGCGACGTTGAGGGTGTCACAATCACTCTTTAAGGATGTTAAAAAATCGTCGCCGTTATTCTTACACCGGCATTGTTTCTGCTGGTAAATTTTGTGGTGAATTGAATTCCGTTGGTAGTTAAACCCTATTACCAACAGAAAACGCGTAGTTCACAATTAGCCAACAGGTGATGCATTGATTCCAAAGAGAAATTAATCAGTATTTTTGTTCTCCTGAAAACCTAGGAAAAATGAGATGGCCGGTTTTGAACTAACGCGACGAAATGAAAAGCATCATACACTGAGTAAAACCTAAGTTGCCATAATCCTACAGGGAGTTTCGATTTTTTTTTCCTCTCCTAAAACTCACGTTTTTTAACCTATCTTCAAAAACTTCACATAAAATTTTATTCTTTCAGATATCAGCGTTAACCTCAAAAAAGTGCCTAACACTATTTTATTATATTTTAATTTTAATTGAGTATAATATCCCGCAAGGTAATTGATTGTTTGATTTAATAACACTATTTTAGTTCAATCCTTCCGCTGCCCCTTCGGAAAATTAGCCGTCAAAGCCGCCTTGCTTTAGCGGATATATAACCTGTGCGCCTTATTTTCCTAAAAACCCTCATTTTAAACATAAATTTATATTAATAATATGATTCCCTTAACTTTTTAAATTATTATTGCATATTTAGTCATCAATTGTGCTCAAGTTTGATTTTTAAGCAATCTTAATGAAGGAGAAAAGAAAAAGAAAAACTTTATCTCAATTTGATCCGGTTATTTTTATAACTTAGTTAAATAAAAAATATTTAAAAAATTAAGTTGATACCTACTTATTTTATTAAACGATAGAACGAGCTTCCTAGGCATGCTTGATGCAGATGGAAAGTTAAAACCGTCATCCATAATTTATTAAATTCGCTTTAAGTTTACTATAAAATAATTTTCAATCTAAGTAACACCTACGGACTTAAATTAAACAAATGAAGGAGACGTAAAGGTTCTAAAATGGTTATATTGAACCTTTTTTTAAATTTTGTTTTTTTAATCATGTGTTTTACAGGTTTGAAAAGGAAACGGATTCTAGTTAAAAGATTTTTATGATCATAAACATTTTTAGTTTTCTTATTAATTATTTATAATAAAATTCTTATATTTTAATTTTAATTGTATATTCCGCAAGGAAATAACATCAAACAATAAACCAATAATAGAGGAAGAAATGAGCGTGATAACGGGTATCTCACGACGCGTTTCGGCTTAAAAAGCCTCGTCAGGTGAGCTATTCCCTCTATCACAATCATTTCTATCTTTTCACTGCGGACCTATCTCCGATAGATTTAGTGGAATAAAATTCTTAAATAATAAAACATTTCTCTGAAGCAACGGATAGCGTGTTGTATTTAATTTCCAATGAGGATTAAAATAATTTTGAATTACTCACTAGGTAAAAGCGGTGATTCTTCCTTGGGGGACATCTTTTTCTTCAGCTTTCAATGAAGTGCCTCAAGGTGTCCCCTGCAAGGAAGAAATGTCTGATCAGAAGGCTTTTGAACCTTCCTTCTTTTTGAAAAAAAATTATTCATCAAAGCAACAAAAATTTTTGTGTACTTTTTAAGCCTTCTTTGATATTTTTGATATATTTCTTTGAAAATTCAATAAAGGGGAGCAATTTGACGGAGAATTTTGTCAGGCTTAATTAATTGAGATAAAACCCCGGTGCTTGAGAACTTATAAGGTTGCCCTTAAAATAAATAAAAATCGTTTTTTCAATTGCCTTTTACAAAACTATTTAGTTCAATTATAATCAATTGAATTATTAATGATAGTTTCTTTTGTTTTTAACTTCCTTAAAGAAGTTATTGCGATACCCTCGACGTCGGGTTTTTGGGAAGGGTCTTCCAGACCCCGGAGGGTCAAATCGAATATTGATCTTTACCGATCTCAACTTTGTCTGTGGTGCCGGCCGGCCGGCCGGCCGTCCGTAGCATTTTTTTCCGGAACACTTTACGGCCACAGTTTTCATCCGATTTTCACCAAATTTTTACACAAATTTCTTTAGCCGGTGAAGAAGAATGTAACGAGGGGGATTTTTGAATTTCGAAAAAATGGCGGAGATATGTCTGTTTGAAATTTTAAAAAATTCGCTGCGGCCGAACCGTTAATCCGATTTTCACCAAATTTTCACCAATTACTCCTTATATTTTTTAAGAATTTTTGGTGCAAAAAAATTGCCACTTTTTAATTACTATTTTTATTAGTAGGGAGAAATTTCGTACTTCTACCCTTTACGAGAGGCACATCCCTAGGCCAAAGAGCCCATTATTTCTACCTTGACACTTAGAAAATTTTTCGAAAAAAGAACTTAGAAAATTTTTCAAAAAAAAAAAAAAAAAAAAAAAAAAGAAAAAGAAAAGAAAGAAAAACCCGGAAAATTTTTCGAAAAAAAAAATTTTTTTTGACAAAAAAACTTAGAACATTTTTCGAAAAAAAAAACTTTGAAAATTTTTCGAAAAAAAAAATTAAAAATTTTTCGAAAAAAAAAAAAAAAAAAAAAAAAAAAGGAAAACCCGGAAAATTTTTCGAAAAAAAACTTTGAAAATTTTTGAAAAAAAAATTTTTTTTCGGACAAAAAAACTTAGAACATTTTCCAAAAAAAAAGAACTTGGAAAATTTTTCGAAAAAAAAAAAAAATGCCCGAGAAATTTTTTGAAAAAACTAACTTGGAAAATTCTCCTTTATACTTTCCCTCCCTACTACATCCCCTTCCTTTATACTTCGTTCCCTTATACTTCCCCCTCCGTTATACTTCCCAGTTCGTTATACTTCCCCCTCCGTTATACTTCCCCTCCCATATTATACTTCCTACTCCGTTATACTTCCCCTCCCACATACTTCCCACTCCGTTATACTTCTCCTCCCATATACTTCTCCTCCCATACTTCCCCCTCCTATATAGATACTTTCTTTAAGGAAGTTCCCGTCGGGGCCAGCTCCAGACTAGTACTTTTACCTGTCGAAGCGAGAAAATCTTCTAGATCGATCGGGAGGTGGATTGAAGTATCCGAGAAGTTTGAATCGGATTTCATACCGGAGGCGATTTAAAATTTTTTTCAAATAAATTTTTTAATACCGAAATAATTACAAAGTAATTATCCGTAAATTAAAATTCAGGTGATTCTAGAAAGGTTTTTAGAACCTGTTTTATTCGCGTACTCCATATGTTGATTAATCGGAAATAAACAAAACACATACTTACCTACTTTATTACTCAATGGTTTATTATTTACATTTAAAAAAATTAATTAATTTACTACTTGTTTAAAAACCGAGGCTTTATTTTTATGAATGGTTTATTATTTTTTGTTTCCACGAAATTATCCAATTTTTCTATTAGAGGCGTTAGCCATTTGTTTGACGATTTTGAAATCATGTTTGTTTCTTTATTTATTAGGTAAGAATTTCGTCCTAATTTTAAAAATTGAGGCGCTCCGGGTACGAAGGGCGAACTCGACAAAACGTAATTTCGAGATATTCGCATTTTAAAGTTTTATGTTACGGGCGAACTCAACAGAAAAGTCATGCCCTGGAATGGGAAAAGGAGTGAGGGTTGTGGACTAGGATGTGGAGTTCGCCCTTCGTACCCGCTCGGATATCGCAGTTAGAGCTTTGCCGCATATCGGTTTTTACGTATTTAAAGGGGAAAAAAGGGCGAACTCAACATAAAAATTATGTGGGTGTATTCACCAAGAGGTCTAGAATCTGAAAATGAAAAAAAAAAAAATTTGTCCGATGTTGAGTTCGCCCTTCGTACCCGAAGCGCCTCAATTGTTAAGTTTTATAACTAAAATAGACTTATTAACTTCCTCAAGAAGTTACTGTGATACCCTCCGACCCCCTGTTACTAGAAAAGGGTCTTCCAGACCCCGTAGGATAAATCTGATAAGTGATCTTTGCCGATCCTGACTTTGTCTGTGGTGCCGGCCGTCCGGCCGTCCGGCCGTCCGTCGCCACTTTTTCCGGAACACTTCACGGCCGCAATTTTCATCCGATCTTCACCAAATTTATACACAAGCTTCCTTTCACAGAAATCTTGAAAATGACGAGAGCTTTTTTCGAAATTTTTCAAAATGGCGGAGATATGACTGTTCAAAGATTTAAAATGAGCGCTGTGGGCGTACCGTTGGTCCGATCTTCACCAAATTTTCACTAAACATTCCTTGAATTATTTAAAAATTTTCCATGTTTTTAAAATTTTAATTTTCCAAAATTTTTTTTACTTAATAATTTTTCTAGGCAGAAATGTGAGTCACTTCGCCGGCTCGAGGGCGGCCTCTCTTTGGCTAACCGTACTGAATTTCTACCTTGATATAAAATTTTCAAAATAATTTTTTTTTTTTTTTGTTTAACTTCCTCAAGAATTTTTTTAACGGAAAATAAAATGGCGATTTATTAGGTACTTAATTTTTATTTTTTGTATCCTTGAGGAAGTTATCGTTGGAAGCTCTTCAAACCGGAACTTTTTATTAGTCTTAAGGTCACCGAATAACAAAAAGGGATAACATAACCAATAGTGGGAAAACTAGCGCTATTTAGTTACAATGTCATTTCTTAAATAAATAAATATATAGGTAAATAAATTTATTAAAATAAGATTTTGTTAAAATAAAATTATTTACGATTTTAATGTTTATTGCGTCTGTATTCCGCAAGATAGTTGATTTTCCGATCAAATAATAAACCAATAATAGAGGAAGAAATGACTGTGATAACGGGTATCTCACGACGCGTTTCGGCTTAAAAAGCCTCGTCAGGGGAGCTATTCCCTCATCATTTCTATCTTTTCAATGTGAACCTATCTCCGAGAGATTTAGTGGATATAGCGGGAAGCCGGAAATAGGTTCACAGTGAAAAGATAGAAATGATAGTGGTAGAGGGAATAGCTCACCTGACGAGGCTTTTTAAGCCGAAACGCGTCGGGAGATACCCGTTATCACAGTCATTTCTTCCTCTATTATTGGTTTATTATTTGATCGGAGAATAAAATTATTCCTTGATGCTTGTTCTGGTGAGTATCAATTGGACCGAATAATCCCTCTAGAAAAAGATCAACGGATTAAAAGATTGTTAATTGCGCCAAATGTTTGGCTCAGTATTATTTTGAATGGAAATAAATATTTTTTTAAATCGGTGTAAAGGGTGTTTCTGCTAGTAAATTCTTCAAATTTAAAAATAAATTAAAATCGAGGAAAGTACCCAAAAATACGTTAAAATTTGTGTTTTTTGGCCTAAAAAAGAGTGAAAACTCCTTAAAATTTGGTAAAAAGGTCACTTTTGGCCTTGAGATTGAGGAAAACGCCTGGAGTCAGGAGAAAAGTTGTCGTGTGGGGCAAGAAATGAAAAAAAATGGGTAAAAGCTGTGGTTTAGTGGCCTAGGAAAACGCTAAAAATATCACTAATGATGGAAAGGTTCATTCGGCGACGAAAAGCTTGGAAAAACTGGCCGTATGATCGAGAAAAACGAACAAAAATGTGGTAAAAGGTGTTCTTGGCCAATAGATCTCTACCGAAATACAAGGGATTCATTTTAAAACTTTGCTCTATTTTTCATTACTCTCTCCCGGTGATATTTTTCTTATTTTTTATTCATCGGCACAGTTTTCGGAAAAAAAGCTGGCCGCAATTCAACCTGTAAGAGGCCCTCTGGTAAAGGTACGTCCATTTGGCAAGAAGAACTCGTTTTAACTTATTTTCATTATCTTTTTAAAATTCTGGATCGTAAGTTATTATGATAAACTACGGTTGCTTGTATAGTGTCTTTTAGAAACAAAGCTATAGAAGAAGATGCAAGTAGGTAGCGAAAACGGTTATCAATCAAGGACTTTTCTTTTGACCCTGAGTAAATTATGATAGCAATAGAATTGCCGCAATCCTGTCAATGATTTTGCTGAAAATCGTTCGTGCAAAAATGTCTTAGACTGCTAACAACTTAGCAACATATAAGTTGAGGTACTTACAGATCAATTGAGACGGATATCGTGTTAATAAATAGTCCAAATCTGGTTGCGGCGGGTGATGAGTTTCCGGTCTGAACATAAGCATGTTTCTCATGTTATCCCGGTTAAGAACCGGAAGCAATCACAGCCTTTCGGCCCAGCTTTAAACAGTTTTCGACCCGAACGGTCGAAACACTTACGAAAGAACCATCCGAAATTGAATATTTCAAAAAATATAAAACTAAATAAAAAAAACTAAAAAAACTAAAATTAAAAAAATAAACAAAACAATGTACCCCGAGTATAAAAATTGAAACGAGACCACCCTCACGAAGGTCGGGGGGAGACTGAAAAGGGGCTCGAAACTACGATCAATGGGAGTTTGTAAGGGCGAACCCGGTTGGCCCATCTACGGTCCGCCCTTTCTCCCTTCAGAAAAGAGCGGATCATACGGAACACCGAGAAGAACAAATTTTACCACCTCGAGGAATCCTCGTTTTATCAAAATTATTAGAGCCATATCATAAAAATTTTTAATTTTTTTTCTTTCAATTGTTACCTAATCGTTTCTTCAAAATTCTCGGACAAAAAATTAAGGATGAAAATGGCCCTCAAAATTTTTTCTACCACTTGAAATTGACTTTTTATATTAAAAAAAAAATAATCAAATAACAACATTCTGGGTTAAAAGGTTCATTTGATTATTAATTTTGAAATGAAAAAATCGAGGATGAAAAAGCCGATTTTTTAAAATAAAATCTAAATTCTGCGGCTATCTAAAACACCAAATTTACTTCAAGAATCCGATTTTTAAAAAATCCAATGTTTCTTGGATACAAAAACCTGGACAACGGAAAGTCTGGCAAAAAAAAATTTTTTTTTAAATAAAAAACGGAGACAATTTGGGGCAAAAAAAGGTTTTTTGTTTAAAAAACTCCTGTAAAAAGTGTTGTTTTCCCCGAATAACAGAGAAATGCGATCGAGAACCCTTTTCTTGGCTGATCTGACGTAAAGGTCATTTTTGGTCAAAAAAACTGACTGAAATATAGTTTTGTGCTAGTGTACAAAATGAAACTCGGCTAAAATCTACAAAATTCAAACTTACCCTGTGGCTGAGTTTCATTTTGTACACCTAATAAATAAAAATTGTAGGAAATTTAATTCTCTATAAATTTGTACTTAATTATTTTTTTCTAGGATGCACCATTTTCGGAAAGTAATTTTTTAAAAAATAAATTTATCGTTTTTTAAAAAAATTACTAATTAATTTTTTCCGTCAAGACCATACTCCTGATACAAAAAACGATAATTATAATAGTGGTCGATAAAAAACTAAAATCTAAAAATAAATTTATCTTGAAAACAGTGCGTCCTAGAGAAAAAATGAATAGCATAAAAATTAAAGAGAATTGAATTTCCAACTGATTTTATTTAGTGCATTTTTTCAATATCTGTAACGGTTTACGATTTACAAGCCTTTAAAAATTAACCTTCTTACTGGTTATACTTCAATAACCTCCTTACACGGAGAAGGTCAACTTTTGATGGACTTTAACGCCTAAAATGTTAAAAATTTTGAAAAAATGAACTACTAGGTGTTCAAAATGAAACTAAAATCTACAAAATTCAAATTCACCCTGTGGCTGAGTTTCATTTTGTACACCAATAAAAACACCAATTTGGATTTTTGTGATTCACTAAATTTACACGGATGGACAAAAGGTTTTGTTGTGATTATTCGGAGTCATTTCTATAAAAGGAATGCCATATGGGGAGAGCGAAACCCCATAGGAGGCATTTGGCGTTGACGGTCTACTTAGCAAAGAAGCGACCGGGAAAATAAAAATCAGAGCGTTAATCGACCATCAAGCTAAGTCGGTAAAAGACTCGGATTAATTATTCAACGTTAACTCAGGGTCGAGACGAGCCTCTCAAGGAGGAGAAAATGGCTTCGATTAACTTTATTAGGCGAAGACGCAGGTGTTTAGCAGGTGGGGATGAAACGCTTTCCCTAATGAAAAGCCCTTCACGATAATTTCGCCATTAAAAATTTTAAATCTCGAGGAAAACTTTTTGGGAAAAAAAAGTTACTTAAGGTCAGATTCATAAAATTTCTTCCTTTTTTCGAAAGATTTTTTCGTCTCTGTTTTACTTTGGCACTGAAATAAAAGTTCCTTTAAACTCTCCTTTCCTTAACCATAAGAATACCTTGGATATCCCTTTTCCTTTCCTTAACGTATAGGAAAAGCTTCAAGTAAAAATCAAGGGTTGTTTTCATCAGCCAGGAAGTCTACCGATGTCTCAGATCTTGAAAGACGGGATAGAGGTCTTCTTGTTTAACTCCTTCAAAAACTTATCATCGGATTTTCTTATACAATATGTTTTTGGAAAAAGCTCGACAAAACCTACAAAATGGCTAGCGGTTTGTTTTGAAAAAATGTTTTAGTCGAAAAGTAAATTTTCCATTTTCCAAAGGAAAACTTTTTCGGAAATGCTGCTCCCAAGACCGCCTAGAAATTCTCAAATTAACAAGCCAGCTTTTGTCAAAAATTTTTGGACGATTTTTAAGGCTCAAATATAGGAAAGTAATTTTAGGCAGTCCAGCACTTGGATGAATTTTGAAGTCGGACCTCTCCAGAAAAAAAACGGAGGGAAATCGAAAGGATTCTTTTCGTTAGATTGGAAAGAACACTTCAAGGGAGGTTCATAGGTCTGAAATAACGTCAAGGGATTTTCAAGGAAACCTTGAGAAATGCCTCTTAAGGAGGTGTACAAAATGAAACTCAGCCACAAGGTAAATTTGAATTTTGTAGATTTTAGCCGAGTTTCATTTTGTACACCTAGTAGTTCATTTTTTCTAAATTTTAAACATTTTAGGCGTTAAAGTCCATCAAAAGTTGACCTTCTCCGTGTAAGAAGGTTATTGAAGTATAACCATTAAGAAGGTTAATTTTTAAAGGCTTGTAAATCGTAAACCGTTACAGATATTGAAAAAATGCACTAAATAAAATCAGTTGGAAATTCAATTCTCTTTAATTTTTATGCTATTCATTTTTTCTCTAGGACGCACTGTTTTCAAGATAAATTTATTTTTAAAAAAATTATTTTCCGAAAATGGTGCATCCTAGAAAAAAATAATTAAGAACTTTATAGAGAATTAAATTTCCAACAATTTTTATTTATTAGGTGTACAAAATGAAACTCAGCCACAGGATAAATTTGAATTTTGTAGATTTTAGCCGAGTTTCATTTTGTACACCTATATACCTACTTATGTGACGCGGAGTTGCTACTTTCGGTTTCTTAAATTATTATTCAAAGCGATTTTAGCGAAATGAATGCAAGAGGGACATAAAAATCCACACTTGAAAAACCGAAGAGGGGTCCATTGAATCTGTTAAAACGCGCCATAAGGCCAAATAGATTTAAATGGGTCTCAGTTAAGCCGAATTGCACCGGCTTATCACTCCACTCCCTATATTTACGTAATGGATATCCCCAGACCTTAACTTGCAACATGTGTCACTTCCGTTCAAATAAACTCGAATAGTCAAAAAAAATTTTATTGGTGTGACGAGAAATAAATAAAATGCGGATAAGTTTGTATTGGATTTTTTTTTCCGTTTCTTTTTAAAGGGAGCCGTTTGTGTACGACGGTCTTCAACTCACCTGTTGTCTGATTGATGGCACGTCCACCGATCGATGTCTCATCAGAATAAAAGGTTTCGACCCGTCGCAACCCCTCAGACTAAAACCACTCCCGTGCACCATCGCCTTCCCAACTTCCATGAAGCCACCCCCAATACTTTTATAAAACACACACATACACAACCATCAAGGCTGAAACGCCCGCGTCGTTTTTCGATCCTTGTTTCCGCCCTGTTCGCACTTTCCTTTCTTTTTTTTTAAACCTCTCACCAACTTTTAAACTACTTTTTTTATGAAATGAATCGCGTATTCCTTTATCACATGACAATCATGAACTCAAAGTTATAAAAAATACACAAAAATTCAGAGTGAACGTCCATAAAATTAATGGATTGGGTTTTTCGGAGCGCTAACGCATTCCAAGATTTCTTTAAAACTATTAGGTGTACAAAATGAAACTCGGCTAAAATCTACAAAATTCAAATTTACCCTGTGGCTGAGTTTCATTTTGTACACCTAATAAATAAAAATTGTAGGAAATTTAATTTTCTATAAATTTGTACGTAATTATTTTTTTCTAGGATGCACCATTTTCGGAAAATAATTTTTTTTTTAAATAAATTTATCTTGAAAACAGTGCGTCCTAGAGAAAAAATGAATAGAATAAAAATTAAAGAGAATTAAATTTCCAACTGATTTTATTTTGTGCATTTTTTCAATATCTGTAACGGTTTACGATTTAAAAGCCTTTAAAAATTAACCTTCTTAATGGTTATACTTCAATAACCTTCTTACACGGAGAAGGTCAACTTTTGATGGACTTTAACGCCTAAAATGTTCAAAATTTTGAAAAAATGAACTACTAGGTGTACAAAATGAAACTCGGCTAAAATCTACAAAATTCAAATTTACCCTGTGGCTGAGTTTCATTTTGTACACCTAATATATTATGCACTTTGGAAATCATGGTAGAAAAACGTTTAAAACTTTAACCAAGCTATTTAATGAAACTATGTATTACAAGTTGTGTCTTTGGGTTTATAAGACCAGGAGGAACCTGGGCTAACTGGGGATGAAGCTTTAAAAATCTGTTTCCCTGTTTGGTAGCAGAGGGTTATGAGATGTCCTTGTTGGAATTGTACAATTTTTGGGTCAAGAAAAAATGAATTTTGGTTATTCGACAATAACGAAATCTATTGCATCCAGCTGATCAAATTTTACTCCAATTTTTCTTGGACCATCTGTGAAACATAGAATGTGGATTTTTAATTCTCCTTAAAAGCACATAGGAATCCAATAAAAAAAGGTGTTTTTCCACCAAAAAACTGAGGAAAACTTGAGATAAAAGGCCAAAAAACCGAGGAAAAAAGACCAAAAATCTAGTGAAAATGGGAATTTCTTACGATTTGACAACTCGGCACTCAAAAGCACTTAGGAATCCAATAAAAAAGGTGTTTTTCCACCAAAAAACAGAGGAAAACTAGAGATAAAAGGCCAAAAAACCGAGGAAAAAAGACCAAAAATCTAGTGAAAATGGGAATTTCTTACGATTTGACAACTCGGCCCTCAAAAGCACTTAGGAATCCAATAAAAAAGGTGTTTTTCCACAAAAAAACTGAGGAAAACTAGAGATAAAAGGCCAAAAAACCGAGGAAAAAAGACCAAAAATCTAGTGAAAATGAGGATTTCTTACATTTTGACACCTAGGCCCTCAAATGCACTTAGGAATTCAATAAAAAAAGGTGTTTTTCCACCAAAAAACTGATGAAAACTTGAGATAAAATTCCAAAAAACCGAGGAAAAAAGACCAAAAATGTAGTGAAAATAAGGATTTCTTACATTTTGACACCTAGGCCCTCAAGAGCACTTAGGAATCCAATAAAAAAGGTGTTCTTCAACCAAAAAACCGAGGAGAAAGACCATAAATCTAGTAAAAATGAGGATTTCTTACAATTTGACACCTAGGACCTGAAAAGCACTTAGGAATCCAATAAAAAAGGTGATTTTCCACCAAAAAAAACTGAGGAAAACTTGAGATAAAAGGCCAAACAACCGAGGAAAAAAGACCAAAAATCTAGTGAAAACGAGAATTTCTTACATTTTGACACCTAGGCCCTCAAAAGCACTTAGGAATCCAATAAAAAAAGGTGTTTTTTCACCAAAAAACTGAGGAAAACTTGAGATAAGCAGAAAAAGCTTTGGTAGCATAAAATGAATGAGTTAACTAGTGCGCTTTTTCTCATGGGGTCGAATTGTGGGCTACAGTTAACATTCGGTATTTTGCGGGGACGTTGGTTTCTTTATCTTTGGAAGACGAGGTTCCGTGACAAAAGCCTTACGAGTGGACCTAAAAACACGTTCTGATAAAGTGAAAGCGACGTAAGGGGTTGTTATTAGATTGACCTCGGTGAAGAAGCCCTTTTCTCTTCTGTCGAGATTGTTGGAGAACAATCATGAAAAGGGTGGCTTTTGGGAAGCTTAATCGCTCTTCACACGCGAACTAAACAGTGATTGCTTTTAAAAACGTCTATTTTGACGATTTACCTATTTAATTTTCTCATGGATCAAAGTTGTTTTTTTTTAAGGGGCGACAGTTCCCAGCGCTATCGGGTTTCCCCCTGTTTTCCCCCTTTGAGAGACTTCTGGACCAGTATTTGTAATCTATTTACAAAGTGATTATTCCCCTTTGGTGGAGTGTGTCGGACCGCTGGCGTTGCACTTTGTGGCCGCTCCTCACCCTCTCCGCTTGCGAATTAACTCGAATAACACGGACTTCCGGAGACAATAGAAGAAAACAAAATATTTCCGCTTTTCACAAATTAACATCGGGACTTTCCCGTGGGGGAGGGACCTCCCGCCCATTCTATCTCGTTTCTTGATTAGAACTGGACGCAGGGCTAAACCACCCTCATATATTGTATGACTGAAGAATAAGACCCGTGTAAAGCTTGATTGTCTGCCTCCCCCTGAAAGTCGAGCAACATCCTTTTAACCTTTTAACAAATTGCCTTTTCCTTTCGGAAAGTTTCCCAGTTTTCATAACTCCAAACAAACTTTCTTTTTTAATTAAAAAAATATATACAGCAAAAAGTTGTTATGAATGAACTGGAATTATCAATGAACAGACTTTTAAAGCAGATTTTGATCTTCGTCACACTATGGTGGGCTAAAAGATCCGGGTAATCTCAGGATTTAACGGCAGATGTCGTCCTGTTTACAAAATCGCCGGAGCGAAAGAGCAATTAGTTATCTTAAAGGATTATCACCGGCCTTTTACTCCCTTCAGAAGTGGCAAAACTCATTCTCACGATATCAGAATTCAATAATATACAAAACCAATATTTTCAATGCTCATATTATTGTTATTAAAGCGTTGTAAAACGACGGTATTGTGACTAAACAAAAGGGGTGTTTCCGAGATTGCAAGTCCCCACCCCATCAGGCCCTGAAGGCATGAAAACAAAAATTAGGGATAACTGGGAAGAGCGCGACCGTACCAGCTGTTGCTAGTTGAAGCCAGGTGGCTGACAACAGTTGCCCACAATGGGCACGTGTCCTGGAGTACGTATTACGCGTGCCTTTTCTCTTAACACAAAATCTCCTATAGACTCATCCTTTGAAGAAAAAATAGAGTGTCAAAATTCCTAACCACTGGAACAAAGTTAACTTTTTTTTGTTTAACTTGAACAACAGGAAGTTCCCACATCCTACATAAATGAGGCGCTCCGGGTACGAAGGGCGAACTCAACGTAGTTTCGAGATATTCGCATTTTAAAGTTTTATGTTACGGGCGAACTCAACAGAAAAGTCATGCCCTGGAATGGGGAAAAGGAGTGGGGGTTGTGGACTAGGATGTGGAGTTCGCCCTTCGTACCCGCTCGGATATCGCAGTTAGAGCTTTGCCGCATATCGGTTTTTACGTATTTAAAGGGGAAAAAAGGGGCGAACTCAACATAAAAATTATATGGGTGTATTCACCAAGAGGTCTAGAATCTAAAAATGAAGAAAAAAAAATTTGTCCGATGTTGAGTTCGCCCTTCGCACCCGGAGCGCCTCAAATGTGCCTTTGATTGTCATGCCCTCATTTTAGGTAGCTGGCGCCTTACTCCTCCTCATCTCTCCAGCGGCCAAGAAACTCAAGTTTTCTATACTGTTTCGTTCTAGAACACCTATTTTGATCGGATTTTTGAGCCGAAAAAAACAATGCGTTTTTATCAAGTTTATGGTCCAAAAATTCCCATTTTACCAGATTTTTGGTATTTTTCCTCGATCCTTATAGCATAAGAAAAAACAATTTTATCGGATTTTGGGCGTTTTTTTACGGTATGTTGGCTAAGCATCATTTTTATTTGTTATTATTCTCTTCTCAGTTTTTTGAAGAGAAAAGCTCTTTTAATTCGATTTTTGGGGCGTTTTTTTTTTTTTTTTTTTTTTTTTTTTTTTTTAACTTTTTTATTTTAGCTAATAGCTAGTTTTACAAGTTTTACAAATTTCAGTTTTATATGTTTTTTACAATGTATTCTTTAATAAAGACTTTAAAGTTTGAAATTTTTGTACATTTTTTTATTTCATCAGGTAACTTATTAAACTCAGTTATGCCATCTTTAAATATTGTATTATAATTTGCACTCTTTTTGACTCGATCTATATACATATGCTCATTTTGTCTGGTATTGTGATTATGTACTTCATTTACTTTTCTTACAAACGATGTTATGTTTACATTTGGTAACTTTTCACACAGCGCTTTCCATATAAATATCATAACATGCATGTATAGATATCTTTTTACATCTAACCAGTTTAAACTTTTCAATAGTTCTGCAGTATGGGTTCTTCTATTCTTATTTAATATAATTTTCATACCTTTATTTTGCAGCCTTTGTATTTTTTCTAAATTTCCTTTATTAGTGTAATATAAGATTGTACTACAATAATTTAGGTGAGGTAGAATTAGACTATTGTACAATGTTTTTTTTGAAGTTTCAGGTAAGAATCTTAATCTATTTAAAAAACCTAATTTTTTACCTATTTTTTTTATGACATAATTTGCATGTTCATTAAATGTCAGCTTATAATCTATTTGAACCCCTAAGTATTTATATATTGTAACCCATTCTATTTGTTCACAGCCTATTTTTATTTTAAAGTTTTTTGTTATATCACAGTAGATAGTTTTTTTACAGATTAACATGCATTTTGATTTTGATGCATTCAATATCAGCCCATTCACACATAACCAATTATTTATAATATCTAAGTCATAATTTATTTTGTTTACCACAGCATCAATATCACAGTCAGAAAAATATATTAAAGCATCATCTGCAAATAATTTAACATTACAATATTTTAAGCACTTTGGGAGGTCATTTATAAAAATTATAAATAATAGAGGGCCAAGCACACTTCCTTGAGGGACCCCCAGGTCGTTTGCTTGCCCCTCCGACAACACCTTGTCCCATCTGACTACCTGTTTTCTGTCCTTGAGGTAATTTGTTATCCATCTCAGGACTTTCTCTCCAATACCATAGAATTTTAGTTTCAGTATTAGTCTGTCCCTATCTATTGTTTCAAAAGCTCTCGTGAGGTCTATGAAAACACCAACTGTTTTTTTTGTCAGAGTCTAAGTTTCCTTTCCATTCATTTAACACTGATTGTATGGTTCCTTCAGTCCCATGGCCTTTTCTGAAACCTGATTGGTTTGCACTTAATATATTGTTTTCTTCAAAAATTTTATTAGTTGATTATAAACTACTATTTCCAAAATTTTTTCAGGTAGGGGTAACATATTTATAGGACGAGTATCTTCAGCCACCTTTACTGGCTGTTTCTTTGGTATTGGTGTTATCACAGAACATTTCATTTTTAAAGGAATTTCACCAGTATCTAAAGATTTGTTTATAATATGCAAAAAAATATTTTTTATGATATCCCAACTTTTTTGAAAAACTAATTTGTTTATACCATCGGGACTACTTTTCTTTTTCTGACTAGAGATTAGCTTATTTATTTCTATTTCACTTACATGCTTAAATTTTCTTAGACTATTATCACAGAATTTAGTGGTATTATCACAGATATCATTAAATTTTGCACCCATATTTACGTTTTTGTTCACTAGCTCAACAATGCTGTTTTTTTCGCGGTTCTTAACTTCCTCAATGAGAAGTTATTGTATTAGGTGTACAAAATGAAACTCAGCCACAGAGTAAATTGTAGATTTTAGCCGAGTTTCATTTTGTACACCTAGTAGTTCATTTTTCAAAATTTAAAACATTTTAGGAGTTAAAGTCCATCAAAAGTTGACCTTCTCCGTGTAAGAAGGTTATTGAAGTATAACCATTAGGAAGGTTAATTTTTAAAGGCTTGTAAATCGTAAACCGTTACAGATATTGAAAAAATGCACTAAATAAAATCCGTTGGAAATTTAATTTTCTTTAATTTTTATTCTATTCATTTTTTCTCTAGGACGCACTGTTTTCAAGATAAATTTATTTTTAAAAAATTATTTTCCGAAAATGGTGCATCCTAGAAAAAAATAATTAAGTACAAAATAGAGAATTAAATTTCCTACAATCTTTGTTTATTAGGTGTACAAAATGAAACTCAGCCACAGGGTAAATTTGAATTTTGTAGGTTTTAGCCGAGTTTCATTTTGTACACCTAATAACACCCTCCATATCCGATTTTTTAAAGAAGGTCTTCAAGGCCTTGTTGAGGAATTAATTAATGATCTTTATCGATCTTGTTAGTCTGTGGTGGCAGGCGTCCTTTTACCCCGAGTTTTCATGCTGCTGAAAAAATAAACTTTTTAGTATTTTTAGGTTGTACTTTACCATGTTTTGGCCCAAAAAAATCCTTTGTTGAAGCCCAGTTTCGAGTTGGGGCATTTGAAGGCCAAACAATGATAAAAGAAGCAAAGGTCCACTCCAACTTCGTGTTTACAGTGTTTGAAAAAACCGCTTTGATTTACAGTAAGTAGAGAATCCAATAGATGACATTTGGCTGCGGTTATCATTGTGAGATGAGCAAACAAACTGAATATATAGATTCATAAAGAGAAAAACCCTTCTCTCCCCATTCTCTCAGCCCTCGAATATTTGTTGACAGAGGTCGGCCCTCTGTTTTTTACTCCAACCTATTCTGTTTGTTCTTTATTATTTGCTTTTTGATTGATAAGGCAAACGCGGTTATCCCAAGGGATGCGGACGTCCTTTCTTCTAATTAGTCATCCCCGAACATCCTTTGATTGAAAATTAGAAGTGAAAATAAAATCTAACCAGTTATCGGTAATAATGATGATTATCGCCTTGCATTAAGGCTTTATCTGATGAATGGAGTCGAAAATAGAAAAGGGGAGACTATTGTAGATATCATGGTCTAATACGAACGGAATGAGAGCATTGTGAGTAGCAGGTAGATCATAGGAAGGGGAGGGGTGTAAGTATTGACTTAAAGAGGGACAGATGGCTTGATCACAGCGGGGGTTCAATCAGAAAAAAAGGGGGGAGAAGCCAAGACCATTCAGCAAGTCCCCGATCCTCCGGGTCCCTTCAAAAGTTGCAATCGACCATCGGGTTCGTTTTAAATCTTTAGGCCCTTTAAACATTTTCTTCTTTATATGTGGGATCTTCTTATCCAAAGCAAACGGAGGACATTGATAAACATAATTTGACTTGAAGATCTTTCATTTTTTCCCCCGGGGCAGGTGAGCTTCTGGGCAGATGTGGTGAAATTACCGCCCGCTGTGTATTCGGTCCACCTTGAAAAGCCCACAAAGTAATATTTCATCGGTGGATGATTACGGTCAGTGATTACGCCCTGCATATGCTCTGATTGAATCCGAGGGATCCCGCGGTTACGCTGAGTCATAAAAACAGCGCGCGGATGTTAATTATTACTGTCTGACCTTTCGGAAATTAATTTTCGTTTCAAAAGAAAGGGTGTGAAAACATATAACGTCACCAGATAAGCAAACATATTTCATGATCATTTTTCTAAGCGATAAGAGTGCCACCAATTTCTACCTCATCGTTGGATCTTTTTTATTCACCTGTAATCCTCAATTTGTCCACCTTAACCCAGAATAGAAAGCGTCGTGGTGGCCGTGCGTGTTAAGGCGTTAATTCCAAACATTGCGATACGGCGTTCATCTAAGGGGTCCAGGGTTCAAAGCGGGCGGCCCCCAAATTGAACCTAAGGAACCTAAATGGATTTTTCTGATGGAAAACACCACTGACGCAAGGGGGCACAATAGATCTCTTTAAGATTTAAGTGCACCACCCCTGGAAAAAAAAAAAAAAAAAATTAATTTTTTTAAAATTAATTTTTAATTTTTTTTTTGAAAAATTTTCCGAGTTCTTTTTTTGAAAATTTTGAGAATTTTGTGCCAAGGTAGAAATAATGGGCTCTTTGGCCTAGGGATGTGCCTCTCGTAATGGGTAGAAGTATAAAATTTCTCCCTACTAAAAAAAATTATAATTAAAAAGTGCAATTTTTTCACACCAAAAATTCTTAAAAAATATATCGAGTAATTGGTGAAAATTTGGTGAAAATCGGATTAACGGTTCGGCCGCAGCGAATTTTTTAAAATTTCGGACAGACATATCTCCGCCATTTTTTCGAAATTCAAAAATCGCCCTCGTTACATTCTTGTTCTCCGACTAAGGAAGAGTTTGTGAAAAGGTGAAAATCGGTTAAAAACTGTGGCCGTAAAGTGTTCCGGAAAAATGCTACGGCCGGCCGGAACCACAGACAAAGTTGAGATCGGTAAAGATCAATATTCGATTTGACCCTCCGGGGTCTGAAAGACCCTTCCCCAAGAACCCGAAGTGGAGGGTGGCACAATAACTTCTTTAAGGAAGTTAAAAAAATTAACAAAAAAAGCAATTGAGCAATTCATAAGTAACGGTCAAAAAGCTGGAGTTTTCTAAACGGAAGATAATCAATCAAAGAGACAGGTATGATTGTTTTTTGCTTTTTCATCAAACACCTTTCTTGGGCATCCGAGTGTGATAAAAGTGGGGTGCTTTTGACTTCCATAGGAAGTCCCAGTGATTTGGCGTTTGTAGAATAATCGTTCCTATTTCCGTCCACGCGCCAGTGGTCGTCCGTCCATTATAACACCTTTACCCCTTGTTCCTACTATTCAAGAAGAGCTACTAAAAAAAAGCTTTCATTAAGTTTGTTTACGGGCCATCCACTTGACTCCCGCATTGAAAAGTTAGCGAGCTGTGACGTCCCTACCCCATCCCTGTAATCCTGCATATGTTAGCCGGAGTCGGGTAGTGGCTCCCTTAGGAGAGAGTCCCCTCCATGCAATATGGCATAGCTCCTCCGGGACTTGTCCCTCTCAAGTGCCTAATTGAAACTAACTTTCGGTCCGGGCGTGAGAAAATTTATCCTCTCCCATTATCCCACGCGAATATGAATCAGACAATTTTAAAATCAGGGTCTTCTTTGACATTATCTGTTGAAATGAGTCATAATTATGGGCAGATCCATCCCTAAAAGGGGGAAAAAATGAAGCCATGGAGATTATCCTCCGTTGAGGTCTCGAGGATGAAACACGTGGCTGAAGCCTACCAAAAGCCGAATGTAATTGGACTGTACAAACATTATGAAAGAGGGGAGATGGAATTCTTTAATTTTACATCCTTTTCTTCTTTTAGAAAGGAAAAAATGTTGAAAGAATTTTTTTAAACATAGTTTAGAGATTATAAGAGCACTTAGAATATTGAAAATTGATCGTCCTTTTGCGAGTTACCATCGGCAACTTATAGAAGGCAGTTAATTACCATAATGGAATTCAATCCGAGGGATCAGCTTGGCTAATGTCCCCTTCAATTGTGGCCTGAGTCCTTTTAACATATTCATAGGGTGAATGTGAATCCGGGGAAAAGGCGATATTTTCTGATCAATCAACACATTAGAGAGAAAGGGCCCCTTTCGGGTAGACAGATGGGTCTATGTACGTGTTTGTATGTTTGTCGTGAACAAGTGGTATTCATTGGAAGTCATAAAGGACCCCCTTCCTTTGCATTTTCCCTTTTCAGAAGGGGGAAAAACTTGTCCTTTTCGCTATTGTGAATCCACGACGTGAACCGAGGTGCACATATGACAATCCCTTTGGATTCTCTCTTTGATTTATGTTTAACAAACACTATAATAAATTGTTATGAGAAATATTAAAAGGATTATCTCAAGCGTAATTCGATCGGGAAGGTCGATACCAAATAGGTCAGCGGTATCGGCTTATAAATTAGCGACTTGTCCGTAAATTTGTTGCGATACTTCCGATATATCGGAATATCGATATTTTCCTTCCGATATTTTTTCCGATACGATATTCCTTACCGATATATCGCGATATTTTTACGATATGAATCCGAAAGAAAAATGGGGCAACACACGGACCATTACTGTTAACATCCGATGCGATATATCGCGATATATCACGATATTTCGGAATTATCGCGATATTCTCCTTCCGATATTTGCGATATTTTTCTTCCGATATATCGGTTCATCCGATAATTTCCTTCCGTTATATCGTTCATCCGATATTTTCCTTCCGATATATCGGTTCATCCGATATTTTCCTTCCGATATATCGGTTCATCCAATATTTTCCTTCCGATACACATATCATCTAATATTTTTCTTCCGATATATCGGTTCATCCGATATTTTCCTTCCGATATACCGGTTCATCCGATACTTTCCTTCCGATATATCGTTTCATCCGATATTTTCCTTCCGATATATCGGTTCATCCGATATTTTCCTTCCGATATACCGGTTCATCCGATATTTTCCTTCCGATATATCGTTTCATCCGATATTTCGGTTCATCCGATATTTTCCTTCCGATATATCGGTTCATCCGATATTTTCCTTCCGATATATGGGTTCATCCGATATTTTCCTTCCGATATATCTGTTCATCCAATATTTTCCTTCCGATACACATATCATCTAATATTTTTCTTCCGATATATCGGTTCATCCGATATTTTCCTTCCGATATACCGGTTCATCCGATATTTTCCTTCCGATATTTCGGTTCATCCGATATTTGCCTTCCGACATATCGGTTCATCCGATATTTTCCTTCCGATATATCGGTTTATCCGATATTTTCCTTCCGATATATCGGTTCATCCGATATTTTCCTTCCGATATATCGGTTCATCCGATATTTTCCTTCCGATATATCGGTGCATCCGATATTTTATCCGATACGAGATATTTCAAAAATCGGATAAAATATCGGAAGGAAGGCCATATCGAATCAACCCTACTTGTCAGTCACCACTTCATTCCGGAGCACCTCACGGCCGCAATTTTCATCGGATCTAAGATGTGTCTTCGCCATCAAAAGGGATAGACCTTAGGATAGATAAGAGGTTAAGCTCATGGCAAAAAAGGGAGCGAAAGCGATAAAATTTGAAACGGTTCAACCCTCATCTCAGTCGATGGTATAGCGTCGGTGAAGGGGCTGGTAATTCGATTGTCGTAGGGCGAAAGAGAAGATGCAACGGTGAACTCATGCATAATTGACGGAGGCAAACACCACACGGAACCCACCCAGACCACTTTTCACTCCCACCATAACGCGTTTTAATATAATTATACAAAACTTGCCCCGGGACAAATTCTATTAAAGGGGGGTGAGGAAGAAAACACTGGGGGAACCCAGGAGCGCCTCTTTATACGCGAGTTAATATTTCACGACCCCATGAGACCCCCGGATCGAGGAATCTCCGTTAATGAAAGGAAGGAAATTTGCGTTTTATGTACATCGTAAAAATTCAATATTCAGCCTGACCTTAAACCTAGTTTAACATCAATTTTTTTATTAAACAATTTAATTTCCCTAGTGAGTTACACATAAAATTTCAGTTTTTTACCTTTTTCTAAGGCCATAATTTCTTTTTGTTCTGCATAAATGGTTTGAAACGTCGGCTTACCGCAGTTTGAGACGGGTCTATTAGCAAATTGTAGGGTTGCACCCACATCTCCCTGCCCACTATCCATAATGCAATCAAGGTTCTCTCACTAACACAGTTTGACTTAATTCAAACGGGATAGGCAGAAGCTCAAATGGCGTTTTCTCATTTCCGAGGGAATGAACTTCTTCAATTTTTCGAAGGAGAAACCCCAGTCATCAGGTTTTTGGTCTTTGCCTACATCTTTCGACCGAGAAAACTACTTTTTTCCATGGTTTTTGAACTGAGAAAAACCCTTGAACTATAAACACACCCTTGGACTTTATTAACTTCCTTAAAGAAGTTATTGTGATACCGTCGACGTCAGGTTTTTGGAGAGGGGTCTTCCAGACCCCGGAGAATAAATTCGAATATGGATCTAGATACTGATCTCAACTTTGTCTGTGGTTTCAGCCGGCCGTAGCATTTTTTTTCCGGAACACTTTACGGCCACGGTTTTCAACCGATTTTCACCAAATTTCACACAAATTTCTTTAGCCGGTGAACAAGAATGTAACGAGAGCGACTTTTGAATTTCTAAAAAATGGCGAACATATGTCTGTTTGAAATTTTAAAAAATTCGCTGCGGCCAAACCGTTGCACAGTGGGGCCAAAATGGGGAAAAATTAATCAAATATTTATGGTATGAATTCACTCAGATTAGTGTCAACCCTTAACTAACGTAACTTTATTGGAAATATGTGAAATTATATTTTTTTTCCTCCTACAGCAGGTGGTTTTTTGTTGCAAATCCTACAATTGATCCTTTTCTGTTTATTTACTTATTTAACTGTAATTCCCTTGTTTCTTTCAATTTCGTTGGGTATCATTCAATTGACATCTATGTTGAGAAGTCGAAACACAATTTTTGTTAACAATGGATCACTTTTCGGCAGGTAACTAATATAATTTCATAGCTATTTCCATGTCTCCTAGTGCTTTTTTTTTAAATGCGATTTTTCTCGGTTGCCTCGACCATTCTTTCAAAACTGAAACATTGAACTGTATATAACAACGCCACGTTGACAGAAATTGCCCAGGGTTGCTCTTCTTTTTTTGGCGAATTTTTTAAGTTGACAACTTTGACCAAAATTTCGACTTTCACCAAAATTTAATCTTTGACTCAGGGTATTAATTTGGATATGGATAGAGGATTATAATCTAATACTTTCGTCCAACCAATTTTAGCTTCTTTGCGGACCCTTCTTAAGCAGAAAAAGAAGGATATTCCTTCAAAAGTCATTGCTTTGCTAAAAGCACCAGAAGTGGAAGGTGAATAAGTAGTCGGAAATTGAAAAAAATTAATTAGATAGATTTTTTAAATTATATTTTAAAACAAAATTAATTTGATAGATTTTTTTATTATATTTTAAATCAAATTAATTAGGTAGATTTTTTTATTTCATTTTAAAACAAATTTAATCGTTTATTTGTTAATTTTCCGCCAATCCAATATCCAATGCCCGAAAATACTAAGATTCATGCAATAATTTTGAAAGTTTTCAAAAATAACCGCTTGAAACTTATCAAAAAATGAGGCGCTCCGAATACGAAGGGCGAACTCGACATCGGACAAATTTTTTTTTTTTCATTTTCAGATTCTAGACCTTTTGAAGAATACACCCATGTAATTTTTATATTGAGTTTCCCCTTTTTTCCCCTTTAAAATATGTAAAAACCGATATGCGGCAAAGCTCTACTCTCAACCTTTTTTATTTAATTTTTTTTTCTTTTCGAGATTTGGTGATTTTTAAAAAACCCTTTTCTCTATGATTCTATGATGATTCTAAAATCTCGCCACGAAAATTCCAGAGAGTGACTTTTCTGTCGAGTTCGCCCTTAACAGAAAACTTTAAAATGCGAATATCTCGAAACTACGTTTTGTCGAGTTCGCCCTTCGTATTCGGAGCGCCTCAAATATTTTTAAATGCTGTTTTCTGGTTTAGAATCCAAAAATAAATATAAATGGATAGTTTCAGAATTTTGGCCATGAAATTTGGCCCCACTGTGCGTTTTTCACCAAATTCTCACCAATCAATCCTTATATTTTTTACGAATGTTTGGGGTAAAAAAATAATTTTTTTTCCATTAATTATCATTTTAGTAGGTAAAAATTTCACCTCCAAACTCGGTCTTTCGGCCAAAAATTAGCAGTTTCTTTAGAGAGTTATTGTTTTTCGATATTATTTGCCGATAAATATCAATCTAGCTTCACTACCTCCGGAAATATCTCGTGAATACGCGCCATTGGCTCCAAGTCCAGCAGTTCCGGAAGGAATATATACCCTTAAAATCTTTTGTTTTTGGATAATCACCCGTTAGCAATATCTCAATATGTAGAGGGCGAATGAACAGATGAACTAAAATCAAAACTTTGTAGCCTAAATATTTAAATCTACAGGAATCTAATGATTTATTCATATCAAAGTTTAACCAGATTTTATTCTGAAATCAATTTTTTATTATTGGGTTAAATTAATTTTTGGTCGTTGGGTAGAATTTTTTTTCCATAAAATTTTTAATGAGCGATTCTGTCTCATTGAATGTCGAAGTGTGGAAAAGTTTTAACCATAATAGGGAGAAAAGATTTTTTTTTAACTTTTTTTTTCTCTCTCTTTTGTCGGAACGATGAATTTGGCGGTAGGTGGTTGTTAAAAGTCGGGTTTTCGGGAATGAAGCCGGAGGCAGACGTTAAGTTGGACCCCTTCGGATCAATAGAACGCCACGCCCCAAGGACAAGTATCTGGGGGCGGCGACCAATCACCGCCTCCGTTACAAAAGGGAAAAGACCCGCCATCACTCCGACGATTTCCACCCTCGGCTTTAACAGAAAGGGGGCCTCCGCCACCCCCGGCGGCCTCAATCCACCCGCCCTTCCCCGGATTCAAGATAGAAAGAAAAATTGTGAGGGAAACCAGAGGGGAGAAAGTGAGAATCGGTGGAAGGGAAATTCAAAAATTGAGGGGATAAGAAAAGAAAAAAAAATTTCACCCTCGAGGAAAAAAAAAATGTTTTTATACGTAATACTGCGAATACGAACTAATTGAAATTTGACTTATTTTACCCATCAGATCCCGTTAACATCAAGCTTATTTAAAGAAAAACTTCCATTGTTTATGTAATTTCAGGTTTCTTTTCTCGAAAAGAAGATTGGGTGTTTCGGGAAGCCGAAGGCTGTTGGACCCTCATTTTTCTACGGTATCAGATTGTCAAGTCGCTAGTAAGACTTTCCAGTCTTACACTTCAACCTCAAACCATCTAAAGAAAACAATGTTTTGTTATGAACTTAAGATATCTGATGAATTGATGATCGAGTCCATCAAAAGTTGACCTTCTCAGAAGGTTATTGAAGTATAACCATTTAGAAGGTTAATTTTTAAAGACTTGTAAATCGTAAACCGTTACAGATATTGAAAAAATGCACTAAATAAAATCTATTGGAAATTTAATTCTCTTTAATTTTTATTCTATTCATTTTTTCTCTAGGACGCACTGTTTTCAAGATAAATTTATTTTTAAAAAAATTATTTTCCGAAAATGGTGCATCCTAGAAAAAATAATTAAGTGCAAATTTATAGAGAATTAAATTTCCTACAAGTTTTATTTATTAGGTGTACAAAATGAAACTCAGCCACAGGGTAAATTTGAATTTTGTAGATTTTAGCCGAGTTTCATTTTGTACACCTAATATGTAACGAAAGAAAATGTTTAATCGGCCAGGGTGCGAAATTTTGCTACTTTTGTTTACGCCGTTGCTCCGTCCGCAATAGCTGCGAAAGCAACAATCGAGGCGCTTTCGTGGTAGGATCTAGAACCAGCCGCTTCTTCTCCAGACTTCATCCTTTCTTGTCAGTATCTCATCATTGATTTGGCAATAATAGAAATTCTGTAGACATCCACTTTATTACCTAAAAAGTGGTGTATGAAATGATTTTCAGTAAAAAAAAAAAAACTGTAGTCAGTTCTTCACCACAAATATTTAATTTTCTTGCGTACTTTACCTGTTACACCATTTACCTAAATTAGATTCCAAGATTTCAGTGGTCAAAATGATCCGCCTGATCAAATCCTCATTCGTTTTCAAAATAAAAGATCCGTTACTAGTAACGCATTCTCTTGAGTATTATCCGAACTAAGAAAGAAGACAAACGCATAGGAACAGAAAAGCACATATTTTAGAAAGATTTATAATTTTAACAATAAATAATCACACAACGCTAATACATAAAACAAATTTTCAAAAATTATTTATTCACTATAAATTTTTAAGTCAATACAACAGCTAATAAATGCAGACAAATATTTAATAATTCATTTATTTTTAACATAATAAAAGATCATCACATTAGTTATAATAAGAATGGTTTATTTTTAAGAAAAGTATTGCTTTCAGAGAAGAAATCAGGACTAAATACAAGCACTTTGTTATGAGTTTTTAAAATTTTAATCAATCTTTTAAGTTTTCATTTCTTTGATTGAACTTTCAAACTTAGGGTCAGTGTTCCCATTTCTTAATTTAACTATAAAAATAATACAGTTTGCAACGGCATATTATTCATACTATTTTATTATTTAAACATTTCTGCATTATTTAAAATAATTAGTTTCAATAATTTATTTTCGGCTAAGAAGATATTTGCCTCTTTTTGAAAGGGTACCTGTTGATCATGTAAAGTTTTGGTTCCAAAGACTCAGTGGCTCCTTTGATTTTGATTCTATTCAAATATTTTGATCACAATGCATAACATTGGTATTTTTTTACAGTCAAGATCTGTAAGTTGGGAGACAATCTGTCTATCGACTTATGAAAACTGAAGGTAGAGGAGCAAAGTCTAACGCCGCATACATAGTAGCAAAATACGGTCCAAGTCAGTTTGGTTTGCTCAGATTGCTTTTGTCCTTCCCATATTTTAGAGAAGCCTGTGAAAAAAATAAGCTTCAACTCCTTCTAGGCATTCCGATGCTTTCTTTCGAAAAAGTTTTGCGTGAAACCAAAGACGTGTATTACACTCGTAATGCCAAGGGTGAGTTCAACATCTTCGCTAATGGAGGAAGGAGAACGTACCTCGATGACCAATTTTTCTCCGTTAGTGGTTTCTTGGTCAAGAAGGTGCGTGGACAATTTGCAGTGGACAATATTTTGATCACAATGCATAACATTGTTATTTTTTATTTATTTTTTTTTAGAGAGCCTGAGAAAAAATTATCTGTCATGTACGAAACAAACATAAGCGATATCACCTCTGGGAACACAAGTACATATGCTGAGTTCTTGCAACATCACAACTCAAAGGTGATAGTCAACGTCCACGTTGTCGACTCCGACTCGGCAGTTGATAAAATTATAAGAGAAACAAACGTCAACAATTTAATAATTTTCTTATCAGAAGACCTACGTGGAATAGACAGATTAAAAAACAAAGAAATAATAGACGAACTAAAAAAATCGTATCTCCCCTTCCAGTCTCAATTCGCTTTTCAAAATTTATGACAACAGTAAGAATTTGTTTATTTGGTTTATTGTTTACAAAGACACTATTTTCCTCAAATTCTCATATATGTACCTATCTATTTTATTGTTTTCGTTATTTTAATGCATAGAATTGAAATCCCACTGAATATTAAGTAAATTTATTTTCTATTTATAAACAAAAAAAAAATAGATAAATAAATCAATCAAATTTTGTCAAACTATTTTACAAGCAAAAAAAAAAAAAAAAAAATACTCATGAAAAAGTATAAAAAAATTTTTTTTAACACTTCGAGGGAACACACGTCGAGGGAACACTGCTTTCGTGGAAGGCGTCTCTTCTTCCTATGAATGCTTCGATTGACGAATCGACTAAATTATGCTAATAGGGAGTGAAAGCACCCAAATATACTACCCGAACTTGGTACAGTAAACAAAAACTGATAAGGAAGATTCGACAATATATCCCAAAAAGTGAAATAAAAAAAAAAAATTATTATTATTATATTCGAATTCTATTAAATTAACAAATAAATAAATACGTAAAATCAACAAATAAGTAAATCAATCATAATTCTAATTTATATTAAATTACAAGTTTAATTCCTTTTTTATATTATTTTAAGACGTCTACGTAATATTGCGCGCTTAGTTTTAATTTTAATTATAAATTTTGTCATTTACTCTTATTCATAACAAGTATTTTATTTAAGTTTATTTTAAGTTATATCTCTGTGTTAACCTAATATTTTATATAGAAAAATATTAATGAAATCAAAAAGATGCCTAAAAATGGTACATCAAACATTAAATCTCAGCGTAAGTCAAGATCTAAAACTCGTAGAGATTCAAAATCAAGAAAACAACAAACTAGTAAAACAAGAGGCAATTCAGAAAAGCGATCCACATCAAGAGGCAGAAGCAACAGCAGAGGCCGGAGTACATCAAGAAATGGATCAAGAACAAGATCACAATCGAACCGACCTTACGGAACATATAAAACTGTTCATGTGCCTGCATTTTCACGCAATCAAAAAGATATGTACCTACACGATCTCCTCCCAAACATTCACAGTTATCATCCAATCACGAAACGGAAATCCGAACAAGTATTCTGTTATCGATTACTTACTTATGGCATTGTTTTTTTGCTTCTATGCTCAAGAAGACGGTCGAAATTATCAAAATAAAAAATCAAATAATAACACTAGTCGATCGCTCTCAGAAGTTGTTGCATTCTCTTTTGCTAGCATTTATTCGAAATTTCCGACCGGTATACTCACACCTAGCATCAACTTGGCTTATAAAATTAGTCATCTATTCGAATCTCTTTATATGTGGTGCGAACTGCACATCCAAGAAGATTTCGAATATCTTAATTTACGACATAAAGACAACTGGAATTCAAAACTCACCAAATCAAGATTTAACAAGTGGAGAACAGATTCTTCCGACAACGGAAACGACAGTCACAACCAAACCACCGGGAATAGAACTGTTTAAAACCATTAAAAATTCTATTTTCTTTGAAGCTAACATTTTGTATTATATCATTGTTTCGGCAGTTATTTTTTACATTATAAATAAATTTATTAAATTATTCATTAACGTCTTTAACTTTTTTGGCGTAATCACATATTATTGTTGCTGCAAAATTAAAAAGAATGGCAAGGGATACACACCACTTCAAGTTGTAATTTTTATATCCATAATGATCCCAATTGTTTTAGGACAAAGTTGCCAACCCGATGATGAATTAGAACCAAGCGAGAAAGCCCTCATTCTAAAATATCGAAATTACACCCTTTTCAATAAAGTTAAAGGACATATAATGCAAAAGAATTGTACTTTTAGAGTGATAGATTGGCAGTACACAAAAGATATGTTAATCAATGAAAATAATGTGTTCGCAAGAGTTGATCAGATTGAATCACCTTGGGATTACACTATATTCCAATTCAATGAAGCTGAAGAAGAAAAAAATGCAATATGTAAAGATGTTTACAATGGAGGCGAACTTTCGTTTTGTAAATATTATGAACAGGCATCAGACTCATTTCCCATAGTGATTAAAAGTTTTAATGAGCAAGAACGTAAGAAAGTAACTGATATCAAAGAATTTTTCAAAATTAAAACCTGTTCAGACACTTATTATTATACAGATGGTGTACAAAGAGTGTTGCTAAGTGAACAACCATATTACATTGACCCTTTTCATGATCAGATTCATAAAATAATCACTGTTTTATTCAAGAAAAATAACAATGCTCCTTCAGAGAATAAATTTGCTTATCAAATGCTTTTTACTTCATTTTTTAATCAACGTTTTAAATATATTTCTAAAAGTAGAATCAAAATTGATGAAGACATTTCTGGTTATTCTAAATTGTGCAAAGATGTTTTAATTTTTGCGTATTCACATATAAAAAAGCATCCTTTTAAAAAACCGTATTCCAAAGAACTTCAAGAATTATTAGATTATCAATTACATTTAGAAAATGACATACCTTTAAATACAGATATTAAAAATTCTTTTGCTGATATAAATGGAAAAATCTGGTTTAACATTACACAAGGTAATAAACTTGTTTTCAAAAAAGATGTTTTAACAGCTGAAAAAATTTGCATCTATTGTGTTTCAGAAGATACGGTCAGGACATACACCGGTTATAACTTAGAATGTTGCAATAGAAAATCATATTCAATTAAAACGCCAACAAGAGAAATAATTTGTGATGACACATATTATGAGTATGATAGTATGACAAAATTTTCATTTTATTGTGTAGCGAGGAAAGATAATATTCCACAAAATTATTATAACTTTGAAATTAAACAGAAAAAGAATTATTCTAAAGGAAAAACATCTCAAATTGTTAAAAGAGTCGAGCACGTTAGTAAAACTCAAAATTTTTCTATAGATTTAACACCAGAAACAACATTTAATAAATATGATTGGGGAAAGGAATGTATATTCCTATCTACCACCCTCAGTCCAGATGAAACATATCATTTCAGAAATTATAGATGCAATATTGGATCAGATAATTTTATTAAAAATACAAATTATTACGACGTAAAAACCATGGACAAAGGTTTAACATTTTTTGAATGCATAGTTATTTTTGGTTCATTTTTAATATGCACATTTCCAATTTGGTTTTACATCATTCGACAGTTTTTTTGCAACATCATTAACATATTATTCCTTTTTGATGTAAGTGTTCTAGAATTTGACGGAAAATTTACAGTAATTCCTTCCAAACACAAAATTGACCTTTCAGGTTACACACTTTTTCAACAGGTCAGAATTTTAACAAAAGATTATTTCTTTCCTGCACATATTTTATTACAACTTATTTGGTTAATTATCTTGCCTTTTGAAATCATATTTTGGTCTTTTAAAAAACACAAAATTGTCATTACAGTTAATAGCGACACCAAAATGGAGCAACTGGAACCGGAGGAACCAGAGCCGTCCCGAATGGACGAGGAAGATGAGCTGATAGTAAGTAATTTGTGCACATAGTGTTATATTTATTAATTCATTCACCAGCTTACATTTCCAATGGAGGAAGGAATAGACGATGTCTTCTAAGAAAGCCGGAACTGGACAAAAAATCCTAATCGTTCGAGGGAGCAGTTCAAAAAGAGCAAATTTGATGAGTACCATGGACCAAAAATTCCTAGAGATATAGGTAATCCTCTGCAAATTTTTTTATGTTTGTTCAGTAATGAACTAATTTCAATTAATAATAAGCCAGTCAAATCTGTATGCCTCCCAGAAGGGAGCCACTTTAGGACTAACTGAGCCAGAACTCCTGGCATTTTTTGGAATACTAGTAATTATGGGGATGAGCAAGAGTATTCAAAAAGAGCAAATTTGATGAGTACTGTAGCGAAACCGCTACAATACTGGTCGTAGGCAAGGAGTTAGCGTTGATAGAAAGAACGACATATTCCTATTAGGATATGCAGATGATCTCTTCATACCTGCCGACTCCCCGATTGAAACTCAAAGGAGCATTTTACTGGAATATTGCTCGGCTAATAAACTCCAAGTCAACACAGAAAAAACCAAAATTCTAATTTTTCACCGAAGCCCAAAAATAAGCAAACAACCGACATTTAAATATGGAAACCTTTTGATCGGCACCACAAAAACATATAAATATCCACATTGTTTTCGCGGGGAAAAAAATTTTTTTAATGATGCTTTCCAACCTGCCGCCCCATATGACCCGTCATAATATTTAGAGCAGTTTTACTTTACGAGCTGAGCAAGTTTTTTTAAATGAATGTTTGTTTCTTTGCAGAAGATGTGACGATCTTATAACATTAAGGACATTGCGAATACCCGGGAAAAGGACCTTGCGGAGGCGAGGCGTGAGGCGGAGGCCTGGAAAAATAGCCACTCAAGCTTTGCGCCCACCAAGGGAGACTCTGACAAAATAATCAAAGAAGTAAACAATAACCTTCAGATTAGTTTTCAGTTTTTTTTTGTCAAAAAATCGCAATCAATATCCACATTATAACGAATGTTTGTTTTTTACAGATAATGTCTCGAACATATGACATGAGAGCATAGGCGTCAATCGGGGGGGGATTCGGGGGACGCGTCCCCCCCATCATTTAGAGCCGTCCCCTAGGTCCCCCCCAATAATTTCCATCTAAATTTAAATTTTTTTTATGTTATATTACTTAAAAATTCTAAAAAAAAAAAAAAAAAATTCTAAAATTAAAATAAGTTTTTAAAAAAACTTCTAACTAAAAATTAAAACTAAAATATATTATGGTAAATTTTGTGCACCCTAAAGGGATATTTATGGCTTTATTCTGTTGGTACTGCCTGCTTTGCAATGTGATAAGTCGCTACCGCCAACCTTGCATTGTAACAGTCTCAACGAAAACATAACTTTCATTTTACAAAATATGCTTCACCGTGATTCCGTTTTGTCGGCTAATAATGTCAAGTTGAACAGTAATTTAGTTAATGTTAAAATAAACCAAATATTTGGATAAACTGACTTCTCTGAATAAATGTAAGTATTTTACGAACTATGAAATATAAAAACATTAAACAGTAGAATATTTTTGACTCCCGATAATGAGTGAGTACGTATTTATAAACTATTATAATTGTACTTATCTATTATTTTGTTTCGATTGATCTTAATGTTATTCTTAGTTGGTAGTTATGTCCAATGAGGTGAGAAGGATCGCTTGGAAGAAAGGTTGAGCACATTAAAATGTAGATATTTTGTAAATTTAAATTAGGAATATTGTATATATTTCTTGTACATAATATGTAGGTGCTATTATTTGAATACTTTTCATTCTTATTAGAAGTATGAGTATCCATTCTAGTCATGACCTTAGTCATATTTCTTTTTTTTTAACTTGTAAATTGTGATTTTTAAGCAACTTCACACTCCAGATTTTTTACACTGTTGTTTAAATGGGCTTTTACATAGATTTTTTTTACCAAAACGTACTCATAATTCATTTAGTTTGAATTTTTATCAAAATGGAACGTTTTTTGGTTAAATTAAATCCTAACACCACCGAGTCTCAGACTGTGTCGAAAGAAAAAGACAAAGATTTATCTTCTACCGACGAAAATGCTCTAGAAAAAAACGAAAATTTTAAAGTAAATGAATCCCCCAAAGTTGATGAGGCTCTAAAACCACCTCCAACTATCTGTGCCATTAATCCAGATCAATTCCGAAAACTTCCGACAGACTTTCCCGAACAAGTCCTTGGTAAAAGAACGCTGAAATTTCAGATAAAATGGTTTGAAGATTACAAATGGCTTCATTATGAACCTGGAATTAAGGGCATTTTATGTTTTTATTGTATGACGTACCTTCGAAATAACCCTGAAAAAACTTTGTGCACGAAAATGGACGATTCCTTCGCCTCTTCTGGTTTCAAAAATTGGAAAAAAGCTCTTGAAAAATTCAAATCCCATGCTACAAGTAAATCTCATATACATGCGATATCAACATTTTCGAAAAATTTTAAAGATGTTCGGTCACAATTGTGTGCGAAAGCTGCCAACGAAAAAACTGTTGCCAGTAAAAATCTTATTGCAATTGTTGAATCCATAAAATATTTGGCAAGGCAAGGACTCGCATTGCGAGGTCATACGAATGACACGGGAAACTTTTTTGAAATTTTAAAATTAAGATCAATCGATTTGCCTCATTTGAAGAAGTGGATTTCGAAAGGAGTTGAAAAGACTAAGTTTTTGTCCCCTGCTGCTCAAAATGAAATTTTGGAAATAACAGCTCATTTAATTGTTCATAACATTTGTCATCAAATTAAAAACAGCTCTCTTCCAATTTTTTCTTTAATTTGCGATGGAACAAGAGATATTTCAGGAAAAGAGCAACTGAGCATCTGTTTCAGATGGGTTGATGAAGCCCTATTTCCGATTGAGAGTTTCGTTGGCCTTTATGAAGTTAATGTTACCACTGGAGAGGCCATCTCTAATATTTTAAAAGATGTCATGATAAGATTACAGCTTTCTATTTCAAATTTAAGGGGTCAAGCTTATGACGGCGCAGGAAACATGAGTGGGGCCATAAAAGGAGTTCAGGCTTGTATTCAAAAAGATCAGCCCTTAGCCAGATATGTGCATTGTGGTGCACATTGTGTTAATCTGGTGATGAAAGATATTGTAGAAGCTACCGTAACAACCAGAAATTCTTTACAGTGGTGCCATGAGTTGGGTAACATCCTTCATCAGTCTTTAAATTTCAAGACAAAATTTGAAAATGTTCTTCACAAAAATAATCTTCCAAGTTCTAAAGTAATAAAGCCTTTATGCCCAACTAGATGGATTTACAGGGGCAAGCAAATCAGTGAGGTATTAAAAAAATATGCTGAAATTATAGAAACACTCGAAATCGTTTCTGAAAAAGATAAACATATTTTGAATGCGGGAAGCCTTTTGCATTGCGGGAGGCAAGGATCTACTCTTTTGGGCCTTCTAATGCTACAAAACGTTGTGCCTTATCTTGAAAAGCTAAATACGGCCCTACAAGGGAGAAGGCAGACCATATCTGGAATGATAGAAGCCACAGACATCATCAAATTGGAATTACTATCTAAAAGAACTGACGAAGCGTTTACTATTGTATGGAGAGACACAAACACCAAAGTCGAAGAACTAGGGTTGGAGGTGCCTCAATTGCCCCGAAAGAAACGAGTTCCTCAAAGATTTTGTGGACCATGCCCAACTTATCATGCAGAAGAACCGTTCCAATATTATAAATTAATTTACTTTGAATTACTTGACACAGCATTGCAGTCCTTAACTTCAAGATTTGACCAACCAAGCTTGAAATTTTACAAAAACCTCGAATCATGTCTATTAAAGGGTATTATCACCAATGAAGTGAAAGAGTTTCCCGAAATTAATTTTAAAGATTTGGCTATTGAAATTCCGATGTTTCGAAAAACATTAAAGAACTTAGACTGTCTGGATGATGTAATTAACCAATATCGTTTGTTATCCCAGGAAGTCAAAAATATGTTTCCGAATATAGAAAATTTGATAAGAATTCTTCTGGTTTTACCTGCATCTTCATGCGAGGCGGAGAGGAGTTTCAGCTCATTAAGAAGATTAAAAAATTATCTCAGAAATTCCATGGGGCAAGAAAGATTGAACCATGTGGCTATTTGCCATAGCCATCAGGACATTTTAGATAAAATAGATGCAAAAGAAATTTCCAACATTTTTATCAGTAATAATATAAATAGAAGAACCATTTTTGAATTATTTCCATAAATAAAAATTTCCATCATTTTCCATATCGTGTTATATATTTCCGTATCATATATTTTACATATCGTTTTTTAAGTCAAATTCTTCCAATTTTCACATTTTCCATTTTTTTTTTTTCCGTTCCATTTTGATAAAAACTTATGTTTTGTTGTTATCCTAGTATTTATTGTACTTATATTTTATTGTATATGTATTCCTAAAAATAACATGTATGACCTACCCTACATAGTTTATTAAAAAAAATTATGTAAAAAAAAAAAGTTTGTTATGTATTTTGTAATTTTTCCTTTGGTGAAGTGATAGCTTTACTCGATTATACACACACTCTCCCTACAGTTTTTTTTCCATATAGGATTTTAGGAAATTTTTTTTCCTATATTCCAAAATCCAAAATGAAATGAGGGAAGTTTCTTTGAGATTTTTTCCAAGGACGAGGTCCCCCCCAATAATTCGAACGGATTGACGCCCATGCATGAGAGAGATGCAGACAACCCGCCAAGAGGAGCTTGCGGAGGCGAGGCGTGAGGCGGAGGCTGGAAAAATAGCCACTCAAGCTTTGAGCCCACCAAGGGAGACTCTGACAAAATAATCAAAGAAGTAAACAATAACCTTCAGATTAGTTTTCAGTTTTTTGTCAAAAAATCGCAATCAATATCCACATTACATATAACGAATGTTTGTTTTTTACAGATAATGTCTCGAACATATGACATGAGAGAGATGCAGACAACCCGCCAAGAGGAGCTTGCGGAGGCGAGGCGTGAGGCGGAGGCCTGGAAAAATAGCCACTCAAGCTTTGCGCCCACCAAGGGAGACTCTGACAAAATAATCAAAGAAGTAAACAATAACCTTCAGATTAGTTTTCAGTTTTTTTTTGTCAAAAAATCGCAATCAATATCCACATTATAACGAATGTTTGTTTTTTACAGATAATGTCTCGAACATATGACATGAGAGAGATGCAGACAACCCGCCAAGAGGAGCTTGCGGAGGCGAGGCGTGAGGCGGAGGCCTGGAAAAATAGCCACTCAAGCTTTGCGCCCACCAAGGGAGACTCTGACAAAATAATCAAAGAAGTAAACAATAACCTTCAGATTAGTTTTCAGTTTTTTTGTCAAAAAATTGCAATCAATATCCACATTATAACGAATGTTTGTTTTTTACAGATAATGTCTCGAACATATGACATGAGGGAGATGCAGACAACCCGCCAAGAGGAGCTTGCGGAGGCGAGGACTGAGGCGGAGGCCTGGAAGAATAGCCACTCAAGCTTCGCGCCCACCAATCGCGTTAAGTCAAAAAACGGACGGTAAGGATTTACCCATCTCCTACGCGTCAAGAGGGCGGGAATGTCTAGCAATAGTTTGGGCGGTAAAACATTACCACTGTGATAAAATTTGACTACAATACGATGAAAATAGGAGCAGTTGTGCTGATTGGAGACACCGTCCTTATTAATAGATCAAATGAAACATGGGGCGGGGCAACCGTCATAGGGATTAAAGACCTCGACCCGTCCACAACGGACGTATTTACTTATATGGGAGAATGCGGACTCGCCAATTTAATAGATAAACTAACCGTAGGGTTGGGAATAAATTTCAAACGTACTTACATCCCTGATAAGTATGGAGATAATGACGTCAGGATAATAATATTATTTAATGCTACTCTAGAAAAGCCTAGTGATATGAGTGTTATAAATGCGCTGATTAATGAGTCAACAATTGCCCAAACTCAGTCAATTGGTGTAGCTAAGATTGATAGTGGTGTCAGTGCCGAAGCAAAGGCCTTCATTTTGCATTTAGTAGGTAATACTACTAAACCCGTTACTAATAATACTTTAGTTGATGGTGATAAGAACGTAATTGCCTTTCTTAACCCCATAGATGAAAAAACTTATCCTGAGTTTATCCGCAAAGTGGATCAAATTAAAAATAAATTAACTCATAAAATGACAAAGAATGAAAAAGCCATGGAAGAGGGTGTGTTATCTGCCGTTAATGACCCTAATAATCCAGTAAAAAAGCTTTCTTCTAACGATGCTACTGCTCCAGCTGATGGAGATATTACTAAGGAAAGAACTAACAAATCCATCAAACGGTCAGGAGGGCACGGTTCTAAAACTAAGAATAAATTATTAGCTTCATCTTTGATAGCGATAATATGTTTTGCACACGTTGAGTCTTGCACAGTATTAAAAGAGGGTCTTTATCGTTTTGACACCCCTAAATTGTCATCGGTCAAAAATGGTGAAATATACGTACCAATAGTTGTTAATTTAATGTCAACAGCTACAGTATGTGATAACCAGATGAATGTGTCTTTTCCAGATATATTCGGCAAATCGATTTCATCATATTCAAATAAAAGTAACACTAAATTGAGAAACAAAAGATTTATAACTGCTTTAGCCTTGGGAATATCTGCTGTTAGTCTGGTTTGGCAGTATTTCTCTAATCATGATGTGCATAATGAAGTGTCTCGTTTGGAGAGTAACAATAAGGAGTTGGTTAAGGTCCAAATGAAGACTAACAATGTTACTATGAATGATTTGTTCATACTGAAGAAATCATTGAAGGGGATTGAGTCTAAGCTGAGCAATTCGATATGTAAGTTGAGTATAAAAAAAAAAAAAAACATTACCACTGTTACGTATTTTCAACAAAATTTGTTATTCTAACAGATCATCAACCGTTAGTTTGGCTTTTTAGTATAAAAGACCCAGGTTCAAAATTAGTCCGATGGAGACTATCCCTAGAACAATACGACTATGAAATAGTTTATAAAGTGTTTACTTTTTACACTTTGATTTGTTTTCTCTTTATTTCACCTTCATTCTCGGCGTCATTAATTAACTTTTTTTCTTTTTGCGTTTGACTCGTGTGGATGAGTTCTCCAAAGACACCCCGTAACCCAAAGAGAAATAGAGAAATTCCGAACTCCCCAGAATCTCCAGTATCTCCTCCTCGCAAATCAAAAATGCTGGATAAGGAGTCCATAGCACAATTTGCGAAGATTGTCGATGAGCAATTAAAGATTCAACTTGGAGCTTTTAAAGAGGATATAAAAGCCGAAATTAGGAGCTCCGTGAGCAAAGAAGTTAAATCGCTGCTTAAGGAAATCGAAAGTTTAAAAGCATTCAACAAACTCACAACAAATCGTCTGAACGCACTAGAAATTCGGTTGAGCAGGAAATTGGAATCACCAAGATGACGTCATACAACAACGGTAATCTTATCTTACACACACTAACTAAGGGAGACTCTGACAAAATAATCAAAGAAGTAAACAATAACTTTCAGATTAAAAATTTTTACGTACTTCAGAAAACAATCTAAATGTTCTTTTTTAAATTTTATTGTATAAAAAAAGGAGAATGAGAAAAAAGAAGAAGAAAAAAAAATAACTTTATCAAAAAAATAACTTACATAATAATTCCTAAAATAAGGCTGAAGAGGGCTGCGAACATGTGGCCGAAACATGTCCCTTAATAAATAAAAAAAATAAAAAGACAACTAAGTGCTATTAATCCATCAACCTTACAAAATTAGAAGAGCCAAGAGGAGCTTGCGGAGGCGAGGCGTGAGGCGGAGGCCTGGAAGAATAGCCACTCAAGTTTCGCGCCCACCAATCGCGTTAAGTCAAAAAACGGACAGTAAAGATTTACCCATCTCCTACGCGTCAAGAGGGTTAAATAAAGCCGAACAAAATTATTCTACTATTGGTCGGCTAGGATTAATTTCCATAATTCAAGAGTGAGTTCGGTCAAGGTTCTTAAAAATAATGCGATTTATACACGTATATGATAATTCTAAAGCTCCACCCAGGTAGGTATAGCAAGGATTTTGATCGTTGTTTCAAAATAAGGCCTATGATCAATATTCTTAATGACAACTTTTTTAATGCCTTCGCACCTAGCAGGTTTCTTGCCGTTGATGAATCGATGATCGCATTTAAAGGCAGGTCATCCCTGAAACAATACATGCCCATGAAACCGGTGAAGAGAGGCTTCAAAGTGTGGGTACTATGTTGCTCTCTCACCGGTTTCATGGTGCAATTTGATGTTTATGCTGGAAAGTAAGCCCGAAGTCCAATTTATTGTTGGATTGGGGGAAAGCGTTGTAGATAACCTCACAAGAAAATTTTTTGGTCGCGGGTATTGCATAATATTTGACCGATTTTTTTCAAGTATTCGGCTCGTGCTGTATTTACTAAAAAACTTGACCTTCTCCTGTGGGACGATATTATCCAATAGAAAATTTTTTCCCGCATTTTTGAAAAATGATAAAAATTTAAAATTTGGTGACTCTGACTTTGCAGCGGCAGAAAACATAAGTGTCTGCCGCTGCAAAGTCAGAGGCTCGACGGGAGGCGGAAGCGTGGAAGAATAGCCACTCCAGCTTCGCGCCCACCAAGCGAATAAAGCCATAGGTAGGGATAAACGATACCGATCGATATAAGTAGAGTATCGATACTTTCTTTCCGATACCAAGTATTTTAGTATCGATACCAGGCTTGGGATTTGAGTACTGGTATCGATACTTTAGATCCAGTATCGGTAAAAATAAAAATACTTTCTGATATTTTGAAACTTTGAAAAAAATGAACCTTGCCAAAAAAAATAATTTAATCGGTAGAAATCGCAAAGAAGTGAAGTGGTCAATGGAGTCAGTGATTACGCATATTGTTCTCAATGGCCGGGAAGAATGAAGAATCTAACCTTCCTTTGCTGTTACCCTGTTACGTTTGTTATTATTAATCGTTTCATTTGCGTGCTTGGCTTGGACTTTCATTGTGTTTCTTTATTAATTGGTTTCAAAGTTCGGACTTAAATCCAGTGTCTCGTGTCTTAACTTTCAATAGCATTTAATATGTCACCACCTAAGAGCAAAGTATGGGGGTACTTTATTAAAATTGACGGAAATCTTTGTGAATGTAAAACTTGTGGAAAGAAAGTGAAGTTTAGTGGAAACACATCCAACCTTTTCAAGCATTTGAAGGTAAAACACAGCCACATCCGCATGGAAGATGGAGTAAACAAAAATAAACCAGAGCCTACGTTGCGTAAGACGCTTTTGACTTTAGATCCTACTCATACAGAGCCAACCCCTTCTACTTCTAAATCTGCAGAATCTCTTGATGATCACAAAGAGTTTAGGCCTATTTTGCCCATAGTGGAGGCTTTCAAAAATGTATCATCATTTCAAGATGGTGGGGCCAAGCACCATGCCATTACGCAGGCAATTTTATATTTTATCTGCCGAGATATGAGACCGTTCGCTGTAGTTGATGGATGTGGATTTAAGAAGCTGATGAAGACGATCTCTCCAATGTATGTTGTTCCGTCGGGAACAACTTTAAAACGAAAAATGAATGAAAAGTATGAAATGTGCGCCCTCCGAGTAAAAGCTGACCTCGCCCAAGTGAAAAGTTTTTGTTTAACTACAGATATTTGGACTGACACCCTAAACGAACGTTCCTACTTAGGGGTTACTATCCACTATTTAGTTGATGGGGATGTTTGTCTTAAATTAACTAATTTAGGCGTTGTTTTATTACAAACAACCCACACAGGAGAGAACATTTCTGCTGCGTTAATGAAATTAACGAGCGAGTGGGGTATTCCCAAAGAAAAAATAGCAATTGTTGTGACAGATAATGGCGCAAACGTGGTATCTGCCATCAATATGTTCGTTGGAAAAAATAAACACGTTCCCTGTTTCGCCCACACAATCAACTTGGTTGTTGAATCTTTTCTTAAACATCTTACTAGCTACTTTAACGTATACAGCAAGCCCAAAAAGTTTTTGATTTCGGATAGAGGGTCTTCATTTTGCTCTGATCGATTTAAGGCTTTTCTAGAGGGTTTGGGAATTCGTCATATTAAGATTGCAACTGCTACGCCTCAAGCAAATGGGCAAATAGAGCGAAAAAAAAATTTGCAATTTTTCGACAAGTTCATAAAGGAATTAAACAAAAAACACAACGTGTTGAGTACGAAGCTTCCGTCGTTGACCATTCTAACGACGTCAGAAAACAGCTTGAATTAACTGTCCCTAACGATGAAGACCAACACCCAGACAAAATGTCCGACCTCTTTGCAAGGTTAAATCGCTACGCACATCCAGATTGACAATGGTACCGCCTATACAATTGACGTTCAAAGCGATTTTCGCTATGTCATACAATATATAAACTATTGCATCATGTCTAAATATTCAGAGCTTCCACTGAAAACAACTTCATATGTAAGCAATCATACACTATCCGCTTACTGCACTATTTTATTTACCGCACACTTGTTAAACCATGACATATCCAGTAGATATTCAACGAGTTATCATGCACAGCAATTTTTAAAACGGCAAGAACTTAAAAACTTCTTAACTGCCGTAAATTGTCTTCCTGTACCACCTTTCATGGTTTCGGTAACGTTCCGGTAACACTACTTCTTTGGTTCACTATGGCGACGTCTGTGTTCAAAAATGATAAACCTGCTCCGCAAATAGATGTGATAATCGTGAAAACTGAAATGTTAATCGGCCGTTTCCCGGAAATATTTGTCATACGAATGGTTAATAAACAGATTACTTCTTTGACGTTTTCGGCACCAGATGAGGATAAGTATGAGACCAACAATTTACTTCACATTAAACACGAAGGAGGTATGATCACATTGTATGATCGAGGTATTACGCTTATGATCACTAAGATGGGTATCAAGGTATTCAATGCTTCATCTTATCGAGCTTTGTCTGACATAGTCAATTATACTCGCGTGCGTGGCGTATTTGGAAAGAAGTTTACTCGGTTGTATTTATCAACGAAATCAATACCATATGAGGAGAATCGCAATACGGTTTCGAATTTTACATCTCTCACTGACTTAGGGTACGAACTATTAACGCTAGAAGAGAGAATGCCAAAATTTAATGTTCTACAGAATGCTACTTCATCGCAAGCTCGACCTGTTGTTATGTCAGATGATGAAATGATTACACGAGCGTCACTTCTGTTAGGACGCACATTAAGCGACAAAAACTCGGAAGGTGCTAGCAATGTATTACACCCATGAGAAACATTAACAGAATACGAGTCGGAAACACGTTTATCGTTGTTCGGAATATTGTGGCGATCGGGACGTTCGGAGCAGTCCCGAACAATATGTCCTTGGACACCGCATCGGTAACAACGAACACTTCGAGTAGACGTCAACTCATTGGCTTCAAAGAATGATGCTTTAGCCATAGCTTCGGCCATAGTTGTCGGTGCGCAAGCTAGAGTCAACCGGCGCACTTCAGGATCCCTTAGGCCGTTCAAAAAGATAGGGACCACTTGCAGCTCTGCAATATCTTGAGCTGCCGGGAAGGCTCTGAAGGCAAGAGCTTCTAAAGCAGCTGCAAAAACGATAACAGACTCTTCCTTGAGTTGGCGTCTCGTCTGTAACCGACGAAAGTAAAACCCACGTTGCGACTGTCCACCAAATCGCGACGATAACAAACACGATAATTCCGAGAATGTCACATTATTCGGGTTGGCGAAACGCAAAACCATTCCCGCTGGTCCTCTGAGCATAGATGCCAACATATAGGCTTGTTCTTGTTCCGACCAGCCGTAAGCAGCGGACACGAAGTGGAAATGGTCTGCGTAGTCTTCCCAAGGAGAGGACCCATCGTATTCGACCAGTTTTGGCCTTATCGTTAGTGGTGGAGGGGAAGGAGGATTGAGACGTGGAGGTGCCGGACGTAGGGGAGGACGGAGATTTTGACGTGGGGGAATAGGCGGTGGAACAGGCGATGGCGGTGGAATAGGCGATGGCGAAGATCGCCAAGTCGACGACCATGGTGTACCCGTTGACGAACCTGACCAATTTTCATCCATGGCGAAGGATTCTGATACACTTCTGACACCAAATGTTAAGAATATTAAAAATTTATGTTTCTTCAACACCTTTATTCTTAGAACTGACTCTATTAATTTAAATCAGATGTTTCAATACCATATCTTTATTATTTTATGTGAGTATTTTCACAATTATAATATATCTGCTCAAAATTCAATCTTTTAAGAATCATGAAATGCTTGACAATCTATAATAATAAATCGACCAAACTCAAGATCCTTAAATTGGATATACAAGTGGCCTTCAGCCAAATTAAATTTTTCAAATCCATTACTGATTATGTCTTTAATAGATATCCGTTTTTATCGTGTCAATCACTCCACTAACGACGTCGTCGTGTGGGTGTCAAAGACGTTATTCATTGTAAGTACAATTCATGCTATTCCATTAAAAAAAAGCCCTAATTTTTGTATGTGTATTCATGTTTTAGCTACGTTCTCGATAAAGGGACCAAATGCCCCGAAACGTCGAACTAATAAAACAGTTTTTGTTCCCACGACGACTGATTTCTTAAACTCCTTGGCTGATAGCCCTTCCTTTGGAAAACTCTATTGCGTGAATCAACAACAGCCACCACTAAACTTCAGGATTATCTACAAAAGGTAACTAATAAAGCAGAATAATTAGCAAGAATAAGAGAGCATGAAGATGACGTTCGGGATGAAGGTCAGAGGACGAAGAGAGATGATCCACGACCACAAGTTTCCCGTATAAGCTTCCGGGATATGGAGGGAGCTATTCCCGATTTTTACGGGACGAAAGGAATGTCTGTTGAAAACTGGTTAGACGAGGTTGCCAAGAATGAAGAGGTTTTCGGGTGCACACCTTTAGAAACGTATTTAATTGCGGAAAAAACATCTAAAGGGATCTGCTCAGCTGTTCGATGCTGGTGAGAAAAATATTTACGATGGAGCCAGCTGAAGGCTGCGTTATTTGAAGAATTTGAAGTTACATTATCGCAAGCAGAGATCCATAAATTACTAAGAGACAAAAAAATGAAACCAGGTGACGGTGTGTATGAATATGAAGGGTTAACGGAATTATGGGAATCATATTCTTGTTCGATATGGTTTGCTCGATTATAAGATTAGGGAGTAATCTGTTCTTCCTTTACATGAAATTAATATGGGTTTTCCAAACGGAAGGCATCTACTTTAGATATCGAGATGGCTCGGCGTACACTGATGAGTTGGGTCTCGTCATGTGGAAAATCGAAGAACACGACTCTAACTGCGGAAGACACGAGTACGATCAGGTATACTCCGGAGTTGCTAATTTAACATCTTTGGATGGAGGATCGAAAGTGCTGACTGTCGAGTCAGAAGACAAGCGATTCGCAGTAGTACTTAAGAAAGCCTCTATCATATGCGGAATGCATGCCTATGCAACAGAGCATAATGAGCTCTCGGTCATTGTTAATCCTTCAGTTGCTAGCCCGTTTAGGCCAAATACCCTGGATACCGCAGATATAGATATTTATCTGAACACGAACCTTAAGTTCATATATGAAGAGCGGAATGTGAAGAACCGGACAACAGACCTCTATAATATATTCTCAACTAGATATTGCAAACTAAATGAGAGAACTTTGTTAATGCTATTATCGAAAGCCAGAACAGCACCAGAGGAGTTTGCGTGGGTGTATACACAAAGACCAGGATATACTGCGATATTAAGGGGAGAAGTCATCCACCTAATTCAGTGTGAAGCCGTGATAACCACTTACAGAACCACCGAAGGTTGTTTCTCGGAACTTCCTGTAACATACAAGAACGCTAGCATGTTTCTGAAGCCGACTACGAGGATTCTCGTAACCATCGGAACCCCAGTTCCTTGCAACCCTCTAACACCTACGATGTTCCAAGTTGGTGAGTCCTGGATCAAAGTAGGCGGAGAGGGTTATGTTCCTAGGCCTCCGAAGAAGTTGAAGTCAGATTTTGACGAGATCTGGTCCTATGGCGAGATCGTATCTGTCAAACATATCGGGTACCTGTCCAAGGAAGAAATCGAAAGTTATCACCGGTCTAACAGCTCTAGTCTCACTAGTCTAAGTTATCACTAGTCTAACGGCGACATTGTCGCCAACCTCGGATAACCACTCTATTTTGGAATTTTGTTATTTGCTTTGAAGACATGCTTTTACTTTTGTATTTCCTTTTCATAATATTGTTTAAACTTAAATAATGATTATAAAAAACCGATTTCTCTTTTAGGTAAGCTTGATTCTATATAAATTGTATTATGTTATAAATTTTAAATGTTTCTTAATAAAATCTCTTCTAGAGTAAATCGAATTATAATCAAACCTCGTCAAATTATAAACGTAACGCAATCACTTCTACGTTTGCTGCCAGAGTGGAGTCCAACGGATACGTTGGATCACAAGGGTTGAATTTCGGAGCAGGCTTAGACATGGATTCTATTACGAATAAGATCCAACTCGATATGATGGATCGTATTTACGGGTGGTTTTCGTGGATTATGGCCAGGGTTAACGGAATTATGGGAATCATATTCTTGTTCGATATGGTTTGCTCGATTATAAGATTAGGGATTAATCTGTTCTTCCTCTACATGAAATACGGGTTTTCCAAACAACTCTTGTATGCAGTGACGCCTGCTATCACGAAACATATGTTATACGGGGGTGAAGTCTATATAGCCAGATTCCGTAGGAAACATCCGCCTAGCGCTCCTCATGTGGATGTTGACGAAGAAGGAAACCCAGTTGACAATGTAGATGACAAAAACAGCAAAGAAGCCAATTTGTACCCATCTATGCCGGACTCTACAGCTACAGTATCACGTAGGAATTTCTACTGATTACACCAGGCGCTCATGTCCGAATTTATTAGGGGGGGCCGTAGGACATTCAGTACAGAAACCACAGGTAGACTTCTCGAACGCTTTTAATAAGGGGACATTGAAGAACATGATAAAAGAGTCAGTATTTAGTGTTTGGCTGTGGTTAGCCGAATGGGGTTCGGTATTCGGTAGCGAGCGGTATATTTGCAATCATGTTTTTGTTGAAACTTTTTAGAGCCGTGGGGGATGCAGTCGTGACAGGAATACACTTGTATGATGTTTTTGGGTTTAGTTGGAAGTTACTTACGTGCGTTTGGCATGTGTTGGCGCAATTTTTAATATCAAAAACGGGTAATGACGAGCGAATCGTCGTAATAAAATCGGTAAAGGATGAGGAATCTCAGGAGGAGCCTTCAGCTCCCCAGTGGGAAAATTAGTACCCGTTGGAACAATTGGAGAAAGTACCCCAAATGGAGGAAGACGCGAGGGACAAAACAAAGGTAGTGTAACAAAATAATAAATTCAGTAGGCAGGGAGAACGGACAAATAAGGTCATATTTATATATTTATATAGGCTTATGAAAGCTGCTGCCAAGGCCCTAGGACTCCCAGACGCAAAGCAATCGGGCTGGTTTGGGATAGTAGCACCCATAATCGCATATTCAACTTGCTTCAAGTTGAGGATTGAAGAAATGAGGTTGGGATACAGCAAGATTGAAACCAGCTATGAGGAGGGCCCGGAGCCAGCTGAAGGGCAACGGAGGAGGAAAGTTGTTGGCCTCGAAACGTATGGATTGAGCCCTAGACACGCGGTATTATGCGAGGGGCTCAGGTATCCTCCTGATAAGAGGGCCGCAATAGCGAGGAGCTTGGGTCCTCTTACACAAGCCATCATGCTAAGAGAGAACAGGCACAACAACAGGTATGCCCAAAAGTGGCGTGATGCTCTTTCGAACAGTTTATCACTGCTCCCAGGCTCCTCGGAAATCATACATGCCATCCAAGATTCACAGAACACCGATTTCAAACAGGTCATGGCAGCCCTGGGCGATGTACTCCTTATAACGGGATCCAGGCAGGTTCGGAAACCCTATCTACCGATAAATGTCTACGCAGGGACAGAGGCTGTTGTCCCCCAGGGGTTAGTAGGAGAGGCCTTAGATACTAGGCTTAAGGTTTACTTCGAGGGGAAAGCAGCAGAAGGAGAAACACCCGCTGTGGAGCCCCTGAAAGCGGACATCGTTTCTTTGTCCGGAAAGCAGCTTGCTATCAGGTATAATTCCATGAAGCCTGTGCGTTTCTATGAGATGCCTGGTAGTCATGGACTCGAGATTCTGTTCCACGCAGTGTGGGGTTCTTGGACGGACAATCTCGAAAAGCTCAAGTACATCACCACCAAAAAGGATGACTGGGCCCGTAGAGATGAAATGGCTTATTTCACTAAGCTAAGCGCTTTAACCGTCAAGGAGTATCCTGAGAAAATCAACCTCGATCTATATGCAAAGCTCGCCTCAAGCAACCAATCAACCTTCTTTAGGAATGCGTCAAGCCAAGTGGCTTGCGTCCAATCATTTTCAGGACGCAACGCCACAAAAGTTGACTTGCTGGTAGAAGCCCTGAGTGCGCAAACGAACAGAATGAGAGCTATGGACCGGGATCCACGGAGCCTTGTGATGTCCCTCTCAGGGCTAAAGGAAATCCTCCTCGAAAAGATCATGAGGGATGGTGCCATCGTAAGGGGAACTGTCACCTGGAAGAAAATCGACGGAGAAGACCCTGCAAACTGGCCGGATGCTCCAGATCTTCCATTGCTGTCGGAAGTATATTTCTACAGGACCCGGAACGTCATATAATGTCCTACCGACTGCGCCAATTAAAATTCTTCTTCACAAAATGTCTTTTTTAAAAAGTTTTATTTAGAACATACAAGATAACTACACAGATTCAACCTTAAGACTAGCTTATCTATTTTTAAAAGGTCTTATATAAACATCGGGCTTTTGTCTTGTAGGGGTACAAAGACGTGGACGTTTGCAGTCTAGGATCTCGTCTTACACGGGATTTCTGCTGATTCGTCTTCAGGTTTCTGTGATAACTTATATTTATACTGAATAATATATTATAACCCAACTAAAAAAAAAAAAAAAAAAAAAAAAAATAAATGAAAAAAAATAAAAAAATAAAAAAAAAATAAAAAATAAATAAAAAATAAAATAAAATAAAATAAAAAAATTATAATATTAACTGCCCCCAAGTTGTATCTCAATACAACCCACATATGGGGGGAGTGGATTTGGCAGATATGTTGGTCGCTTTGTACCGCACTGCTTACAAAACCAAAAAGTGGTATATGCCTATTTTTTCACAGATGGTAGATATCTCGGTGAACAATGCATGGATAGCTTACAGGCGGTACAAAGCGACCAACGATGTAATGCCGCTCAAAAAATTTAGGCTTAGTATCGCCAATAGTTTGGTATCGAGCACAAGGAGTCGTCCTGTTGGAAGACCCTCTCGAGGTGAGAAAAGGGGTTCCCATTCACTATCTCCATCCCCCTCCAGGACGACTCCATCCCCATTGCCAGTGCCATCCCTAAAACTAGATGAGAGAGGGCATTTGCCGGAATTCGGAACAAGAGGAAGGTGTCGACATTGCCGAGATGGCCAAACCAATGTTAAATGTATTAGGTGTGACATGAGATTATGTTTCACAAATGGTAGAAATTGTTTTCTCTCATTTCACCAAAAGTGTAATTGATGAAATGTATTTTTATTTTTTTATAATAAATTTTTTATAAACCGATATTTGTGAAATAAAATGTTTAAAAATTGCTTAAACTGTTTAAATTGCTTTCCTTATTGATATATACCTAACTAAAAAATTAATAATGAATCAATGAGAATAATCTTTCAAAAATCAAGTGTATAATGATTTTTTTTTTTTAGTGCCGCACTCTTGGCAATGTATCACGGGTGATACAATTCTTCAAAAGCCCATACTAGGACCATAAAATTTATAGATATTTTTTAAATATTTTTTTTTAATAACAACAATATACTAATTAACATTAAAAAAATGTTTCATAAAAAATTTCGCAAATTTTTTTTTTGCCAAGTTAAGGGTTAAAAACATTAATGCTCTTCAAGCTATAGAAAAAGTTAGAGCCATTGTCAAATGGGTGAAGAACAGCGTTAAGGCTTCCGATAAATTTCGTCATCTTCAATCGACAAGTGGAATTCCTGAAGGAGAACACAAAAAACTTATCCTGGATATATCTACAAGGTGGAACTCAACATTTTATATGTTGCAACGGTTTTTAGAAATGGTTAATATCATTAGTCAACTTGTTGTTGAGGACTTGTCTACTCCGGAAATGCCGACTAATCGTGAGTTAAGTGATTTAAAAAATATTTTAAGACTTCTACAACCATTTGAACACGTCACCAGAGAAGCATCGGGGGAAAAATACACGACGTTGTCAACCGTCATTCCAATGGTGAATATTTTAATCAAACAACTGGAAAATATTACCATTTCGGAGTCCGATTCGGCATCACCGATCGAAGAGGCCAAGATTGCAGTGATCCGGGAGGTGAAGAGAAGGTTTTCAAATATAGAGCACAATCTTAATATGGCAGTAGCTACAATCTTGGATCCAAGATTCAAAAACTTACATTTCAATGATGCCCAAGCTTGTGCAAAAGTAATTGCATATTTGCGCAAACAAGTAAGGTTAGCCAATATGGACACAGCACAATCTGCTAGTTCATCAGATGAAGAAAAAGGTAAATCATCGGACTTTGATTTTTGGGCGATCCATAAGGAATTAGTACATGGGAAACGGAGCCAGCGTAAAGACCAAATAGACGACCAACTTTCGTTATATTTAAATAATCCTACATCGCCACTCAAAACGGACCCGCTTAAGGAATGGGATGATATGAAGAACGTTTTTCCAGTATTGTACAAACATGCACGGATAGCATTAATGTTCGTAGCAACGTCGGTCCCTTGTGAACGCCTGTTCTCCAAAACTGGCTTCATATTGAACCAGACAAGAAATAGATTGTCTCCTAAAAATTTGGGACGTTTGTTGTTTCTAAGTGGACTTCGTGAGGAAGAGTGGGGTATTTAATGTTTTATTTTTTTGGCGATTAGTTTGTAGTTTCATTTTTTATTTGCTTCGTATTGTACCTATAATAAATATTTCATTATTGTGCATATTTCTTTTTGAGAAAAATTAAATTTATACCTACTTTTATTTTATGTTTTCTTTATTATAATTACCATTCCATAAAAGTCATTAATTGGCTGCTCATGAGAATTGAGAAGTGCAATTATGTACTCATATGAGTAAAATTATACTTGCAAGTATTTGTTTACAAGTACCAACACTAAAATCGGTATCGATACTTTCATAGAAGTACTAATATGAGTACAAGTATCGATACTTTTACGGTATCGTTTATCCCTAGCCATAGGTAGGCGACGTCTCGTCTACATCATCATCCCGTTATCCTCCGGCAGACACTTATGTTTTCTGCCGCTGCAAAGTCAGAGGAAAGACATATTTAGTATCTGTCAATGTTGTTTCTTCTTTTGACAATCCTTCTCATCGTAGGGAAGTCAAAAGAAGAAACTCCCTTGGGCAGAGGGAAACGGTGCCATGTCCTGCCCCAATATTAACTTACAATAAATACGAGTATATAAGGGGGGGGGGGGGGAAGAGAGATAGATTCGATCAAAGGCTCGAAAGCTATAATATTGCATGGAAGTCGAGAAGGTGGTGGCTAAAATTATTTTACTACTTTCTCGACTCCACCATTGTGAATAGCTTTGTAATTTTAAAAAAAGTACAGAGATGGCAAAAAAAAAGTGTGCATACACACACCTTTATTTCAGGGATGAGCTGGCCAATCAATTGATTGGTAACTTCACGGCTAGGTCCACCCTGCAAAAAAAAGTTGTAATCACAAGGTCCAAATTTAAAAAAACAACTAAAAACTGGATCGGTCTCCAATGACCCAAGTAAACATATCATTGGTAAAAGTGATACATTCAGGCGCTGTGCCAGATGCAGCACAAAAAAAAAGGCCAGGCGTAGCAATATTCTGTGCACAGAGTGCAATGTGGCTCTGTGCAAGGAATGCTACGGGCCATTTCATGGGTGGAATTGACATTATATTCGGATACCATTTTCTTCTTCTTCATTCTTTTTTGCATTAAAAAAAAAAAAAAAATTTATTTTATATTTTTTATATAATTTATGTATAATATGTATTTAATTTTATTATGTATTTGGTTCATTCCCCAGTAAATAAAACAATCTTATGTATTTCATACCAGTTTTACTTTTCTTTTATAACCTAATTCACAGAGAGATAGAGAGAGAGTAAGCAAAAAAAAAAAAAATCCCTAAATGATCAGTGGCATAATATGAGGCCACCACAAAAACTGAGTTTAATAAATTGCCAGACCCCCTGGAATTTTTTCCAACCTGTTTTTACTCTGATGTAAGGCTTTAAAACAAGAATACCAACGTATTCCAGAAAATTTCAAAATTTTCCCCTTGGCCAACTTGAGCTCTTTACAGGTGGCCCCTATAGTAGCCACCAAACCTTAAAGGGCTATGCGGAACCAGTATTACGCAAGTATAAATCGCGTCTTTGATGATATTAAAATCTTTTTATAAACTGACCAACATGCTGGCCTTAGGTCCAAAATTTAGTATCCTTGTCAAACCGAGTTTTGATCACTACATTGACATTCTTGCTGAAACAGACCGTTTTGTTAACTTAATACAAGATGTAGAAACTAGAGCGAACATTATATCAGGTGTATGTAACATAGTAAACATAGAATCAAAATGATAAAAATTGGACAAAATTGATAGAGTTACTTTAGAAAAATTTTTCTGTTAAAGTGCTTTAACCGTGAGTAACAGTGAATAACGAACGGTTGTGAAGTGTTCGGGAGCCGGCGGGAGGTTTCAAAGAAAACAGTCAGTTAAAAAATTGTAAACAAAAGAGTGTCTGGCCCTATGCCTTAAGTACAGTTGTGTTTTGTCTTTGTAACCGTAATTTTTTTTTTTTTAAAACTACGATAAGAAAAAAAGATAAGATAGGCAGCGCCGCCAAGTGACCACAACTTGAACCAAGGCAAGAGGGAGGGAGTCTCCCCACCCCGACCAAAAAAATGATATAAATAGAGGGAACGGCACGAGAAGAAAGAGTGAGAGATTCGAGTTGAAGGAGTAAAGAACTCGAGTTCACAAAGTGAGGACCACCCTGAAGAAGACACCTAGAGGACATCCCTCAACAAAGACGAAAATCGAAAAAGCTCTCAGGACACCCGCAGTCAGTCAGCACTCGGACACGTCCCAGTCAGAAATCCCACAACCTCTCGACAAGCGACTCGGAAAATCGCCGATAGACCCTGAAGAAGACACCTAGAGGACATCCCTCGACAGAGACGAAAATCGAAGAAGCTCTCAGGACACCCGCAGTCAGTCAGCACTCGGACACGTCCCAGTCAGAAATCTTAGAACCTCTCGACAAGCGACTCGGAAAATCGCCGACAGACCCTCGGACGACACCAAGTAGACATCACCCGGCAAATCGGACGAAAAATCGAAGTAAAGAGAAGACATTCGCACTTAAATCGCGATAACTCCTATTATTTTGTTTGTAACTTTAACGGAAACAATAAATGCAAATTTTAAAATCTTTTATTTCGTTAAGCCCTCAACAGCACAATCCAGATGTACCACGGGTGCGCTAGAAGTATAAAAACCCCGAAGAGACGCCACGCTTACCAACCTGCAAAGTAATAAAGAGCGCAAGAACCCGTGCCCGAGTGGGCGGAATTCATTTTTCAAAAAAAAATAAAAAAAAAAAAAATAGAAATTCCGGTTACATCTTTAATAAAGTTGTCTTTTAAATAAATAATAAAAAACTTCTATTGAGTTTTTACATGGTGTCAGAAGTTCGTTTTCTACGAGTATAATGGCGCAGTTTTCGGCGGTCAAACCAGACCCATTCGTCTTTGATGAAAATGTGGCTGTGTTATGGCCAGAATGGAAGCAAGAATTCCATCTTTTTATCAGAGCAAGTAAGTTTAAAGACAAATCTGATCGATTTTTGGTATCGGTATTCTTAAATATCATCGGGAGAGAAGGCCGTCGCCTTTTCAACTCTTTTGACCTCGATGAAGAAAATTCGAAGTTGCAGCAGGTTCTAAAAAAATTTGACAACCACTGCGCCCCTCTTACCAATACAGTAATGGAGCGATTTAAATTCCTCTCAATTGAGCAACAGGAGGGCCAACAATTCGATGATTTTTTGACTAAACTTAGATTGGCGGCGAGAAGCTGCGATTACGGGGAACTTAGAGACTCCATCATTAGGGACCAGATCATAATGAAAATAAGGGACTCTTCGCTGCGAACGAAGCTTTTGAGAGAGCCGAATATTGACCTCAATCGAGAATTTTTTAGTGCACGTTTCAGATAGAACGTTTTTTGCAAGTTTTTAATTCAAGTTGTGACTTTATTGCTGGCAAAAATTTGTCCGATTTATAGAATTGATTCACTTCAGTTTACTACTATAATTATGGTTTGTTTTTTCTAATTTCAGATTTCTTATTTACAAAATATGGAGAGAGGAAAACGTTTAGTTCAGATGGCACTGCATCAGAACCGTTCAGACAGGCTACCTTTGTTTTCAATGGATGTTGCTGCAGTACAACCCCAAATACCACCGAGTATAGAATTTGGCAGCGCATTAGAATTTTTAACTGACACTGACAGTATCACTCGTTCGATATTATCGACTTGGAACAAAGATGAGGATAATAATATTGTGACAGAGGAAAACATGCCCGACATCTTCAGTTCTGATGATACCTTTAACGATCCGGATTATGAAGCGAAAGCCTCAGACTCTGATTCTTCGGAAACTTCCAATGAAGCAGAAGTAGAAGTAGAAATCAAAACCAAGGGAAAGAGACCAAAATTGGATAAAAAAGAATGGTTAAAAGTAAAGTCTAAAGTGAGAAGAAACGAAGGAAAAAGCTACGTCGGAATCAACACCAAAAAAATAGTCGACGAAAGAAAAATTAAAACAGGGTGCAATGAAAAATGCAGGATTAAATGCTCGACTAAATTTACTGACGATGAGCGATTGGAAATTTTTTCAACATTTTGGGCCTTAGGCAATTTAACAACCATCCCTAACCCTCCCTAACCACCCGTACCGATTGCAAACCACTATTTTCTCTACTTAACCATGTTTATTTAATGTATTTATAGATGTCGTCATGTACCGAGGAAAACAAGAATATGGAGGTGTCGGAGGAGGAAATAGCGGAAGAACCGACGGAGGATACCCCCAAGATGAAAAGGAGGAAGCGTACCAAACCGAAAGCGACAACGAATCCGTTCCCGATGGCTATGTTTCGGACAATACTGAGCCTAGCGTTGCAGGATCCGTTAATGGAGATTACATTGATACCCAGAATTCTGACCAAAATGATGTCACAAGTGGTGGAGATGAAGCCGGCATTGATTTCTATATGGCAGACGATCCACACAACGTTGTTGAATTGGTATTTACAGGCAGAACCGCAGAAGTCGAACCCAGAGAACTGGCCAAAATTGTTGGACGAGTGCGACAGCACTTTGTCCACGACGTCTGGGTCCCCAGAAGAACTTCAGACGTTGCTAACCTCGTGGACGAAGTGCATAGATTCATTTCGTCCTTCCCGGAACGAAATGGATTCACCACAATCTGGTCGCATTGTGAACCAAACGGAGGGAACTTCCACATCCATTCAGTGCACGACTGTGCCTATTCCAACGGAACATGTCGATGCGCTGGATTCAGGGAGCTCTCAAGTAAATTCAGGGGATTCGACCTACGACTCCGTCATAAACGGCCTTTTAGGCGTAGGAGACACAGGTTCGGCGGATTCAAGTGGCTCACAAAATACATCACACATCTCCAACTTTATTCGGGAAATGAGGGCAGGGAAATCTACCTCATTAACATCGGACCCTTGCGCAGGAACTATCCTGTTACAGATAAAGGTGTTCCCGTTCGACGCAGCGAAGAGGTCGGACCCCAAGAACATGTGGAAGGAATGCACGAAATATGTCCAGGTTTCGCTAAACAAAATCGAACACCACCAACAATTGGTGGCTTTCGACAAGTTGCTGCGCAGCCTGGAACACATTATTCGAAATTCCAGGGGAGCCACAGAGAAGCAACTCTGGAGGCGTTAACGGAGTGGATGCAGAGAAACATTGTTGTCCCTGACCATAACATAACACAATCTGACATATGGTTAAAATCTCGTTTTAAGTATATAACTACAAGGGACAATAATTTCCAGACAGCACTTTCGATCCACAGAACAACTTATCTAAAATGACGTTAATACCTTTACAGGAATTTGTATTAAAAGCCGAAACTGTGTCCTACTGCGATGACAACGCCGTTGTATTGCCATACCAAAGATGTAAAGATATGTACAAAACCTTCCTCACTACGCAACTACAAGACGACTACAACGGATTTATGTGTTTTTTATATGAACTTCTAACGCAGACGTCCGGAAAATTCAACTGTCTACTCATTCAAGGCGCTCCTTCGGTCGGAAAAACATGGTTTACCTCCATACTTTCGAAATTGATGTTAAACACCGGTTTTATAGCAAATTCCAACAGGTATTCGCAATTTCCGTTTCAGGACTGCACAAAAAGGAACTTGTTGATCTTCGACGAGCCGAACGTGGAACCTTCTTCGTTGGAACAATTTAAAATGTTGTTCGCAGGAACCCCTATGCCAGTGAACATCAAATACGAGTCACATAACCTAGTGAGGAGGACACCCGTCGTAGTAACATGCAACAGGGATCCTTTTCCAAGGAACTCGGAATTCAACTCACGGATAAAACGCTTTTACTGGAGGGTTCCCTTCAATTACATCTTTAACGACGAAGAACTTACCAACTCCAACCTTGACATCAGAGCCTTATACGACCTCATAGTGGAGCACGTAATGATGGTTGAAGACAACAGAGACGCCAACGAAGACATTGACGATTTTCATAGTGGAGATTGATAAGTACCTCGCCGAGGCATATTTGCCAAGGACCATGGACCCATTGGCATGGTGGGAATCTCGAAAAACACTATACCCTGCGCTATATAGGTTAGCACTCCGAAGGCTGTGTATACCTGGGACATCAGTGCCTTGCGAGAGGATTTTCTCCAAAGCGGGGCAGATTTGCTCCGAAAAAAGAAACCGTCTGACCTCAAAAAAAATTGCTCAAATTTTATTTATTAATCACAACACATCTCTCTAATAATTTTAAAATGTAAAATAATTAATAATAAATAATTTGTTCTTATAACGATATTTTTTTTTATTTATTTAGCAGTTATCACTTTTACTTGTCACTAATTGATGGAAATGATTTAATGCTTGCTAATTGAGATAATTATGCATTAATAAAAGTTATTGACATATTTGAAGTGCCTCATTTTTTTAAGTGGCTTAAAAGAACCGTTCACTAAAGTGAACGAACGGTTCGGAACGGTTCACTAAAAAGAGCGGTTTTGCCCATCTCTAGTTGATACGCGGGTAGGTTGATACAGTGTGTCCTGGGCGCGAAGTTTTTTATTACGCACCAAAATCATGTTAACAAATTGTCTAGAACGTTCTCCTCGACTTGCCCGCGCACGCTCGGCACCCCACGCCTTTCACCCCACCCTTGATAAGAGAATAACTGTTTTTCACCCTTCGGAGTAATTTATTTTGATCCGCTTTGAGTGAATTTTTCAGCATCTTAAGCATTTCGGATCGTTTTCAAATTTGTATTTTTGGATTCAACAAAGAAAAGGCAAGTAGAATCTGTTTTATTATTTTTAAAATATTAGTTTTTTATGATAGTTTTTAAATAATAACTTGTTGAATTCCCGACGGGGCACGTTGATACAGTAGGACCTTGGTAATCCGGACACGCGGCCGTCCGGACGGGCCTCGGCTGTCGGCTGACCCCCACCCTTTCCCCATTCCTCCCTTTACTTTTCTCGGCAAATGGTCTTGTTTCTTTCCACTTGTTGTGCAATATTGCAAGAAGAGTTGAAAAGTTGAGAATTATGGCCCCCCGAAAACACAAAAGCGTGACATTAAAAGAAAAGATGGAAATAATCGCGTTAATTGAAAAAGGCGTAAGTTATTCGGTTATCGCATCGCGATACGGGATCGGAAAATCAACTGTCGGCGACATTTACTCTAATGAAGTTAAAATCAAAGCCTTTGTTTCCAAAACCGAACGTGGACCGGGCGATCGTAAAACTCTTAAACAGCCTGAGAATCCGCAGGTAGAAGAAGCAGTTTTTATGTGGTTCCTTCAGCAGAGGAGATTACATGTTCCCTTATCCGGTGAGATGGTTTGCGAAAAAGCTCGACTGTTCCACCAACAAATGAAGAGTGGTATGGGTTTTAACGCCAGCCATGGTTGGTTACAAAATTTCAAGAAACACCATGGTATCAGACGTCTACAAATCTCTGGCGAAAAACTTTCCTGCAATACTGAATCAATTGAACCATTTCAAAATAATTGTAGCTGCCTGATGAAGACCGTCAGACGGTCGAAACGTCGCAAATAAACATGTTCAAATAAGAAGCAATTGTTTTTTCTTCTGGAGCCGAAAACCCCAACTATTTAGAACAATAAAATAATAATAAAAGTTTTACATTTATTGAATTTATTACTTTCCTAATACCTTTTCTATTTTCCCCCCCAGTAATATAACGCTTGTCTATATATTATTAATTTTATATATTATAAGTTGAAATGAGGTGAACAGATGTAAAATTCAGATTTTTTTTTTTCAAAAATTTTTTTCGAACACTTCCGATCATCAAAGCTTTAAAATACTTATACCGTTGGATGCAGAAAAGGTTTTGGGGAAGAGTCCCCTTAAACAAAAAATTAGCTCGATTAGAATACCCAAACACTATAAACTTATCTCGCTAGATGTTTCCTCCTTGTTCACTAACATACCAATCACGGAAGTAATTCACAGTATTGATAACAAATGGATACTACTTGAACCACACACAAAAATACCAAAAAATGAGTTCATCGATCTAGTGAAATTTTGCAGTAGGTCAGGCTACTTCATATACGAAGATCAGTGTTACCAACAAATCTCTGGATGTGCCATGGGGAGCCCTTTAAGTCCTATTTTTGCTGACATAGTCATGGGAAAACTTTTGGACGTTTCCTTAGGGAAACTCACTTTTACCCCCCCTTTCCTATTCCTTTATGTAGACGACATTTTGACGTGTATCCCTCATGATAAGGTCCATGAAACTTTACAAGTCTTTAATGACTACCACCAAGATCTCAACTTCACTCATGAAGAAGAAATAGATGGCTCTATTAGTTTTTTAGATACCCTAACAACCAGACAACAAGATGGCTCCATCAAGACAGCTTGGCTTTCAAAAAGTATAGCGTGAAATAGACTTGTGAACTTTCATTCAGCGCAACCCTACGCTCAAAAAATCAACACCATAAAAAACCTTATTAATAGAGTTTTTAACTTGAAAAATGATCAAATCACTCAAGAGGATAAGAACAAAGTCTTAGAGATTTTAAAGAAAAATGGTTACCCCCCTAATTTAATAAAAAGATGTATAAACAATGAAAACTTTTGGAAAATTAATGCACCCAATGTTAACTCTACCAATTTGTTATCCCATCAGGTCGACAATTATTGTACTTTTCCTTTTATAACTGGATTAACTGATAATTTGAGAAAATTTATTGTAAAAAAGGTTCCCAATACCAAGGTATCAATGAAGAACACAGGGGCATTGAAGTCTTTATACACCAGGCTAAAAGCCAGAACCAAAAAAGAAAAATTATCAGGTGTTGTATACGAACTACAATGCCAGGGAGGCAATGATAGCCAAACTTGCCAAAAAAGATATATCGATATATGATTTTTTTTTGAAAATGTTTTCCCTACGCCTACCTCATTTTCTTTCTCCTTTTAAATTCAAATTTTTTTTTTTTTAAGATTCCGGGAGACATAACTCCTGCTGCCGTAAGACCCTCCCAATCGCTGCCACCGTTCGAACTGCACCTGAAGGGGTGTAACCCGTTACCCTGAGGCAGGAGGGGTGCCGTGTCGCTCCCTCAGCGAGGGGGGTGGTGACACGGACCCCGTGTCCCGCTCGTCCTAAGGACGGGAGAGGGGCCGAGCGTGGAGGCCGGCAGTGGGGAGCCCCCGGGGCGTCTCCGCCGTCGCAACCAGGTTGAGCTGAGGAGCCGTACGAGGAAAAATTTTCCGAGGTAAAGGTGTGAGGGATCTTGTATCTAAAATCTACCATCAGTTACAAAAATAAAATTATTGTTTTTCAATTGTCCTTTTTATTTGAAAAGATTTACCCCTTCTTTATTTTTTACTTATTTTATGGGCCCGGCATCGCGGAAGCGTGCCAGTACTCCCATGTCACCATTGTATAAATAGAAAAACAATCATGGAATCAAAGTCTAAGGCTACAAAATTAAACCATAAGGGAGGAGCCAAAGTCAAAAATTTTGAACAAGTTAATCAATCATGCACAGCGCAGCCATCGGTGAAAAGAGAGTGAAGTCACAAACCACCTCAGCCTACTTCTGTTGTTCATCCCCTCTGGCTGTGTGGAAACAACGGAAAACACCTGCACCTTAACAAGCAATCCCAAATGCTCTGATACAACCGGAAGTTTCTCTTTAGTGATAATTTTATGTGGAGACATAATACACACGAAAGGACCTACAGATACACAATTCTTATGCAATGCTATTTCAAATTGTTTTCAGGATCCTGATGAGTGGAGGTGCTCAGTGAACGGTGTAGTACTCCCATGTCACCATTGTATAAATAGAAAAACAATCATGGAATCAAAGTCTAAGGCTACAAAATTCAACCATAAGGGAGGAGCCAAAGTCAACATGGAGGGGAGCGAAGATTTTTCAAAGAAAAATTTTGAACAAGTTATTCAATCATGCACAGCGCAGCCATCGGTGAAAAGAGAGTGAAGTCACAAACCACCTCAGCCTACTTCTGTTGTTCGTCCCCTCTGGCTGTGTGGAAACAACGGAAAACACCTGCACCTTAACAAGCAATCCCAAATGCTCTGATACAACCGGAAGTTTTTGATGATTTGTCCAACATCGACCTGTTGAAGAAGTGCGTCCACGGGAAAACTCAAAATAAGATTTCGATGTTAACCAACGAATTCCAGTTCCCGATGTTACCTAGGAAATTCTCAGAATCATGTTCTATAGAACAACGAACTCCAAAATTGAAAAAACAACCCCAACTTCCACACGAAAAAGGGCTTTACGCCGCAGAATAGGAACTCGAATCCCCAAAAAAATACGGGACAACCAACTCAACAAAGGCCTCATCAGTTTCAACAAACTCAAAACAGACAACAGCAACCACAGCAAAATCAAAAATTCATCCCTCAACATCTTCGCACCAAAGACACGATGAGTTATCGGACAACTTTAAATCACAAAGTACTGCCAAAGGACGGAGGAAGAGAAAAAGGAAATGAAGAAGAAGACGAAGATAAAGAATCTTTTTTAGAGAACAGCACAGAGGAAGAAACTGCAACCTAACAGCACAAAGGAACCTTAAGGTCGATTCACGGCAGGCGGACGTGGGATAACCTCTAACTGAGGCTTTTTTCATCTAAAAGACAATCCTAGTTTTTCTATTTTCTTATTTCGCTTGTTTTAAATAATCAGTGGAAGTATTAATTTGAGTTAAAGTGATTTAAAAACTATGGAGAGCTGCAAAGGATGCTATGATTGTTATGCTTTAATTGTCACAAAGTTGGGATAACATAACATTATAATCATTAATAATATAGACAAAATCATGTTCATCAAGCTCAAAAATTTGATTAATAACCAATTGCCAGAATATCGATCATGGAATCTTGATGATGTGGATACTATAACTTACTCACTATCTCCATTCAGGCATCATCGAGATTTGTCTCTTTGTGAAATAAGAGATATTACTCATCATATTCAAGTAGTAGTATACAAAAAGGGTCGTCATCTTCTTAAGAATCTAAATAATTGCAAAGAATGGATAGAAGAAAATTATGGGATAGACTTCCAGCTCATGATAAGAAATGATCGTAACCTGATAGCAGAGATGGGTACAGATAATAAAAATCAGCTATTAGTTGATATTTCAAGTGGTTCTGTTTATCTAATTGATTGGGAACATGATAGGACTTTGATAGACAATAAACAAAAGCAGTTATATTATTATTCTCAATAAGCTATATAAGCATTCTTTATAAAGCTCTTAATATAATACATGATACTTAATTTAGCTTGAGATTGTAGTCTTAGAATAAGTGACATTATAGAATATATTTAATAAGCTTAATACTTCAATATTAGTAGTAAAAAAAAAAAAAAAAAACCTTCCCTCGTGTTGTCAACATTGCCTCATTGTGAGCTGTGTTGTATTTTGACTTTTCTTTGGTTTCTTTGTGTATTTCTCAGTTTTAATGTTACCGTCTGACTCATTTTCCTCTAAAGTGAGCACATTTAGTGAATCGTTTAAATTTATTACCGATTAACTTTCGCTAAATTTGTACATCAGTGATTTCAATCGGTAGTTATCATAGTTGCCGTCACCAGTCGCTGCGCTGTTCTCCGAGTTCTCCGTCTGGTCATGCTGTCGTCTTAACCAACCTTGAGGTTCTTCTGTTTATAAAATTCGCGCCGATACCAACTCATAACATTACTATTTTATTTATTTGAACAATATGCCACCAAAGTGTTTGAACTGTAAGCTAACAACCTGTAAGTGTAAAACAACTAATAAAAAAGGTAAATCTAGATCTCCAGCCGAGAAGTTAATTAAAACTATACACTCCGATTACAAGGCAAGTTGTTTTTCTGATGATTTGGACAATTATCTGGCTTCGTTGCAGGGTTTTACGGACCTATTACCTAATAATGAGTTCACTGAATCCTTGGTTATGCTTCAGGAACTACTTAAAAAACTCTATGACGAAGAAATCTGTCGATTGAGGGAATTACTCACGTTTGATTCAGCAGCTATCTGTCAACTCCCTGAACAAAATGATGCTTCCGTTCAAGTCACCGAATCCTGTCTTGGTATAAATGAGGCCGTCTCCGAGGTCTCTCTGGGTCCATCCATTTTCGTTCGCCTTCCAGAGCAGAGGGATATTGGTATCCAAGTATCTAATTGTGGACCGCATATGGAGTTGTATTCTCAGGGTAATGAACCCTGCCCTGGAGTTACCGGGGAGGGCAGTCTTACGTTTTTCGATGCTGAAGAAATTTCGTCGGAACTTAACTCATCACATAGCTTCTCGCCCGAACAACATGGCCCTTCGCTACTCTCTTCTACACTAAAAGCATCATCTACAGAACATCTTATATCTAACGATGTCCAGGACTTGCAGTCCCAACTGAAAACCTTACAAGAACAAATCGCCTTACTGTGTAAGGAAAATGCCCGTCTCACCGTCAAGATTCACTCAAATCTCAACACCATGACACCTGGAAAAAAGTCTTCGCCATCACCGATGGACGACTTCTCTAAACCTCATAATGTGTCACATACTACCTCTAAGAGTGAATTAAGATCGAAGGTAATAGTCATCGGGGACAACTTCGCTGCAGGCATCGCCAATATAATCTACTACTACTAATTTATTGTTATATCGTGAATTTATTGTTAATAATATCGAAAATGGCTTGCAGGTTGATGTCATTTATACAGATTTGGCCAAAGCGTTTGATTCTGTTGATCACCAACGGCTTCTATTTAAGTTAAATCGTCTAGGTATTGTTGGTACTCTATTAAAGTGGATTCAGTCATACCTTCATGAAAGAAAGTCTAACGTCGTTTTTCGTGATAAAATATCGGAAGAACTAGCCATTACCTCAGGTGTACCGCAAGGGTCTCACTTGGGTCCTATATTGTTTCTTATCTATTTTGATGATGTTTTTTCGAGCTGTCCTTCCTCTAAAATGTTGGCTTTTGCCGATGATGTCAAACTATATTCGTCTATTGAATCGTTTTCGGACTGCCTCTCGCTGAACAATGCTTTGATTGATTTCTCGCATTGGTGTTCTTTGAATGGTCTTAAATTGGAAATTTCGAAATGCCAGGTTATTTCATTTACTAAAAAACGTACCCCTCTGCTATTTGATTATTCGCTCTCTGGACAACTGATTTCTCGTGCTACCTCTATAAGAGACTTGGGTGTAATTTTTGATGACAAATTAACCTTCTCCGAGCATGTAAACAACGTCTTATCCCGCTCTTATAGGATGGTTGGTTTCATTCGTAGGGCGACTGCCGACTTTAGGAGTGTAAATGTTGTGCGTTCCCTGTACTTCGGGTACGTACAGAGCATACTAGACTACGCTTGTATGGTTTGGTTCCCGTATCATGTTTGCCAGTTCTCTTCTTTGGTTCGTGTTCAGAAATCTGCACTCAAACATCTCGCTTTCGTCGAAAGAAAGGGGTCATTTGAAATGAAAACTCTTGACGAATGGCGGTCTCATTTCAAACTCCTACCCCCACTGTGTAGGATGGAATACTTATCGATTTGCTTCATATGGAAGATCCTCAATAATGAAGTTCACTGTGATGAGCTTTTAGCACTCATCGGATTCCATGTTCCGTCTCGATCCCTTCGTAGCTCTCGTTTATTCGATATTCCTTTCCACAGGACTGAGTATGGCCGCCATCTATCTCTCGGTAGTGTTCTTTACCTTATTAACTTATTATCAAACAAGTACGAATTGGATTTTTTTGGTACGCCATTGTCCTCCCTCAAAACGGGTTTACTCCAATTTTATTTCAAATAAGAACCGTGATATTAGTTTTTAAGGTAATTTCAATTGTGATAATTAGCAGATTTTTGTATTGTTTTGTTATTATGTACTCATATTTTTATATTCTGTTTGTTATTTATTTATTATTTTGTATTTAAAAATGTGCCTTTAAAAAATTGTAAGTAGTGTGCTATTTAGGTATAATGCCTGTAAGCATGTGTGGATAAATAAATAAAATGACCCACTGCCGAAAGACGGGAGTTTCGTCACGTGTACTGGATGCAAGGGAGGCTACCACTATGATAAATGTGCAGGACTCAAAGAATCATTGTATTTGGTTGCGTTCTCCGACTGTATGATATCTCAAATATTTTCAATATATTTGGGCTCCAATTGGGCGACAAGGTAGTTAAGTGTCCAAGGTAAGTGGAGGAGTCGAGATCGGGGAATTACAACATCAATTCAATTCATCTCCATCGAACAAGAATTCGGAGTATCTGCCAAGACAGAGCTTGTTCTCATCAAAACCATTCCCGACCCTGCACTAAAGTTCATGTCCTTCGATAACGATTACTCAAATCCTCATCTTATGTTATACCTCCGAAAAGAGTACGGCATTCTTTCATTGGGTACCATTCGAGGATCGTGTCCCCGGGCTCTGCTTCAAAGAAGACAAGATCATGAAGAAAGAAGGAAGAGGGTTGATGTTCTGGTCAATAACGAGAATCAGTTGGTTGCAATGTCATTGTAACTCAATGTCAATCGTCAATGGGGCACTAGCCGGTTGTAGGCGACAAAGGGCGGTGCACACTATGCTAAACGGGGCAGACAGTTAGGGCGTGCAGCAAATGCCACACCGTCGTCATACCGGGAGAAAAAACTTGTTTTCATAAGTTCCACACGGAAAAAAATTAAAATATTACATTTTATGTGTATGTATGTCTTTGCATGTGTCTGTATGTGAATGTGTCTATGTATGTGAGTGTTTCTCTTAAAAAACCGGAAAACGTAGAGGTAGCTCGGAGGAAAGCCTTTTACCATCCACCAATTTTTGACCTCCTCTAAACCCACGATAAATGAACTAGGGATTTCAGAAAATCCAGAAACAATCTGGAATGTCGATGAGACATATTTTTGTATGGATCCCACGAAATCCAAAAAGGGTGTGGCGGCCACAAGGACGACTAGTGGTCCAGCCAAAGAAAACGTAACGGTGGCCTTTGGAGTAAATGGAATAGGAGAGAAGCTCCCTCCTCTTATTATCTTCAAAGGAGTTAACGTATGGGACCAATGGATGGGTAGCGAGGCATATCCCAACACGACATATGCCTCATCGAAAAATGGATGGATGGAAACGGAAATATTTAATAACTGGTTCAGGAACACATTCCTTCCGTCCATTGGATCCAAAAGGCCTGTGCTCTTGATTTTTGATGGCCATTCAACGCACATCTCTCTTTAGCTTGTTGAGAAAGCCAAAGAAGAACAAATTACAATTCTAAAGCTTCCACCTCATTCGAGCCATAATCTTACAACCCTTAGACGTCTCTGTTTTCAGGTGCTGCCTATCATAAAATTTTGATCAACAATGGCTGGACGCACGCATGCGTTCGCTGTGAATACAGTAGCTTTTGAAGCTTTACAATTTCTTACCAATGTAGTGGATAATCCATGCTTGGGCGCAACGTCTGGCATTAATTCCACAATTACTAATAACTTTCTCACACCTCTTAAGGTGACAGGTGGAGATACATATTCAATACACAATTGCTTTCAAGGATTGGGTAGTAATATTCAATCGGAAATAGGGTATCTTACAGACACCAAGCCTAATCTGGTTAATGATGGTTCTTGATGATATCCGCAACCCAAACGCCCTTGATTTCTACGCCATCTTCATCCCGATGGTGCGCTATGAATATATGGATGGATGGAAACGGAAATATTTAATAACTGGTTCAGGAACACATTCCTTCCGTCCATTGGATCCAAAAGGCCTGTGCTCTTGATTTTTGATGGCCATTCAACGCACATCTCTCTTTAGCTTGTTGAGAAAGCCAAAGAAGAACAAATTACAATTCTAAAGCTTCCACCTCATTCGAGCCATAATCTTACAACCCTTAGACGTCTCTGTTTTCAGGTGCTGCCTATCATAAAATTTTGATTTTTGATGGCGCACTCCATTCCATATATTCAATTGTAAATACTAATGAGTAATGACTTATCATTTATTACTACTGTCCAGGGAAAGATGCCAACGGGTTTCAAGGGTGCCTTATACTTTGGCGGTGCTAGCAGTGTGGGGAGTTTATCTCTAAATAGGGGATTCTCAATGTGGGTTATGGTAGAATGCATGATCTTCCAAGTCAAGCTCTCTCACACCATCGGGACAGACATCGATTCTAACAAGTTCTACCAATACATCATGGCAGGCTTTAGATCCACCCACTTCGTCCCCACTCAGACTAACCTGAAGAGAACAAAATTCTTCAGAACAACGGGACATTCCGCGACGTAGTGCTCTATGATTTTGCACTCATGGCATTGGATGGTACCCTCTCAGAAGTAGTGGAAAGAGTATTGTTCCATCAAGTAGGGGATCCCAGGGTTGCATACTACTGGTTAGGCACCGAATGCTTAAAGAAGCCAAATCTCAAAGTTTACGGGACAACGCTTCTGGCAAAAAGTCAATATGTCGTGCTTGATGAAAATATGCTATTTGGCTCATGCTGTAAGCATCAATGTTAAATAAAATAAAATAAAAATACTTATCGAGCACTGGTCAATGGATTGGGCTCCAACTACATTCCCGACATTGGTCGATATACGGATAACATATTGTATGCCCCAATGGCAAAATTTTACACCATGGCGATTGGTACTGGCACTGTGCCAACGTGTATTAATAGCGTTAAAATCTCTTTCAGCAGTTTTGTCCCAGAGGGGGCCGGGCCAGATGCGACCTTCCTTCTGGATGGGAAGGATCTGCTTTTGGTAGTGCGAGGAGCTTTTGAGGGAGATGTTACTATTAATCCTAGTTTAGGAAATGGTAAATTTTATTATAATAGAGTTAATCGTGCGACATTTGGGGCCGTTAGACATAATGATGAGGGCATTGCAGAGCTCCAAATAACTCATAACTGCACATTAGGAACTCTATCTACTGATGGTATCTTTGACTTTTCCAGGAGAGTGGAGTACGCGGGTAAGCCTACTGATACCGTCCTTAGATTCATAGGCGAGTATAGATCCGAGTCATGCGGTCAACAATGGCTTAGTGCCTATAGTGACAATGATTTCGATATGAATATATATATTCAGGCAATAACTGAATTATTGTGCAAGAGACAAAATTTAGAATTTTTGAATGCCTTAAATCCAGTATGGACATTCATAATAAATTCTGAAAAGACACTAACCCAGGCTGCGAAGACACAGCTGTTACAAAGAAATGGACTTTCAATATTTACTGCATCTACTGGCAGAATTTTAGCAAGTGACGCCAATTACGAACCGGGTCAAGCTGGCGTAGGAAAAAGACATTTTGTGGACTATTTGTCCATGTTATATAGTATTGCTGTCCTATTAATTTTTAGGGACAACTATAGTTGATTTTAGCCAACAGTGGCTTTAAATGCGCTCGTCCAGCTGTTGAATCATGGACTGGTGGTTAGTCGAGCCTCCGGGCATGTGATCAAAGTGGAGCATAAAAAAAAATGACGTCACGATGTGGGAGGAAAAAGACGTCGTTTTTGCTAGCTCAGTGAAAAAACTAGAAAAAGTTGTTAAATTAAGTGGAAATTTTAAGTCGGAGTTTCGCGAAGACATTAAAGAAGTCATCCTGACTTTTGCTGATCTCTACAACGGACTGAAAGCTCAAAATGATGAATTAAACAAGAAAATCGCGGCCGTACAGGTGAGGGGGAAGAGGTCGTTTCTTCAACTTAATCCTACTTGATGACTTTCCCCCCCAAGTGGTAAAAAAAGGAAAGAATTGATACCGGAAATGCGTAGACACCGGGACGCAGGTAAATTTGCTATCATAAAGTATGATAAGTTAATTGTGAGGGAAAATCCGCAACTTGAGAAGAATTCGAAAAAAAGAACAAATGAAGAAAGAAGCCCTAGAAATACGGTGTCGCCCAAGGACAAGAAAAGACCAAAACCACTTTTATTGCGGGAGTCGACTTTGAAAGTCAACGATTCAAGTGGAAAACATAATGCAGAAATCTGACAACGAATGCCCGAGCCAGGACAGACCTCAGGAACAACTACTAACGGAATGGAAAATGGAATACGTACCGGACGGAAAATGGACTATTCCTAGCCAGCGTAGAGAGAAAAAGAGAGAAAGGAAGCAACAGGAGGGAGGGAAATTAGGTAATTTTGTAATTATGTGTTATAATGTTAATGGTTTGATTAATAAAATTTATGTTAATGGTTTTTGAGGGCCACCAAGTACAGAGACTATCTTGTTTCACAATTCAATTATTAATTTATCAGTCATTAACTTTTTATAGCAAAATTTTTACCTCACTCTAATATTATGCAGTCAATCTTAAAACTTTTTATTTTTTATTGTTTCATGTTTTATTTCATCCTTGCTGTAGCCAGAAAAATTTATTAAGATTAGTTTTAATTTAGTTAACTTTAATTTAACTTCTTTACTCCCGTCTGTTTCCTATCTTTTAAGCCAAAAAGAGTTGAAAGGGTCGAACTCCTCCTGATGGGCAATGCCCAAGGAAGGAAAGGCTTTGTAAATACCATAAGAATTCGTGGTTCATTTTTTATTAGTATGTACATAAAGAAGAAATGTATTTTTACTTTTTGTTATGCTTCAGAATAAAGCCTTATTATTATATTATTATTATATTATTAATAAATATTATGGACAAGCTGATGTTTGATAACGAATATTTCAGACGACAATGTCAGTCATGGCATCCTTTCATCTCCAGGACATACTTTGGAATTCTGTTCTATATACAGACTCTCCGAGCACAAGAACAAGCCGGAAGAATAGCCCAATCAAAGAAGACTTCATGATTTTCTCGAGTTATATCCAGCTAACTCATTAACAGTACCAGGACCACTGAGCCTAACTTTCAAAAGCTTATCAAGCTCAAAATCAGAAATAGGAAAATCAGGACTTGTTACACCGGCAATACCAGAATTACTTGGACCAAGAGTGATAAATAACAAACAAGAGTGATAATAAGAGATTAAAATTACATCACAAACAAAATATGTAACTTCTTTCTTTTCTAAATTTAGTGGTGATGATCCATCCCAAAAGGTTAATAAAATTAGATTCTGTTAACTTGAATATTTGATGTTTGTCAATCTTATTGGTGGATTTTTTTACCCCCAAAGTCCGTAAAAATCGAACGAGGAACTGGTGTTGGACGGAAGTGTCCAGGGAGCAAGCGGGACATAAAGAGTGGATAACGTACGGAAAGTCCGATCGCTCGGAAGAGTCTTACAGTGTCGTTGAGTAGCACGGAAACGGATTATAAGGTTTTGACCACTGCGATTTCTGAATCAATGTTTGTTAGAGGAATTCTTAACGATATTTTGACAAATAATCATCCGGTAGTGAATGGAAAAAATAATAAACGTACCAAACATTTCGACGTAAAGTATCATTTATTAGGGAAATGATTCAAAATCAAAAGGTCATAATAAAATATATTCCTACTGTAACAAAGAGGCAGGAGCTAGAATAGGCAACCAGCTTAGCACGTCCCTGGAAGTAACAGAAAATAAAATATTCTCTTTGGAAAAATTCCTATTTATTTTTTTCGAACAAGAGTAAGTTGGATCATTTGACAAAACTTTCATATTAATTATTTCATCTGGTTTCCAGGCTTAAATTTCAAGAGTAGCGACACTCATTATTCTCTTTGGAAAAATTCCTATTTATTGGGTTTTTTCTATCCAATTCTTTCTCGAATCTCCTCAACCGTACCGAGATTTGAATCTCTTCGATCTCTCTCAAAGTCAGAACAGTCTAAGGCCGAGTAAGGAGTATCAGAAATTCACAACTTACCATCCAGAAACTAACAAACCAGCCTAAAAATGAGGTAACCTATTACAATTCTTAAACATACTGAAAATGTCATACGTAAACTATCATTAAAAATTTGGTTAAGTTTTGTTAGTTAGTCAGCGTAATTTTTTTCCGGTGTAACCGTAAAAAAAAAAAATTTTTTTAAAAGTCTGTTTACAAAAATAATCAACAAACCATACGATAAGAAAAATGATAAGATAGGCAGCGCCGCCAAGTGACCACAACTTGAAACAAGGCTAGAGGGAGGGAGTCTCCCCACCCCGACCAAAAAAATCATATAAATAGGGGGAAACGGCACGGAGAAAAGGGGAGTCAGAGATTCGAGTTAAAAGAGTAAGGAACTCGAGTTCAAGTGAGGACCACCCTGAAGAAGAAGACGAGCCAGTTGGACTAGAAGCATCGGAAGATTTCCGACCCCAGAGCCTCTCGACAAGCTACTCGGAAAATCGCCGACAGACCCTCGGGCAACACCTAGAAGACATCACTCGGCGAAGACGAAAAATCGAAGAAGCATCGGAAGATTTCCGACTCCAGAACCTCTCGATAAAGCCACTCGGAAAATCGCCGACAGACCCTCGGGCGACACCTAGAAAACATCACTCGGCGAAGACGAAAAATCGAAGAAGCTCTCAGGACACTGTAATGATTAAAATGGACCAAAATCTCCCATCTCCCCCTGTCTCTCCTCTTATTCGGGATTCTTCGAGGGAGGCTCTGGCGACCCGGTGAAATAGTTATAAAAACTATAAAGTCCATCAAATGCCGGGTCAGCAATCAGATGCCTTCCCGGAAAATAAAGAATCCCTTGGAGTGGGGAGAGATCCTTCGTCGGATGTAAATTACTGAAAATCGGAGCCTGTTGACGGATCTCGGTCAAGCTACCATCATCGCTCAGCTCCCTCAGCGGTAAGTCCTCACCAGTAGAGGTGGGTTGATCCAGATTTTTGTGTATCAATTGATACATTGATACTGATTCAGATATGTAACTGATACATTTCATTGATACTTTTGGAACTGATACACAGTGAAACCTGACTATCGAAACCTGATAGGTAGGTATGGCAACAAGCCTCCCGTTCCAAACAGCTGCTACTTGGATTGGATTTATTAGGTTCCGTGTGGAATCGCGTGACATTTCTGATTTATTTCTGATTTATTTTTATTACTTAAATAATAAATACATACTAATTTGTAAAACATTTATTAAGTAAATTGTAATATTGTAATCATCACTTATTAAATGGAAAACTTTCAACGGTAACTACTCCCGACTACCTGATACCTCTGGTCTATGACGTCATCTACGTTCCTACTTCTCTGAAGTTCTATGTTCTGATCTGCGTATTTTGTTTGTTTTTATTCTTCGCTTTTCAGTTTTCAGTTTTCCCATTGTTTTTGTGTAGACGTGTAGGGTAAAAGAAACATGGAAAAAACTAAAAAAACTTCATTTATGTGGACTTTCTTCGTTAAAGAAAGTGACAATATAACTTGCAACTTATGTAAGTCTAAATTTTCTTCAAAATCTACGACGACGAACTTGAAGAAGCACCTCGAGAGAAAGCATCCTGCCGTTCGCTTGACCCCGAATCCCAATCGTTCCATTCCTCAAAGCTCGACCCCCATATCCTCTCCCGCTGTGGCACTGATTCCGAATCATGAACCTCAAGTAGTTGAGGCTGAAGGTGAGGGTGATCGTACTAGTGCGCAAAGCTGTTTTCAACAGACATTAACCCCCTTTTTAAAAAGGAATATGAGTTCAAATCAAAAGTCAAAAATCGATAAAGAACTACTTGAAATGATTGTAAAAGACTTTCAACCTTTTTCAATTGTTGAGGATCGAGGATTCAGGAAGTTCGTAAACGCTCTAAATCCAAATTATTCATTGCCATCTCGAAAAACTCTGTCACAAACGTTACTGCCAGCGGCTTATGAAAAGAAACTTAGCGAATTGAAAGAAAATTTCTTTTCTTCTAATATTAGTTCGGTAACGTTAACAACGGACTGTTGGACGTCGTTGAACACCGAATCTTTCATGGCCGTCACTGCTCATTTCATCGACATCAATTACGATTTAAAATCACACGTCATCGATTGTTTCAGCTTCTCAGAACGCCATACAAGTGAGAATTTAAGTAAAGAGCTGCTCAGAGTTGCAACTGAGTGGCAACTTGAGCACAAAATATTACTGTGCGTGACGGATAACGCCTCTAATATTGTGAAAGCTGTGAAAGAATGTTTGAAGTGGAGGCATTTCGGCTGCATTGCCCACACTATAAATTTAATCGTGAACGATGCACTCAATTTCGACACTTTTAAAGACATTTTAAAAAAAATGAGAGATATTGTGACATTCTTTAAGCATAGTTCTGTAGCCACCAGTAAATTAGCAGAGGTGCAAAAACAGAACGGGATGCAACCCAAAAAGTTATTGCAAGATGTCGCCACCCGGTGGAACTCGTCCCTGTTAATGATCGACCGTTTCACCAATTTAGAAGTCCCGATTAAGACAACTCTAGCGTTAATAGAGAACAAAAAAGAGTTCGACGTTTTATCGGCTAGCGAGTGGCAACTAGCCAACGAAATGAAAGAAGTTCTGAGGCCGATGCATGATTTTACTAAATTTGTAAGCGGGGAGAATTACGTCACCGCGTCGTCAGTGTTAATTGTTGTCGACGGCATCAAAACGGTCTATGAAAGAATGAAAAATAACGACGAATTAACACATATAGCGACTAAAATCTTGATAAAAAGATTAACAGACGGTCTCTCCAGCCGACTTGGACACCTCGAAAGGAGTAACACACTTACGATATCTACATTCTTGGACCCACGATACAAAAACGTTCCATTTACTCACGAACTCGGCGATGACGTTAAAAAAAAAATTATAAATCTTGTAGCAAATTTAATTGAAGCAACAGAAAACAGATCGGAAAATTCGCCTCCAACCTCAAACAACCTTTCACCTGTAACCAGTTCGTCCTTGTCCGAATACAATTTTTTTCACGATTTCAATCTCAGAGCAAGCCAGTACAAGCCAATTGGAACCTGCAAATCAAGAGCCATCACAGAAGTGCAACGGTACTTAGAAGAGCCATTACTTTCGAAAAATGCCAATCCACTGAAATGGTGGAAGGATCATGGATACGATTATCCGTTTCTTAAAGAAGTATTCCGTAGTAAATTTGCATGCGCGACTTCTTCAGTGCCTTGTGAGAGGATTTTCTCCAAAACGGGGCAAATTTTAAACGAACGGCGGACCAGGCTATCGTCGGAAAAATTACGCCAAATAATTTTTTTGAACCAAAATATTTCATAAATAATTCAATAAAATTTTTTAATAACCTGCATATGATTGTTTTATTTAAATAATCTATCTTAATTTTTAAGAAAAAAAAAAAAGTACAATGTTAATTTTGGACCACATTGTTACTTTTGTATCAATATTCCAAAAGTATCTAATAATCCGAAGAGGCCTGCCTCAGACCTCTTTGATACTTGTGGCCTCCGCAACCATAATAACTTTTGGATCATTGATACAAAAGTATCAACTAGATTCCCTCTGTATCAATCTGCCGGGTCAGTTACATTCTAGTATCAGTTACCTTTGTATCAGGCTGATCCAGCCCGACCCACCTCTACTCACCAGTTTAAAGTCCCCTTTCCCCCATTACATACTACCTACAAAATCATGCTTATTATATAAAATTCTTATTATATTATATTATATAAAAGTTTTATTTAATAATCAGCTACCCCCCCTGAAGAGAATTCTCTTCATTATAAGTGGTGGAGCATTTGTGCTCTATTACAAGTGGTGGAGGCGCCGGATAATAACAGCTCTTTTAATAATTTTACATTGTTTTGCCTGAAAACTGATGAAAGGATCCATCTCCGCAATGATATTTGCAACAGGATTTCTAATAATAATTGCTTCAATTATTTTTGGAAGAGTTGCGCCAACTCCAAAAAATGAACTCCTTGGGAAATCCTGGTTTATGAAAAGTGACGGATATGGGAACATCATCTGCAAAAACATGACACTTAGTTCTGTCAAGCTGAGATTTGAAGTCCAATGTGATGGAATCCTTTCTACTCCGATAAGTGGACTGTGTCGAGTGCCAGACGTCTTATTAATGTTCAGAGCATCAAAAAGCAACCCAAAATGTACTTGCAAGCTTTCTTGGGATCTAAACACCAGCATAATTATACCTAACGAGTAATAACAGCTCTTTAACTAATTGCAACATGTCTAAGAATACACCTCCCATGGACAAAATGGAACTGTCAGTAGATGATCCAAATCCCCCTGTCCAACAAGTGACAAAGGAGCAACTCCAAACTGCTACCATTGAAGCGATTCGCAAGGGCAGCAGAATCCAAGGATATAGAGCTCCAACAGCTGGAAGTGACTTGGACATCATAAAGTACTTAGCGGATGATGGAACAACTGAAGAGTCAATAAAGATATCAACTGCTAGATCCAAGTTGGAGCCATTTATTGACATGGCTGAGAGAAAATTTTTGTCATTACCTAATGATCAAGGGAATAGGAGTCAAGACTTCATTGGAGAGTTGATGAAAATTGGGGCATTATGGTGTCTTTTCTCTTGTAGGATCAAGGAAATAAAGATTGCACCTATAGCTAGACAAACTAGAGGACCAGGAGGGCAATCAAACGATTACATAACGAATTATGGAGTTCCACAAGGCGCTTTTGCATATGCTGTAAGGATAAATTATCCACTTCAAGTAAAGTCTTCATTAAAAGAAACTATGGGTCCAATCACTATACTCATCGATTTCCTAAATGCTGACAGGCCCGAGATAAAGGCAAATTATAAAAGGACTCTCAATAAATCTTTAATGAATTATTCATCAGTATCACAAAGATTTTGTGATGCCATGGAAAGGTCCACTCTACCATTAGGTTCCAAAGAGAAAACACTAGTTAATAAGATGATAAAGATAATCCTAATAGGAGGTGCCAAGTACACAAGAAGATTTGCATATCCTCCATGTATGCTGAATCACATGGGTCTCAAAATGGAAGATTTTTCCTTCTCCGGAATATCACCAGTAGAGAAATATAATAAATTGATAGAGGGATTTTTTGTGCCAGATGACAAATACAATTTTCTTGTGCAAAGCGGCTTTCACTGGTTGTCAATTTGATGATATGGCTTACATAAGAGTAATTGCTGGGAATTTCCAGAGGTCAGATTTCACTAAGGAGGATTTTGCAAAATTCCAGTCTACACAGATAAGTGTAAAAGATCATCTTGACAAAATCATTAAAATAATGGCTCCACTTTCGAAAGGACAATATTACAGAGTCAGTGCAAAAAAATCACAAGCAATAGCAAACATGACTTGCTCTGGATATGGAATAAGGAATACATCAGCAGCATTCAGATATCTGAAAATGGAGGAACACACTGTAACTGACAATTTAGAGGATGATTTAGATACAGAATTTAGATCACTGATGGAGATAGCAAAGAGAGAAAATAAAAGAGGGTCAAGTGACTGGTGGGAATTCACAATAAATGACTCAAAGAAGAATGATGCCAGGATCATTGAAGAAGTTGGGGAGTTTTTCTATGCGGAATCTGATAATCCTAAATTTTAATCAGCGCTATTCTTTGTTTGTGCTCTTACTTCCATGGTTTTGTTGTTTTTTATTGTTAGTTAAAACTTTGTTAACCTCATGATTCTCTTATTGTATTTTACTCTACTTCTTGTTCTACATTCACTACTTCTATTATTTAGTTTATTTGGTTATGCTTATTTTGTGTAGTTGGGTTTCAATATAAAAAAAAAAAAAAAAAAAAAAAAAAAAAAAAAAAAAAAAAAAAAAAAAAAAAAAAAAAAAAAAAAAAAAAAAAAAAAAAAAAAAAAAAAACCTAACAAAGTGGATGCGAAACTCATGTGTAGTAAAATGAAATTCGAACTAGAGATGAATCCTTCTTTGTTCCATAATCAATTGTCTATGGTTTCAATGAAAGGCACTCCTGTTTCATTTATATACAATCCTTTCAGAAACGTTATAAATAAGTGCTTTGGTGTTGATAGGGATGAAAATATGGTGCCATTTAAGTATGGTAAAGAACTTTCTATAAGTGTGTTAGTGTTACACTCTCTAACCCCTGCCGTTACTGAGTTTGAAATAAACATTTCAGACTAAGAATTATTATCCCAACTACATTCCTTCTTTTTTCACAAAAGATAATACATTAGAAAATTCCGGAAGCATTAAGTACGCAATACATTTGATCTATCAAACTCATTTATCCTATAAAGTACAACGATCGGCGGGGCAGGTAAAGAAGAATAATATAGCTCTGAAACCACTAGGGTACTTCTTTGATAAGTCTGTTGAGTACAGTAAGATGGCAATGGAGGGATCAAAAGTTAAGGTTGAAGCTAGAAACTCTGCAATGAAGGGTTTAGTTTTAACTAATCCAATGACAGAGCAAACTTTAAGGGCTTTAGATAAAATCATAAAAGAAAGTATAAAAAAAAAATTTAATTAATTTTTTTATTCTAAAAACTATCCAAGCTTTTTTTCAGTTTTTTGTTCGGAAAATTTTTGAATTTTTTTTTTCGAAAATTGTTCAGTTTTTTTTTTAAAGAAATCTTGAATTTTAAAAAAATTTTGAATTTTTTTCCACAAATTATTTAAGTTTTCTTTTTAATTTAAAGGCTCCCGAAGGGTTTGGGGGGCGATTTGGCCCCAGTGGAATTTCGGCCTGAAAATTTAGGAGCATCTAGTAGGTCTATAGAGAGGCCTACTGGTAAGTTTTGAAGGCCCTATGACGCCCGTGCTGTCGGTGAGAGCGTTGAACGTGTAGCAAACCACGCGTTTCTTAACCATTCACGTTTTAATTTTTCCTGAAGAGCCAAATCGAAAATTGGACGGTCGCCCAACGCCAATACTTCATAAACCGTGTTGAGAACAACTCCTTTTATTTGATAGCTAGCAAAAAATTGATTATATTGATTTCATGCGATTTTCTGAGAAAATGCGCACGGAAAATTCAACATTTTCCATCAAAAACACCTGTTAAAAAAAACGTTCCTTTTTATACTAGAAAAGCCCCCAATTATTTTCATAATTTTAAAATTGGTGGTACGGTGTCGTTTTCAAAGAAAACCACGACGATTTTAATGGTTTTTCACCATTTTTTTGATCATGAACCAAATAAACAATAAGAAAGTTTCCCTCTTGTAATGATTAAAATGGACCAAAATCTCCTATCTCCCCCTGTCTCTCATCTTATTAGGGATTCTTCGAGGGAGGCTCTGCTGACCCGGTGAAATAGTTATAAAAACTATAAAGTCCATCAAATGCCGGGTCAGCAATCAGATGCCTTCCCGGAAAATAAAGAGTCCCTTGGAGTGGGGAGAGATCCCTCGTCGGATGGAAATGACTGAAAATCGGGGCCTGTTGACGGATCTCGGTCTAGCTACCATCTTCGCTCAGCTCCCTCAGCGGTAAGTCCGACATTGAAGTATTAAAGTCCCCCCCCCCCCCCATTACATAATACCTACCTAAATATTCATATAAATTTATAAATACATATTAATCTTATTATAATATAAAATTTATCTTGTCATATGTAATGAACCCATATGTCCTCATTCCCATATGTTTTCATTCTTAATAAAATACTTAAAGTGATAACTTACATTTAAGTAAGCCAGAACACGAACTATCAAGAGCAGTGGGCGCTTGATGTGTACTCGGCTGAATTTATCATCCCAATTCCCGTCTGGGACTATCTGAGCAAGATCGCTCCCACACATTTAGATACCGGGGACAAAGTAACTATCAACATTCCAAACATAGCCATCCCTCAGGGATCAGCTCCAAATTACAAATCAGGCTCGTTTGGAATTGTTAATGCGGAATCACACAATGCTTACGAGTGCTATATGAGTCCGCTTGTCACCAGTAACATGGTTAACGACGCGTTGAGGGAAAACCGTGATGTCCATATTCCCCCTCTATGTGAGGCTTTAATTCCGGTGGGCAGCACACCAACGCCGAACTTATTAGGTTATATCCCTGGTCAACCTATGGCTGCCCCCGATGCAAAGGCCCGATATGGGGAAGTAGTCTTTCCAGATGGGGATACTCTGATGGACACCTTGCGAATAAGTAGTAGCATGGATGTCAAGGTGCAGACGGTCTTGAAATCTCTGACGGACAGATACCAATTTGAATTTTTTCTTTAGCCCAGTCAGTCCGATCCTTCGATAGTCTGTTTACTAGTTAATAAGATGATAAAGATAATCCTAATAGGTACACCTAAGAGGTACACCATGGCTTCATACCGCTCCACCATCACTCCAGAAGAGCACCGTGTTTCCGCCAACGATTACTTTGGCCTTACTCAAGATAGGCTTAAAGACATAGCAGCTGCCGCAGTGATCAAACTGCATGCTCTCAGGTCTCAAGATGATACCTGGGCACTGGCTCAAGCTGTATTATCAGATGATCAAATCTAAGCTGATCATGAGCAGACACGTCTGATGACAGACATGTAAAAATTCCCCCCTGTAAATACTCCCCCCCCCACCCAACAAGATCCACGTGCAGGGCAATTCTTGAGATGTGGGAAATTAAGACGATTATTGGCAGAACTAAATAAGTATGGCGGATGAGTTTAGTTTGTGTTGAGAAAAGAGAGAGAGTGCCGTGTGAGAGCTGAGTGATTTTATTTTTGTGAAGAACCCGAGAAGATTATTGAGAGAATTTTAAGACTTGAGTTTTGTGAAGAGAATAGGAGAAAGTGAAGAGTAAAGTTGGGATTTATTTGTGTAGAAATAAATTAAGAGACTAAAGATGATGAATATGCGAAGACCGTGTTGTATGGGGCGAGTAATTTATCGGAGCTTAAGATGAAAATGGCGACATTTACAAAGATCATAGAACGTCGTCGCAACCAGAATGAAGAGAAGAACGAAACTGCGAGGACAGCGAGCGTGTCTGCGAAGACCGACGAGAATAAGAATGCAGTAGTTGAGGTCCCAGTCAGCAAACCTGAGAGCGACACTTTAAGATGTTATAAATGCGGCGGCAGAGGCCACAAAGCGTTTGAATGCAAGACGCAACTTAAATGCTTTAAATGCGGAGAGTTGGGACACAGAAGCTTTGAATGTACCACCCCAAACGAAGCATCCAATATCCACTGCGTAACAGAGAGCTATAACACGGAGGCATGCAAGATTATAACCGTAGGCGAAGTTAAGATGGATGCGTTGATTGACACGGGAAGCTGTTTTAATGTTATGTCGGAAAGTGCTTATCGAAAAGTTGATTGTCCAGCGTTTAAGACCTCGAGTAAGATGTTAAGCGGTTTTGGAGGAGCAAAGATTAGCCCTAAAGGATTTTTCGAAGGGTCCGCGAGAATTGACGACGAAATATATCCGACCAGATTTTATGTTGTGCCTACTTTAATGGCATATGATCTTATCGTTGGCCAAGAATTATTAGGAAAAGCTGATGTCATTATAGACAAATTCGGGATTAAACTCAAGAAGAGAGGAGAACCGGAGAATGTGGTCGATTCAGACAGTAGAGCGCGCCTAGATATTGAGAGCGAAGCCTTCGCGGAACCGAAGAAGATAGTGACGAAAAGTAGAACAGTGGAAGATGAAGTCGAGCAGCGGTTAGAGAAGTGTATGGCGAAGTACTGCGAGTCAAAGTTTGTGAGTCCAGTGGTGGTCACGAAGAAGAAAGATGCGAGGATTGAGAAAACTAAGGGATCAGCATTGGAAGAACTTCGCCTCAAGGCAAAAAAGACGATCGCGAGAACTGGAGAAGAAAATGAAAGGACGTGCAACCCGAGACTTAAGAGTGCGAGAAAATATCACGTGGGAGATTTGGTGGCGATTCGGAGGACTCAAACAACCATGAAGTGGAGAACCAAGTTCATTGGGCCCTACAGGATCTCACGAGTAAAAGGAAATGACACCTACGACGTAGAGAAGGCTGGATACCACGACGGTCCTACTCGGACAACCTCTTGTGCGGAATACATGAAACTATGGTCGAGTTGTATAGGAGAGCCACCCGGCTAAGTGGCTGAGCAGAATGGCCGAGATGTGGGAAATTAAGACGATTGGGTTGGCAGAACTGAATAAGTATGGCGGAGGAGAATAGTTTGTGTTGAGAAAAGAGAGAGAGTGCCGTGTGAGAGCTGAGTGATTTTATTTTTGTGAAGAACCCGAGAAGATTATTGAGAGAATTTTAAGACTTGAGTTTTGCGAAGAGAATAGGAGAAAGTGAAGAGTAAAGTTGGGATTTATTTGTGTAGAAATAAATTAAGAGACTAAAATATTATCATTGTAATTTCTTTTCATTTTAACCTCACTTTAAGATTGGATCCTATAATAGAATAAAAAAAAAAACCAATTCCGAGCAATGATGGCCGAACAACTTAACCTTTTGAAATACGAACTCAAAAATGAATACGAGAACGGAACCATGCAGCTCACGCGTGAAATAAAGACCCTAAAGGAAACAAATGATGCCTTGAGAGGTCAGATTATGAGACCCCACCCAAGACCCCTGAAGCAGAAGAGAACTTTAAAGATGCTCGAGCTACAACACCAGTAGACCAAGATGGGCATCACACCAACTCCGAAGAAGACCCCCCCTGGAAACGATTTCAACCCATTCGACCTAGCAAAAGACGACGCACTCCCATGCCCCTGGGAAAGAAGAAAGAAGCGGGCTCGCGTCAAACAAAACACTAGATTTAATCCCCATAGGATTTGTCCCAAAGATGGCTCTGCAAGTGGACAATGTCAAAACTACTGATCAGCTACATGTATGTCAGAGCCTATCCGTCATTTTCCCAAGTGTGAGATAATGAAATTAATACCCTTGACCGGCAAATTGATATCCATGAAAATCAATTAAGAATTAACTCCATGCTAATGCTGAGATTTGCCGACTCGTTTGGAGTTGCTACAAGTTAACTCCGACGTACTTTCATGGGCAGGAGGATAAGTACTTTCCAAATACGTTATAAATGCGAAAAGCTCAGTTCCCGTTCCTGCACCACAGGTACAAAATGTTCCTCAATTAAAAGAGGCTATACAAAATCGCCCAGAGCCAAAGCTAGAACCTCCGACCGTAAAGAAATGCGATCTTCAGATCAAATATCTTATACTAGAGTCATTGTTCAGAACCCCATTGACGATAAAGCCAGAATTTGCGATTTCAACATATGTGCCAGACTCCGCTCTGATGTACTATAAAATTAACATCATGGACAGGCTAATGTTCGACAACGAATACTTCCGACGACAATGCCAATACTGGCATCCTTTTATCTCCAGACTTTACTTTGGAGTATTATTCTATATACAAACTCTTAGAGCCCAAGAACAGGCTGGCCGAATTTCCGAGAATCAAAAAACATTCTTGCATGATTTTCTCGAAGCATATCCTGCCAACTCCCTCAATATACAAGGCCCATTAAACCTAACGTTCAAGAGCTTATCTAGCTCGAGATCAGAAATTGGAAAGTCAGGCATAGTTACGCCGTACATTCCAGATAACTTAGGTCCAGCTAACGTGACATCGTTGCTTGTAGATGATACTCTTCACCAACTCCAACTACCACATATTCCTGGTTTATTAGCTTTTATGTCCACCATAACAGAAGCCGATCAGTATGAGACACCAGACTACTCTGTGCCCGAAACTTTTGATAACACTCAAAACAGGACACTTTTAGGTCACACCTTTACTGCAGAAGATTGGACTCTTCTAGAACAAGAGTTTCTCCTTAACCCGGCATTGACATACCCAACACCTTCAGACGAAGACTCCGACAACGCACTTAGTGAACAATGTCAGTTTTTAAACGACATTGAACTTGACGCGAACCGGTATAGTCACCAAGACATAAGAGGCTTTATGTACATGGAAACCTCGATGGAATGGTTTGAACCTATCAGACAAATTATGTCCGAGTATTGCTGTTATTTTAACGCAAAATCAAACTTAAACGCCATCTCACCTCACGGTACTCAAACGAGTTTAATATATTCCGTTCGAAACGTAGGTAACCCAGTACGAAACAATTCATACCTCACAAGGCACATGACACACGCCTTCAACGACTCAACAGTCTTTGACTTCACTGCACAACACTTTACACCCGAGCCTAGCATACCCGAAGCGGTATCATTAATAGCATGCTCCTCACAGACAAATGTAAGGTACAGACTCCCTGCAGCAACAGATGATTTCAAAAACCTATGCACAGCAGCTCCTCTCAGACAAGGACCCTACTGGAATAGAGAACCAATTTGGAACCAGACTGTCGTAGAATCAAACTACCTCAAGACTCGAGACATCATTACTCAGTCGTTTTTCATTGACAAGCCATAATCAGGCTTAGTCCGTAGTAAGACAAATGAGAGAATAGCTCTCATGATTAATATTACAACGTCAATTTACTTACTTTCTTTTTCTTTATTATTTAGATTAGACTTTAAGTTCGTCAGTACGTATATTGTTTATTTATTTATTATTTATTTAATTTTTCAATATAATTTTTCTAATTTCACCGTTGTGAAACCAAAAAAATAAAAAAATAAAAAAATAAATAAAATAAATAAATAAATAAAGATCACCAATCAAAGAGGCAAATTAGCTATTAACTTTCGAACAGGTCCACCCACCTCAAATTTAATAAATCATTTCAATTTAGTTACCAAGAAGGAATTGAGAGTTCAAAATAAGCCCTAAATTTGTTTAAAAGAAATGAAAACTTAGAATTATCAGTATGTTAAATTATAGATTAGATTAGTCCTGATTTATATGAGAAAACTTATCTAGGATTTCTGGGCTTTAAGCCATGGTTTACACCGGGTATCAGTAAAACGTCAGATAGCATGAGGTAGCTTACGAGTACAGAAGGCAGTCCCAGAGATGATGCATAAACGAGCATAGAAGAATCTTTTGGTTTCATTTTTCTGATAGAGATTCTTGATATCTCTGAAAGTCTGAGAGGATTGTACTTAAGATAAAGAATCCAGTCGTTCAACGTCTCCGAGTTAGCAAAGATTGCTTCGGTTGCATTTTTTACAGATTCAGCATTGTAGCATATATGGCTGGTACGTTGATTTATATTAAACCTAAAATTAATTATTACAATTAATTTAAAAAAAAAATTATTTTTTTACCCCACATAAACCATGGCTCGGATATAATGATAGCACTTGGAGATCTGAGATGCGACCAACATGGGATCTAGTGGAATTTCATTTTCTTGAGATGTTCCATCATATTCTAATGAAACTCCATATGCTAGTAATGTTATAGTTACTTCGGTCTGTAAAAAGAAAAATTAATTGTTAAGCATGATTTTTTTGGAAGAGATTACGTGTTGGTACAGCATAGATGCTACTATAGGCGAGACAGACCAACTAGGGCTGTCAATATTAGCACCACCTTCGATTAAAGCTTGAATGACTTTGATGTTAGGAGTTCTCTCCTCAATAGCAGTCATAAGAGGCGTCTTCCATGACAAACCACCACAAAAATCTGCTTTAGCACCTAAAATTTAACTAAGACGCATTTTATCAAAAGTAGAAGTTGGTACCATTTTTTAAAAGAAGCTCGACTATTTCAGGCTGGGACGACTTGACAGATAAAATAAGCGGAGTAGAACCACCATCATCTCTTATATTGACAATCGCACCAGCTTCTAATAATACTTCTACCATTTCAGTGTGTCTGTGTAAAATTGCATAATGGAGAAGATAAGGAGTTGGAGTGAGTTTAGCGCCATATTTGAGCAGTAGTTTTGTCATCGGGACATTTTTATGCCAAACGGCTTCACACAATGCAGTATAACCTGAATAAAAAATTATAAAACGTAATTAAAAAGTTTTAAGTCACCTTTAACGTCTTCGTTGTTTACTTTGGCACCGGATTCGACTAGAATTTTGACGACTTCAAACAGATCACGAGAAGCAGCCAATGATAAAGGAGTTCTGTCGCCGCTGTCTAAGCAATCTAAATATGCTTTATGTTTTATAAGGGCGCTGACTACGTCTGCATGCCCTCGAGAGGAAGCGTAATGAAGGGGAGTCAATTTATCAGCAGAACGTTTATCAACGGAAGCTCCATTATCAAGTAATGCTTGAACTACCGATAAAGAGCCTCGGTTCGCAGCTAGATGTAACGGTGTCAAACTATCATGATCACCCAAATCAACTTTGGCACCTGAAACAAAAGTACTGGTTTGAAGACCTTCCAACGAAAACTTCCTTAAAGAGAAGTATCTATATAGGAGGGGAAGTATAACGAAGGGGACGTAAAACGTAGGGGGGAAGTATAACGGAGTGGGAAGTATATGGGAGGGGAAGTATAACGGAGTGGGAAGTATTTGGGAGGGGAAGTATAACGGAGTGGGAAGTATTGGGGAGGGGAAGTATAACGGAAGGGGATGTATAAGGGAGGGAAAGTATAAAGGAAAATTGAGGCGCTCCGAATACGAAGGGCGAACTCGACATCGGACAAATTTTTTTTTTTTCATTTTCAGATTCTAGACCTTTTGAAGAATACACGCATGTAATTTTTATATTGAGTTTCCCCTTTTTTCCCCTTTAAAATACGTAAAAACCGATATGCGGCAAAGCTCTACTCTCAACCTTTTTTATTTAATTTTTTTTTTCTTTTCGAGATTTGGTGATTTTTAAAAAACCCTTTTCTCTATGATTCTATGATGATTCTAAAATCTCGCCACGAAAATTCCAGAGAGTGATTTTTCTGTCGAGTTCGCCCTTAACAGAAAACTTTAAAATGCGAATATCTCGAAACTACGTTTTGTCGAGTTCGCCCTTCGTATCCGGAGCGCCTCAATTTTCCAAGTTTGTTTTTTCGAAAAATTTTCTAAGTTTATTTTTGAAAAATTGTCAGAGTTTTGTTTTCTCCCAAAAATTTTCCGTTTTTTTTTTTTTTTCCAAAAAAATTTGCCAAAGTGGCAATTTTTTACACCAAAAATTCTTAAAAATATAAGGAGTAATTGATAAAAATTTGGTGAAAATCGGATTAACGGTTCGGCCGCAGCGAATTTTTTAAAATTTCAAACAGACATATCTCCGCCATTTTTTCGAAATTCAAAAATCGCCCTCGTTACATTCTTCTTCACCGGCTAAAGAAATTTTGGTGAAAATTAGGTGAAAATCGGTTTAAAACTGTGGCCGTAAAGTGTTCCGGAAAAATGCTACGGACGGACGGCCGGAACCACACACAAAGTTGAGATCGGTAAAGATCAATATTCGAATTGACCCTCCGGGGTCTGGAAGACCCTTCTCCAAAAACCCGACCTTGAGGGTATCGCAATAACTTCTTTAAGGAAATTAAAAGTACCGATAACGCAACCATTAAAACATCAGCTTCAACGGGAAGATTAACTAGCTCAGAAAGTTAAGTCTGTAGAAGCTGTTCTTAAGTAGAAACATTATAACTTCTCGCTGTCTTTGAATAAGAAGTCTAACTTACCAGCTTTCAGTAACAGCTGAACAGGAGCTAAACGGCCGGCATCAGCAGCATAATGAAGGGCGCAGCGACCCATTCCATCTTGGAAATTCACGTCGTTCGCATTTGTGCATTTCGGCGTCGTCGGATCACGGTCCATGTGCTGCGAAGTTCTCGCTAGGATTTTCGCATACCATCGATACTGACTAGACCAGACATCATCTTGATCCTAAACAAATAAAAAATAAAATTCTAATGATATAAAGCTTCATCTACTCTGATTGAAGGTGATTTTAGCAACTAACTTTAATAACATGGATTTTAACGAGGTTAAGAAATTGAATCTTACACGTGGCCGAAAAAATACTGAAATCTCAAATGTATTTTTCGTTTGGGTTAATTACCTAATTAGATAACCTTTCCATAATACAAAATTTTATTCTTTATTTCGCTTACATTGAACGGTGAGATTTATTTCTGAATCGCATCGGACGAAATGAACTATTCGTATCGGCGAGAATTGAACGACTAGTTCCACTTCCCGCCAATCCGCCATCGAGTATCAACTCTCTTCTCTCCCGCTATCCCATGAAATGCAATTCTTGGGTTAAGTTTTAAAATAAAAATTCGTTCGGACGAAAAGTCGTGGATGGAAATAATAAAACAGAATCTCATTTTCTGGTAACTTAGAACCTCGAATAACGCGAACAGCAAAAACAAAAGAACCGTCGATGAAAAGAACAGAAACCGTTACGTTGGTCCCACTGCAGAATATCAGCTGATGTCTTTCGTCACGACTTCTTATCAGCTACCATTGGTCGTCGTTCAGAAATCGTCAATGTCGCAATGTTTACGAAGCCAAATGTCAAAAAAATCTGCATAAAATATAAAAATGATTCAGTGGATGTACTTGATCGTAGTTTTATTGGTGGCGCGATGTTTGTACCTGATGCGGCAAGTGTTTACTTCTTCGAGGCCACAAAGAGACAGCAAGAGCCCTGTCAAAACGATGATCGTCATCGGTTCCGGCGGTCATACGGCCGAAATGTTAAAAATTACGCAATTTCTCGATTTTAACAGGTACCGACCGCGACTTTACGTGCTAGCGTCGTCGGATATAAACAGCGAGATGAAAATCGTTACAGTGGAATATAAAACAGGAGGCGACTACCTCGTCATTAAAGTGCCAAGAAGTCGAAACGTCGGCCAGTCATATTTCACATCAATATTCACTACTTTGTATGCCATTTTGGTCACCGTACCCAAAATGCTATATCACCGCCCAGAATTGATTTTATGCAACGGGCCTGGAACATGTATTCCTATTTGCCTCATTGCATTCCTCATGCGAGCGTTGTTTTTGTCCGACAACCGTATCGTCTTCGTTGAAAGCATCTGCAGAGTCACGTCACTCTCTCTAACAGGACTCATCCTACTCTTTTTCGCCGACAATATTTTCGTCCAGTGGCCCGAGTTGCAGGTCAAATACAGGCGGGCGCAATACATCGGAACTTTATAAAACTAAAATTGTGATAACTTTAATTATAACTGTGCCTTTCAACTTTGTAAGTCGCCCCATTGTCAGGGAACCTAAAAGGTTCATTGAAGACTGAATAAAAATGTTAACAATTCGCTTGAAGTTTTTTTACCCAAAAACTCAAATTTGACCGAAACACCAAGAGTCAGCTTGCTGATCTTGGTGTCTTTAAGACTCTAAATTGATGCAATTATCCACAGACAAAAAACTTTTCCAATAAATTTCACCCACTTCCAGATCGGTAAAGATCATAAATCTGCTTTCCCTTCATACCGTAGCAGCAGCAGAATGACACTTGATTTTTGGCAGAGGAACAACCTTCACATTTTGTAGAGTCCACAGCCAAGAAATAATTATTACAGAGGAATTTTGAGCCTTTTTCTTAGCTCTATTCGTTTTGAATGGTCCAGCAGCCAAAAGAGGAATAATTCAGCAGATTTTTGAGCCTTTTTTTTTCTGCTTTATTGGACAAAAAACCAGATTTTTTAAAAGTAATATTTGCGCATTTCTCTGTCTAAGAAACCACCTTTTTTTTCCTGTTTCAGGGCGTTTTCTTCAGTATTTTGGCCAAAAGCAAGCAAACCCTTTTACCGGATTGCTGGGCATTTCTTGATTTCTCAGCCAACCCAGAACCCCCTCCCAGCTTAGGGGAGTAGAATCGCCACTTCCACTGGATTTTCACCATTTCTGACGGTCTTTTGCCAGAGCAACACCCTTCGCAATCGTTTTGCGCTGTGCAAAAACCAACCTGCGTTCAGTGTTGGGCGTAATCGTAATCGCAATTGTTGAATGGTCCAGCAGCCAAAAGAGGACTAATTCAGCAGATTGTAATCGCATTGGATTGTAATCGCAAGTTTCTTAATTACGATTACAATTATAATCGTAATCGTATTCCGACTACAATCGCATTCGTATTTTTTTCTGCGATTATGATTGTAATCGCATTTTTTTACGATTACAACCATAATCGTATTTTTTTTCTGCGATTACAATTGTAATTGTATTTTTTTCTGTGATTACCATTATAATTGTATTTTTTTCTGCAATTAGGTACCATTATAATCGTATTTTTTTTCTGCAATAATCGCTGGAAAAAAAATGCGATTACGATTGTAATCGCAGAAAAAAATATGATTATAATGGTAATCGCAGAAAAAAAAATACAACTATGATTGTAATCGCAGAAAAAAAATACGATTACGGTTGTAATCGTTAAAAAAATGCGATTACATTTTGTAATCGCAGTAAAAAATACGAATACGATTGTAATCGTAATCGTAATTAAGAAACTTGTGATTACGATTACGCCCAACACTGCCTGCGTTTCCTATAAGCGCCAAGTAGCCGACCCTAAATTAACACCCTCTTCATTGGCCTTCAGAATAAACCTAATCGTACCTACCATACTTTTAGTAGGTTTATTCAATGCTTCGACCAAGACTCTGGAGACCTCCTCGTTTTCTACAATTTTTGGGTCGAAAACAGCCTTCTTTACTGAATTTTTGGGTGTTATCAACGATAAGTAAGTGAATTGGTCAATGGTCAACCCACCTTAAATGAAATCCTAGGTACACCACTGATTTTTGTAGATGATTATTGGGTATGGTATTTAGTCCTCGTTGAAAGGCAGTAAATGATTTTTAGGATCACTTCAGTTATACTGTCATCGGTAAAATTCACAACATTTTTAAGACAATACCACAAAAACGCTCCCAAAAGTTCTAAAGGAATCATGAAGGCCCATCCACACTACAATTTACAGCCAGAAATGTGCACATATTATGTTTTCAAAGCAGTTTGAGCAAAAACGATCATCTCCCTCCCCCAAATCTCTTTGCTGCCTTGGTTTTTTGGAATGTTTGCAGTAAATCGGTGGACTACAACACTGAATCTGCTTGGGAATTCTTGAAAAAGTGTGTATGGAACTAAAAAATGATAAGATTTCAACGAACCTGTTCAGTATTTTCAGAATTCTCAAGTTCGGAATCCCATTCAAGCTTGTCCATACCCTCCGGCGTAGTCGTCTCTTCAGTTCGAATCAAAACTTCTTGATTCTGATTTTCGTCCTCGATTGAAGACTGAGGTGTCAAACTCGATGAACTTTCCCCGCCATGAACGACCACAAAATATCCCAGATTTGACGGCAGCTTTTCACGTTTCCGTTTGTTCCTGACTTTATTTTTATTTTTGACCGTTTCTTCGGTGCTTTCAATTTTGCTCAGGAGGCTTTCAAGTTTTTCAATATCACCGTAAAACGCTGCAGTGGACAATTCCGTCCTTCCTCCTTGAAGAATTAAACTTCCTAAAATATTGAAATGTTTGAAAGGATAATGTATCCAAAAATGATATTACCATATCCGCCAGCTCCGATCGGAGATCGGTCGTTTTCTTCTTCCAGCTCTTCATTCAACCTATTCAAAAGATCATTGATTACTTTCAATAATTGGCCGACATTCTCAAAATCTGTGGACCAATATTTTCTTCAAAACTATAAATTTTTTTTAGTAAATCTCCTAATTGTTTAAATTAAGGGCCCACTCAACTTAGAAAAAAAAATCAACTCACATAACAAACAGGTCTTACTGCATACTGAACCAAATTGAAAAAACTGGAAAATGCCGGAACGATTTTCGCCGAAATGAATGTTTAAATTTTAAGATTTTTGTATCAGCTGATGTGTTGATAAATTCGAACTTGATCGACAACCACTTCCAATGACTGAAGGCCAAAAATAGCGCTCTCTCTACGCGGAGAGGAATAACTACTGCTAAGGCTTAGTTGTTAAACGAATTGAGAGGTCGAGCCACTAGCTTTATTACATACATATTTAGAATGTGGGAAGTTAAAACTTCCTCAAAGATGCCCAAGTTATTTTGAATTTTGCTCTCTGGAAACATTCTGTAAAAATTTGGTAAAATTTAGATGAAAATTGACTCCTTGAAATGTTCCGGAATTAAGTGGCCTAAAAACTGTATATGGCGGATGTTGAAAAAATTTACATTCTCTAAAAGTTGAAACTGCGAGAAATTTTATCCTAAACATACAAAACTATCTTAGCATTCACACAACCGAAATAATTATGTACTTTTCCGAAATCATCATATAATTCGATAGTCAATCAAATGACCCTAAAACGATTGTAATAGGTGTACAAAATGAAACTCGGCTAAAATCTACAAAATTCAAATTTACCCTGTGGCTGAGTTTCATTTTGTACACCTAATAAATAAAACTTGTAGGAAATTTAATTCTCTATAAATTTGCACTTATTTCTAGGATGCACCATTTTCGGAAATAATTTTTTTTTAAAATAAATTTATCTTGAAAACAGTGCGTCCTAGAGAAAAAATGAATGAATAAAAATTAAAGAGAATTGAATTTCCAACAGATTTTATTTTGTGCATTTTTTCAATATCTGTAACGGTTTACGATTTACAAGCCTTTAAAAATTAACCTTCTTAATGGTTATACTTCAATAACCTTCTTACACGGAGAAGGTCAACTTTTGATGGACTTTAACGCCTAAAATGTTCAAAATTTTGAAAAAATGAACTACTAGGTGTACAAAATGAAACTCGGCTAAAATCTACAAAATTCAAATTTACCCTGTGGCTGAGTTTCATTTTGTACACCTAATAAATAAAAATTGTAGGAAATTTAATTCTCTATTTTGCACTTAATTATTTTTTTCTAGGATGCACCATTTTCGGAAAATAATTTTTTTTTTAAATAAATTTATCTTGAAAACAGTGCGTCCTAGAGAAAAAATGAATAGAATAAAAATTAAAGAGAATTGAATTTCCAACAGATTTTATTTAGTGCATTTTTTCAATATCTGTAACGGTTTACGATTTACAAGCCTTTAAAAATTCACCTTCTTAATGGTTATACTTCAATAACCTTCTTACACGGAGAAGGTCAACTTTTGATGGACTTTAACGCCTAAAATGTTTAAAATTTTGAAAAAATGAACTACTAGGTGTACAAAATGAAACTCGGCTAAAATCTACAAAATTCAAAACCCTGTGGCTTAGTTTCATTTTTACACTAATATTTGAGATTTTCCCCCTTAATTTTCCTGCGATAACATTTTTATTCCAACTTCGTTAAAGATGTTATTGTAATACCCTCGACGTCGGGTTTTTTCCAATGGTCAATTCGAATATTGATCTTTACCGATCTCAACTTTGTCTATGGTGCCGGCCGGCCGTCCGTCCGTAGCATTTTTTCCGGAACACTTTACGGCCACAATTTTCACCAGATTTTCACCAAATTTTCTTTAGTTGGTGAAAAAGAAACTAACGAGGGCGATTTTTGAATTTCGAAAAAATGGTGGAGATATGTCTGTTTGAAATTTAAAAAAATTCGCTGCGGCAGAACGTTGTCCGATTTTCATTAATTTTTTTAATAGGATTATTGGATGAAAGAAGGTTGGTAGCACTGTCTTCCCCCACCAATTTAGTTCTCATCCGATCACCGGTCAATCAGTCCCTCGTTCCTTCAGATTTCTTTTTGTTCATATAAAGTCTATTTTTTAAATAGAGAAAAATAGATGTTTCTAAAATTGCGTCTAGAGTAAAATAATGTTATTTTATTCAAAAGAACTTTGAAATTCTGGTTTATAATATCCGGCACGTTTGATTTTCTTCAGAAGACAGCTCACAAAATTTATCGTAATTTCGTTTCCCTTTTCATTTTTTCCCCATTCGATCCTGGATTTTCTGAGAACTTCAAACAGTGAGTGTTCCTAAACACATTTTGTGGTGTTGGGTTTGAAATGTTAGAAAAGATTCAAATTTCCCAAAAATACAGTCCACATTTTTGTTCAATTTCAAAATTAGAGCTTTTCGGTTTGAAGGGCTGGAATTCATTATTAAATAATTTATTAATAAATTATTAACAATAAACGAGAAAAATAGATGATTTTTTACGAAAAAATTGGCAAAGTTTCCACCTCCCCCCATTTCCGACAAGCTTGAACATGCAGGCAGGCGTTGGTAAGCGTTCAATGGTGTCAACGGTTTCTGTTTAGTGGTGAATTTTAGTCGCCATTTTGGTTTGTTGAAAATCTATTTCTTATGTTCATTTCATTTTAACTTCCTTAAAGAAGTTATTATGGACCTCGACGTCGGGTTTTTGGGGAAGGGTCTTCCAGTCTCGGAGGGTCAAATCATTGATCTTTACCGATCTCAACTTTGTCTGTGGTGCCGGCCGGCCGTTTTATTTTACGGCCACAGTTTCCAACCGATTTTCACCAAATTTTCACACAACCTTTTTGAATAGTTGAACAAGAAATTACCGTCTGCGATTTTTGAATTTCGAAAAAATGGCGAGATATGCACGTTTGAAATTTTAAAAACTGCGCTGCGGCCGAACCGTTGTTCCGATTTTCACCAAATTCTCACCAAATACTCCTAATATTTTAAAAAAATTGTGGTGCAAACAAAGTTATCAATTTTCTACATTAATTATCATATTAGTAGGGAGAAAATTATACGTCCACCCGTTACGAGAGGGACCTTCCCTTGGGTGAAAATCCCATTATGTCTACCTTGATTCTTAAAAAAATTTTCAAAAAAAAAAAATCGGAAAATTTTTTGAAAAAAAAAAAAAACTTCCCTTCTTTATACGAGTACTTCCCCCTCCGTTATACCTCCCCTCGTTATACTTCCTCTCCATTATACTTCCCCCTCCGTTATACTTCCCCCTCCTATATTTTTACTTCTCTTTAAAGAAGTTTTCGTTGGAAGCTCTTCAAACTAGTTCCAAGGTTAATTTTTTTAAATTTTAAGATTTATTTAGAAAAATAAATTAACCCAAAAATAAATAAATAAACCCAAATTTAATTTTTCCAAGGTTTTCAGGAGAGCAAAAATACGGGTTAATTTCTCATTGGAATCAATGCATTACCTGTTGGCTAAATCGTGAACTACGCGTTTTCAGTTGGTAATAGGGTTAAACTACCAACGGAATTGGATTCTCCACAAAATTTACCACGAGAAACAATGCCAAACTCAAAATTGATAAAGAATTAGATAGCCGATGTTAGAACTAACGCGACGATTTTCTCAGTCATCAATAAATTGCAATTATTTTCCCCCCTTTTATTCTCCGCTTTCACTATTTTAACTTCCTTAAAGAATTTATTGTTTTACCGCTTACCTTCCTTTTCGGGTTTTTTTTTGGGAAGGTCTTCCAGATCCCGTGAGGTCTGATTTTTATGGATCTATACCGTCTTCAATTTTGTCTGTGGTTCCGGCCGGCCGTAGCATCCCCCCCCCCCCAGAAAATCGGACCTTTTGCGGGCTTATGAAAATCTCGTTGGTGGAAATACGCGTCTACAAAAATCTTATTAGCTTGTTGACTCCCAAAATTGCCAAACTTTTTCGAAAGGTAAGTGAGTTTTTGATAAATAAAACTGTGCGGTTAAGACTTGAAGTCAAGCGAAAAAATTCGAAAAAAAAAACTGTGTGTGGTTAAGATTTTGGTAATGTCGTGGTTTCCTTCTTCTATTGTTTGACATATTAATCAGGGAAATGGACTCAGCTTTGTTGATGCCTGTTTCATTGTTTCCGAGGCCTTAGCGGATTATATCTACAAGAAAAGCTAACGCAAGATCTTAAAAGACACGAAAGCCATTTGACATATTAAATTGTTTATGTGAGGAGTAGAAAATCAAAGTTTGTACATTCGTTTAATTTTAGGAATAGCGATCGTTATCCGGGAGAGATCCTGAAGTTTCAAACCGGCCGAGTGTTTCATGCGATATTAACCGAAATCCAGGACGTCCCCTCTCCGTTAACCGCAGTTGTACTCCTACGTCGTACGAGTTAACCCCAGCCACCTTCCTTGAGATGTAGGGTTGGGAGGGGAAATCCGTGGGCACAAGAGTGTAAAGAGATAACGCTTCCCTCACTAACATCGATGTCGTCTGTGGGTAGCTACCCACTTCACCACTTCCTGCTAGAAAGAGAGAAAGAAAAAAAATCTTTTGTTTTCTACTTTAAAAACGTTTTCATTTCGAATATGAAAAAGAACTATGTTTTAATTTCAATTTAAAATAAATTTCCCACAAAGTTAATCATCCCATATTTCGTTTTAATCGGATGGAGTGGAGGATTATTTTGAAAATTCACGAGAAAAACCGTTTTTGAAGGATCGTATAAACGGGTAAATTTAAATTTTAAACTAGTATATTTTATGGAAAGGATTTTAACGTTATTAATACCCCTTTTGTGCTTTTCACGAGGCCCCAGGACAGGGCGTTGAGGAGGGTAAAATCTGATGTGATGGGACTAAAGATCGATCCCTTACCCCCGTCAAACACTCGTGAGGATTACTTGGACGAGTGCTTCTCTTGAGGCTACTTACAGTTTTAACAGCACATCCCAGTTTCCAGATCCTCCCCGAGTGGTTTAAACCCCTCAAGTTTGATACTTCAAAGGACTTAGCAATCCGTTCCTATTTTCATATTTGGACGATAGGCTTTATAGAAAAAAATAGCGATTCAGCCCGGCAAAAATTAAGCCCCCTCCTACCCCTCTAAAAAAACCTGTATTTTTACTTTTTTGTTGATAGGTAAGTTCTACCTGGAAAAAATAGCAAAAGGCAAATCATGATGGATCGGCGACCCATGACAAAAATTGGTTTCTTTTATTTATGGAAAAAGCCCTTTTTTTAGTTTTCTCCTGGACAATAAAAATCCTCCACCGAACATAATTCGACTCACCCTTTCAATGGCAAAACTTACGCTCGTTTCGGACGCCAATAATTTTCGATCAATTTTTATTTTGCAATGACGGCTTGGAATCTGTGAAGTTTCTTCGTGTAGAAGTTAGAGATTAAAGGGCAATAATATTTTCGGTGGAGAATTTCCAGTTTTGAGACAAAATTGAAAAAATGGCAAAGTACGAATTTTACTTTTTCAAAATGGGAAGATAAAATTTTTGTAAACTGCTAGGAGGCCCGAAAATGTCGATAATCGGATGCTTCGTACTGAACGAGGTTGCCCGGACGATTCGTACTCCAGGGAGGACAATTCACACCTTCCCAGGATTATACCCTTCATAATATTCTGCCCCTTAGGACAAATCGTACGGTCAACGAGTCGAAAAGCACTCCACAAAAAGAACGAAATATATTAAATCTTCTTGTCTACTCCATAGAATAGTCAATAGACTGCCTCAAGAGGGGTAGTTAAACTCTCCCCGACCCAAACTCCCAGAGGCTGCCACTCCGAAGGCAGCTCGCTCCAGAATCCGGAGTGCTTAGTTTCTTCCCTCTTACTTCCGCTCTGCCCTCATTTAAAACCTCTTGGTACCTGTATTTATACCGAAACGTCAGCCCCAACAAATATGCCCAACTAATGAAAACGAACAGTACAGAAAATGTCAACCTCTCCATCAAATTGATCTTTAGGTACCTCTAATCCTCAAGTCCATCTAGAATGGTACTTAAACAGGTTATTCCCGATTCTAACAAGTTTTTACTATCTTTCTACGTCCAAATTTTTTCTTTTGTATCGACTTATTGGATTTCTAGAAAAATCGATATTTGTGTTATCTCATTTTAAAAGAACTAGAAAGATACGAAATAACCCTCTTGAATAATTACAGCTGTTTGCCCCGACGTTAAACGGACATTATAAAATAATGGGGTGATTTTTCAACTCTAGAACTAACCCTTTGAACGCTATTTTCACTCGAAGCTTTCTGAATATTTCTTGGGGCGAAAAAAAAAATCGCACTTCGGGGATCCGACGCCTAATTTGGTCGAGATATGAACAAGATTTTTGTACGTTCCGAATTAGCACATCTCAAGAGCGTTACCCTCGCGGCATTCCAAATCAACGGTACGGTTTGCATTACAATTTTCAAGTCGGGCGTCACCGGCATAAAAATCCTTAGCCTCTGATACTCAAATAACATAAAGGAAAAAGTGCCTCACGAAACCGTTCGTTTTGGAAGAGGGGAAGAAACAGAAATTGGTATTCCGTCCCAGACCTGGAGAGGGTATTTCGTTTTATTGATTCATTTTTTTATATTATTAATTTAAACTTTTATTTTTAAAACTAAATTATCAACTTCTAAGTTGTGATTCTCATTTTCTAAATTCAGCCTCTTATAAATTTTTCATCCCTAAACAAGTTCAGACCAATAATATTTTATAAGGGGAGGCATGAAACCATGTTTCCAACTTTACTCTTTATTTAAATTTTACAATATTTTCTGAGAACTATTTTTGTTGACTCCTTAGTGTAGTGGCAGGGGGCACTTCGAATTTTGAAAGCAGTTTTATTTATTTTGTTCATTCAAATATTGGGGTTTAAGGAGAGAAAACCTAAAAACCGTGTCCAAGATTACATCCTTCATGTGGAATCCGGTTGGCATATCATGAACGGCGTTTTATATTAAAGTCAACCGCACCCTATTCTTTTTAGACACTGAGGGCATATTAAATTTCTTCTCTTTCATTCTTTCTTTTTGACACTGGCAACACCTTTATTTATTAACAAGGCGTTTCTTATTATAATTTATTTTTAGAGATGAAAATTGGGATGGGATTTATAGGGTACTTTTTGAAATCGTTGAATTATCGGGTAGCCTCATAGAGATCCTTAAACTTTAGACTGGGTCAAACCTACAAAGCGACTCCTGACGTCTCTCACACTCTCTCACTCTTCAAACACTACAATGCTTCTGATCTACCGGTAAACAGCCGAAGAGCCGACATCAGAGTGAGCTCTCGGGTTCTAAAGTCAAACACTCTCAATATATTTTTCGACCCCCTTTCCCTTACCCTTCAACCAGTCCTCGGCACGGTCGGAGTTCGGCAGTGAGGGATCGGGAAAGTGAAGCCGGGGGATTTCGAAGTGAGGGGAGTGAGCGAAACAGACTGTTTGAGTGGCTCTAAACCCCCTTCGGCAATATCCACAACTCTGGACCGCAACTAATAACCCCTGGCTTTCCTTTAACAAGACGATTCAGTTATTAATGATTAAATCTAAGCAAATATTTAAAAAAAAATTTTATTCTGAATTCCAAAAAATTGAAGGACCTCTCTCGTAATCACCCCAAAATTCGCCTAATTTTCAAACTGCTGTATCTCCCTAAATATTTGACAATTTTTCTTATATGATATTTTTTCGGAAAGGGCTCGTGAAAACCTACAAAATGATTAGTGGTTTTTTTTCAAAAAAATGTTTTAGTCAAAAAATAGGTTTTTCATTTTCCAAAGGAAAATTGTTTCGGAAAAACTGCTCCCTGAACCGGGTGGGGTTGACAAAACACGAGAATGAGGTTTTGTAAAAAATCTTCCGATGATTTTTAGTAACCAAATATAGGAAACTACTTTTAGGCACCTTTCCTCTCTGCCTAACACTTGGTAGAATTTTGATGTCTGATCCCTCTTAACCTTAAGAAATTCTTTAAGAATCCGAAAGCGAAAAATTTCTAACCGTAACCCTTTAGTCTCCAGTGCTTTTCACAGAAAAAGTACTGGTTTGAAGAGCTTCCAACGAAAACTTCCTTAAAGAGAAGTATCTATATAGGAGGGGGAAGTATAACGGAGGGGACGTAAAACGTAGTGGGAAGTATATGGCAGGGGAAGTATAACGGAGGGGGAAGTATAACGGAGGGGAGGGGGATGTATAACGGAGTAGGAAGTATATGGGAGGGGAAGTATAACGGAGGGGGAAGTATAACGGACGGGGAAGTATAACGGAGTAGGAAGTATATGGGAGAGGAAGTATAACGGAGGGGGAAGTATAACGGAGTAGGAAATATATGGGAGGGGAAGTATAACGGAGGGAGAAGTATAACGAACGGGGAAGTATAACCGAGGGGGGAAGTATAACGGAGGGGGAAGTATAAGGGAACGAAAGTATAAAGGAAGAGGATGTAGCAGGGAGGGAAAGTATAAAGGAGAATTTTCCAAGTTTGTTTTGTCGAAATATTTTCCGGTTTTTTTTTTTTTTCGAAAAATTTTCCTAGTTCTTTTTTTCGAAAAATTTTCTAAGTTCTTTTTTTTAAAAATGTTGTAAGTTTTTTTTGGACAAAAAAAAATTGCTTTTTTCAAAAATTTTCAAAGTTTTTTCGAAAAATTTTCCGGGTTTTTTTTTCGAAAAATTTTCCAAGTTCTTTTTTTCGAAAAATTTTCTAAGTTCTTTTCTTTTTTAAATGTTGTAAGTTTTTTTGTACAAAAAAAAATTTTTTTTTCAAAAAATTTTCCGGGTTTTCCTTTTTTTTTTTTTTTTTTTCCGAGAAATTATCTTAGTTTTTTTTTTTTCGAAAAATGTTCTAAGTTTTTTTGTCAAAAAAAAAATTTTTTTTCGAAAAATTTTCTGGGTTTTTTTTTTTTTTTTTCTTTTTTTTTTTTTTTTTTTTTTTTTTGAAAAATTTTTAAGTTCTTTTTTTCGAAAAATTTTTAAGTGTCAAGGTAGAAATAATGGGCTCTTTGGCCTAGGGATGTGCCTCTCGTAAAGGGTAGAAGTACGAAATTTCTCCCTACTAAAAAAAATTAATGATTAAAAAGTGGCAATTTTTTGCACCAAAAATTCTTAAAAAATATAAGGAGTAATTAGTGAAAATTTGGTGAAAATCGGATTAACGGTTCGGCCGCAGCGAATTTTTTAAAATTTCAAACAGACATATCTCCGCCATTTTTTCAAAATTCAAAAATCGCCCTCGTATTCTTCTTCACCGGCTAAAGATATTTGTGTAAAAATTTGGTGAAAATCGGATGAAAACTGTGGCCGTAAAGTGTTCCGGAAAAAAATGCTACGGCCGGCCGGCCGGCCGGCACCACAGACAAAGTTGAGATCGGTAAAGATCAATATTCGATTTTACCCTCCGGACCCCGGAAGACCTCCCCAAAAACCCGACATGGAGGGTATCACAATAACTTCTTTAAGGAAGTTAAAAAGTGTTCCCTAAATTTTAAAGTTATTTTTGAAAACTTGATAAGGCTGAGCTTTTTGTTGATGAGCCGCAGGGACTAACCGATTAACGTTAAAATTTTTTGGCTTTGAGATTTTTAATGGAAATGTTTCATCTATTCATCGGTGTCTGTAAAAGTAAAATTCATCAAATATCAAGGGAAATACGGGAGTCTGAAAACAATGCCGATTTTGGGATGATCAAAAGTGATCCTTTAGTATTTTGTTGAGCAGGGAAATTAAGCAAAAAATTTTTAAACTGATTATAATTTATTGTTCACAAAATTTTGAAGGAAGAACGAGATAAAATGCATATTTTTGCTCCGCATTGTGGAAAATTACACTTGAGTTTTTAAGTAGACAATTTAATAAGTAATTTAAAAGGGTGTTTCCTCGAGTTTCCGTTTTCTGTTAAAATTTCGGTCGTAAAGGAAAGGGAAGAAGGATAAGGATTCTTCCACCCAACCGAGTCTAAAGGCATGCTTCTGAACTGGTTAGGACTTCAAGGTGTCTTCCTTTTGCAGACGATGAGGGGAGGCCGACGGGGTATAGTCATTGTTTAGTCTCCTTGGTAACCGAGGTACGGAACAAAGCACTTTTACTTATACATCTACGACGTCTATGAAGACAATAACCACGAAAAGGGAGCGAGGGAGACACCGACGTCATACTCTTCCAACGCTCGGACTCGGAATAAAAAAAAAAGTTTTTATAATTTTTCTTTTTCTTTTTTCAACCCATAAAGGTGGACCTTGTTTAGGATGAAACCCGACGTCTTATGTCTAAGATAAGCACTGAGTCTAGGTGTATTTTTCGGTAAGAGTAGACACCGTCGCAAGGACAATCCTTTAGAAAAGGACCTTGGATTATATGGACTTTAGACCCTTTCTTGATATCTTGGTTATACTCGCTTGATCATCCAAGGTTGCCAAATACATTTTCTTTTTCATAAACAAACCTTCCTTTATTTTATTACATAATTTTGATCGAATTTCTTATATTTTCGGAATCAGTGCGTTTGTCCGAATCAATAGAACCTCATTCGTTTTCTTTAGGCAATAATTTCGTTATAAGAGAAGGGTTTCGTTCGGTCCAGTTTTGAAGACGGGACGATTTTCTTTCTCTCTCGAAACCCAGAACGTGGTCCAGGACTTAATTCAATTTCCTCAAGACTTTCTTAACGAATATTGAGTTTCTTATGTATTAGAAAGTAATTGATTCGTTTATTTTAAAAGATTGATTAGAAAGAACAAAACGTTATTTCCTATTCGCTATTTATACAGCCCCAACATCTTAACTAGTACATATTATTTTTTAAATTTTCTAAAAGAAATTATTGTTTAACCCTCCTTTTCGGATTTTTAGGGAAGGGTCTTCCAGACCCCGTGGGTCAAATCGATTATAGATCTACAGGGTGTCCGGAAACACATGGCAAGCGTCTGGGAGAGCGTTAAAAAGTGGTTTTACGAAAAAAAGTTAAATGTAAACCCCCTTAATTTAAATCAAAGAATTTGATGGTGTAGTTTAAAATCCGCCTGGATATACAGGGTGTCCCAGACACAACCTAACTTCGTTATTTCAAATGAGAACCCCTATTTTTTATTTCAGATTCGTAATCTACGCAAAATTTCAAGTAGATTTGAGTACTCATATGACAATTTTGGACAACTTTTAAAAAATGTCAAAATTTAGCGTTTTTTGCGCTAAAATCCGTTAAAATTGACCTAGGAGACTCGTTTTTTTTTAATTCCACTTATTTTTTCCCGAAGAATCCAACTGTCTCAAATTTGAGCATCTTCGCATTCAGCATCACGAGATTTCGTCGCTAATGGCCTTTTTTCAAGTTTAACTCCAAATTCCATACTTCAAAAATGGAAATTAGCGATTTGTTGACGGAATTTTAATTTTTGATGCATAAACACAAAAGACGCTGTAGCTCTTTCAAAATTTGTGGTCCGAAAGAAAAATTCCTTTCAACAAGTGCTAATTTTCATTTCTGAACTAAAAATTTGGGTTCTAACTTGAAAAAAGGCCATTAGCGACAAAATCTCGTGATGCTGAATGCGAAGATGCTCAAATTTGAGACAGTTGGATTCTTCGGGAAAAAATAAGTGGAATTAAAAAAAAACGAGTCTCCTAGGTCAATTTTAACGGATTTTAGCGCAAAAAACGCTAAATTTTGACATTTTTTAAAAGTTGTCCAAAATTGTCATATGAGTACTCAAATCTACTTGAAATTTTGCGTAGATTACGAATCTGAAATAAAAAATAGGGGTTCTCATTTGAAATAACGAAGTTTGGTTGTGTCTGGGACACCCTGTATATCCAGGCGGATTTTAAACTACACCATCAAATTCTTTGATTTAAATTAAGGGGGTTTACATTTAACTTTTTTTCGTAAAACCACTTTTTAACGCTCTCCCAGACGCTTGCCATGTGTTTCCGGACACCCTGTATACCGATCTCAACTTTGTCTGTGGTTCCAGCCGTCCGGCCGCAGCATTTTTTCAATCTTCCTAAATGGTTGAAAGAGAAATTCTCGAGAGCGATTTTGAATTTCGGAAAAACGGCGGAAATGTGTTTGAAATTGCTTCGCGGCTGAACCGTTGGTGGGATTTCAGCAATCTTTCACCAAAATACTCCTTACATTTTTTTAAAGAATTTTTGGTGTAATTTTTTTAATAGCTGGGAGAAATGTGATACTTTCACCAAGAGGGACATCCCTCGGGCAGAAGGTCTATTGTTTCTACCTTTTTACTTATGGCGTGCCCCCCTGCCACAGTTATAAACTTAAAATATAATCTAATTTTTTGCAACCTACATATATTTGATGTTAATTTTTGGTATATCTTGAAAATTCAAAGAAAGACGTAAATATTTTTTAAAAAGGGGAGGCACTTGAATGTTGAACTTTGAAGGTACCTAACTTCTCCTTTTCACCCTTCAGATCTACAACTTCCCTTTCCTGTACAAGAGCCCTTATTCATGAACGAACGATCCCACACAATACTCGTCACATTTTTTTTTTCTTCTTTTTGTAATCGGTACTTGATATGGTCTTACGTTTGATATAAGGTTTGGAAATATTGATTAGTAGACGGAATAGGGGGAAAATCGCATTTAAGGGCCCCTCTTATCTTTCGAACTATTTCGACATGAAACGTTCAGAGAACTGATACCAATCACATACACGGATCACTGCATCCTAGATCTACTTAATTAAGATCTATCATTGTTGCTAATAATATGGTACAATGCGTTATTGTTGACTAATAAATCATTGACAAACTTTTGCTAGTGGCGTTTGTGTTGAAAAAAAAAATTATTAAGTCATCTAAATGTTATAAAAGTTTCATAAAGTATGGGGGCCTACTAGAAATAGTCTAGTCTTGAGCTCGAGCCGACAAGAACTACGAAAGGAAGATAAGACCTCAATTTAGAGAAAAACCCGGACAAATCTGTAGACGGAATAAGGCCAACAAACTTATGATAAATTTGAAGAGAGGAAAAAAATACTTTCTCGCTAAAAGTGGCTCACGAATATTTACAATTTTCGGTTTTATCTACTTGCTCAAAAAATGCCACGTCTTTCGGTGAATACGCGGTCGTTCTTCAAAGGACGTTTTTCCACCTCCCTTCAGTTCCGTTCCCTTCAACCACCCCCTTACGAATGCAACCCCCGACTCTACGCGGTGGGGAGACGCAACAGGGCTGCGTTCTACACTTCTTACCGCCACTCCGCTTTCGAGCACCGTCTAAACCACTCGCGTCTACCCTTACCTTCATCCCCGTTCACGTGAGTATTTCATATAAACGAAATGTTTACAAATTTATTTTTATCTCCCCGTTTTTCGGTTAGACTGTGTTTAGTCTTGTTTTATGATTTACGGACCTTCGCATTTTTGAACAAAATTTAGTCGACAAAATAAAAATAGAAGAGCAATAACATCATCGTTAAGCTTAGATCCTGCAGTCCAATTCTGTAAAAAATTATGTATCTAGGAATAGAACTCGATTTTTTTTAATGGGGAAAGGGATTTAAAATTTAGTCAAATACAAAAATTATTTATTAATCTATTCTGGTACCTAAATTATAAACTATAAAATAAACGATAAAAACTGAACTTATAAACTTGATTATTTTTAAATTGATATATTTCTTCATTAAAGCGCTCATAAAAATTTCTAATTTATACCTTTATGATAGAAATAAAATATTTTTTAAAATAAAAAAATAGAAATAGAAATAAAATTTAATGGTTGAAAATAATCCCCTAACACTTTAAAAAGATTTACACATAACCCATAATTTATTAACGACTAATTAAAATCTCGATCTCATTTTATTGTGAATATATTTACGCTTTATTAAAACGCGGATTATTATACATTTAAAAATTAATTTTGATTAAAAAAATAATAATTTTTTCAATTACGTTTTTTTTAAATTATCGGGCATTATAATAAGCTTATATTTTAAGTATCAAAAGAATTGTTTTAAAGAATTTCTTTTCTTTTTTAAATTACTTATTGCTCATTAAGTTTTTTATGATGCTATTTTGCATTTAAAATTTTCTATCCAACTTTTATAAATTAAAAGATAATTATAATATCAAAAAAACTACACTATAATAATTAAAGTAAAATTCTTTTTATGAAAGTAATTTTTTTAAAATTCTTTGCCTCTAAAGAAAATTAAAATAAATTCGTCTGAAAGACTTAAATTAATAAAAATTGTCAGGTTTAGATTTTTCGAAGTAAAATTTAGTTTTTGAACAAAAATAATTTTTTTGGTGAATTAATAGGCAAAAAATGACGAAAAATAGGGCGATAAAAGGATATTCGGTTAAAGTTTTTTTCGCCTTTAGAAAACTGTTGCTCGTATTAACACTCTCAGCGCGGCAAGCCCAACTGGCAAATCTCACCCTGGGGCGGGAAAATTTTTTTTCGTCAAACTACTTAATTACCTCCATAAACATTAATAATGAAGTATAAAATTAATTTGGCACGTTAATTATGCCAAAATAAGGCTTAATTGTCCCTCACAAAAGATCAGATTTGTAGGCAATCCCGCAATGTTTTTCCCCTTCTCATACCATTTTGGAACTGTTACTAGGATCAACTTCTCTAAGTGGTCAACCTATTACTTTAGCCATTAGCTTAATTTTTTTTTATATTATTACATTTGCTCGTTATATATTTTCGTGTGGATACATTTTCACGGGTGCGAAATATTTATGGTACTTACTCAAATTATTCAAAATTGCTTTTCTGATGACAAATAATAAAAAATTAAGTCACTAGCCATTTGTAACGGCTTGGGATTCCCGAAAAAACCGTTGGGATTAGAAAGGAAACTTTAGTTAATTTAACGATTTTTTTTGTCAAAACTTAATACGTAAGTAGGTAAAGATTATCTCAAATCCGGTGAAATGACCTGGAGGGAAAAACCGTTGAAAAAAATTTTTATAGAAAAAAAACAGCGCGGATCTCTACCATAATGAAAAGTATTTGAAAATAGGTATTTAATGCTGTTTTAGAAAAATTGGGTAAGTAGGTAGTTATTTATTTTTTCTAAGTGCAAAAACTAAAATAATTAATAAAAGTGAATAATTTTGAATAAAATCTACTAAAAAAACTAAATGAATCTTCGGCCTTAATAAAGTTGGAAAAGGTAAAAAGTAACGAACCTGTTTTTCGAGTGAAACATAGAACGAACTGCTACCGTTCATAGTTTAGTTTCCGAATTCGCCACTGCTCCTGGCCGCACGGAAGTCTTAACTTTTTTTTTAAAAATTATACTTTAAAAAATGATTGTAACTTATGATCGTTGTATCTAATAAATAATTTTGTGTTTAATTTAACTTAATAGAACAAAAAATTAATAAGTTTTTAAAGAAATTACCCGAAATTAATAGTAACAGGTCCCATTGTGAGAAGGAACGCTTTTGGTTTTTTCTACTCTTTTGGTCTAAAAGCTAAATAATATTAATAAAAACGGCAAAAAGTTGTGATCATAAGTTAATTAATAGTTTAAAAATTATTATTTTAAAAAACTTACAGTCAAAAAGTAGAAAAATAATCCAAAATTGAACTGAAAACGTCTCCGTGAAGTAGCTGGTTCAACTGTCTACTTTGAAAGTCAAAATCGAAATGAAGAAAAGGTCTAGAGTCAAGCTAAGGCCGTATTTAGGTATAAAAACCCTTTAAGAATTAACGTATGTCAACGGTTGTGCGAAATTCACTGTTTTAAGCATCGAAAATCGCTTTTTAAAAGACGCATGAACGGTCGATATATATCGACCAACGAATAGTCCGCCCAGGGAAAGGAACTTTCTACTCGATATATATATCGACCCGCGCTGAGAGTGTTAAAACCTGATTCGTATCAAATCACCCACACAAAAAAAAAAATTAGTTTTTGGATAAACGACGGAAATTTATGTACTAGACAATTTTTGAAAGTTAAAAAAAGTAATGGCGGGAGTGGTCTTGATGTTTTTATTGTAGGGGTAGAAGTTGTTCAAAGCTTTGCTGTCGTGATGGTTTAGTATAGTGAAAACGCCGTTTTCCATTAAAAATAATTGTTAAAAAAACTGAACAATCATAACTTTTAGTTTGATACGGGAGTAAAAGGCCATATCAGCCATGGTTAAACCACTCATTCACAGCCGTCCTCAACCCACACGTACGTAACCGCAACACCACGGTACACATTACACAGCGGTCCAATTCAAAGTGATATTCACATTTTGTTCACTTTAAATTTTGAGATTTAAATGGTAACTTTATAGAAAAAGAAAAATTTGAAAAATCGTTTTTCGTTAATGAGAGAGGGTAAAAAAAGATTAGGTAATTTTCCACAAATTCGAAAAGATATTTAATTAGCCGATCAATTAGGTCATGTTCATTTTCCAATCCAGTGGCGCCCTCTGACTACTGCAATTTGTGTCTGACAATCTGCTTCCCGTGTAATTTGCCTCGAGATCCTTTTTTTCCCTCGAACAATAAAATAAAAAAAAAAGCTAAATTAAGGTATTTACGAAAATTGTCGTTTTCAAACACCACTTTTTTTCCCCCTGAAAAACAAAAACAAATTAAACAATTTTCTTTAAAAATCTGAAAGCATAAAAAAATTATCTTTGGGCGGCAATTTATTTTATTGCTTCTTAAAAGTATAAACATGGAAATACTGTGATTTAGGAATGCTTAAACGCAGCCGAACTCATAGAAGCTTAACGTTAATTTAAATTGAAGCAAAAACTTTCCTTAAACTTCTAAGAAATCCGGCACTTAGAAATCTTAAGAGACTCGTTGAGTCCGATCGTTAATGACCTCTGTAAGCGTAAGAGAGGAAGGGAAAGGGCTTAGACGATGGCTTTAGTCATATTACCTTGACGTTCGAAGCTAAACTTCAAAGAAGTGGCCTAATGCATTGGTATGCCCATGGAACGTGTAGGAAGAATTTAACCCTGATTAATTCGAATTAAACGGAGGATTAAAGCTTGTCCATGAGTTGTAAGGCAGAATTGTCAGCAATGGACCAGAGACCGTTTAAATAATTCCAGGTCCATTTCCCCTTTACCATCTTTTATTACAAAAAATTATTTGCTTGCGAGTGAGGGGAAAAAAGTGATAAATGTCCGCTGAATACATCAGAGAACTTTTTGTTTGACACCTGGTTTTTAAAAATTAATTTCGTAACGTTGGAAGCTGTAGAAAATAAAAGGGGTTTATTGAAATCTAAATTTTCGAGGGTTAAAAACGAGCCGTTGACGATGATACAGGACTGATTAATGTCTACTGCCTTCCTGTCCGACCGACTTCCGGATTTGATGGGATCACGGCTTTGCTCCCCGGGAATTCTGTCTCGTTCGAAGCCGTTACGAATCCCATTTTACTACTGGCTTCCCTACGATCCCCCGCGCCGTATTTTTTTACCCATACAATCCAAAATATTGTTTTTTCTTTTTTTGGCGATTAATTCAAAAAACTATCTTTCAATTCTTAACAATTTTTGAATCAAAATTAGTAGTTAATATGTAGGATTGCCATTTTTGTGTGTAAAAATTTTTTTTAATCTACCTAAACTAAAATTTTATTTGTGAAATACAGCTCTTAGTTAACTACAAAGTCAACAACTCGTTTGAGAAGCATTCTGCGGTGACGAGTTTTATGTGGACAAAATTACAAAATGTTTTCCTTTTGTCACAATGAAGGTCCGGGGGGGGGGGGGGGGGAGGATGTTGAAGACTGGAAAACGAAGTAAAAATGCAGTTTTATTAGCATAGCTTGAAAGTCGGTTGTCCTTTGTGTATGTCGGACTACGTTCCACGGTTAAGAGATTCCTAACGTTTCAACGTCCCCCCCGCCGCCTTCTCCGCCCTTTTCTAACCCACCCTGAACCTTGAGGTGCTCCAGGAATCTTCCCCTCAGGCGACACTTGAAATATGCGGCGTTATATCTAAACCCCGCATATCCCCCACCCCGACCGTCCATGTTACAACCGCGTGCCCCTCAAGGGTTCTCAACATCACCTGTACTCTACACTATTTCGTAATAATTACCTCAGGGTCATCAAAAGGGTGGAAACCTCTTTGTAACCATGCTTTCGATCGCGTCTAAAGCAAATTCCGAGCTTATTGACTTCCTCCCCTCACATTAAACTTGCTTATGGATTCCTCTCAATATAAATATTTTCAAAGGATCTGTCAAAAAACCTTCATCACAAAGGATTTTCATGCGTTTCCCTCTCTCTTTTGGTCGGGGAACCAAATCTCCAACATTTTTGGAAGTTTTCTGCACGTTTTGATCGATGGACCCTATTTTTAATGGCTTCGGGGCTTTCAAAAATTTCAGAGGTTTTCTTCACCTTCAAATTTTTGGAAACATTTTTGGTTTTTCGGATTGGAGTTTTTCTTGGTATAAAGCAGTTTGATAGTGTCTTTTCTTTAATTTCATCTAAAATTTAATTCACCTGAAAATTTGAATGATCTTTTGAGCGGAATCATTTATATCGTAATCTTAGGTTCTTCGAGTTCATTTCATGAACATCATTACTCACCCAATGAAATTGAACCCTGGTCTATCTACGTTTGTTCCTTGTCGATCACTAAATGTAGAAGGTGGGCCGGGTCATCAGTCAATGTTTGTTCGGGTGTCAGAGAAAGGACAAACGAAAGACAAAGGACGTGTTGAATCAGAGCGCGAGTTAATAGCCTGACGAATGCTTCGCTATTAATAGTCTAATGAGATAATTTACGGTTCAACGTCTTTGAAATAGGGAGTTTCGGTCGAAAAAATTTTACGGTTTGAGGTTAACGTGCTTTATCCGTTCCTGTCTAGGGTGAGAATTCAAACAAGCTCTCTTCCCCTTCCCCCTTTAAATCACAAAGTTTGTTTTCGGTAAAGTACTTAAGCCACCACAAGTGCCTCTTAACATTCCTTGCGCCTAAAGCCTTCTACGATTTCAAGTCAAAACTATATTATACCTTGACATAAGAACCATAAACAGCGGTTATAATCATTTTGAGTAGCATGATCTGTGGAAATCCAAGGCTCACCTGAAAAAAACATAAAAAAGACTGAAATTGGCGCATAAGAGTCTAAAGGATTTTCAAAACTTTTTTCATGAGGTTTTTTTTCTAAGTTGAAAGGATAAAAAAAGTTAGATGAGACCAAAAAGTTGTTTGTCAAGGGACGAAACTGTGTTGAATGGTCACAGCCAAGATAATCAAGGTGGTCGACATGGCGGAGATGAAAAGGGACACCCACCCTTCTCTCCCATCTCTCTTTCTTAAAAGAACGGCCAAAGGATCCACTCATTAGCCCTTTAAAGGGCCCCCTCTCACAAACACTTCATTGGTCTCCTTAGACGAGAAGCTCTTGTTCCTTTTCAAAATCGGATCTTCTTTGAATATTCACAGCCGATTTATCACAAGCACATCGTAATTAAAATATTTTCCTTTTTTTAAATTATTGTTTTTCAAGCTATTTTCACCTATTGTGAAATTCAAAATATGCAGAGGGGGAAAAAAGCGATATGCAAAATGTATTAGAAAAAAAGAGAATGCCTATTGAAAGAATTTAAACGGCGTCGTTTTGCTGAATGTAACAGACGTGTGTACATATTTTTTACCGTTGGGGTAAATTCTCGAGAGGATTTTTAAACGTACGCTGTTTTGAGTGAAAAGTGAGGGGTTAAAAATAAAGAGCGTTTACTGAGAGAAGGGAGCTCTGGGGGTTGAAAATGTTTAGACCATTAGCCTCCGGGCTACGTGGTCTATGGTTTAATCATTAGCCAGAGTCGACAACTCAATCTGAAGGCATTCTTCCCGAGAGCCGTGGCCTCCCTAACTCCTCCAATCTACATAAACAATTATCTGAGGCGAGCCACTCAACTCTCACCACTCAACCCTCCATTGTCCGACGCCACCAAAACTAATTATCACTAACACGTCCCATTGTCTTCTATGTATAAGTATAACGATACCCTTCAATTTTTCTTAAAAACCTCGAGTTATAAAAATTGATAAAAATCAAGCGAATACTTTCCATTTTTCCGGAGTAATCGGTGAACCCTATCGTTTCGGAATTCTTTATACAATCGGGTGATCGATTTCCCAATAACAGGAGCACAACAAATATAAAAAGTGTTTGAGTCTGACGGTCAGAGATAACGCAGCTTTTAAACTCAATGGTTTCAGTCTAGTACATAGTATTATGAAACGCAATTTGATTCATACTTTGATTCACAAAATCACAATATACAGTTTCCAAACGCTATTCACTAAATTAATGCCCGGGCAATTTTCACCGCCGTTCACTGTTGCCTTCAATACACTTTAAAAATTTTATAAACTAAAACAAAATTTAAAAAGAAGCTAATAAAATGATGTGCTTATCATGATTAAATTTTTGTTGATGATAATGTTAGTAATTTCCTAGTTTTGTGTATTTAGTAAACGAAGACAGAGCACCGAAGACACCCACAACACACATCACTTATCTTCCACTTAGATCCGTTACACGCCACATTTTCACCGCACGAAAATAAACCACACCTAGGCGTTTAAAATAATTTTCATAATTCTACCAGAAGACGGATTCCGTCAACAACGTTCAAGATTTACGAGGTTTAATTCATCCTTTGTACATATATGGGGTGAAAAAACAAATATTGTTATACACGAAGAAATAAAATTATATAGAATTTTTTTTCTTCTAAAAGCGTATTGTCAAAGTTTTCTTTCTACCATGCGAAAGATATTGCCCGTTGTTTGGAAATCAGGTAAAGGAAGGAAGGTCTGAAAAGGACAGCTCAGCCACCACTTGCATTCATAATTTCCTTCTAAGCAACTCCCCCTTCCACTCCTTTTTTTTTCTACCCCATCTTTTTTCGTCAGCTCTTTCTTTTTGACCCCGAAACCTCATACCACGAGACAGAAAATGGTTTTATTTTTTTTCTCTGGAATTTCACCGTTTCATACTTTTGTTTCTTTCTCCACACGATCCGGACTGGCCAGAAAAAAACTTTTCAGTCTACGTGATTTATGGGATGGGAGTGAGGGTAGTGGAGGGTGGGACTCTTGTTTATACCGTTTAGTTATTAGTTTAAGCATGTTTAAAAGTCTCGATAATCCGACAGTTTTTAATCCAATCATTAAAGATTTGGAAAGTGAAATATTTGAAGACCTTTTATTATTTGATGGCACATTCTTAAACCTAGGTGTGAAAAGCTGCTTGAAAAGATTTACCTTTGCCGTTTTCACCTGGTACTATAAATAACGAGTAAAATCATTATTCACGGAGAACAATCGCAGGCCGGCGATATGGATAATATGTTTTCCGTGAAGGCAAAACTACGAAAGATTTAGATGGGAACGCTTTATTTTTAATATTGAAAATAAAATTAAACTGGGGGGAGGGTCACGTTAAGTTTCTCCTAAGGAAAACACCGGAGGCTGAGAACACAAACGGCCTAAGGAAGGGTCGGGAGCGTTCCTCACAATACGATACTCCGAAAGGCGTATATCAAGGGGGTTACTTTATTGTCTACGGCTTTAAAAATTACACGGGGGAAAGTGAGCTTTTCTGCTTTAGGTTCGTCGGAAACAAAAGTCTCTGTAAAAGGAAGGTAGCCTCCAGGAAAATAGGTGAAACAAGGAGTGTCTTTTTTTTGTCCCTCACCGTTCCATCACATTTTTCGGCCAAAAAATACTGCTCAACTCTCCTTACTTTACATCATTAAAAAATAGGAAAGCAATAAAAAAAAAAATGATGTAGCGTTGGAAAAGTAACCCCAAGCAAGTAGGTTCGAATCCATCTGGGGGCCTAATTTTTTCCTACTTGGGCAAGCAGTTCCGGAGTTATGAGTGATTGAATTTATTTTTTTTAAATTTCAAAAATTCACATAAAATCAGTCCACTGGGGCGTGAAACTAGTTAATAATAAAAAAGATACATAACGTCCGTAAGTCAATATTCCCTACGCAAGAAATTTTATTGATGAAAATTACTTTCATACAAATATTTAAGCGTTATCGGTCAATTTGAAATTCAAAGCAATAATTAAGTAGTCTTAACTTCGTATTTGGGCCACTGGGGAATTTCGAGCATTTAGAATTCTGATGAATTAAGCAGGAAAAGGCCACCAGCGTAATATCAATTTAGTCTGCCAATCCTGAAAAGTATAATTGAGAATTGGATGTAGGCTATTTAAAATTACAAACGCCAAAAAGTGATATTTTCTTTAGAGTTTTTAAGTTCAGAAAAAAAAGTAATGGCTCATAAATTAAATATGGTCGTTGAGTATAAAAGATGGCTGGTTGGTTTGGACGATCCCATTTTTTTCACTCTAGCACGATAGGGAAACTGTTGCCGTTTTTTAAAAATGCGGAGCGTAGCGCGGAACAAAGTGGACATCGGTCATAGCTAAGTGTCGAGTGGAAAGCAGATGCCTGTGACAGGGGTGATTTTACGGCTTGGGGTATCAGTTATACCTGTTCTACCCGTTTGGAAGGGCCTTTTACTAAGTGGCTAACCCGACTTTCCACTCACCGACAAACCCCGACTTTCCGCCCACCTTCGACCCTAGACCCCCCCCTAAGCATTCATCAAACACCGTCTTATTTACGGTTAAAACTATCCAAAACGTCAAAACTACATTTTAGAAAAAAATCTGTAATAAAATACTCTCGCCTCCTTTCGAAGGGCTTTTTGTCTTAATGATTAATCATAAAGTTGCTGGCTTAAAAATTAAAGCGTTCTTTTAATGGTAGCGCCACATGGACGCCTCATTGTGACCATCCGGTTTCTTTTAATTCTTTTCAAGGCGATTAACAATTCATTTTCCATTCTTTTTTTTACAAACCACAAAAAGAAATAAAATTAATTGAATAAATAGAAAATGGTTTGGAAAAGGGGAAAGCAATATAAGGACTATGCGAAGACAGCTCTTGATATAAAGTCGACTACAAAATTAAGGATTCCTTCGACAGTTCCTTTTTTTTTCACCCTTCGCCCTTTTTTTGAAACTGGGACTTGAAAAGGAAGGGAAAAAAAGTGAAAGTGAAGGGAGCTGAAAAAGGACTTGGAGTCTACGTAGATCCGTCACACGAAAGGGCTTCCAATTGTCTATCCTCCGTCCGTTCTTCGCACTAAATTGCCATCAATCGCCTTCCTTTCGACACTCACAGACAACTCCACTCCGAATAAACCTTATCATAGACTTGACCCTTTATTAAATTATAAAAATAGACATTTATATCCTTCAATATGTTTTCTAATTTAATCTTAAGATTGAAGCACTTTTGACCCTAAAAGAACTTAATTCTACTCTGCTTAACATATCAAATATAATTTTAACAATATTTTTTTTTTTTCAGGAAGAAATAGTGCAGCTTCTTCATTAAGAGGATTACCTCGTTTAATCTGGTATGAAACGTTGATATATTTTCACTCTTGGAATTTTCGCTTGATTATGTTAAGTAGGGAGAAATATAATACCTGCGTTATATTAAACATTTAAATTTAACAATTAGGGTTGAATTTTCCTAATGAGTGGTTCTCTTTCTGCGGTCTTCTTTGTACTTGTCGCTATAGTAGTATAAATAATTGGTTTTGTAAAAAAATAGAGATGGGATTGATTTTAATGGTTGCACTATAACGAACCACAAATTTGTGGTGGAAGCGGTCAAGAAAATCGATCGCTTTCGAAAGGGATATTCCGATTGATTTATTTGCTTCCCATGTAAAGAGAGTATTGAAGAAAAAAAAAAGATGGGTGGGTGAAAAAAAAGGGAAATGATCGTTCCCCTGAGGTTATGGACAGAGGAGAAGTAGAGCAGTGTGTTAAAAGGGGTAGAGATTTAAAGGGTGGGTCTGTTCGAGGCAGTCAACGGCCAGCAAGTCCCGCCTCCACAAGTCACCCTGAAGAGCCTGAACCGGACACTGCGGTCGATATAAGACGTATCCACCCTGAACCGATTCCAAACCCTCCGAGTAGTATTTTATTCTTATAATAATCGACCACCAATAAATTTTTTTTAAAGAATTTTATTTTTACATGTTGAGACGTTCAAACGACTTCAGAATTTAGAGTATTTTATTTATTTTTTAAAAAAATTGAGTGTTTTATAAGCGATCAGTGTAACTAAAAAGGATGGGGAAAAAATTGCGGTTGAAAAAAATGTTCCAACAAGTGAGTGGACGTCAAATCAAACAGATCTGAATGCTGCGATGGTGAGGCCGGGAGGGGGCGGCACATCTGCACGGGTCAACGCGGCGTTAAATCAATCCCGTTTTTGTCAAGTTACCCCTCACCCTCTAATCCAGTTTCCGGATGGAAAGAGGAAAAGAAGTGAGGACGGGAAAAAAATAGGGTGGAGGTACAGTAAATTCAACGTACGGAAGGATCGTGAAGTGGCCTAGGGTTGTTGATAAATTGTCCGGACAATTTAGACCAAATGGACTTAAGGTTTGTTAAATGTTGGCTAGAAAGAAGTCTGGGAGAGGAAAAAAAAAAGTCAAGCAATAAATATCCTTTAGAAAGTAAATTTTTTTTTCAACGGATTTATAAGAAAAATTAATTTCATCTAATATTTATCAAAGACGCCTCTAACTTAATTGAAAAATGCATATTTATAAGAAAAATTCATCCAATCACTGCTAAGGGGGAGCCATTTAAGTCAAGCTTTGCGATCCGGGCCATAAATAGGGAGTAATTCCGTGCATTAACATACTGTACAACCCGCTGGGGCCCTTTAAGTCACCTTTACTGCATCATTGGATTACCGGCGAATTCAATTTATAGTTACTCAAGTAATTCTCCACCGAGAAATGTTTAAAAGCTTTAAACCTAAAATCTCCGTCGACTATTTTTAACCGGAATCTATCAAAGTGCTTCGTTTTCCCAGAGGTAAAACGGAAAAACTCGAATGTAAAAATAAATGAAAAATGCAACAAAAATAACGTTACTTTTACAAAATGCTGGGAGATTTGATGAAATTAAAAGGATTCGAAGAACACCAGGAAAGCTATTAGCGAAATAATCATCAGAAATAAGTTAAATCGGTTTTAACTTTAAGCTACTTGGCGGTTTCGGCTAAGTTTCGTGTTCATTTCACTTTTGGATGTAAATATCTTGAAAGTAATATATTAATTAAATTGTTTTAACGAAGCTTATTTTGAAGTATGTATCTACATAACGTTTCCCTACTTTCTTTTTCAAAATGCAGGGCGTTTTCCTCGTTTATAGTCCCCAAAACTACATTTACTAGATTTTTGGTCTATTAATTGCATCTGGCTAAAAAGGGAAACCTTTTTAACACAAATCTTAGGAGATTCCCTCAGTTTATCGGCCGAGAGACACCAGAATTCCAGGCGTTACCATTGGGTTTTCAGTTCAAAACACCGCTTTAAACCGCATATTCGATTGTTTTCTTCGGTTATTTGGTCAAGTGAAATCTTTTTTATTTTAATTCTTATTGTGTGTGTATTCCGCAAGGGGGTGATTTCACTATAAAATAATTAACCATAATGGAGGAAGAAATGACTGTGATAACGGGTATCTCACGACGCGTTTCGGCTTAAAAAGCCTCGACAGGAGAGCTATTCCCACTATCACATTATTTTCACTATCTCCAAGAGAGTTAGTGGATACAGCGGAAGCCGGAAACAAACTGTCTCCCTAAAGCTCGCCGCCGCGGCCCCTAAAAAATCTCTCGGAGATAGGGGCACAGTGAAAGACAGAAATGATTGTGATAGAGGGAATAGCTCACCTGGGCTTTTTAAGCCGAAACGCGTCGTGAGATACCCGCTATCACAGTCATTTCTTCCTCCATTATTTTGATAGAAATCTTTTTCCTGATGTGAGGCGGTTTTAGCAGCTTTTTGGTGGAGAAACACCAGTTTTTCTGGTTTTTGTTCGATGATTTCATCCATCTGGCTAAAAGATAAACATAATTATGAGATTTTCGCAGTTTTTTTTTTGACCAAGAGAAACCATTAACACAGATTCTTAGGCGTTCTCTTTCGGCCGAGAAACACCTTTTTCTCGGGTTCTTTTCCTCAGCCGACAAGTGGTGGAACAAAACTATTTTTGGGAAACTTTACCTGAATCCACTTATTCGATCAATTTAAGTTTTTTCCGTCCAACTTATCTCTTAATATCTAAGACTAATTTCAGGCATGAACTCGACGTTTAATTACATAATGCTTTACGTCACGAGGTCAAAGGTCAAGCGTTTAATGCAAATAAAGTTTCAATGTCTATTTGCCTCGTCGGCCGTACATTTGTAGGGTGGGAGACATTCCATTCGGAGGCGGATGAGGTAGCGGGGGGAGGTTAAAACCGTTAACGTTTGTCGTGATGGTCCGCGGTGTTGCAATTGTTCTGAACTGGAGCTAAATGCTGATTAACCTCATTTACAATTGAAACGTGCAAAAGTACGAATGCTGTCTCTCCAAATTGTTTTAATTAAATAAAAATCCAAATATTTTTTTCTCCATAGTCAACGACGTTCTTATTAAATCAGTTTAATTAAGAGAAAACAAAATCTACTCTGTCCTCCCTATAAAAGTTTTATTGCGTTCAATCTTCGCTCCTCAGGCGTTTACAAAAAGCCTCAAATCGAAATGATCCCTCCATAATAGAACTTCCAATTGACGTTTATTAGACACGCCGGGAAACACCCATCTCTTTTAATTTTCCAATCGAAAAAAGGGCGATATTAACTTTGGGGAATTGAACAACAAAATTACTTTTAGGACAAAATTTGTAAATGATTGCTTGAAAAAAATCGTAGTGATTGAGCTTTATGATTGAAAAATCGATGAAATCGTGAGTAATAAGCGTTTATAATTTATAGATGATTGGTGTTTTATTGAATAAGCGTTTACATATGGTTGATGCAAAAGAGGTTATAAAAATATCGGATGGAAAAATAGATGGTTTTACGTTCACATTTATGAGGTTGTTGAGAAGAGAATTTTGCTTTTCAAGACGTTTTTATTAGAGTTTTGTTGTTAATGGATGAATAACAAAAGAGGGAGGGACGTCTTGAACGTAATGAACTGCGTAAAATCCGTGCCCTTGTTCAAGACGAGTCGTGAGGGGGTTGAAGAAATTCCGGAGGTCCCTTCAGGAATGTCGCCTCATTCCCTTCTTCGACCTTCCCTTGACTTTGGCGTCCTCTCCTGTCTTTTACAAAGTGTTATTACTAGGGAAAGCATCCAGAAACTAACAATGTCCTCCCCTCCCTTATTCCCCGCCAGAGTTGCGCACTTTTCTGAAGGATTTAAAACCGACGGTTTATTTAAATTCCTGAAAGGGCTTACATTTTATTTAGATTCTTAAGGTGTGAGGGATTTTTATAAAATTTTTAAAATCTCGAGTCTGTTTCAAGCACTATTCAAACATCAGTTGCAGTTGAGCAACGCAAACTATGTAAGAAATAAAGTATAAAATATTTGAATATTTTATTAACCAAAATGCTTATCGAAAATTTTTCACCTGTAAGTAAATTAGTTAAAAGATTAGTTTTAAAATTTTCCAAAAACTTTTTACCATCATTTTTTTACCCAATCTTCGTTCGGATCAATTTTAATGGTTTCTACCTTCCTCCTTTCTTTGGCGACGATGACGGATCCACCGCTGAAATTAGCCCATTGGTTTCTCAAATCGCTCAGTTGATTTTTCAAATGCTTCAACTCCTCTTCCACCCTAGAGGTCATATCGTCACATTTGTCTTTGGGTGTATGATTAATTACGAGTTTATTAATTTTAGACTTCTCGTTCGCGTTGTTCCGCTGCTCCTGCATCATGAAACATTGCCAGTTGTGCGGCTTGGACGCTTCAGGACGTAAAGCTCCGCATTTGTAAATGGAACGTTTTTCGACCGCTTTAGACGCAAGGGGTCTTTTCGGAACGGGGCTTCTTCCTCGGAGAGAAGAACAACCGCTTTTCAAGCTACCACGACAAGGGCTTGTCGAACGTTCACCGACGTTTTTATCTCGACACGGACTCTTTTCAGTTTTTAAATTACTCTCTTTAAGAATTTTCCTTATAGTCGCTTGCGGAGAAGCCCCTTTTTTAATTTCGCTTAATTCCATTTTCTCTTTTGAAGTCTCTAAATTTCTCAAACCAGGTTTAACGTTTTTCAAGTTCGATTTTTCAGACATTTTCAAACCCGATTTGTCCGAAGCATCTTTGAAGTTTGAATTTTTAGATGAAAGCTCAGTGTTGAGAGTGCTTTTGAGATAAGACGTCATAGAAGTCGACAAATGAATTTCTTCTTTATGGGTCATCAGTCGGTCGAGGTCGTCTTTAAAATTTTTACTAGTATTTGCGACGATTATTCCGGAAGTCTGAATCCCTTTGGCGTCTGTCATCAGGCGAACAGTTTCAGTTTCTTTAGACACTTTTCCCAAATTTTTGGCCTCTTCTTTTCTAAATTTTTGATTATCATGAAAAACGAAAGTTGTGTAGTCGTTGATCGCTTTTCCTAAAAATTCTTTTTTGGAAGGTTTTACGTCTATGGAGAGGTCCTTCTTTTTGGTTCGTTTCATGCAGCTTTTTAATAAAAATGAAGTATTTGTCTGACATGATGTTTCAACTTTTGGTCTTGGCCGTGCGCTTACGATTTTGGTGTGCTTAGTTTTCTGGGAGAAATGACGTTGAATGCGTTTTCGCCCTTTTCAGTCGACGCACCTTGTTTTTCGAAGACGCCCAAAACGTGTGAAACTTCGGACCATCATCTTTTCCACTGGAATCTCTCATTTGGATTATTTTCAAGACCGGCTTTACTTCTTCTTTGGGAGTTTCATTCGTCATCACACATGCTGATTTCTGTTCAGTTTTTTTCTACAGCATCGTTTTTCTTTTTGTTGGGATGAAGGCTAGAATAGACAGAAGGGATTCGCGAAGGAGGACTTTGCCTGTTTGGTGGGGAGACCGGATAGTAATAAGGAGGTGGAGGACGATAAATCGGTTCGGAATAATTATAACCATCAGCGCCGTTATAAGATTCCACGAAGCTTCTGACAACTCCAAGAGGATAACCATCGTTCGTTATAGTCTTATAGTACTCCGATCTCCTCTCTTCTAAAATTTGAGGTCTCACATCAGTTTTGTAAGGTCGAAACTCGTTTCTGTAAGGATCCTTAGGGTAAGGATAGGATTTCTTTCTATCGGTTCTTTTTCGTAATATTGGAACGTTCCGGTTCATAGGGCCTTGGCGACATTCGTCTGTTTTCGCGATTTCTTTAACCTCGGGGCGGTTGATTCGTCGATACATATCAGAACTGACGCTTCGGTTTTCAACGTCATATTCCGGATTTACGTAGACGTATTCCTTTTGGTGATATCCTGGTTTCGGAACTTCTTCTCTGTAGTAAGCGCCTGGCGGAGGACGACGCTGATAGATATCGCGAGGGTAAAAATCTTGTCTTTCGTACGCCATCGGTGGAGGAGGTGGATAATGACTTCTCCGAAGATCTTCTTCGTACGCCATTTCTAAAAAAAAAGAAATTAATCAAGCATGATCAACATTTATACCCTTGATTTCCGCAGAAAGCTTAGGCCAAATAAATATTCAAATATTGTGGTGTTTATATTTCATGGTAACTAAAATACACACATGTTTTTTTTTGTAGAAATTAAAACATCCCTCAAATCATGTTTGGTTACCTGAAATTCTGAGCTTATGTTACACAAACAATTACTTTACCGTCGAAAAAAAAAATTTAGTTTTAGAAGCCTGTAAATTTGGAAAGTGGCAGAAAGAAATGGCTAATCTCCCCTGATATAACGGGCCTTATCTACCCTCTGGGAAAAACTGAAACCTCTGAGGGACATTCTAGGTTTATCTCGTGGTGCGAAACGTTAAAATTAACAGGATCACTAAAAGTTATATTGGGTCGGCGATAAACAAGAAGCCTTAATGCAACCCGAATGCTTTTTAAGAATTAAAAATCGTAAAATGTTTGATACCCGTTTATTCGTTTTATAAATAAATAAAAAATCTGAGATGAATAATACGTGAAAAGGTTTTAAAAGTTTATCGGATACATAATACAGTTTTAATTAAAAAGTTTGTCAGGATATAAAAAAAAGGAAGCACAAGGAAGAGTCAGTTTGAGGAACAGTTGGTTTTCGAATGGTGTTTACTTGTAACCGAGTTGATCCGAGCGTATCATTAAATCCCAGGCAGTGTTGTATGGTTTTCAGTCTCCCTTTTCACTTACGATGTCGCGGAGGCTTTCAGAGACTTCTGCCCGCTGGATAGGAAGCGAAGAGGGGGGTTTTCCCTTATAAGAGGATTACTTTCAACTGTCCTTTGCTCCATGTAGATTGAACGCAATCTACACTTATCCGAAAATGAAGGAAATGAAATATTTTCGTTGCACGTTTTAAATGTTCCTCAAATAGGGTAAAAAGCAGAGGGGAGAATATCGGTATGTTACGCACGCAGGTTCAACACGGTGACATGAATCCGAGATGATGAGATTTGTCATATACTTTGGACAGATGGATTTTTTACCTTTTTTTGTTTATCATCGTCTGAAATTCCCGGTGGAAAAATTATTGAGACCGCCATCACGGATGCTTTTAGCTCACAGGACTTCGATTTTAAATATATCTTTGATCAATTACTTGACTAGCAATCATTTCATCACCATCAGAAACTAGAATGGTTTTCAGAGAAAAAAGTCCAGTTTGAAGTTGGTGTAGTTTTTGAAAAGGATTTCGATTCATTTTGGGTTTGTTGAGTATGTCCATTATTTTGGGCGTATTTACCCCAATTGACGTTAACGCGCAATAAACGTTTAAGTGGCTCTCCTGTGTTAATAGTAATAAAGTTACCCCTGTCGAGTGCCCGAGACACACATAGATCTAACAGGGACGTGCGCAATTCTCCCTAATTGTTCGAAAGCCCCTTCCTAGGCCCGTCGGGGTTAAACCGGTATAAATCAGGAAACTCGAGGCCTTAACCTCCCTCCGCTCTTCCCGATCCGGGTCGTCAAATGCATGCCTCCCCGTTGCTTTTAATTGCCCTCCAGTATGTGCGAAGCTTCGGACCTTTACAAAATTCTCTCGTGATTGTCTATAGCGGGAGAACAGCCGTCCTTTTATTGTACTTCAAACGATACCCTCCATTCTACTATTTTATAATTACTTAACACAACGCCGATCCTTAAACACAGCACCAATTTTCGAAATAAATTTATTTAATTTTCAAGTCTGGATATCATTAGATTTCGAATGCGACTCCAACGGCTTCATTTTGTTTCTGCTCATAAACGTAAAACCGTTACCGTTTTAAGGTTCTATTTTATTTACAGCTTTTATATCCTTTTTATACTAGCATTTTAACGTGGATTGTTTAGAATTTGAACTTTTATTTTAAACAATATTGGAGTATAAAAGGTTTCAAAACCTTGGCCTATTCTAACCGATCCGAATTCAGTTTAAACTAGTCGAAAGGCATCTTAATCACTAACCACATCTCAACTATTTGAATATTTCCTTAGCTCAATTTAAATGTCATTTGCATACATCATTCAGTTTAACAGTGATAGTGCCTCGAGTATTCATTGATAGAACATCCGCAGAAACATCATTAATAGGTTGTCACATGTTCAACGATCAGCTGAACGTTAGAAATTAGAAATAGTTTTATTTAAAAAAAATGCCTCGGTTTGAATGTAAAGGGAACCATGATTGCGTCGCTGCTGCCGAGAAAGCGAGAACTGCTGATGTCCTTCACGCGCAAAACCCTCAGAAAGTCGAGAAATTAAAACTGCCCAAAACTTGCATCAAGTCGGAAAGACGTCTTTCGTTTTCAGCATCTTCAATGTCTTCGTCTTCTTCAAGCAGTTCAGATGAAGATGATGCGAGTCCAAGGCAACGCGTTCAATATTCGTCCGGAGGGTTTTCAGATTTTGCATTCGAAATATTAAAGCGAGTTCTTTTGGGAGACGTGAGATCGAATTAACGGAGCAAGAGTTACCTGGGATATCGGCTTTAAGGGATAAAATATTCGATAGGCCGTTGGTCGGAGCGAAAATCGTCGGATGCACTCATATCAATTGCCAAACTGCAGTTTTGATAGAAACTCTCGTTTATTTAGGAGCTGAGGTAAGATGGTGTGCTTGTAACGTTAACTCAACTCAGAACGACATCGCAGCAGCATTGGCAGAAGCGAAAGTCCCCGTTTTTGCATGGAAAGGGGAGACACTTGACGACTACTGGTGGTGTATTGATCAATGCATCGATGCTCCGAACTGGAAGCCGAATTTGATCATCGACAGCGGTGGCGACGCTTCTCACAGGATGCATAAAAAGTATCCAGAAATGTTCAAATGCTTGAGAGGTATTGTCGAAGAAATGGCGACTGGTGTTCACCGTCTCGTTTACCTTCTAGAAAAAAACGAGTTGTTCGTTCCAGCTTTCGATTTAAGCGATTCAGTACCCAAGAACAAATTTGACACACTTTACAACTGTCGGGAAACAATGTTGGATTGTCTTAAAAGATGTACTGATTTAATGCTGGGAGGTAAACAGGTCGTAATTTGCGGTTATGGGGAAGTCGGAAAAGGGTGCAGTCAAGCGCTTAAAGGAATGTCGTGCATTGTCTACATTACGGAGATCGACCCGATTTGTGCTCTTCAAGCGGCGATGGACGGTTTTCGAGTCGTACATTTAAGCGATGTCCTCCGAGACGTCGATATCGTCATAACAGCTACAGGAAACAAACATGTCGTAACCAGAGAACATATGGAAAAAATGAAAAACGGCTGCATCGTTTGCAACATGGGCCACTCCGATATCGAAATAGACGTCGCTGCTTTACAAACTCCGGATCTTATCTGGGAAAAAGTGAGGTCCAAAGTTGACAACATTATTTGGCCGAGTGGTAAAAGAATCGTTCTTTTGGCGGAAGGGAAGATGGTTAACATGTCCTGTTCTGAAATCCCTTCATTTATGGCTTCCATAACGTCGACCACTCAGGCACTCGCAATAATCGAACTTTTTAAACAGCCCGCTTCGAAATTTCACGCAGAAGTCTACACTCTTCCGAAAAAAATCGACGAACTCGTCGCGAGTCTTCACCTTGGTACGTTCGGTGCCAAATTAACAGTTCTCACAGACCAGCAGGCGAAATACATGGTGTCTAAATCCGGACCTTTCAAACCTGAACATTATCGCTACTAAATTTTTTTTTTTATTAAAAATCATATTTTTGTTTAAACTTTCTTTGAATTCGAAAAAATAAAGTAACGGTGACATGTTGTTTCATTTCCTGAGCTCTTGAAGAAGGTTTAAGCTTAACTTGTCCAATAAATAATGTCCTCTCTCTGAAATATGACAGTGCGTGACTTTCCGTCGTAGGTATCACCGTAATCTCCTCAAAAAAATCTCTGAAACCGTGAAGTCTATTTAATTTTAGAATTTTATTCTTTGAGACATAGATTAATCAGTAGCATATTTATGAAGGACTTAAGATAAAGTTTAACTGCGTTAATTAACTTCCTTAAAGAAGTTATTGGGCGTCGCGGTGGCCGCGCGTGTTAAGGCGTTAATCCCAAACATTGCGATACGGCGTTCATCAATGGGGTCCAGGGTTCAAAGCGGGCGGTCCCCAAATTGAACCCAATGTACCTAAATGAACTTTTCCGACGGAAAACACCACTGACGCGAGGGTGATATAACCTGAGTAGTTAAAAACCCTCGTAAAATAAATTTAAAAAAAAAAAAAAAAAAAAAAAAAAAGTTATTGTGATACCCTCCACGTCGGGTTTTTAGGGAAGGGTCATCCAGACCCGGATGGCCAAATCGAATATTGATCTTTATCGATCTCAACTTTGTCTGTGGTTCCGGCCGGCCGTCCGCCCGTCCGCCCGTCTGGCCGTAGCATTTATTTCCAGAACACTTAACGGCCACAGTTTTCAACCGATTTTTATCAAATTTTCTTTAATCGGTGAACAAGAAACTAGAGGGCGATTTTGGAATTTCGAAAAAAAGGCGGAGATATTATGTCTGCTTAAAATTTTAAAAAATTGGTGCGATTTTCACCATATTTTTATTAATTACTCCTTATATTTTTTACGAATTTTATGAGTAAAAAATGATAATATTCATTTTTCATCATTTTAGTAGGGAGAAATTTCATACTTCCACGCCTTACGAGAGGGCCCTCTCTTGGGCAACAATCCCATTATTTCTTCCTAGATACCTGGAAAAAATTCGAAAAAAAAAAAAGATCTTCAAAAATTTTTCGGAAAAAAACCGCAAATTTAAAAAAGAAAACTTGGAAAATTTTTCGAAAGAAAAACTTAAAAAATTGTTTGAAAAAAACTTCCCCCTTCGTTATACTTCCCCTCCCTTATACTTCCCCTCCGTTATACTTCTCCCTCCTATATTTTTACTTCTCTTTAAGGAAGTTTTCGTTGGAAGCTCTTCAAACCAGTACTTTTTCCACGGCGTTCTCTTAGTCTTCCAGATTCCACTCTTTTTACCTAAAGTTAGGGCGTTTTTCAGGTTTTTTGGTCAGAAACTATGAATCTTTTCAATCTATTTTTCCTGCGCACCTAATTTGCGGGCTTTTGAAACCGTTTCAACCAATTTTCGACCGTTTTTCTAGATCCGCGGATGAAAAAAAGCGGAAAAAGTGGAAAAAGCGTTTTCCAAGGTTCTTCGGCCAAGCAATTCCTATTTTATCGAATAGAAACTTCCATCAATTTGCCGCTTGTTATTTAATTAGTTTCTTGGCTAGGCGTAAATCAAAGAGCAATTAGCTATTGCGTCGTCAGGAACTGGTTTTCTTGCTAAATAGCCCATAAACGTTGCGAAGGTAAGTCCTGAAAGTGCAAAAGGGACCTAGATTCTCCTGGGTACTCGAGAATGCCTTTCTGATTAACATATAGATTGACCTTTCTATCAGTCCCAATCTCCCCTCATAGCTCCCGACTTCTTTTTACCTACTTCCCATTCTGACTTTGATTTAAGCCATCTTCTGTACCCAAATTAAGTACAACAATAAATATTAAAAATTCCATTAGCCGGATCAATATTAAAATTTCGTTTTACGTAATACCTGAGACCTATTTCTATAATGTACCGTGGGAGAGAGATGGGAATACCGTTCAATTAGGCCCTGAGTGTATAATAGGGAAGAAGAAGCTGGACACAAAAGACAGGGCAGAGGCTCCATTATAAAGACACCATTGTCACCGGCCTGATTTAATTAACAATTTATCTGCACTTCCCTCTAGAGAGTCACCTTACCGACCGAAATAGCCACAACTTGCTCGTTTCTTAATTTTTTTTATAAATCTCGAAATAAATTTAATTAATAAAAACTTCAAGATAAGAAAGGGTGGTTGTAAATAACATCCGAGAGCTAACACGTTAGGAAGGAAGAGCCACCTCTGGGGATCCCATCACTGGAGGACTTAGTCGGACTTATTTAGGTCTTACTGTTTCAAAAAGAGCAACGCTCTTACCCAAGAAGCTTCCAGTATATCAGGCCCTTTCTTTTAAAAAAACGTTCATTTAGTTAAATCCCCGTGTATTGTTTTAATTAATCCATTAGGCAATCACTTAAGTAATTACAAACATCGATTAACAGATAAATACCGTTTATAGCCAAAATAATTAATTATTTTATTAAATAAAAACGGGTATTTTTCCTTCAATATAGCAAGATCGCGAGCTATGCGAGGCACTCGGAGGGTCGAACTGAAAAAATCTCTTTTCGTCTCATAAGAAATACGATTTTGAAAAGGAACATAATTCTGCCAAGCAAGAAGGCTCAAGAATGTCTTAATTATTTAAAAAAATGAAATTTTCGTATGCTTTAAATATAGATAAATAAAATTTTGTTAAAATTCTCAATAAAAAGGGGGAAGAGTCTTTGAGCAGTTTGGCCGTGGGAAATGCCCTTGAACTCAAAAACAGTAGAGGTATCAAAATAACATTCAGATTTCGTTTTGAAAGGTGAAAATAGTGTGTCTGACCCCATTTCGGACTATTAACTTGTCTAATTGTCTTGTAGCGGTCACCGCTATAAATCACATCCAAGCCTCCCCTAGCACTCGTCATTTTCAGGCGGCCAATTCCGACCCTCCGACCTCTGGTCCCTTCCACAAATAATTATAAAAATAAGTAGTGAATCAATATTTAAAACAAAAGGAGGGAGAAAATAACCATAAACATATTTCTCAATTAAAAAGTGGGTTAATTATAAAAGAATAAAATAAAAAAGAAACTTCAAGTTCAAAAGAAGGCTTCCTTTTTTCTTCTTAGACTTTCATTATATTAGAAATGATTTTAACTTTATTCCTCTTGCAACTTAAAAAGTATCTCGCCTTTTATTATTTTTCTCTAAAAGCCTCCTCTAATTTTGTTTTTAATAATATTTTTTGTTATAAATGTCTCAGTAGCGGTTGGGTTAGCGCCTCACCTATTGAGTAATGTATGAAAAGAAGTAAAATAAAAGAAGTGAGGTATTTAATGAGCCATACCTCAGACGTCCTCTTTTCTGAGTCACTATTATACCCTTTTCTTCTTGACTGAAGAGAGGGGTGAAAATAGTGGAAGGAAAAAGACGCGGCTGACGAAGATCCGACGAGGGGTAAAAAACTCGGTGGCCTTTGAGAGTAATGAGGGACCGGAACCTGGATCTCTCCCCGTTCCCACTTCCGGCGCCTAGCTCTACCCTTCCCTCGAACCTCTTTTAATTTGTGCAAACGAGCATGGATCGTGCCAGGGGCAATGCCTGCATTGTCCAAAACCGCCTCCCCTTTGTCTACTCGGAGACAAACCCATTTTCACCTTTTCCCATATCACCCCGACATATTTTTCAAAAAAGCACGTGAGGCGTTAAATTTATAACGATTTCTTTTTATAAAAAAAAATTGACCTCATTTTAATATCCTAAACAATTAAAAACCCATAAAGTGTTTTAATTTGGCGTCATCAGGCTTGGGAGGAAAAAAGGAAAGATAAAAACTTTCGGAAAAAAAAGGTCGCGTAATCAAAAAGCGATGCGGGGAGGTGACGATTTAATACAAACGGCGATTGTCAGCCGATACGAGATTTGCGACCACATGTTGCCCCTCATACAGATGACGCTTTGCCTCATTCAAATCCACTTGGATAATAAATTGAGCCCCGAGCGCTTTAGGGTATGAGATAAGGCTGTTTGTCCGCCGTCGATCACATATCTCTCTGTTGGTAAAACGATATTACGAATAATCCGGTTTAGCAGTGCACCGATAATACTCTTCCCCACCGGCAGATGACCCAGTTGATCCCGTTTCGCTTTGATATTTCCGTTAAACAGGATTTTTTTCCCCATATTTGTATTTACATCCCAAGCCAATTCGTTTTTCTAAGTCACAAACAGCATTCACCTTTTTTCAGCAGAATAAAATACCGTAAAAACCGCCCGGATACTAGAAAAAGCCCCTTATAAAATAAAATGTCCTGGTATTCTCCGGTGTTCCTCTCGTTCTTGAAGGCCTTAAACCCCAAATTATCAGATTTCCGAAAGTTTTTCTCAGTCATTACGCCAAAAAAACCCATGTGTGGTCCTCAGTTTTTGAGCCGAAAAGGCACAAAATTTTATGGCGTTTTCCACAAAATAGCGAGGAAGCTTGCAAAAATCAAGTGAAAAAAACCGGAAAATTTTTCGTAAAAAAAAAGGAAAACCCGGAAAATTTTTCGAAAAAACCGAAACTTTTCAAAAACTTGGAAAATTTTCGAAAAAAAACCGGAAAATTTTTCGAAAAAAAAACCGGAAAATTTTTCGAAAAAAAAACCCGGAAAATTTTTCGTAAAAAAAGGAAAGCCCGGATAATTTTTCGAAAAAACCGAAACTTTTCAAAAACTTGGAAAATTTTTCGAAAAAAAAAAACCGGAAAATTTTTCGAAAAAAAACCAGAAAATTTTTCGTAAAAAAAAAGAAAACCCGGAAAATTTTTCGAAAAAAAACTTCCCCCTCCCTTATTCTCTCCCTCCTTTATACTTTCATTCCCTTATACTTCCCCCTCTGTTATACTTCCCCTCCCATATACTTCCCCCTCCGTTATACTTTCCCTCCTATATACTACCCTCCAATATACTTCGCCCTCCAATGTACTTCCCCCTCCTATATTGTTACTTCTCTTTAAGCAAGTTTTCGTTGGAAGCTCTTCAAACCAGTACTTTTTTACGTTACACTCTTCTACAATTTCTCCCGACATCCCTTTAAGATATTGTTTTTATTGTATTAATTGAAATTGAAACATTCCTATTTTAGTGATATCAATGATAGTAAATTCAGTGTTTTAGGTATCGACGACTCGAAACCTCCGGAGGGGAGAAAGGGCCCTTTCTGAACATTACACGTGTGACCAAGCTCGTAATGTTTGTGCACCTGGTACTTAACTGCCCCTGCATTAGATTTATAAAGGAAAAGAGAGAAAACAGAAAGAAATCCGTATATGAACTAACATAATTTTTTTAAGAGCTAATAAAAGCAATGGGCTTATTTTTTGTACGGAATGTTTATTTCTGCGCTCTACTCTTTATTTTTGTTTCCACATTGGCTCTTTTCCCAGCCGGGAGGAACCTCACATGGTTTAGAGTGGAATGAAACGTTTTGTAAAAATGTGGGAATATTTCGGTCCTCTGTTATCATGTGAGTATGGCTTTAAAATCTCATTGCACATTTAACAGCTGTCAATATTTAAAGTAAATTTTTTGTAAATTATTTAAAAGTCGTTAAGAGGGTTTTGACATTTTCGACTGGATGTAGCCTAAGAAAAAGCAAAGTTCACTTAAGAGTTTCTTTGTTCGGGACTTTCCAAGAATGATCTCAAAATGGCCAAACTCGACGAATCTTCTTTAAAAGGAATAATTACAGAATTAAACCCTGTGTTCTCGTTCCTTCATCCCCCTTCCTTTAACAGAAGAGTCGAGGAGGGCCCGAACCCCTTTCAGTTCAAATACAATTTGGTTTTTTGAAGGCAGTAGACTAAAACAAACATTCCCTCTTTATCGACTGCCCAGTTCAACTCACCCTCCGAAACGGAAAACTCGCTCCTTTTCTGCCCTTTTAATACGAGTTCCGTAACAAATTAAATTGTTCCGCCAGTTTTCTCCAGACAAGGGTCCACCTCTTTTTCTCCTTATTAATTAAAACGGAATATTTCATTTTTCCGCCTTTTAAGACGCTCGACGTCCCGAGGGAAGACTTCTTAAGAATTCTTGCGGAGGAATTATTACATTCCATAACAAAAACTGATCGTTGAACTTAAACAGGTATGCTTTTGAATGGCCCAAAAGCGTCTTCAAGTCAACTTGGCATTCCGAATCTGAAATTTTATTAGTCAGGTTGGGAGTTCGGAACATGAAAAGTGACCCTCAACTGAAGGATTCCCCCATGCAAGTAAACTTCTAAAATCTCTGCACGTTCTGAGACCTTGAATATGCCGAGAATCGAACCCACGACCTTTTACTAGCTACCGTGGGAGAAGACCGCTTCCTCAACACCGTCGGTCTTTCAGAACGTCTGGAATTTTTTAAAGAATTTTTTTGTCGTCTGAGGGATGACTCTCATCATTATTTCCACCCGTAGTCTCCCGGATTGAAATAAAAAGAAAACAGTCTATTCTTTATTGATTATCCAAAAAAATTTTTTCTTACACCGTTTTCCACTTACAGCTCTCATTTCCTATCTCAACGGGAAAGTTGTTTGAACAAACTTTGATTGTATTCTAACCTTGACAATGTGTTTCTTTAAACAAAATTTTAATATCGCCCCAACACCTATAGCCGCTGATAAGTTTAAAACTGGATCTATTTGCCTAGAAAACTCAAATATTTAGTTTCATTTTATGATTGCACTCGTAGGTGTAGATCAACTTTCAGGGGGCTGACGATAGTAGGATGCAACTTAAATATTTTTTAGGACTTCCCCCACCCCAACTGATTACGGACAGTTTTGACTTAAGTCCCTACTTGTAAACGACAGAAGCAATACTATTAAACCCTAATTAAACAAGAAAAAGTTTTATTTTAATGAAGTTCCTTCGATGCGTTCTAAAAAGAAGCGGAAGTATTAATTAGAAAACCAAATTAACTGCAAACTCATTACGAAAGAATTACTTCCGAACTATGTCTTTTCAATTGAGTTGAGAATAATGAGAAAGTGATCGGTATTTTTTTGAATCAGAAAGGGCAATTCCTTTTTTTTTTAAAAAAAGGGGGGAATGAAGTTGAAGCGAGTTGAGAAGGATTTGTGGAGAATTATTGCTAATTGCCGACGGAAGACGAGGTTTCTCGACCCACCCTCAACCCCAACCCGCCTTCTCGGCCGACCCAATGGAGCTCGGCAGGACTAAATGTAAATAGAATATAGCCAAACACTCGGAGAGGCTTCCAGCCTCCCCCAGTCCGCTTCACCCTCCGGGTTACAGCCGAGATAAGGACAAGTTTTAATTAAAGCGAACGCCCTCTGCTCAGGCTCAAGTGTAGTAGAGCCAGCTGCGCCATTCCCATACAATCCTTTCCGGTTTGTTGGACCCCCTCAGACCAGTCTTATTCCCAAAACAACACAAATAAAATTATTAAATCTCTTTTTAAGTGTTAGAACGTCTCCCGCGAATTGCACCTGTATGAATATGGAATTTTTCCTCTTCATGGATGGAATATTTTGAAAAGTCCTTTGTACGTTTATCTGAAGGATCCCCCAGATGGATTAGATGAAGGGGAAGCTTCTAGGACTTCGGGGAACACATAAATGCAATTTCAATCTCCTGTATTATTCCGAGCCCACACCTATCAACTTAACAGCTTAACTCCGACCAAGTTTAGTAACAACTGCTTTAAAGTCAATGCCGTTAGTACCTATTATTCTGTAAACAGCTAAGTAAATAATATTGTTGTTAAGCCCATTAGAAATAAGTTTTTATGATAAATGTCTTAAGAGGTACCAATCAGCCTGAAAATTGCCTCTCTGTTCTATTCAGTTAAAAAAAAAGTAGTGGTTTGAAGAGCTTCCAACGAAAACTTCCTTAAAGAGAAGTAACATATAGGAGGGGAAGTATAACGGAGGGGGAAGTATAAGGGAACGAAAGTATAACGAAGGGGAAGTATATGGGAGGGGAAGTATAACTGAGGGGGAAGTATAAGGAACGAAAGTAAGGGGGGATAGTTTTTTTTTCTGAAAAATGTTCTACGACCTTTTTTTTTCGATAGTTTTTGTCAAGGTAGAAATAATGGGCTTTTTGGCCTACGGATGTGCCACTCGTAATGGGTAGAAGTATGAAATTTTAGAGAAGTAACAATATAGGAGGGGGAAGTATATGGGAGGGGGAAGTATAACGGAGGGGAAAGTATATGAGAGGGAAGTATATGGGAGGGGAAGTATACGGAGTTAGAAGTATATGGAGGTGAAGTATACGGAGGGGAAGTATAAGGGAACGAAAGTATAACGGAGGAGGATGTATAAGGGAGGGAAATAAAGGAGAATTTTCCAAGTTAGTTTTTTCGAAAAATTTTCCCAGTTTTGTTTTTTTTCCCAAAATTGTCCGAGTTTTTTTTTGTAAAAAAATTTCTGTTTTTTTTTTTTTTTTTAATTTTCCGAGTTTTTTTAAATTTCCGGGTTTTCTTTTTCGCGCTTTTTTTTTTTTTTTTTTTTTTTTTTGAAAAATTTTCCGGGGTTTTTTTCCGAAAATTTTCAGGGTTTTCTTGTTTAAATTTGCGCTTTTTTTTTTCTGAAAAATGTTCTACGATCTTTTTTTTTCGATAATTTTTTAATTGTCAAGGTAGAAATAATGGGCTCTTTGGCCTACGGATGTGCCTCTCGTATTGGGTAGGAGAATGGAATTCTCCCTACTAAAAAAAATAATAATTAAAAGTCCCCTCCCCAAAACCCGACGTGGATAGTATCACAATAACTTCGTTAAGGAAGTTAAATCTTTCCGACGAATTTGTGTGTTTTTTTTGGAGAGTTTGAAAAATTGCTTTGATTCGCTTTCTAGGCTAAATGGCAACTCCACCTCGTCCCAATCCCTCTGTGACCTCATTGAATAATTTAATTCTTCACGTTTCTATGATAGAAAATAGAGAGTTTCAGGGAATCGTAATTCCGAGTCCCGACTCCGACTCACCAAACGGGAAAGGTCTTCTCGTAGAGGCTATAAGAGTTTCAGGAAGTCGTTCCGACTCAGTTCCGACTCAGTTAGTTCACAATATTCTCACTACAGCAAATTCATGAATCGAACTATAAAACAGAGTTTCAGGAAGTCGTTCCGACTCAGTTCCGACTCAGTTAGTTCAAATTCTCACAGCAAATTCATGAATCGAACTTAGGTACCTTTATTTCTTCGACTTTAGCCAATGCTGTTGAAAAAACTCCCAGGGCTCCTCGTTGGATTTGAAATTGTGAAAACAACAAAAAACAAACCGAAACTAAACGATATTGGATTTGAAATCGTAAAACAACACAAAAAACAACCTGAAAATAGACGAAATTGTATCTGAAATCGTGAAACAACAAAAAACAACCCGAAAATAAACAAAATTGTATTTGAAATCGTAAAAACAACAAAAAACATGAACCCGATACTAGAAGAGATAACGAAATAACCTTCGTAAAATATAACCTTACGTTTACTCGGAATCGGGATTTGAGTCGTTCCGGTATACGACCCAGCCGAGGGTCGTATTACGATTACGACTGGCGGCTCGAGTCGTATGACCTTGAGCGAGTCGGAGTCGGGACTCGGAATTACGATTCCCTGAAACTCTCTAATGACTTCAAAAGAGACAAAGTTCAGAAGTGGGAAGGCTTGACCCGAAAATAGTCCGTTCTTTGGGATTCATCAACTACTGCTCATTTTTGAACGGAATAATTTTGAATTGTTATAAATGTCTTACTCAATTTATTTTGACCTTATTTTAGTAGGTACTTCAAGAAATCAATCGTTTTCGCAAAAAAAACGTTTGGAAGGAGGTAAAAAAAATGAATTAGCATAACCAGCCATTTTGCTTTTGACATGTTGGGTTAGGAAGTAATTTATTTTTTATGCCTCTCAACCATTGAAAGTGGACAAATAAACTCTGGCTTTCTCGCTGTTCTACCACGGAAAGTTGTTGGCTGGCTCGCATCCAAAGTCTAGGCGCGTTATTGCCGAGGTCTGCCAATCCTTTGGACACTCGACACGACCTCAACTGTCTTACTTCTTTCCCCTTTCCCACATAATCGCATGATGATTTGCATATGAAAATTTATTTTTAATATTTGGAGCAAGGCATTTCTTTTTACAAAATTAGATTGTTAAGTTTAATGATAATGCCGGATTACAGTAGGTATATTGGTTTATTAATTTATGATTAAATTTAAACGTCTTTTCTCCTTTTAAATGAAAATATGATGTAAGTCAAATTAAAGACTGTTATCGGATTATCCAGATATTGCATTCGGGTAAAGGGAAACTACAGGTTTAACCTAACTAATCCCATCTAAAGCTCTTTGTACTGTCGGAATGAGATTCACTCAGCTCGCACATCCCGTTAAGGATAGTCTCCGCGAGTCATGAACATGTTAAATCGCTTTTTAACTCAACGACGGGTGGAAGAGAGAGTCTCAGAAGACGGCATCTCCTCGCCGGCGCTCAGGTGGCTCTCGCTGATTAGTTTCACAACACCCCGGCCCCTCCTTGGCCCTCCTTTCTTCATCCGCCCGCCTAACGTCGCATCCCGTCTCTTCCTTATTTCCAATCTCATCTAACACCACTCACTTTACCTTATTCACCTTGTATCAACTTCTTCATTCCGTTAATTAAACCCTCTTCTTGTTGTTAATAGAAAGCCAAATATTTATGAAACAATTAAATCATTTTCTGAACTTAGCAGACTCGAAATTTGGTAGCGGCTGTTGATGGCTTCCCCAAAAAAATTGCAAACTCATTTATAAAGCAAAAGTTCTCCTCTCCTTGTTTTGCCTCTGTTTTTCGGTCACCAAGCTCTCATTTCGGAAGAAGATACACATAACTTTTCGGATTTTGGGCGTTTGTTGTAAAAAACACGTGTTTTCCACGTGATTACAAGGATGCTTCTTGCATTGCCTCGATTTTTTGGCCCAGAATACACCTTTCCCTCCTGTTTTCCCTCTGTTTTTCGGTCACCAAGCTCCCATTTCGGAAGAACATAATTTTTTCGGATTTTGGGCGTTTGTTGTCGAAAAACACGTGTTTTCCACGTGTTTACAATGATGCTTCTTTTTTAACTTCCTTAAAGAAGTTATTGTGATACCCTCCATGTCGGGTTTTTGGGGAGGGGTCTTCCGGGGTCCGGAGAGTAAAATCGAATATTGATCTTTACCGATCTCAGTTTTGTCTGTGGTTCCGGCCGGCCGGCCGTCCGGCACTCCGTAGCATTTTTTTCCGGAACACTTTACGGCCACAGTTTTCATCCGATTTTCACCAAATTTTTACACAAATTTCTTTAGCCGGTGAAGAAGAATATGACGAGGGCGATTTTGAATTTCGAAAAAATGGCGGAGATATGTCTTTGAAATTTTAAAAAATTCGCTGCGGCCGAACCGTTAATCCGATTTTCACCAAATTTTCACCAATTACTCCTATATTTTTTAAGAATTTTGGTGCAAAAAAATTGCCACTTTTTAATCATTAATTTTTTTTAGTAAGGAGAAATTTCGTACTTCTACCCTTTACGAGAGGCACATCCCTAGGCCAAAGAGCACATTATTTCTACCTTGAGACTTAAAAAATTTTTCGAAAAAAAGAACTTAGAAAATTTTTCGAAAAAAAAAAAGAAGAAGAAGAAAAAGAAAGAAAAAACCCGGAAAATTTTTCGAAAAAAAAAATTTTTTTGACAAAAAAACTTAGAAAATTTTCGAAAAAAAAAAAACCGGAAAATTTTTCGCAAAAAACAAACTTGCAAAATTGTCCTTTATACTTTCCCTCCCTACTAAATCCCCTTCCTTTATACTTCCCCCTCCATTATACTTCCCCCTCAGTTATACTTCCCCCTCCGTTATACTTCCCCCTCCGTTATACTTCCCCCTCCCATATACTTCCCCTCCCATATACTTCCCACTACGTTTTATACGAGATTTTTTAACCCGCCAAAAGGAGCTTATCAAAGTCGGTTCAGAAGAAGAATTATTACTTAAAAAAAGAATGGAATCGTTTTTTAAAGGTCTAAAACTTTGGTATCACTTTGCGGACCTAAATCCAGCTAAAAATACTCAAAGTTGATTAACGAGATAAAGTTTGATAGATCGATTAAGATGAGGAACGGCTCAAATGTCCGGCTGGATTGATAAGGATTGATAAGAGGAAAACCCCAGAGGGGCAGGTGCATCCCTTAATTTCATTACGTTCGCCTGTCCCATCAATCCGAAAGTAGCCATTTGTCAACCAAGAAACCATTCCCTCCTGTATTCACCTCCTAAAATAACGGTTTGAATATAAAAAAATGACATTATCGTTTAATGTGTTAATCCTTAACGTCCTCGAGGTCGTAAAAGACAGACTATTAGATTTCTTGAGGGAACCACCTGTGGGATGGTCCCTTGAGATATGAAGTGGTTACAAAAGCTCGAACCTGTTGATAATTCTCAAACTATCTCGTTTATCATTTAAACCCCAGGAAAAGCATAAGAAGATATACATGAAACAATCATCACGGCTTAATCACAATGGACAAAACCACTGATTCCTGTATAATTACACGATGATGAACACAGGCGTACTTGATATCAGTGTAATTACTACCTCAAAGCTATTAGCCTTCCCTGGTCATAATTATTATCCTATATTGTCCGGCAATATAAACAATTAATAATCATTATCATAAAAAGCTGAGGGAGTATAATAAATAGATGTAGTTTTACGATAAAATGGTTTTTGTTAGGAGAAAAAAGGTGAGGGCCGACATAGGAAAGGAAGCTTATCACCGTTGAACCTCCCCCTTTAGCCTGAAACCCCTCGAGTCCACGGCCCTCCACACCAGACAAATTACTTATTTTCCGGTTAGCTAACTTCTTTATTCACTCAACCTTCCACCCTCCAACCTCAATCGTGGATCAAACTCAGACCACTTTCCCGCTATTTTCAGAGAAAAAAAAACTAGCCATTTTTAATTTTTTTTCTCCCTGCGTTTTTTGTGTGAGAATAATAAAGAAAATGAGAAAATTCCTCTTTCTCATGTGTTCGTTGTTTTAGTTAGGCGAAATAGAAAATCTGACTTTTTAGAATTCCGCCTTTCAGAGATTTTTTTCAAAGCGAACTAGCCATTTTTAATTTTTTTCTCCCTGCGTTTTTGTGTGAGAATAATAAAGAAAATGAGAAAATTCCTCTTTCTCATGTGTTCGTTGTTTTAGTTAGGCGAAATAGAAAATCTGACTTTTTTAGAATTCCGCCTTTCAGAGATTTTTTCAAAGCGTGGGACCCTTTGATCTTCCTCTTTGAGTCATTCTCTTGGATCGAATCCTGACATCTTTCAAATCACAAAGTATTAATAATTTTTTTTCGACGGAAAATGAAAAGGAATTACTTATGAGAAGGACTCAGATTTTAGTAAATTTACACATATTTTGAAGTGTTCACTTTGATCTTGAGTTCAAATCAATTTCTCAGTTCATATTTAAATTCATAGAATTTAAGCAATTTTCAGGCCCAGAAGCCCTCTTTTTACCCGAGGAACTTTTCTCAGTTTTTCACTTCATTTTTATTTGGTGTACAAAATGAAACTCGGCTAAAATCTACAAAATTCAAATTTACCCTGTGGCTGAGTTTCATTTTGTACACCTAATAAATAAAACTTGTAGGAAATTTAATTCTCTATAAATTTGTACTTAATTATTTTTTTCTAGGATGCACCATTTTCGGAAAATAATATTTTTTTAAATAAATTATCTTGAAAACAGTGCGTCCTAGAGAAAAAATGAATAGAATAAAAATTAAAGAGAATTAAATTTCCAACATTTTTATTTAGTGCATTTTTTCAATATCTGTAACGGTTTACGATTTACAAGCCTTTAAAAATTAACCTTCTTAATGGTTTCTTCAATAACCTTCTTACACGAAGGTCAACTTTTGATGGACTTTAACGCCTAAAATGTTTAAAATTTTGAAAAAATGAACTACTAGGTGTACAAAATGAAACTCGGCTAAAGTCTACAAAATTCAAATTTACCCTGTGGCTGAGTTTCATTTTGTACACCTAATACTATATTTTTCTGCTTAATTTTGAGACATATATAAAACTAGATAAATAAAAGCCTGAGGAAGTTTTCCATCTCCATGAAAAAGATTAAAGCTTTTAGTGTTGCGAAAAAAAAACTCGCGGTTGCTCGGGATTAGCTTCAGAAAAGAGGATTTACAGATGATCAAAGCTTTTAGAGCACCTTCGCTATCTTGGATGAGGGAAAAAAAACAAAGAATGCCAACAATAAGAAATGCGACGAATACTTCCTCTTTTGTTTGCCTCTTCTTGAAATTACCTCTCTTGAAACAATTCTAAGATCTCGAAAAGGGAGAAGAAAAAAAATTAAACGCAGCCTATTTTAAGTATTAAAAAATATTTTTATTGATAAAAAAAGTTGACTAAAAAAAGAGAAATCAATGTCTGCGGAAAAAAATAAAGTGAAGTTAAGTACTCGGAGTGATATCGGCGTTGAAGAGGGTTTTGAAAGGGGGTTTGGAACTGTAAAAAACAATTTACTAAAATGGCTGGCAACTTCCCCGGGGAGGAAAAGAATAAAAACGTATACGATAAAACAATTGGAGTAAATGCTAAATAGATGAAATTGTTTAGGGGTGACGTCCCTATGGAGGGAGACGGGGACGCTCTGCTCCCATTATTCGACCTAATCCTACTAGATTCCACTGAAAATTACTCTATACATCACAGGAGAGGGTATAGAGAAGGTCGAGGTTTTTAGTCCCCAAAATAAGTCTGTCTTTTTTGCTCATTTCACTTTAAAAACTTGATTTTTTATACTTTTTTCCCTTAATTTCCTGTAATTTTAACTTATAATTGAGTTTATTCGTTAGTTTCGCTTGGTAGGGATGTGAAAGAAAAGATGCAACTTGAGAAAGTTTTAAGTGCAGCGAGTTGTTAAGGGCAGACCCTTCTGACCGGGACACTCGTCCCACTCAGTTAATTGTCAGTTCTATCGGTTTCCGTTGGTGCTTCCTTTCCTAACTTGAAATTTCACAACTCCTGTTTTCAATCTAACTTATTTTCCAAGAAACAAAAAAAAGTGTAAGTCCAAAAATTACCGGAGGCTAATTATTAATTTTTTTAAAACTTAATCAACTTTTTCAATTTAAACTTTTAAAATTCACTTCTTGTTAGTTTTCAATATATTAACGTTGTAAATTATTAATAGGAAACATTTAACTTATTATTAGTCTTCTTTTACAAGATTTGGTTCCTATAAATACCAGCAGATTAACATAAGTTAACATAACGATCCAGAAATGCTAATGATGACATGACGTCTACCAGATTTCTTGCCAGCCGCTATGGTTACTAGTTTTCAGTTCGGAAAATATTAATTTCTTGTAGTTTATTATTTATATTTTAGATTTTAATGTTTTATTAGGTGTACAAATGAAACTCAGCCAGGGTAAATTTGAATTTTGTAGATTTTAGCCGAATTTTATTTTGTGCACCTAGTAGTTCATTTTTTCAAAATTTTGAACATTTTAGGCGTTAAGGTCCATCAAAAGTTGACCTTCTCCGTGTAAGAAGGTTATTGAAGTATAACCATTAAGAAGGTTAATTTTTAAAGGCTTGTAAATCGTAAACCGTTACAGATATTGAAAAAATGCACTAAATAAATCTGTTGGAAATTCAATTCTCTTTAATTTTTATTCTAATCATTTTTTCTATAGGACGCACTGTTTTCAAGATAAATTTATTTAAAAAAAAAATTATTTTCGAAAATGGTGCATCCTAGAAAAAAATAATTAAGTACAAATTTATAGAGAATTAAATTTCCTACAATTTTTATTTATTAGGTGTACAAAATGAAACTCAGCCACAGGGTAAATTTGAATTTTGTAGATTTTAGCCGAGTTTCATTTTGTACACCTAATAGTAGTGAAAATTTTTATTTTATTCATCGAGCCAGAAAAATTTCGCTTTAGAAACCATTCTTTGCGACCAAAAAAGTTGATATCAGAGAGTGGATAAAAATTGAAAAAGAACTGTTGTTTTCGAAATTCAAAGTTATTTAGTTCGCCCAAGCCAGAAAATTTATTTAAAAATAAATTTTAAAGACAAAATACATACACGTTTTAAAACCATTGGGTCTTAGAAAGTTGGTTAATGGGATTTTAGAAAGGTCCATTTGTTCGGAAGACGGGTTTATTAAAGTTTGAACGGAAGAGAGGCGGCGAAGGAGGGAAGAAGAGGGAAGAATAAGAGTTCCCAGCAATAAAAACTTTGTTCGCGGGTCGCTCAATCTGGGTCCCGCCTCCGCTCCGACGAATTAGCCGTGAATGTCAAGTTTGAGATATCGGACGAATCAGTCAACGATACTACAGGCTTTAGTGCGGAAAAGCCTCTTTTTTAAAATCGACGTTAAATTAAATAACTGCTTTGTCATTTGGAAAATTGGGCAGGCCATGTGGGCTACCTAAATCAAAATTTCGATGTTAACCAGGTTAAAATGCTATGTTTCACAGTTCCGAGAGCAGATCAGTACTTGAACTATAAACTTCATATCCGTTTCGTGTGAGGGCTCGGATTCACTGGGGTCGTGCTACCAGCTTCTACATTCAACTTCATCAGCATAATCAAGAGGATGATTAATGACCCGCAATAGACTACACGCCCTGGGTACTGCCAAACTGCTATTCCCATTGTACACCCTTTTATATAAAATAAAAAACAGCGCGAAATTCGCGTAACCCGATTCCGTCATTTTCTTTCAAACAAAGTAAGAAGGCTCTTTTTAGAAAATTCGAAGAGCTAATTACATGGATAAATGGAACTCGTGGAACTCTCAAGTGTTTGCCCCTGAGTGGCGGAAAAGTCGTCGGAAAAAGCATTTTCAACTTGAGAGGAGAGGGATATTTTCTTATTGTCCATAATCTGGCGACGAGTTGGGAAAATTCATAATTGCCTTTTTTTTTAAAAAAAAAAAAAGAAAAATCCAATAACGATTTCGTATTATTAATGTTTTTAATAAAAATGTTCAAGAGCAGCAATTTTAAGGAAAGCTTCTTTTTATTCAATTTAATTAAAAATAATAAGCTTCCACCCTCCCCTCTTTTCTAAATAAAAGAACAAAGCTATCTAACTTAATTTTCGAATATTTTGTATATTAATAAACATAGTCAATCAGTCAAAAATATTTTTAAAGAGAAGCCCATATTTCAGGAAATTCTAAAAAAAACTTAGCTTTTGGGGAAATAGAAACTTTTGGGATTCTCCTGCACCCAGTCCTCAAAAGTTGCTGCTTCTCCTAAACTGCACACCCTGGAAAAAAATTTTGTTTTTTTTTGAACTTTGAACCACTAGATCCCCTCTTCAGTGGCTTAGGTGGCATCATACATGGCACAATTTTTCTTTTAAAATGATAACTAGAGTTATTTAGGAACCACCTGTTGTGAGATTGATGAAGGTTAAACAAGAGACTAATGTTTCACCAATTACTAGGCCCTTAGAAGTTAGGGTGGCAAAAGTTTGCAAACCGCATAATCAATTAGTTACCGATTGAACAATCGGTTATAATTTTCTATTGGAATTTTATTTTGTCCATCAAAGAAGTTTGATTTAAGAAAAAGTGGGAAAGTTGCTTTATATTAAGAATGGAGTCCGTTTTTCCGACCCGAATTTCCAGATCAAAACGTCCAATTTCACAGATCGGTTAACCGGTGAATGAGCTAACTGCTCGGAAAACACTGCAACAATTCTCAACCACTTCCAAAATATAAAACACCGTTTTTTCTAAACGTCGAAAAATTCCAAACTGTATTGAAGCAGTTTTAAAGTGAGAGAGAAGAGAAAAAAATAATAAGAGAGTTAAATGAATAAATTCCTGCTTGGGGGTCGTTGGGAGGCGATGGTGGAGGCCCACGGGCAGAGATTAGGTAATATACGCATAGTGTTCCGAGCGCCCTAATCCGACTTAAGCTGTACTAAAGCTAATTGTTTAAGTCCCCGGGCATAAAAGCGTTTACAAAGTTCCAGAGCTGTAATACTTCCAGTCTTGATCCTTCTTAAATACCTCTTCGCCCGTTTTTCATAATTAACTTGAGTTTTCAGAGTGCGACATTCGTTTTAGCTTTTGCTTTTTTTCTTATTTTTAATTCTTTTCTGATGGACCTGTTGAGTTTTTGAGAGAACTTTACTAGAAACGCAGAAAGTTTCCCAGAACGAGTTTTCCACGAAACTCCTATAAATCTAACGGCTTAGGTCAACTAATTAGTTAGAGTTATGATAAATATGATTTATCTTCTAGGGAGGATACTTCTAATTATTCCTTTGACTATAATATGCTCTATTTACTTCAATTACCCTACCTCTCACTATCCAAAGCTGTCGATAATCCACGCAGTACTTGCTAATTCGACATTTCTTACCTAATTCAAGGTTCATTTAATATTTGAGGCGCTCCGAGTACGAAGGGCGAACTCAACAAAACGTAGTTTCGAGATATATAACGTAGTTTAATGTTACGGGCGAACTCAACAGAAAAGTCTTTCCCTGGAATGGGAAAAGGAGTGGGGGTTGTGGACTAGGATGTGGAGTTCGCCCTTCGTACCCGCACGGATATCGCAGTTAGAGCTTTGCCGCATGTCGGTTTTACGTATTTAAAGGGGAAAAAAGGGCGAACTCAACATAAAAATTATATGGGTGTATTCACCAAGAGGTCTATAATCTGAAAATGAAAAAAAAATTTGTCCGATGTTGAGTTCGCCCTTCGTACCCGGTGCGCCTCATTTGATGAATTACACTTTTACAGCCACTTCTGAAAAGTAAGCGATTTCCTAAGAACTAAAGATTAAACTTAAAAATTATTTGCTTCCAGTTTCTTTTAGAAAATTTTTTCACCGGATGCCGTAAATGTAAATTCATCAAAGTTGTTTGAAAATTATACGAATTGGGGTGATAACAAGTGACCCTTTAATTTTATGGAGCAGTTAATTTTTTGGAGGGAGAGAGGCACTTTTATTTTCAAAAACCCTTTACTTGGAAACTCAATCTGTGGTTAGAAATCAAGATATAAAATATCTATATTGAGTTTTTCCCAGAAAAGCTTCTGTTCATATTTAATTAGTGCTCGACGTCCCACGTCAAGTTTCTAAAATTATGGGAACTCGTAGGGGACGTCACTGGGGGGCGATCAATCTTTCAGATGAAGTGGAAGATGAGGGGTTTATACGAGTGACCTATTCGTACTTAGGGTTTCGGTCAGATGAGGGCGTCACCGCACTTTAAAACCAAGGGAGTTTAAACCATTAAAAGCTCGGTTAGACCGAATGGGGGGGTGTTTTGAAGGGCGAAAGGAGGGGGTAGTATTGCCGCTGACGCGCTTTGATTTATCTCCAAATGAATCTCATACATATACAGAAGCTCCAAAAGGGATGACCAAGTTCCTCGTTGGTAAAATTCACTCAAAACATTAAATAGAAAAGTCTTTTTGTTAGACTGCTGAGTCAAGCACATTTTAACATCCTAGTTATCGTGATACCCTCGACGTCGGGTTTTTGGGGAAGGGTCTTCCAGACCCCGGAGGGTCAATTTGAATTTTGATCTATACCGATCTCACCATGTCTGTGGTGCCGGCCGGCCGGCCGTTACGCCGTCCGTAGCATTTTTTCTGGAACACTTTACGGCCACAGTTTTCATCCGATTTTCACCAAATTTCACACAAATATCTTTAGCCGGTGAAGAAGAATGAAACGAGTGCGATTTTTGAATTTCGAAAAAATGGCGGAGATATTATGTCTGTTTGAAATTTTAAAAAATTCGCTGCGGCCGAACCGTTAATCTGATTTTCACCAAATTTTCACCAATTACTCCTTATTTTTTAAGAATTTTTGGTGTAAAAAAATTGCCACTTTTTAATTATTAATTTTTTTTAGTAGGGAGAAATTTCGTACTTCTACCCTTTACGAGAGGCACATCCCTAGGCCAAAGAGCCCATTATTTCTTGACACTTAAAAAATTTTAGAAAAAAAGAACATTGAAAATTTTTCGACAAATAAAGGAAAACCCGGAAAGTTTTTGGAAAAAAAACTCGGAAAATTTTGGGAAAAAAAACTCGGAAAATTTTTGGAAAAAAAAACAAACTCGGAAAATTTTTCCAAAATAAACTTTTCGAAAAAACAAACTTGGAAAATTCTCCTTTATACTTTCCCTCCCTTATACATCCCCTTCCGTTATACTTCCCCCCACTTATACTTCCCCCACCGTTATACTTCCTCTCCCATATACTTCCCCCTCCGTTATACTTCCCCCTCCTATATAGATAGTTCTCTTTAAGGAAGTTTTCGTTGGAAGCTCTTCAAACCAGTTCTTACTTTTTGTTAGACTGCTGAGTGAAGCAGATTTTTTTCTTCTGTCGATTACATGGGAATTAAAAAAGAAGGGAGAATTCGGGTCAATAAAGGAAGAGTATTTCATAAGAAAGGGTGGTTAGAAGCATGCAAATACGGGAGAGCGGGTAGGTTCCTTCTGGTAGTACAGAAGGAATGGGGTAAAAACTGAGTCGGGTCACATCTGTGTGGCGAGTCAGCAGCATCCACCCATCTAGCCCTTAATATCCGGACTTCTTTCACTCATTTTTCATTCCATTGAACGGTGTGGGAGAGGGAATGTCGACACGTAATTCAAAGGTTATTGAATCTTTTACGAACCCCGATCCTAAAATCCACAAAGGAAACACTTTAATCCTTCAATAAACTTTCTTAATTTCGTATAAATCCCCGCAATAAAATGGTTAGATGTGGCCTCGTGGTAATCGCGGACGCCTCTAATGACTCCCAAATAGCTTGCTAATAATGTGTTCGGAATTCCAATTAGCGAGTTCCTCACCTTCACCGATACTTGCTCGCATTAAGGCTTCCTCCCTCTTAGGAATAGAGTGCCCCATGGTGAGAAACCACGTATTTTGGCATAAATTCCCTTTACAACCATGAAATACTTGGCATTTAAACGGGAACATCTACATTAATCAATAAAACATGGACAATTTAATTAACTCGAAATTGTAATTTTAAGACTAGAGGTTCTCAAGCACCCCTGAAGTCACTTAATTTCGTTATTAATTATAACTTTATTATATAAGAAAAATAAGGTCAAAAACGATGGTTTTGTAAAAATGAAAATATTGACGTTGCTGTAATAATATTTTGGTTTTGGTTACATGATGGAAATTAATTCTGATCGGATTGGTGTTAGCTAATTCCGAAAGCAAGATTATCCCAAGTGTTAACATGGATATCCTATTCGGAGTTTGTAGACAGGTAAAGTCAGTTACGTTAATGAACCATTCACCAGTGATTGATCTCCACGTGTCACACAAATAGCCATATAAAATAAACTCAAATATTTTTAATTTTATAAAAAGTTATAAAACATGATTTTAAAAGGTCGCACTCCGACATTCCACCTCTCTTTATCCAGGGGCTTCTTTTTTTCGGTATAATTCATTCTCTGGGAGAGTCCGCGGGGGTCTGGAGATACCCCAAGAAGATATTACGTCCCCCGGCTTTTCCCCACTCCTTGAGATACAATCTTAAACTCATTCCCTTCTTTAGATCCCCGGGCTCTGAGACTCAAAAGTGGAAACCAACTTACTCCTTCTCCTTCCACTCCGCTGTTAATACTCATTCCTTCACTGAGTACTTGAATACCCATTCTCGTAAGATAATTACGTATTACATTCTTTAACTCATTTTTTTAAACACAATTTATCTTTTATTAGAAAAAAACAGTTGAAATATTTTCTTAAATGAAAGAAAGCGATAAATTTGAAGAAAAATAAGAAAACGGACAGTCGGTAATAATATAAAATAAAAATGATGCAAACAGTATTGTTTGAAGAACGCTAATCAACGTTAAACAAGAACCGTTTTTCTTTCTCGGGAATTTAAAAAGGCAAAAATCTTTTCCGTTTAGATACCACGTGCCCTTAATTCGATAAGACCAGCTTTGGAAGTTGGTTTACAACCAGTGCAGTAAAAACAAAACTGTATCAACGCCGCTATATCGGGTCTGTTTCAGATTTATCGTCCTCCCCATCCCATTTTCCAAGACTTCCCTTTCTCTCCGGCCTTTCCTCTTTACCACACGCCAATAGCAGTAAAAGCAACCCTTATAGAATTATTTGTTCTTGAGAGTTTCTTTCAATATAATATACCTAAAGAGTGAAGGGACAAAAAAAGTTTTTCTAGAAACAAACTTGTATAAAGGTCATACACAAAAAAATTGAAGGAGTTGCTGAACCTGAAATGTGCATCATTTTCTAAATGCCGTACTCCCGCCTCATCGAGTAAAGCACGCCTTAACGCCAACCCTGTTTTAAAAAATTGTTCCGCGAAGGATGATTTTTATTATCAATTTTTAAACCTATAAAAATTTTCTGTGATAACGAATGTTTCACGACACGTTTCGGGTTAAAAAGCCTCTTCAGGTGCACTATTCTTTCTATCACCTTTTTAACTTCCTTAAAGAAGTTATTGTGATACCCTCGACCTTGGGTTTTTGGGGAAGGGTCTTCCAGGGTGTTTAAGAATTTTTGGTGTAAAAAAATTGCCACTTTTTTACTATTTTTTTAGTAGGGAGAAGATTCATACTTCTACCCATTACGAGAGGCACATCCCTAGGCCAAATAGCCCATTATTTCTACCTCGACACTTAAAAAATTTTCGAAAAAAAGAACTTAGAAAATTAAGCCAAAAAAAAATCGGAAAATTTTTAGGAAAAAAGTTTGCCAAATTTTTTGAAAAAAAAAAACTCGGTAAATTTTTGGTAAAAAAACGAAACTAGGACAATTTTTCAAATATAAACTTAGAAAATTTTTCGAAAAAACAAACTTGGAAAATTCTCCTTTTCACTTTCCCTCCCTTATATATCCCCTTCCGTTATACTTTCGTTCCCTTATACTTCCCCTTCCGTTATACTTTCGTTCCCTTATACATCCCCTTCCGTTATACTTTTGTTCCCTTATACTTCCCCCTCCGTTATACTTCACCCTCTGTTATACTACCCCTCACTTAAACTTCCCCCTCCCATATACTTCCCCCTTCCATATACTTCCCTTCCCATATACTTCCAACTCCGTTATACTTCCCCTACGTTTTACTTCCCCTCCTTTATACTCCCCCCCCCATATACTTCCCCCTACGTTTTACTTCCCCTCCGTTATACTTCCCCCTCCTATAGATACTTCTCTTTAAGGAAGTTTTCGTTGGAAGCTCTTCAAACCAGTACTTTTCTATCGTCTCGCTGTGACTCTATCCACTAAGAGTCTCCATGGATTCGACAGGAAGTGAGAGAGAACTCCTGTTTCATTCTCACCGCTACCAAGGTTCCCCGAGAGACAGAGCCACAGTTTTCAGTTTCTTTAAAGAAATCGCTTGACCATCCAAACAATAATTTTAAAATTCAAATTGTTTAATGGAAGATGCAGCAAGTTAAAAATAAGGGAAATTTCGAAGTCATCTCCTTTGATTGAACCACATCGTTATGCGGTCAATGGTTAAAATGACAATTAAATGGACGTTGGGAAACGTCATAGTTAAAGGAAAGCCAACCCGACAGGCTTTAGGGACTAGAACACAATTAGCTGAATTAACATTGTACAATGGTCTCTGCCCTATTGTATTAGATCGTTTAGTACTCCCCTCGGCATCAGATAATATTGTTCCTACCAATACTGAATTTAAAAAAAATTTTTATTCTACGATTTGTCGATTACTGGGTTTTGAATATTACATTTGATGTATCCCAAGATGGCTTTAGATGTCATCAGTATTGACCTTATTTTTATGTTTTTTTCAGATCGTGTGATCTGCACGCTTTCAGATGGACTTAGGTTAGTCGCAGGATGATTTCGAGACTTCCTTTCGCGTTTATCACGTTAGCCACCGTTTTTCCATTCGTCACCGGTAAGTTTAAATTTTTTTACTTTAGATTATAGAATAAACCTTTGTTTAATCGGCATGAAAAGCCATGAAAGGAGGCAAATGTGGGGAATTTCAGTTTCATCCGGATACTAATTGAACTGTAAGTTCTGATAACGCTTTACACACTGGAATTGTTTTGATCCCTTCATATACTTCATTGTTGAAATTATTAAAAATTATTATTTCCTCGACAAAAAAAGTGTAATTTTCCCCTTGGTGAAGTTTATGCGGTGAAAAACGAGATTATTTTTAAATTGGTTCAGGAGTGTTAAAAAAACGCGAAGGAAAGGACCGACTGGCACAAGAACGTTCGATATTTGCTGCAATAAACGTCATCTGGTTATTTACCGTCTCTACTTTCCCTTGTCAGCAGTTCATTGATTCAGAGCCCAGCAACTGCCCTTTACTCCAACTTAACTATTTTATCTTCCTCTCCTTTTTTAATAACAAAAAAAACTATTGAATTATGTCGGATAGAAATGTGGAAACCACGCCATAGATCATTTTACGGGCTAAACGTTGTAAAGTCTGAACTGATAATGTATTCAAAACGCATCAGGGATATAAATAGAGAGAAACTCTGTTAGATGGAGCAAAACGGAGAATTTTGTGGTGGAGGATCGACTCCGGGAAACTAAAACCGTTTAACTTAGGCCTCGTTACTTCCTTCAGATTATACAAAAAATAAATTTCCCTTTTTTTAAAAAACCGTAATTTGATCTTTTCAAGATTCATTGCACATTAAATGCATTTAATGACGTCGACATTAATGGCGTTTTGAAGGAGTCTAGGGGTTTTAACGCCCGTCGCGCTAATTGGGGGAAATTATGAAGTAAGGAAACTCTCGAAACACCTTTGGCTTATTACGTTTGATTTACGCGTCTGCACTTTATTAATTGAACGGAACCCGGCGAGCAACAGATGTTGATAAATGCTGTGTATGTTCCAGCTCTTAGCCGATCGTCCATTACAAAACTCACATCAAAAATCCATTCGTTTTAATTACACGTTTTAAAGCGTCTAAATTTAAAACATTGTTGAGATGCTAAATAATTTCCCTCCATTCATAATTTTATACATTCAAGCTCATTATTAAAATTTAAAAATAAAAACTTTTTAATCTCAAAAAATTGGATTTTTTTATTAATTTTTAAAGAAATAACTGCCCTGAACTACTTTTTTAACTTCCTTAAAGAAGTTATTGTGATACCCTCCACGTCGGGTATCACGTCACCAAATTTTCACCAATTACTCCTTATATTTTTTAAGAATTTTTGGTGTAAAAAAATTGCCACTTTTTAATTAGTAATTTTTTTTAGTAGGGAGAAATTTCGTACTTCTACCCATTACGAGAGGCACATTCCTAGGCGAAAGAGCCCATTTTTTTTACCTTGACACTTAAAAAATTTTCGAAAAAAAGAACTTAGAAAATTTTTCAAAAAAAAAAAAAAAGAAAAACACGGAATTTTTTGTTTTTTTTTCCTTCCACTCCGCTGTTAATACTCATTCCTTCACTGAGTACTTGAATACCCATTCTCGTAAGATAATTACGTATTACATTCTTTAACTCATTTTTTTAAACACAATTTTTATTAGAAAAAACAGTTGAAATATTTTTTAAAGAAGTTATTGTGATACCCTCCACGTCGGGTATCACGTCACCAAATTTTCACCAATTACTCCTTATATTTTTTAAGAATTTTTGGTGTAAAAAATTGCCACTTTTTAATTAGTAATTTTTTTTAGTAGGGAGAAATTTCGTACTTCTACCCATTACGAGAGGCACATTCCTAGGCGAAAGAGCCCATTTTTTTTACCTTGACACTTAAAAAATTTTCGAAAAAAGAACTTAGAAAATTTTTCAAAAAAAAAAAAAAGAAAAACACGGAATTTTTTTTTTTTTTTTCCTTCCACTCCGCTGTTAATACTCATTCCTTCACTGAGTACTTGAATACCCATTCTCGTAAGATAATTACGTATTACATTCTTTAACTCATTTTTTTTAAACACAATTTTTATTAGAAAAAAACAGTTGAAATATTTTTAAAGAAGTTATTGTGATACCCTCCACGTCGGGTATCACGTCACCAAATTTTCACCAATTACTCCTTATATTTTTTAAGAATTTTTGGTGTAAAAAAATTGCCACTTTTTAATTAGTAATTTTTTTTAGTAGGGAGAAATTTCGTACTTCTACCCATTACGAGAGGCACATTCCTAGGCGAAAGAGCCCATTTTTTTACCTTGACACTTAAAAAAATTTTCGAAAAAAAGAACTTAGAAAATTTTTCAAAAAAAAAAAAAAAGAAAAACACGGAATTTTTGTTTTTTTTTTGAGAAAAAAAAGGGGAAAAAAAAGGAAAACCCGAAAAATTTTTCGAAAAAAAACTTTGAAAAATTTTTGAAAAAAAACTTAAAAAATTTTCGAACAAATGATCTTGGCAAATTTTTCGAAAAAAAAACCGGAAAATTTTCGGAAAAAAAAACAAAACTCGGACAATTTTTCCAAAATAAACTTTGGAAATTCTCCTATATACTTTCCCTCCTTATACTTTCGTTCCCTTATACTTCCCCTCCGTTATACTTCCCCTCCGTATACTTCCCCACCAATATACTTCCCCCTCCTATATTGTTACTTCTCTTTAAGGAAGTTTTCGTTGGAAGCTCTATAAACCAGTACTTTTTTCGCTTCTCCTCGACCTAGAAAAGGAAGTTTTTTATCTTTTCAGCGGCCTTCGAGAAACACCTTTTTATTGGGATCTGGGCGTCTTCCAAACTACTTAGGCTAAAAAACGTGGACGTTTTTGAGTTTTTTTTAGCTTCTAGTCTCCCGACAGTCGGTCTTTTGAACATTTTATCGTCTTCTAATTCCATTGAATTAGTTTTCTAACATTATGAGATTTTTTTTAAATATTGTACTTATTAAATTAGGATGACGAAAAGAATTTATGAGGTCTCCATACCTCTGGTAGATTTTTGGGCTGGTAACTCATAGGTCGTAGGTTCGAATCCCACAGGGGCCTAACTTTTTTACACTCTTTCTCTCTTCCTAGTTGACTCAGCTCAATGCTTAAAATTTAATTTCAGCGTGAACCTCGACCAATAAAAATTAACATCTAGAATAAATTTTTACAATCTAAAATTTTCTTATTTTCTTAACCCTTCGAATAGTTCTTTAAAAGATTCTTTAAGTTCTTACCCTTCTGGGGCTATTGAAACAAAACTGTTCCCAAAAGACCCATTTTCCCCCGGAGTCATCAAAACTCCCATATCATGAATCTGTATTTTTATAGATTCAAGATCACTTAATTTTTTTCCTACCTACATCTTTTCTAAGAAAAATTGCGGAGGGTAAATAAAATTGTTTAAAATATTAATACATACGATTATAATAAAAAATGGGGAAAATACCGTGCTTGTTCTCGATGAAGAGATAAGATAGAAAACAAAAGGCAGAAAGTGCAGAGTCGTTTTCGGTTTTAAAATAAAACGAACTCTATTTGTTTTCTTATCTTTTTACTCGCCCTTTCACTTCCCGTTTAATCAGTTCCGCTTCTCTGAATTTAAAATGATTAATCTCAAAGCTCTTTACGTACACTATTTCTCCGTGTACCTGGCAGAATAATCGCGACTTATTTTTTTTCCCACGTCTGCATATTTTATAAAATATGTTATCTAGATTTTAGAATAAATTGTTTGAATTTAAAGGGGGTTTTTTGTATGCGTTGGGTGGGGAAGATAAACTGAAGATAATGCAGATGACGATATTCCGGGACAGTCAAATTGGATACGGATCTAACAAGGATCAACGGCTCATCCCTTTTGAAAGGTGGATGTTACGTTTACCAGGAAACGAGAATGACATTCAGGAAAACGGAGGAAACCTGTTTTTTTAAAAGAAAACATTACGAAAACGTCCTTTATGTTTCGAAATAGGCTCATTTTTCCTTTTTTAATATTAAAAAGGAGTTTAGGCTAGAATAGAACAAAATATAAAATGAGATTAAAACTGCGTGGATTAACTTCGCTAAGCGTAACTTAATGCGCTCCTAAGCGTAAACGTTTCTTGGCAAACGGCACGAGATAATCCTTTCCAAATAAAACATTTAATTACAAATCATTATATTCTTTAAAAAGGATTCTTTAAAAATATAAATGCTAAATCATCGATAGTCTTAACTTAATTTGAAGGGTGCAAGATTTTTAATTAGAGTTTAAGCTTCTTTTGTAAAAACAGACCTTCCCTTTAGTCTGAAGAAAATGTAAATTTTGTAAATTTACATAATTCCTTTTGGATTTAAACTGTTGAGTGCTTTACGGTGGAAAAAGGATTCGTTTTAAACGAGAGATTTCAAACAAGCAATTGTCACCGGTTCAAGGCAGGACATCCAGGGAATCCTCTTTGTGAAATTTCCCTAAGACGAAATTGCCTTAGTTCTGTCTACGTGTGTATTTCCGAGAAAGGTACGATAGCGCTTAATTCTCCCCATATTGCCCTGTCAGGCTATTTAAATAAACGTCATAAACATTAATTTTAGTTTATTTTTCACAAAATAGGCTCATAAAACACGTTAATTTACTCAAATAAAAATTTAATCGAATTTCATTAAAAATTCAGGTTCGAGTTAGTCCCCTACCATTTCAATTCCTTGGCATGTCGCCACCAACTTAGTTTTTGCTTTAAAAGTAAATTATTGAAAAATCGATATTCCTTATCGTTTCTCAGTCTGGTAAGTTTATTCCTCTGTATATTAATGATTTAAACGTTCAAAAATGTTATCCGAAGTTTATTTTTTCATTTAAAAACAACCTTTATTTAAAATCATATCGGGTTTCTCGTTTACTTTATTTATTTGAGGAGAGCTCTTCGGGAAAAAAGAGAAAATATAATCAAAAGGGAGTTTATAATCGCCAATTAGCTAAATTCAGAGTAGTGTCAAAGGGACGTGTATCCTTTAATCTCTTCACAGATCTGCATGGAGCTCCAGGCTAGATATTTAAAGTTAGCTAAGCCCATGAATGGAAATAACTAACTTTACTAATTATTATTACAGAATTGATAAAGCGTATTATTTAAGTTTATAGATTTAATAATTTGCTCTTTTTTTTTCCTGGGAAGTTCGTATCAAACAAATTTTTTCCTCCAACTGAAAGGCTCAAAATTCATGATCTATTAGGTGTACAAAATGAAACTCAGCCTCAGGGTAAATTTGAATTTTGTAGATTTTAGCCAAGTTTCATTTTGTACACCTAGTAGTTCATTTTTTCAAAATTTTGAACATTTTAGGCGTTAAAGTCCATCAAAAGTTGACCTTCTCCGTGTAAGAAGGTTATTGAAGTATAACCATTAAGAAGGTTAATTTTTAAAGGCTTGTAAATCGTATACCGTTACAGATATTGAAAAAATGCACTAAATAAAATCTGTTGGAAATTTAATTTTCTTTAATTTTTATTCTATTCGTTTTTCTCTAGGACGCACTGTTTTCAAGATAAATTTATTTTTAAAAAAAATTATTTTCCGAAAATGGTGCATCCTAGAAAAAAATAATTAAGTACAAATTTATAGAAAATTAAATTTCCTACAATTTTTATTTATTAGATGTACAAAATGAAACTCAGCCACAGGGTAAATTTGAATTTTGTAGATTTTAGCCGAGTTTCATTACCTAATATTTGGGAGAAAAAAAAATTCCCATTAGGATTAGAACCGAATACTCTTAAATTGCAGGCTCTTTCGAATTAATAAGAACAATGTTAGTTTATTTTGTTCAAAAGGAAGTTGTGATACTTCTTGTGATGGGTCTTAGACTCGATCTATCTTGAATTTGTTGGAGCTGTTTGGCCAAGACTATTTGGTGGAAAAAATTTTAAAGTGGATTTCAAAGGTTAAAGACGAAAACTCGGTTTCTCCTTTTTTTTTAACCCCATCTTCGCACCTAATCCGACCTCTCCCTTGTGACACCTGTTGGATCAGAAGCCTTCGCCCTCCCACACTTTTAAAATCCTCTTAATAACGCATTTTTCAACTCCCTCGCACCGCCACTTCTGTTTCCTCATTTATTAATAGCTTGTTTCCAAACTCTCTTTTTTCCACCCGAAGAAAATCGTGTTTTATAACCACCCTCCCCTTTTTTTCTCTCTTCTCGGAATCTCGAGTTGACGAGATTTAATTCGACCCCCCCATCGACGGCTATGAAGTTTTAAGCTCTGGAATCTTGAAGACAGATTCGATTAAAAGGAGGTGAGCGGAAACTTTTCCCTATGAGAATTCCTTCTTGTCCCTGGAATAACGAAATTGCGCAAATGTGAGGGAGGGAAAAAAGTTCAACAGACTCCAACTTTCGTGAATCAACCAGCCGTTAGATTTCAACTAAAAATGAAATTAAACGTCAACTTCGATTAATTGCTAGTAACCCGGATTGAAGTTGGCAGACGATAACGGAAGTAACCACCGCTGCCACCAGATGTAACGTCGCTCCGCTCATTGAGGGATTTTCAAAACTTGTCGATTACATCTTTCTTCTGTCCGACTACTATTTACTGCTGGAAGAACCTCTTTTAAGGAAATAGCCATTTTGTAAAATAATAATAAGTGCATAATCACATTAAAGATAAGCCGTCACAGCAGCGATTTTGGGATTAGTTTGAAAATTTTTTCCGTTGGATTTCTCATTTTTGGAAATAAATGGACAGAAACATTTAAAACCACTAGTTCGCCATTTCGCCACATTATTTACCTTAGATATTGGAGAATAACCCACAAAAATCTTTGAAAAAAAAAATTTTTTTTTCCGAAATTAAATTCAACGTTTTATACTTACTAAACACCGCAATAATTTAAAACAGCCTCCAGAAAAAAAAGTAATGGGGTAAATAGAATAAATTTTTAAAATCAGGCCGTGGTTTTTAATGGGAAGTATATTTTCAGGAGGTTTGTTACCCGGCACCTGTCCGCAAATTACTCCTCTGCCGACAATTCATCCAGTTATAAATTATGCAAATGGATGGAATAAAACGGAATAAACATTCTTCGTCTTTCCCTCCCTTTTTTAGGGGAGGCCGACTCAAGATTGAGTGTTATGGTTATTTTAAAATGGGCATTTAAATGTGTTTCTATAATGGGGAGACAACGAAAATATTTAAATAATCATCAAATTAAATAACCTACACGAAACCCTAATTGTAAAAGGGTAAAAGTCAGAAAGTCTTATGAAAACCGTTGGAAATCATTCAATTTGGATAAAATTACGGAGTGTTTCTAACTCGATAATCCTGGATTTGGCTGGGGCGAAAGAGGAAAGAATCTTACGTGGTAAATACCCTTCTCAGGAGATAATCCAAACTAAGAGGGGATTTAAAAAGATCAACCCTTTTGCGAACACGTAGACGTTTTCTTATTCAATAAAATTTAAGGACACAAAAAATTACGCAATTTTTTATAAGCTTAGGAGTATTTTTTCCAAACTACCTTATATATTGTCTAACTATTGTTTTAACTTTAAAAATGACAAAACTAATTTTTTATTTGACAAGTCATTTTAAAATGGGAAAACTGTTTAATCTAAAAGCCTCACAAGGTTGATTAAAAAAACTTTTCTTTCATGAAAATAGTCCCAGAGGACGTTTCTTTTCAGAATTTGCATCCGGAAACAAGATTTCCCTCTACTGGTGAGGGGTCATTCAACCGTTCAGATCCACCTATCGATACCCCCTTCTTTTTATTCAACAAACTTCTCCGAATTTTAAAAACAAAATTGTAGATAACGAAAAGTTTAAATCGTAGGAGGAGAAAATGTTTCTCGAAATGTTGATTAGTTTACAAACGTAATGGATGCGACAAGTGTTACAGGTAATGGACATGGTGCTATCTACATCATCGAGGGTGAGTTTGGTAGGACTGATAAGATTCGAGACCACTCGGAGACAATAGTTCCATTGTACGTTTTCTTATCACTCCCGAACTAATCCATTAATAAACTCCGTCTTTTCACCCCTTTACCAAAAAAATAACTTTTTATTGTATATTTTGGAGTTGCTCAAAGTTTCTTTAGAGATTAATTAAAGGTTTAAGTTGATCTAACCGTATGATGAAAGTGATTTTCGTTTGTTGGAGTCATCGGTTCAGAAACAAACGGAACTTCCCGCTTAGCCGACCACAGGATTCGTAAAATCCCCATCACTGACATCGCACGTTCTAATGCCCTCGTTATTAGAGCTCCAACCCGCTATTTTCATCCCTCATCAACCCCTCCCCTGTAAAAACTCCTGTTTCGTGGAGGGTTTAAAATTAAAAATTGACGGCTCAACCGAACTGACGGTAGAAATCGGGTACGCGGGCTTATTATGATAAAAGGATGGAAAGGTTCAATTAATTAGTTTTTGAATAAATGAACCTGTGGATGAGAGAAAGGGACTTGGGAATACGTTAGGATTAGGTCAAAAGAAATTAAATTACTGGTCTTAACAGGATTTTATTATTAATTCCGTCAGCCCTCTCATGGCAACATTTTTTTTGTCAGCTTTTCATTTTCAAAGAATTTCTTTAAATAAACAGAAAAAAATGTCCAGGTTTGGTTGTAACATTTTTTATCGTTCGGTCTCCAGAGCTACCGTTGGACATTGTCGTAGCCCCTCTTCAAGAAAAAATTACCAGAGCAAAATGGAAATTTGATAAACCGCCTGGAAAGGCTGTTTTCGGGCAGAATCTGCTTCCGCACTCACCCTCTCCAATGGCAAAACTTACGCTCCCCCCACTTTTAATATCACATCTACTTTTCTCATTACGGAGGCCAATTTCTGATCAATGTTTATTTTTAAAAATGATTTTGCATGAGTCAAGTCTCTAGTTAGGTCATGTTAGGAGGAGGGATGTTGGAATTTTTAACTTCCTTAAAGAAGTTATTGTTATTGATACCCTCCACGTCGGGTTTTTGGGGAGGGGTCTTCAGACCCCGGAGGGTCAAATCGAATATTGATCTTTACCGATCTCAACTTTGTCTGTGGTTCCGGCCGGCCGTAGCATTTTTTCCGGAACACTTTACGGCCACATTTTCATCCGATTTTCACCAAATTTTCACACAAATTTCTTTAGTCGGTGAACAAGAATGAAACGAGGGCGATTTTTGAATTTCTAAAAAATGGCGGAGATATGTATGTCTGTTTGAAATTTTAAAAAATTCGCTGCGGCCGAACCGTTAGTCCGATTTTCACCAAATTTTCACCAATTACTCCTTATATTTTTTAAGAATTTTTGGTGTAAAAAAATTGCCACTTTTTAATTATAAATTTTTGTAGTAGGGAGAAATTTCGTACTTCTACCCATTACGAGAGGCACATCCCTAGGCCAAAGAGCCCATTACTTCTACCTTGACACTTAGAAAAAGGAAAAAAGGAAAACCCGGAAAATTTTTCGAAAAAACAAACTTGGAAAATTCTCCTTTATACTTTCCCTCCCTTATACATCCCCTTCCGTTATACTTTCGTTCCCTTATGCTTCCCACTCCGTTATACTTCCCCTCCCATATACTTCCCCCTACGTTTACGTCCCCTCCGTTATACTTCCCCCTCCTATATAGATACTTCTCTTTAAGGAAGTTTTCGTTGGAAGATCAAACCTGTACTTTTTAAAAATGATTTTGCATAGTCAAGTATCTAATTAGGTCATGTAAGGAGGAGGGATGTTGGAATTTTTTAAATAACCATTTTGGCGATTGATTTCCATTTTCCAAGAGGTAATTGAGGCTCCCGAACTATATATTTTTTATTTTTCTTAGAGATCCTCTACTGAAATTAAATTCTGTCTAGGGTCTCAAATCAGAAACGGAACTGTTGACATAGTGAGGGTCAAAGCATTGGTCGTCATAGACTAGTTAGAAAGGCCCCAGGCGTCTCGTAGACAAGCGAAAGCCTCGGGTCGTCCGAAGTTCATGATTCACCTTGAACTACAAAATTGGCTAGGATGTCATTGCAAGAAAAGAAGGGTCGGATACACGGTCTCCGCTTGATAAAATCAAAATGGATAAAAAAAAATTTGTAGAGTTATCACCATTTATATTCTTTATTTCTAAAAATGAACTTCCGAGGCATTCTGGGTTAAAATCTAAAAGGGGTTTTAGCTAAAACACGCTTACTTCATAACAGAGATGGGCTTTACAAGCTATTCACCGAAGCGGTGCTAGTCGAACCGGAAACAAAAGTGGCTCTCTGCAAAAGGGGAAAATCAAAAGTTTTAGCGTAAAAACTCTGTTGACTGAAAAATAAAACAAAATAATGAATTTAAAAAAGTATTAACAATCCCTGGTCGTAAATGGAATAACCGTTCGTTCTCGACCAATTAACGTCGCCTCGTAGACACCTTTTATCCCTATTAATTCCACGAAGGAATTGGAGGGTGTAAGACCGAAAGGCTTCTATGTACACAAGGAAGGGTTGTTTGTCGGCTACGATGGAAACGGCGAAGCGGGGAGGTCTGTTTACCTTCGCAAGACAAATCCTACAATTACATACCTCGCCACCCTTTTCTACCTTTGCATATTAAGGGACACATTTTTCATTCTAAAACATACAAGTGTCCGATCAATTTTGAAATATTATAAGAAAGGCACCTGTTAGGAAGCGATAAGACGCCATTAAACCGCCTACCAAGTAGTCAGAGTGCCGTGGAATTTTCCAATTAAATGCCCATCCCGTAGTTGAATGATGTAGCACAAGGGCTCGGATAACCAACGTCCAATGCAACGAGGCCAAGTCCCGGTCATTTGTCAACCCCCCTTTCCATCTAGAAGGCACCTACTCGTTTTAATTCACTTCGCACTCACCATGTTAAATATTTCCCTTAATTTTTCTTCATCCCACTTTCCCCAGTTTCCAATTTAAAAACTTCTATTTCTCTTTATAATTTTTTAACTGTTTTTTTATTGATCCTTGGCCTAATGGTGAACCGAAGCCAATAATTTTAGAAGAAAATAAAATACAGGAGGAGTTTTAAAAAAAAGGGAAATTGACTGGTTCTACTAGGCTGCGAGATTTAAGCGAAGGGCGTCCGCGGGGTCGGCTAATTAATGACTTGGAAGTCCTGTTATCGAACAGTTTACAAAGTGCTTCATAAAATCATTTTTCACCCTTTGCCCCTCGGTAAGCAACCCCTTCCTCTCCAAAACCTCAAAAACGGAACCTATTGTATAAAAATTCGAAAAAAGAGACACGAAAAAAAATCGATTAACTTCATTATTCATTGACCTAAAGGCAAAATAAAGCTTTCCATCCATGACTGTTGAAAAATTTCTGCAAGATTTCTGAGAAATCTACTGCATTGAGACTAGTGCTACAGAGCCACTCGACTTCAGCCAATGGGGAAATCGGGCGATTTGCGAGCTTGGGAGACTGCTGCCGTGTCGTGCCATCCAGAAAACTGGAGACGGACGGCCGGCACCACAGTCAACCTTATGATCGGCAATCATCGCTATTTATTAGGTGTACAAAATGAAACTCAGCCACAGGGTAAATATGAATTTTGTAGATTTTAGCCGAGTTTCATTTTATACACCTAGTAGTTCATTTTTTCAAAATTTTAAACATTTTAGGCGTTAAAGTCCATCAAAAGTTGACCTCCGTGTAAGAAGGTTATTGAAGTATAACCATTAAGAAGGATAATTTTTAAAGGCTTGTAAATCGTAAACCGTTACAGATATTGAAAAAATGCACTAAATAAAATCTGTTGGAATTTTAATTCTCTTTAATTTTTATTCTACTTATTTTTTCTCTAGGACGCACTGTTTTCAAGATAAATTTATTTTAAAAAAAAATTATTTTCCGAAAATGGTGCATCCTAGAAAAAAATAATTAATTACAAAATAGAAAATTAAATTTCCTACAATTTTTTTAGTAGGTGTACAAAATGAAACTCAGCCACAGGGTAAATTTGAATTTTGTAGATTTTAGCCGAGTTTCATTTTGTACACCTCATAGTTTTTCTCTACGGTGTCAAGAAGACCCTTTTCCAGACACAGTAGGGTGTCACAATAACTTCTCTTTGAGCAAGTTAAAACAATAGTTAAGCGCGGAAAATCCACAATTAAACAAAATGTCATTTTATGATCACTTTAGTCGAAGCGAAGTAAAATAATTACTTTAATTTCGCTAATTGCATAAAACAATGTAGACGCGAGAATGTAATGAAGTTCTCATTTGTAATTTTAAATAAAAGTCTTATCAAAAGTAATTATAGAACATGTTTATCTCATGAATTACGCCCTCGTTTTTCCCCGGGTCGGGGAATATATTTTCATAAGCGTCGGCGACGGAAAGGAAATTATCTGGCGGAATTCATATTTGACACGCGAATGTCGAAACATCTCTCATAAGAGGGTCAGCGTTTTGGGGCTTTAAATTCAGTTTATCCCATAAACTTGGCGATATTTTTCCGCTTTTATTCCCTTAGGGGAGAAGTCATTGAAAAGGACGTCCCCCCCTCGGCTCTGTGCACTATCGGAACGGCCATAAAAGGGGAAGAAAACCCAGGCAATAATTATCCGTTTTGAAACCAGTCCAAAATCGTGCGTATTGCACAAGTAAATTTGCCCTCTTAACAAAACAAAACGAACAAAAAAAAATCTAATAAATATCCTTTTTTTTCTCTCTTTCTCTAAATCTTTTTTTTATAATACAATAAAAACGCAATTTCCTCAGTAGTATAATCAACCGCAAGAAAACAAGGGGGAAAAAAAAAGAGTGCAATAAAAATGTGGGAATCGAAGGCAGATGGAACCTGACTACTTTTAAAAGCAATAAAAATAGGTTGAAATAGGAATAAAAGTATAGCGAATGTCTTTAAAATAATTTTTTAAATAAAAGAATGAGATAGGTCATGTTGTTTAAATGGTTGAACATATCTTTCTTCAGATCAGACTAAAGACATAAAAACGAATCTTGGGCTTTCGATTGAGATCTCAAACGACTAAAACGATTACAATGCGGGTCTTACCCGCAAGAAGCTGAGAAAAGCAAAACTATGTTCGCCAATTTTTAAGTTTATTTGAGATTTTTTTTTTTTTTCGGTGCTTTAATAGGCTCGGACGATATCGTCAACGCCTGAAATCAGACAAGAGGTTCTAATCTGCATATTCCATAATACAGAGTTTCAACTACATGTTTTTGCCTTCTAATAATTTTGAAAATGGCCCTACGTATACGAGCCAAGTCGTTCTCGATTTTGTGAACACACTATTCAGGGCAGAATTGGATGCAACCGTTTTCATCCAGGCTAAATAGGAATTTATATTAGAAAAAAAGTGCATAATGAAAATTCGTTAAATGGTTTTAAATGTGTGAAACTCTTTTAGATTCAATTTAACAAATTACCAGTGGTGGGCGACAAACTGGTGATATATGACTTTCTTTAAAGAGGGTAGCTGAAGGGTGGGAGAGAGAGAGAGAAAAAAAAAAGTGTGGCAGTTTTTGACCCTTGATAATTAAACAACGCGATTCTTTTTCTAGGCCGAGCCATACCCCTCTTGGTCCACTAGAGGTTTTTTCCTCCTAAATTAATTGTCTCTCCTCCCTCCGACCTCTGGCTTTCTGCTTGCGTCTCTATCTCCGAGGCTTTAAGGGGTGTGGGAAAAGAAAAATGATAAATAAGGGTGGGCGTTATTGTCCCCTCGCAGGGTGTTTATGTTGAATTAATGAACTGTTTGGTGTCTGGGTGAATTTTTCCGAGAGGAGGGAGCGAGAAAGCGGAGGAATGAAATGATCTCCTCCAGAGGGCGGAATGATGGATGAATGTTACGGTGAAAAACGAGGGGCAACGCCGATACGACCGGAGTATTTGACGTAACGGCCCTATTGTACTCGGATATTGTAACTTACCGTCTAGGAGAAGTGCCCGTCTCTTAACCGACAACAAAAACATCTTTATTAACTCTTTTTTTTTACTCGATTTCATGATATTTTAAAAAGTTCCCCAACAAAAACTATTTCCATTCCTACTTTGTCAGATATTGATCTGTTAAACCGTGTGTTAGCTATATTAGTATAGTGAAAAGGGGAAAACATTTTTCACACTGTGGAGTTAATGCGACAGGAGTGATCCATTTTCAGTCTTCTAACCAATGACCGCATTCAACTACTATCCACCCTTTTCTCTTAAACTGCCTCAGAATTTTTTAACAACAAGTAATTTATTAAATCCATCTAAACTTGAAATATTCAGTTTAAAATAAAACGGTTTTCAATTGTTAGGGTTGTCCCACTTCTAAAAAAAAAAAAAAAAAAATGTCGAAAACATTGCTTTCCAAAGTGCGGGCTTCGGGGTCCGCGCGAAAGCTTGATAAAAACCAAACAACCCAAACCCAGAATTATTTTAATTTTGTTTTTTACTTCAAAGTACGAGATATCTCCCACATATTTTCGCATAGATTTGTCCACAGTTAGGTTTTTTAGGGTCCATTTTAAAGCGTTTGTTCTCAAACTCCTTTGGCCTTTGGCTGGCATTTTTACCCAAAGCTCACTAAATTTCGGGTAGTATTGAAAAAAGGGTTTGTAGTTAATATTTTTTCGATGAAGGAGAATTTTCCACAGCCAAAAAAAACAAATTTAGGGATCAGCCTGCTAAAGAGTTTGGGAAGCTCTGGCTTAAAAATCAAGATAATGTTTTTCTGTTTCCTTTCGCTTCGCCGGATGGGAAGGGCGCCTCAGACATCTTAAGAAAGGCTTAAAAGTTTTTTTTATGCATCAACATGAAAGAATGGACTTCAGAAAAAATGTAGTTCATACATATGCCTCATATGTATGAACTACATTTTTTCGCTCCGGGTACGAAGGGCGAACTCAACATCGGACAAATTTCTTTTTTCATTTTCAGATTCTAGACCTCTTGGTGAATACACCCATATAATTTTTATGTTGAGTTCGTCCTTTTTTTCCCCTGTAAATACGTAAAAACCGATACGCGGCAAAGCTCTAACTGCGATATCCGAGCGGGTACGAAGGGCGAACTCCACATCCTAGTCCACAACCCCCACTTTTTTTCCCATTTCAGGGCATGACTTTTTTGTTGAGTTCGCCCGTAACATAAAACTTTAAAATGCGAATATCTCGAAACTACGTTTTGTTGAGTTCGCCCGTAACATAAAACTTTAAAATGCGAATATCTCGAAACTACGTTTTGTTGAGTTCGCCCTTCTTACCCGGAGTGCCTCATAATATGTACTGTGGAGGAATTGTTTTGTTCTTCGAGTGGGATGATATTTGAGCCTTTTTCTTTCATTTCTCAACACAGGCCAGAGACTGAAAAATTGACGGTTTGATATTTCATTAGGCGGAATGTGCCAGTAGATAAGAAATCTAGTAATTAAATTTTGAACAAAAGGTTTTGTGTATTTGATGAACGGTTTTGTTCGAATAATCCTCGGTTGGTCGATTTAGCTAAGATGGTTGAAGGTATCTCCTTCAGTCCAGGAGAATATCACAATGACACTGGTTAACTAAATCCTTCCGCCGTTAATTACTGTGCGAGTGTGTGTAAGTAGGTCTCTTGATAACCCGACGGTTATTAACTTAAACAATTCTCTCAGAACCTCTTGGGACGGCAGACGCGAGGGAGTCTACAGACGCAGGTCCCCACCCGCTTCCATTTCGCTACTAAAAGTGGTCTTATCTCGGTTTCCTACTCAACTGAACTCTCTCAAGCAGGTTAACTGCTATTTTAACCTCCAGGGAATCCCTTTAAATGTTATTCCAATTACTCACGTTTTCCTGTTTATATAATTTATAAACGGTTTTTTTGAAAATCGAAATGGTGAAAACTTTTAAAGTTTACATCGTCGCTTTTTCCCGACGGAGGATTGGATATTTAGATTTACCGAGTACCAGGAAGTGGGCAGATATGTTATCAGAGCTCTCGTGATAACAGAGCCGCTTGATTTATTTCCACTTTCCTACAGTAAACAAAGTTGCGCCTTCACCCTCCAAACTGGATTTACGTTTAAATACCCTCCATTACAAACACACATGAAAATCTGCTATCCCTTCTCTTAAATAAGATATTTAAATAAGATTAACAGTTAAAAAATCAACTTTTAAAATTTTAAAATGGTGGACATCTGTACTTTTGGAAAACGTCCTTAAGATTGACTCATTTTAAATAATTTTTATTAAACAAACTCGATTTAAACGTTATTCTAAGATTTTCCCCTCTTTTTTTCTAGTTCGCTTAAAAGGCGTTTCGCACGGTTTCGTCTGGGAGGGGGGTGAATGCAATCTCAAGGCTAATCCCTCAAGTGATTGGTATTCCATCGGACGAAAGAACAAGCCTCCGTGAAAAGCCTGAGTTAAGTCTTCGTCGCTAATCTCGGAGTCCGGACGAGAATCTTTTAGTTTATTTCTTTTGACGATAGAAACAGTGAAAAGACTTCTAAATCGATTATTAAATAGGTAGAAAGGAAGAGGAGGAATATTTTCATAGAGTTCACTTTTCAGTGTTTATTAATATCAGAATCTGGTATGCATTCCAGGGAAAAAGTCAAAGAGCGCCGCATGTATCCAATCGCCCACGTCCTGAGTTTTACCAATATAGAAATTTTCATGTATGCAGAGCATGACTTAATTCAATTTATTCCACAATTTTTCCACAAAAACAAAAACCAATTTAAACAACTCTTTTTAAATTAATAAAAACGTAATTATAAGTGTTTACCAATGTATAAAAGCATTAAAATTGTTTGAGGAACCCAATTTCAAACAAAACGAAATTTTATTATTGATTTTAATCAAGATTTTTCAAATAAGAAGGTGTTAAAAAAAAATAATTTTTTTCTATTCTTCAAAGTGGTTGAAAGGGCTTTTTAATTGTTTTAAATAGTCTCAATTAAGTTGTTAGAGTTACCTATTAGAACGTAGTGGAAAGGGGATGATTGAAAAGGGCAATGGACAGAGTAGACCTAATTCCCTCAAGAGAAAGCCTGACTCCTTGTAATTGCTCTTTAGCTGTTTCCCTTCCCTTACGCCCTTTGTCCCTGACTCCGGGATCCCTCTACGTTTCTCGATTCGTGCCGAAGAGAAATCTAGCGACGTAGAAGGGGGATTAACTCCCCGGCATCGCTATTAACTCCGTCAACCAAGCCTACTTACCCCGACCCGACCTTTTCCCATAAATTAATTCACTAAGTTAACATTTTGATTAGTTAGCTAAATTTTCAATTTAAAAAAAATTTAACTCCTCGGCATCTCATGACGCGTTTCTTAAAAAGTCACTTTCTTTGGGATATTCCTTCAAGCTCGGTTATAGTAAATTCGGCTAAAGGAAAAATTCATAAAATCGATTATCCCACTTCTGATATCGATTATTTTTGATCTTTGGCCTATTCCTTCTACAGTCGACTTCGGTTATAGTAAATTCGGCTAAAGGAAAAATTCATAAAATCGTTTATCCCACTTCTGATATCGATTATTTTTGATCTTTGGGCTATTCCTTTTACAGACGACTTCGGTTATAGTAAATTCGGCTAGAGGAAAAATTCGTAAAATCGTTTATCCCCCTTCTGATATCGATTTTTGATCTTTGGGATATTCCTTCTGCAGTCGACTTCGGTTATAGTAAATTCGGCTAGAGGAAAAATTCATAAAATCGATTATCCCACTTCTGATATCGATTACTTTGATCTTTGGGCTATTCCTTCTACAGTCGACTTCGGTTGTAGTAAATTCGGTTAGAGGAAAAATTCATAAAATCGTTTATCCCACTTCTGATATCGGTTATTTCTGATCTTTGGGCTATTCCTTCTACAGTCGACTTCGGTTATAGTAAATTCGGCAAGAGGAAAAATTCATAAAATCGATTATCCCACTTCTGATATCGATTACTTTTGATCTTTGGGCTATTCCTTCTACAGTCGATTTCGGTTATAGTAAATTCGGCAAGAGGAAAAATTCATAAAATCATTTATCCCACTTCTGATATCGATTATTGATCTTTGGGCTATTCCTTCTACAGTCGACTTCGGTTATAGTAAATTCGGCAAGAGGAAAAATTCATAAAATCGTTTATCCCACTTCTGATATCGATTATTTTGATCTTTGGGCTATTCCTTCTACAGTCGACTTTGGTTATAGTAAATTCGGTTAGAGGAAAAATTCATAAAATCGTTTATCCCACTTCTGATATCGATTATATCTGATCTTTGGGCTATTTCTTTTACTGTCGACTTGGGTTATAGTAAATTCGGCTAGAGGAAAAATTCATAAAATTTGGTTCATAAAAATGGTTCCCACTTCTGATATCGGTTATCTTACTTTTTATACTGGTTATCCCACTTCTGATATCGGGTAAGCAACTTCTGATATAGGTTATTTCTGATCTTTGAGCTTCCTTCTACTGTCGACTTCGGTTATAGTAAATTCGGCTAGAGGAAAATTCATAAAATTTGGTTCATAAAATGGTTATCCCACTTCTGATATCGGTTATCTTACTTTTATACTGGTTATCCCACTTCTGATATCGGGTAAGCAACTTCTGATATAGGTTATTTTGATCTTTGAGCTATTCCTTCTACTGTCGACTTCGGTTATAGTAAATTCGGCTAGAGGAAAAATTCATAAAATTTGGTTCATAAAAATGGTTATCCCACTTCTGATATCGGTTATCTTACTTTTTATACTGGTTATCCCACTTCTGATATCGGGTAAGCAACTTCTGATATAGGTTATTTCTGATCTTTGAGCTATTCCTTCTACTGTCGACTTCGGTTATAGTAAATTCGGCAAGAGGAAAAATTCAAAATCGTTTATCCCACTTCTGATATCGATTATTTTTGATCTTTGGGCTATTCCTTCTACAGTCGACTTTGGTTATAGTAAATTCGGTTAGAGGAAAAATTCATAAAATCGTTATCCCACTTCTGATATCGATTATTTCTGATCTTTGGGCTATTTCTTTTACTGTCGACTTGGGTTATAGTAAATTCGGCTAGAGGAAAAATTCATAAAATTTGGTTCATAAAAATGGTTATCCCACTTCTGATATCGGTTATCTTACTTTTATACTGGTTATCCCACTTCTGATATCGGGTAAGCAACTTCTGATATAGGTTATTTCTGATCTTTGAGCTATTCCTTCTACTGTCGACTTCGGTTATAGTAAATTCGGCTAGAGGAAAAATTCATAAAATTTGGTTCATAAAAATGGTTATCCCACTTCTGATATCGGTTATCTTACTTTTTATACTGGTTATCCCACTTCTGATATCGGGTAAGCAACTTCTGATATAGGTATTTCTGATCTTGAGCTATTCCTTCTACTGTCGACTTCGGTTATAGTAAATTCGGCTAGAGGAAAAATTCATAAAATTTGGTTCATAAAAATGGTTATCCCACTTCTGATATCGGTTATCTTACTTTTTATACTGGTTATCCCACTTCTGATATCGGGTAAGCAACTTCTGATATAGGTTATTTCTGATCTTTGAGCTATTCCTTCTACTGTCGACTTCGGTTATAGTAAATTCGGCTAGAGGAAAAATTCAAAATTTGGTTCATAAAAATGGTTATCCCACTTCTGATATCGGTTATCTTACTTTTTATACTGGTTATCCCACTTCTGATATCGGGTAAGCAACTTCTGATATAGGTTATTTCTGATCTTTGAGCTATTCCTTCTACTGTCGACTTCGGTTATAGTAAATTCGGCAAGAGGAAAAATTCATAAAATTTGGTTCATAAAAATGGTTATCCCACTTCTGATATCGGTTATCTTACTTTTATACTGGTTATCCCACTTCTGATATCGGGTAAGCAACTTCTGATATAGGTTATTTTGATCTTTGAGCTATTCCTTCTACTGTCGACTTCGGTTATAGTAAATTCGGCTAGAGGAAAAATTCATAAAATTTGGTTCATAAAAATGGTTATCCCACTTCTGATATCGGTTATCTTACTTTTTATACTGGTTATCCCACTTCTGATATCGGGTAAGCAACTTCTGATATAGGTTATTTCTGATCTTTGAGCTATTCCTTTTACAGTCGACTTCGGTTATAGTAAATTCGGTTAGAGGAAAAATTCATAAAATCGTTTATCCCTCTTCTGATATAGATTATTTCTGATCTTTGGGCTATTCCTTTTACAGTCGACTTCGGTTATAGTAAATTCGGCTAGAGGAAAAATTCATAAAATTTGGTTCATAAAAATGGCTATCCCACTTCTGATATCGAGTAACCAACTTCTGATATCGTTTATCCCATATCTAATATCGATATCCTACTATAACGTTATGGATTTAATTCCAATTATCGTTTAATCTATTGCATCCAGCTGAACTAAGTCTAGACTTACTCAATACCCACCTAATTCTTTTCTTTATATTTTTTTAATTCGCAAAGGTTATCTTTTAGGTTAATTAAAATCTTGTATTTTCCAGGTAAATTTTCGTCCTACGTTTCACATACTAGAAGTAAGTAGATATTAGAAACTCAACTGAGTCCTTCGAATTCTCATAAATAAAGAACTTTTTGAAAATCCTTTTTTTTAACCGGGATGTTTCCCTAATCAATCATAAAATCCATCTCATTCTAATTTTTTTTATTTACGGTGATTTTGAAAACTTTTTGTGAGCCTGCGTGGGAGGAGGAGGAAGGCCCGAAAAAAAAAGTGGGGATGACTCGAAAGAATGGCTCATTTGTCAAAATCCAATTATAGAAGATGACAAGGCCGTTAGGGCCGGCCTTGGGTAAAGCAGACTAAAAGGGATGCTGTAAGGACATGGTACTTGCGAAACCTCTTTAGAAAACACCATTTGTCATTAAAAAAAAAGTAAAATTACCCAACTAAATCTTTCCTCATTAGTTACCGCCTTACATTTTCGAATAACTGATTGATTTAGGGGCAAAGTAAATTCTCCTTTTGTAAAATAATGACAAAATATTGAAGAAATGCCTTAAAGTAAATAAAAACTCAAATATTAGGTGTACAAAATGAAACTCGGCCACAGGGTAAATTTGAATTTTGTAGATTTTAGCTGAATTTTTATTTTGTACACCTAGTAGTTCATTTTTTCAAAATTTTGAACATTTTAGGCGTTAAAGTCCATCAAAAGTTGACCTTCTCCGTGTCAGAAGGTTATTGAAGTATAACCATTAAGAAGGTTAATTTTTAAAGGCTTGTAAATCGTCAACCGTTACAGATATTGAAAAAATGCACTAAATAAAATCAGTTGGAAATTCAATTTTCTTTAATTTTTATTCTATTCATTTTTTCTCTAGGACGCACTGTTTTCAAGATAAATTATTTAAAAAAAATTATTTTCCGAAAATGGTGCATCCTAGAAAAAAAATAATTAAGTACTTTATAGAATTTCCTACAATTTTTATTTATTAGGTGTACAAAATGAAACTCAGCCACAGGGTAAATTTGAATTTTGTAGATTTTAGCCGAGTTTCATTTTGTACACCTAATAAAAGGTTTTACCGTGTTTTTTTTACATAAAAAGTATGTGGAATCCAAAAAAAAAAATCCTTAAAATTCATTTCAATGTTTTGAACCCATTGCAGGCCAGGAGGAAGAATTCTCAGCCCTGCTGGATGCTTCCGCTATATTGCTTTTTATTGTAAAATGAGTAAATAAATTGGAAATATTTAATATTATGATTGAATTATGTTTCTGCATGGTGGGCATTATGCGTGTGGCCAGATTTTTTTTTTTTAATAAACGTTTCCATTAAATGAAAAACGGTAATCCATAAAACATCCCTGATTCTAGTCCATTAATAAACAGAGATTGAAAATGAAAAAGAGGGCTTTTTCATTTGTTAGTCTATTTTTAAAAAACAAACTTGGTAAACAAAATTTTAACGCTTGGATGAATTAAAAAGTTTTTTTTAATATCCTACTTTGTTTAGAATTTTCACACGTTAAAAAATAAAAATGAGGGAATATCCGAAGGCCGGTCATTTCGTTGTTTTCGAGTAGAAAATGTTTAGAGACAAATCACGCCTAGATTCATTCTCTCCATTACAAGTTTAAAAGTTGATTAATTTCGTAACTGGGGAAGTGAGGGGTAGGGGAGGATTAAAGGGGACAGTTTAAAAGGGGTTGGGGAGGGACTTCCACTAATCTAGCTCGTGTATCAACTAGAACGCGAGAGATAATTCGAGAAGAAAACCTAGAGTTCATATAATATTTAGAATTAAAACGATTTTTAACTCTCTCCACGCTCCTTAATAACTAATCCGACTAATCTTCACTTCTCTAGTCAATCTTGTTTTTGACAAATTTTTTATTTAATTATTGCTTTTAAAGATTGTTTAAAGCAGATTTTGTGGAATGATGAAAAAATTTTCTGAGAAGGTAACGTTTTTATTGATCAAAAGGGTTTCAATTTAAAAGGAATCTTTAAGCTTGTCTTAAACGAGCGCATCATCGAGGAAGAAATTCTTTGACATACCTTGACAAGTTCATCCTCGCTCATCCCTGGCGGACCTTCAGGAGACTAAAATCCCGGTGACTAATCCTTTCCTTTCAAACGCTTCTAGGTTCGGAACATCCCGACTGGAAACTCCCTCCTAATCCTATTGTTTACTCTCTAAACCACCGTTCTTAAACACAAACTCGACCTCTTCATCCATAACCAACTTCGAAGAAAATAAACAAAAAAAGTATTTTTCATAGCTTAAACCAACTTATAAGAATGAAAGTTGGAGAAGGGGAAGATAGTAAAATATAATTTAAAAGTCAAACTGGCAATGATTGATTGGGGAATAACCGAGGCTCTTCTTCATACAATGGGGCTGAAATCCCTCAGATAAAGCTCCCTGCTTACACAATACCTCTAACAAACCTTCCAACTCTAATACCTAACTACAACCTACCTTCTCTCACAAAACCACCTCATACTTCAATACACGCGCCTACGGGTTTTCCACGGATAGAAACTGCTAAGGTTCAACAATTGAACCGTTTAAATCCGGAGTTTGAATAAGCTTTTGTCTAATACGGGATATATTTTGTGTAAACTGAACATCATTTTCTATCTCCTTTTTTTTTTACATCGTAAAATTGACTGACATCTCCTGGCTGTCATTTATAACAAATGCGTTTTTAAAAAAAAGTTGTTGGAAATCACTTTTTTTTTCTTTTGGAGGAAATTTTGAAATAAAATGATGAAGTCGCGTTTAAGCATAAAATAAACCTCTCCACACCGAGGATTATTGTCGTTGGCCGATTCGTGAACGGGCATAAAACGTGTTATCCCAATGAATATTAACACCACGTACGAATCGTTTCGATTTTCAATCGTCCACTCGTATCTTCGAATTGAAATAGCCATGTAGTTAAAACATTTTTTCCACAGACTTTTTTTTTTCTCACAACGGAACTATCGGGCTTTTGATCAATCCTTTTATGTACTGTGTGTAATGGAGCTTGTTTAGTGATTTGCTCCTTCGACAACTGACGGAGGTCCTCTGTGGGAAGCATGCCAGTGGGTTTAGGCGAGATCAAAGGAGCGAACCGTCTTCACGCTTATCTCGCTTCGTCGACAAAACCTTGTTTGCAAAAGGGACCCTTTTTCAGTTGCATTTTTTCTCATAAGAAAATTTCTCTCTTTAAAAGATTAGAGTCCAGGGATTCCGAAACCAACAAGAGGGGGCAGTCAAAATATGTGTTACAAATTTTCCTTATTCAGTTTGAACTCCTTTAGAATTCATTTAAAAGCCAACGAGGGATAAAGGAAGGAAAAAGCGGATTCCCACGACCGGTTTCGGCGACGCCTCATCAGGTGGACTATTTCCTAATTTTTTTTTTCAGTCTCTTTATTTTACTAGGGCCTTACTACACGTTATTATGGACTTCGTGCGAAGGCTGATAGAACTTAATCTGTCCTAAGCCCCCCTTAGGACCAAAATTGAGATATTTAGATATGTATGTGGCTAATTTTTAAGTCTGAAGAACCCCCAGTTAGAGAGAAACCCGGTCAAAAACAAAGGGAAAGTCCCGAAAGTCCTGTAAAAATAATAAAACTAATCTCAAAAAGCAGAGAAAAACTCCTGAAAAACCTCTTAAAATGGAGTTTCTTTGTCAAAGTACTGGTTTGAAGAGCTTCCAACGAAAACTTCCTTAAAGCGAAGTAACAATCAATATAGGAGGGAAAGTATATGGGAAGGGGAAGAATAACGGAGGGGACTTAAAACGGATGGGGAAGTATAACAGAGGGGGAAGTATAAGGGAACGAAAGTATAACGAAGGGAGGAAAAGAGGGGAAGAATAAGGAAGGGCGAAGTTTTTTTTTTTTATTTTTTTGAAAAATTTTCCGATATTTTTTTTCGACAAATTTTCCGGTTTTTCTTCTTTTTTTTTTTTTGAAAAATTTTCTAAGTTTTTTTTCCGAGAATTTTTCAGGTTTTTTTTTTTAATTTTCGAATTTAATTTAATTTTTTAATTTAAATTCCTTCTTTTTTTCGATAATTTTTTTAAGTGTCAAGGTAGAAATAATGGGCTCTTTGGCCTAGGGATGTGCCTCTCGTAATGGGTAGAAGTATGAAATTTCTCCCTACCTACTTAAAAAAATAATAATTAAAAAGTGACAATTTTTTTTTACACCAAAAATTCTTAAAAATAAAATGAGTAATTGGTGAAAATTTGTTGAAAATCGGATTAACGGTTTGGCCGCAGCGAATTTTTTAAAATTTCAAACGGACATCTCCGCCATTTTTTCGAAATTCAAAAATCGCCCTCGTTACATTCTTGTTCACCGGCTAAAGAAATTTGTGTGAAAATTTGGTGAAAATCGGATGAAAACTGTGGCCGTAAAGTATTTCGGAAAAAAATGCTACGGCCGGCCGGAACCACAGACAAAGTTGAGATCGGTATAGATCCATATTCGAATTTATCCGACGGGGTCTGGAAGACCCTTCCCCAAAAATCCGACTTGGAGGGTATCACAATAACTTCTTTAAAGAAGTTAAAAAACCGAGGAAAATGTGAGAAGAATTTTTAATTATACGGGCTTCTGGAGAAAACGCCAAGTCTGCTCTAAAAATTTAAAAAAAAATTGGTTTTTCGAAAACCAAAAAAAATTTTCCGGGTTTCCTTTCTCTGTTTCCAGCGATTTTTCATCAAACTTGGCGGACTCAAGGGGTCCGAAGACTTTTGGAAACCCTGGATTAGACTAAGCCATCATGACAGTTGTGTCTTGCATAAGTGTATACTCTGACCCCTAAGAAATTTTGTATATTTTTTTAAAGAATTTTTTTTATGAAAGAGGGAAAAGCGTCAACCCTTTATCCTTCAGATTGGTTCGATATGGGTTTCACTATGAAGAAGGCGTGATGGGAAAAAAAAAGTCAACGGAAAGAGTGTCCCATCAAATCCTTCTTAGGCACCCTCGGTGTCGGTTATATGAGTCAGCTTAGACCCCCTTCTTTCTTTCCCTACGCTCTCTCTTACTCCAGACTTTCAACACACTTTTATTCATATCAGATCGCCTAGTGGGAGCTCAAACCATAATCATCCCACACCTGCTTGTTACGAATTTTACAACCTATAAGTTTATTTTCACATCAAAATCCGATAAACAGACCCATAAAAGATACATTTTTTATAAAATCTAAAAAAAAAATTTAAATTATGTCACTAAATAAAGTTTCAAACTTAAAATAATCATATGCGATCTAATGGAAATTTTATTTGCTTTTTCCCGTTGTCTCCATTAGCATTATTCGATCAAACGATTGATTCAATATTTAGCTTCGCCCTCCGCCATTTTTCCATAATCCTAAAAAGGTTCTAATGAAAAACGATTTCATTTCACGAAGGATTAGAAAGCGAACGAGTTTTGAAAGGAGCAACTACCTGTTGGAAGTTAGAGAATGATAAGGGGAGTTTACCTGAAGAGGGAGAGTTTTATAAAATAACTTGGAAGTGAAGAGATAAGGGGAAGCGATCTATCAGCGGTTTCGAGGACGTAGACTTCCTGAGTACCTGTTGATTTTATCCTTGCGATTAACAATTTTCTCTTTTTTAATAATTTAAAAATTCCCCATTTACCATGATTGATCCAAATAGCAATACATAGTAATTAAACCTGTAAAGGGGGCATTTAAACGCGTTCCCGAGGCCCCTAATCGATCAGGCGGTAGATTCAACCAAATTGAATTGAACGGGAACGAAACCTGTTTACACGGTTCAACAAAAGTGAACCTGGACAGTTCAATTTCAGAAGTAGAATCGAAATCAATTTGATGCGGAAATGTTTTAAATACATAACTACCATAATCGAATCAGCCTGAAAACATCAAAGAGAATCATTACAATTATCAATCCTCAAAAAAAATTCAGACGTACTTACTTCATCAGAAGGCGGACTCACAGATTTTTAACCTTGATTTTTGACACCACTTTCCTCCTTATTAAGGGTCCGTTATACCACTTAGTACGGCAGCGTGTTTTCTTTGAATTTTTACTCCAATTTTGCAAGAAGATGGAAGAAGAGGCTTGATAATTATTCACCTTATTTTTTATAAATTAAAAATCATTAAAATGTGTGCAATTAGAAGAAACGTCAATTTTTAAAAATAAAAAAATGATTTTTATTTAAAATGAGTGTTTAATAAAGCTATAAGGTTAGTAAGTTTTTTTCGAAGCACATTCAATATTTTGTAAATTGGGAGCAAAATTGAGGCGCTCCGGGTACGAAGGGCGAACTCGACGAAACGTAGTTTTGAGATATTCGCATTTTAAAGTTTCGGTTTTTACGTATTTAAAGAGGAAAAAATGGCGAACTCAACATAAAAATTATATGGGTGTATTCACCAAGAGGTCTAGAATCTGAAAATGAAAAAAAAACTGGAGGACCCTTCCCCAAAAACCCGACGTCGAGGGTATCACAATAACTTCTTTAAGGAAGTTAAAAAAATTTGTCCGATGTCGAGTTCGCCCTTCGTACCCGGAGCGCCTCAATTCAAAAACTTGATAAAATTACTATTTTTAGCTTTCTTTAGTTCCCATTGTTTAAAAACCAACAGTTTTCTTACAAAATTTGAGCAAAACTTTAAGGAAAAAATGCCGCCGAATAACGGACCCTTAAGAAACGAGTTTTTTTCCCTAATTTTTGGGTGTTTTTTTATTCTTTTGAAAAAATTTTCATATTGAAAATTTGAACTTTTTTAGTATCATGGAGTCAGACCATTGATTTTTAATTTAAACTATAATCTCTCTTCTAAAACTGAATGAATAAATAAAACGTAAAATTGAATAAATATATACGTTCGAGTAACTGTAATTTTTACTTTTTCGAAAGTACGGGAATATGAATCAATCCAATATTTCACATTCATGCATTTTATAGATTGTTTTTTTTTCCTCTCTCGTTTTAGATATTTTTAAAAGCTTTTTTTTTTCAGGACAAGCGCCCGTTGAATATGAGCCGGAGTTCTTAGAAAATCTTGAAAATCACACGGTCACACAAGGCAGAGATGTCAGTTTCACATGCGTCGTCAATCATCTCGGAGCTTATAGGGTACAGTATACAGCAAAAATTTCTAAAATGATTTTATTTTAAATGACCTTTTTCAAAATTGATTTTATACCGACAACTTTGACGTCATGGAAAACCGAAATAGCCTAAGCTCTAACTTAATATAAAGGCTTTAACTCTCGATCCTCATCCATTTATCTCATATGTTATTCATACAAGTTCGCCACTGATCCGTATAAAATTTAAATTTTAAGAATTCGAAAACTTTTTATTTTGAATTATTCATAATCTTTTTCTATCCTTTGAAGTTTTATTGAATTGTCTAATTTCATCTCATATTTTCCCATGTATGACGTGCTTGTTAAGAACTATCGGTTCCCTTTCGGGTTTAAGACGAATTTGCCAGAATCGAGGTTATTGAGGGCACAATAGGGGCCAATCAAAAGGGGATCGAAAGGGGTCTGTTACGTGGTATTCATGCGGAGACACAATATTAGAGAAAGCGCCAAAGAAACTTGGTCCTCAAATAGCTTTATTCAGCTCTCTAAACTTGGGTAAACTCACAATATTTAATTTTTTTTTTAACTTTCGGATATGCCAGATTGAATTTTCTTTCAATAGGGTCTCGTAACAGTATTCTTTTCGTGGCCATAAACTGTTTATATATTCAAAGGAGCGTGGGACACTAGTTTGGCGTCCCTGGTTCCGCTTGATAACAGGATGAATGTGGTGGAACAATCGATAACGCGAATCGGGACGGTTCCATCTTCTTATATTTATGGATAATCTTTTTCTAAAGGCTTTCCAGATCAATCGATGGGAAAAATAAACAACAATTTTGACCATCTTTTAAAATGCACCATTTACTTAAGAGTTCGTCCAGGAGCAGACTCAGTTTACCGGAAACTCCTAAATCCCAGGGATAAATATTTTACTTATCAGGAATGCAATGATTTTAAAAGGAGACAAAGTACTATGTAGTTTGAAGAGCTTCTAACGAAAACTTCCTTAAAGAGCTGTAAAATATAGGAGGGGAAGTGTAAAGGAAAGCAGGTATAAGGGAGGGGAAGTATAACGGAGGGGGAAGTACAAAGGAGGGGAAGTATAACGCAGGGGAAAATATAAGGGAGGGAAGAATGACGGAGGGGTAAGTATAACGGAGGGGAAGTTTTTTTTCCAAAAAATTTTCTAAGTTTTTTTTTTTTCAAAAAATTTTCCAAGTTTTTTTTTTTTAAATTTTTCGGGTTTTTTCGGAAAAAATGTTTTTTTTTATGTTAATGTTTTATGTTAATGTTTTATTTTTCGTTTTCTTTTTTAAATTTGCGCTTTTTTCCAAATTTTTTTTAAATTTGCGATTTTTTTTTCCAAAAAATTTTCAAAGTTCTTTTTTTTTGTTAATAAAAGTTACAGAGGGAGAAGAATGAAAAAACGGATATTCCACGACCTGTTTCGGCGTAATACGCCTCATCAGGTGGACTATTTCTTTATTTTTCATTCTCCTACACTTTTTACTTGACTTCAATTAGCCACCATAGGTATTTGTCCACCTTCCCGCAGTGTCCATAATACCGGCTAATTGAAGTCAAGTAAAAAGTGTAGGAGAATGAAAAATAAGGAAATAGTCCACCTGATGAGGCGTATTACGCCGAAACCGGTCTTGGAATATCCGTTTTTTTCATACTTCTCCCTCTGTAACTTTTATTAACTAAAAAATTAACGTACCCCATTTGCGCGATTCGCATGAGCTAAAAGCCGAACATTAAAAAATTCTTTTTTTTTTTCCAAAATTTTTTTAAGTATCAAGGTAGAGGTAATGGGATTTTTGCGAGAGGTCGCTCTCGTAAGTCGTGGAAGTATGAAATTTCTCCCTACTAAAATGATAATTTATGTTAAAATACACCAAAAAAAATTTGGTGAAAATCGGACCAACGCAACGGTTCGGCCGCAGCAAATTTTTCAAAATTTCAAACAGACATATCTCCGCCAATTTTTCGAAATTCTAAAATCGCCCTCGTTAGTTTATTGTAAAAAAAAATTTGGTGAAAATCGGTTGAAAACTGTGGCCGTAAAGTGTTCCGAAAAAAATGCTACGGCCGGCCGGCACCACTGACAATGTTGAGATCAATATTCGACTTGACTCTCCGGGGTCTGGAAGACCTTTCCCCAAAAACCCGACATGGAGGGTATCATAATAACTTATTTAAGGAAGTTAAAAAAGTTGCAGGCCGATTTGTGGTGTAATATCATCTTTTAGGAAAAATTCGTATGACCTTGTCCGTAGTGCTTAGCATTCTAAGTCTGGCTAAAGGCCAAGAATACGGTAAGTAGTTTGTTGATGAGGTGCCACGCTTTCTGGATCGTTGCTCCTCACTATGATAGGTCATTCTTATCCTCGAAATTTAGTTATCCGGTTCTAAAAAAAATTTTGTTTTTCAGGTAGCATGGATAAAATCAGATTCGAAAGCGATTTTGGCAATCCATACACACCTTGTCGCCCACAACAACCGCCTTTCCGTTACCCACAACGGTCACAACACGTGGAAATTAAAAATTTCCAACGTACAAAAAAACGATTCAGGCACGTACATGTGTCAGCTCAATACAGATCCGATGAGGAGCCAGGTAGATTATATAATTATATTTTTCTTTTAATATCGAATGTTTTTATGTAAGATGGGCCATCTTGAAGTGGTGATACCTCCGGACGTTTTAAATGAGGAAGGCGGCGACGATCATGTGACTACAGAAGGAGGAAGCGTAAGACTGAGATGCAGGGCGACAGGTATCCCCGAACCGAAGGTCGTCTGGAGGAGAGAAGATTCAAGAAATATTGTCATCAGACACGATAGTTCAATAAAAGAAGGTGGGATTTTCAAATATCTACTCTTCATTTCTTGGCTCTTATTTTTTTTTGGCTAAATTTTTGGAGTTTTGAATGGGAACTAAGGCCATATGGCGAAAGACTCCTTCCTGTGCCCATCATCGTCCTCTTAAATCGAAAGGAAAAAGGACATCATATTTTTTCCTATCAATGCATATTTAAAAATCCAATGAAAAAAAAATCGGAATTTTCCGATGTAAAAAAAAGAGAGGGGGATTCACGATTTTATTGGGAAGCTGTACTAAAAACTAAAATACGAGCAGCGAAGGGGAAGGTGCATAAAAATATTTTTATTACTAATGAGAAAGACCACCCCTCTCACTCCCCTCGCTCTTTTTCTTCGGTCTAAATTGACGCCCACCCTCCGCCACGATCCACTTCTTTCCGCGGGACGCCTTCCCTTCCCTTCACTTAGTAATTACACAGTTTTGCTCTAAAAAGGAAGCCACCCTTCCCGTCTCTATGCATGGGAATTACCCCATTACGCCTCCTCGCCCGGCCTCTTTCTTTTACCCGTGCCGCACGGATTTGATTTTATTGCTTACTTAAAGACTTCAGAGCCGGCTGGAAGGGGCGAAAAGTAAAAAGAGAAAGAATTGCACTTTTCTTCCAGGTAAAAAAAATTATTTCAATCGTAATTACAACTTAAACTCTTTTTTTACAATAACTTTGCTCCTTTATTTTCTCAATTTTTAATGTTTATACAAAAATTAAGCTTTTATATAACTAGAATTCCCATGTGAAAAACTTTATGAAGCCGATTAAATTCAAATCATTCTCAGTAAAAAACATAATTAGCAGATTCAAAAGTTTTTTAAACTCATTGTTTTTTTTATTAACGTTCTTAAAAAAAGATATTGTGATACCCTCGATAGGTGGTTTTGAAAATGGGTCTTCTAGGCCTAGGTAAAAATGACTTGTGAGGTTGGCAGTACTGTCCTTTTTCAGACACAGATTTTCACCAAATTGTGTTCCTTTTGTATTCATCTTGAAAACCACGAGTTTTTTTTTTTGCCAAAAGAGATCTAAAAATTTAAAATTTATCCTCATTTAGAGTCGAAGTGCTTTTAGTATCCTAATTTTTATCTATTTTTTCTCCGGGAGTCAACAACTTTTGATAAATTCCTTCAGCACTGTTCTTTTATTATCTTAAGTAAAAATTTTCATTATTTTTATTTTAAACAAAATGCTTTTTTTAAATACAATCATCCTTAATGCCGGTAATAATGGCGTACGGTATGGAGTGGCCTCACGCGATTTTTGAATTATAAAAAAAGGGGTTTTAGGCTTATTAAAAATTGGGTAAAAAAATCTGGGTACTTGACAGTGAACATGAAGTAATCTCTAAATGGATTATTCAAATAAGCACGAAATCAAATTAATTAATACAAGTGACGTTTCTTCGATTTCGAATTCGGACCCCGCCGTTTCACAAATGGTCCCTCCCTCGATTTAAGTAAAAGTTTTCCTCCCCGAAGCCACTCGCGCGAGTGTGGCGAGACCGGCGGTTTCCGGAATATCGGAGACGGAGGGTGCCCGTAATTTAGAAAGTTTAATAAGAACCCATTCGAGCAATGTTTATTAAATCCTTTTATTCCGAGAAGTTCATATGTTGCAAACAAGAAAGCCCCCCTGAAAATCATAAAAATGCTAATTTTAAACTGTTTTTAAGGTGTAACAATTTAGACGTAAAAATAAATCAATCGGTGCTACAAAAGAAAAGCGGGAGGGCCAAAGAAAACTGAGGGGAGTAAATGCCACATTAGGAGGGCCGGTGACCGGAAGGAAGTGGATTTGTCTTGGATCACTTCACCGTGACTTCCCGTCCAAAACAGCCCTTAAACCTCCAAACGTAGGAGTCTTCGTTTGTCACCAATCTTTTCCGTTTTTTTCTACTTCTTTTTCTTAATTTCGCTACTCATTAAACCTCTACCATTGATTGGAACCAATTAATTGTAAATTCAAATACAGGGTGTTCCAACAAGAGTGGACCAGCAACTCTACGGCAAAGCATTTAGTCCTACAAAAAAAAAGTTTAATTAAAACCCCCTTATTTTTGGACGGGGAATCGATTCAATAGGTAGATTTTTATTTTGGTATACAGGGTGTCCCAGAGCGTCACCAACTTCGTCATTTTAAATGAGAGCCCAATCTTTTTATGCTTTTAATCGATTCTACTCTCAATTTTAAGCAACTTTTACTTAGGTCACTTTTTGATATGAATTTTAACGGATTTTAGGCCCCAATAACGCTGAATTGATTATTTTTGCCCAAAGAAGTCATATGAATAGTCAAATCAACTTGTTTAGATTACGAATCTGAAATAAAGTACTGGTTTGAAGAGCTTCCAACGAAAACTTCTTAAAGAGAAGTATCTATATAGGAGGGGGAAGTATAACGGAGGAGAGGTAAAACGTAGGGGGAAGTATATGAGAAGGGAAGTATAACGGAGTGGGAAGTATAAGGGGAGGGGAAATATATGAGAGGGGAAGTATATGAGAGGGGAAGTATAACGGAGTGGGAAGTTTATGGGAGGGGAAGTATATGAGAGGGGAAGTATAACGGAGTGGGAAGTATATGGGAGGGGAAGTATATGAGAGGGGAAGTATAACGGAGTGGGAAGTTTATGGGAGGGGAAGTATATGAGAGGGGAAGTATAACGGAGTGGGAAGTATATGGGAGGGGAAGTATAACGGAGGGGGAAGTATATGGGAGGAGGAAGTATAAGTGAGGGGAAGTATATGGGAGGGGGAAGTTTAAGTGAGGGGTAGTATAACACATAAAATAAAATAAATAAAACAAAATTTTCCAAAGATTTTCTAAGTTTTTTTTTCGAAAATTTTTCTGTTTTTTTTCGAAATATTTTCCAAGTTTTTTTTTTCGAAAAATTTTCCAAGTTTTTTTTTCGAAAAATTTTCCAAGTTTTTTTTTCGAAAAATTTTCCGGGTTTTCCTTTTTTTCGAAAATTTTTCTAAGTGTCGAGGTTGAAATAATGGGCCTTTGGCCTAGGGATGTGCCTCTCGTAATGGGTATAAGTATGAAATTTCTCCCTACTAAAAAAATAATAATTAAAAAGTGGCAATTTTTTTACACCAAAAATTCTTAAAAAATAGAAGGAGTAATTGGTGAAATTTTGGTACAAATTGGATTAACGGTTTGGCCAAAGCGAATTTTTAAAAATTTCTAACAGACATATCTCCGCCATTTTTTCGAAATTCAAAAATCACCCTCGTTACATTCTTCTTCACCGGCTAAAGAAATTTGTGTGAAAATTTGGTGAAAATCGGATGAAAACTGTGGCCGTAAAGTGTTCCGGAAAAAAATGCTTATGGACGGCCGGACGGAGCCACAGACAAAGTTGAGATCGGTAAAGATCAATATTCGATTTGATACTCCGGGGTCTGGAAGACCCCTCCCCAAAAACCCGACGTCGAGGGTATCACAATAACTTCTTTAAGGAAGTTAAAAATTAGGGATTCTCATTTACTCGTAAAATAACGAAGTTGTTGTCGCCCTGTACACCTAAAAATAAATTTGTTAATTGCAATCAATTCTTCACATTGGACTTATTTTTGTAGGACTAAATGAATTTTATTGCCATAAAGTTGCTAGTCCACTCTAGTTGGAACACCCTGTATTCTGGCATTATGGCAAAGCCAAAACCCTTCTTCGAGCATCATCTTTTTTCCCCGAACACCTCAAGTTCTCCATTTTAGTCCCAAACACTTGTATAATTATGATATATGATTCTATTATAATACGAATCTGGTTTATGAAATGACTAAATTTGACAGCTAAAGTGTATTTCTGACAACTACATCTACGAAGCTGATTCGGAATAATGTTTATTGTTGAAAATATGATGACAATGTCATTTAAAAAATTGAGGATTAACAAAATTAGATGTATTTTTTTAAATGTTACAGTAGTACGGACTTACGAGGGAGAATTATTAGAGCTTACGAGTATTCAAAGGACCGAAATGGGATCTTATCTCTGCATCGCGTCTAATGGAGTACCGCCCAGTGTGAGCAAAAGAATCATCGTCCAAGTCCACTGTAAGTATTCCCTCCCTGGGGAGCTTATTTTAGTCTCAAAATAACCTTGATGTATAAATTATATTAAAAACGAGAAAGTAAACTTGTCAAGAAAAAGGATAAAAGTTGTCCCTAGTCACTACAATGAAGTTCACTTTCCTAAAACGGATTTTCGACTTCAGACCTTTAGTGTCGAGAGTGGGAGATTAACAGGAAGAAAATTTTCGGGGCCAATCCCATCAACACGCTCACTAAGATAATTCACTTCGAGCCCGGAGGAAAGGGAAAAGTCTGTTGTTATAAGAGTTTTCCGGGAGGCCTAAATCGGAAGAAACCGTTGGAAAGAGGAGAGGATGTAATTGACATTGCCAGATGTTTAGCGACCAGTTTATATTGTAGACTCTAATCATTGAGGAAAACTTTATTCCGTCGCAAATTAAGAAATTTCTTTCTTTTCAGTTCATCCTATGGTTAAAGTGCCAAATCAACTAGTCGCCGCGCCTGCTGGAAGCGACGTAAATATACAGTGCTACGTGGAAACCTCACCGAAAGCTATGCACAGCTGGCACAAAGAATCAGGTCAATTTTTAAACTCTCAAAAATTTCCCGATCAAAAGTTTGTTTTATAAACAAATTAAACTAAATAACCGTGAGCTAACAGTCCTGCGACCTGTCAGTTGGTTGAGGAAGTTTGCCCAACTGTGCTCAAGATACATAGGATCTAACGTTTCCCTGGATCCACAAATCCAATTCCTTAATGGCCAATTTCCTTTTAGTACCCCATATCTAATTTGCTTTAGAAACTTACCCCCTTTAAGGCTGGTGGTTTCATGGTACCGTAATAGAATCAACCAACCTTGAAAAGTAATTTTTTCTCTAGGAGAAAAGCTAATGGACAGCAGTAAATACGAAATGGAAGAAGTCGTCGTCAACGAATACACGCTTATTATGAATCTGACAATAAGAACATTAGAAAAACGAGATTTTGGAAGTTATTTATGTTCGTCCGTTAACGCTTTGGGTAAAGCAGAAGGAACAATCCGTCTTCAAGGTAATTAATTTTTTTTTCTTTTCTCTTTTTCCAATTTGCTTCTTTTTTTCTAGAAATGTTTGTAATGAAAACAACGGTGGCCCCGGCGGCGAACATCCCGGACACAAGCGGTAATCGTAATAGAAAGAAACAAAAAGAAAAGACGCCACCTCCTCCGACGAGGAAAAGGAAAAAACCGCGACAGGACGACGAAGAAAATGAAATTACAACATCCCTTCCACACGTAATCACACTTGAACCTCCCGGACCGACGCTAAAGCCACCGCCTTGGATCCTTCATCAAAACAAAGGTGAATCACGTTGGCCTCTCACCCCGCTCATTTTAGCGGCTTCATTATTCCTTTGTTTCAATCGATAGTCTGACATAGAATTTTTTTAAAAAACGAATTTTTCGTAAAATTTTATTTTACAGAAAAAAAAATTTTCTTTTTCAACATTCCATTTTGTTACTAAAATTGTTTTATTGTTGCTCAAATTATTTGTATTAAAAAAAAATAAATTGTAAAAAATAGATCATTTTATTACTCTTGTTATATTTAAATGTATAAAATTATTTAAATTAAAATACTTATGTAAATAAATGTATTTTAATATAAAAAATTTGGTATTTAAGACCAAAATATGTGTTTTAAGTAGTTAAATAGGTAAGTTTTATAATAAAAGTTATAAAACAATCAAGTCTTCCCTGATTTAAAAAAAAATTGTGTTTTAAAAAGCCTAAATTGAAGATGCTCGATAATTCATATCAGTCCCATATCATAAATTAAAAAATTCAGTTAAAATACCTAAAAATGAGGACTGAAATTTTATTTTCTACTCGGGAATGTTAGAAATGCCATTAAAAAAAGGCCTAGTGTTTATACAACACGAAGTGAGAGTTTAAAAGCGAAATTGTCCAATAAAAGGCTTGTCCAATGTAGTTAAATTTAATTATTTTGTAAATATATTGCTTTGGTTTATCTGTTTTTGAAATTTTTATTTTATACTTTTGCCTTTTATGCTTTTCATACGAGCTTTAAAGGCTTAAAAATCACCTTTTTATTTTAGGTAACTTCTGTATTGATTTTATCAATATAGTCAATAATGACAATAAAATTTTTCTTATTTATTTATTTAATTTTATTAATCATTAATTTTTTTTAAGGATCAGAAAGCAAGTTTTTTATCGCTCATTATATTCCTTTTTTTCAAAATTTACAAACAAGCTCCCATATTACACCATAAACTTTAAAATAAAAAAGGTTTTCGACAATATTTAAAGGTATAACTACCATGTTATTCAAAACTATATTATTATAGTTTTTTTATTGTAATATAACCTATTGTTATATTCTATAATGTAAATAAAATATTGAAAAGACAAAATCATAATGTCATTTCAATAGATTAGTGGTTGAAGGCATCTAGTTCGACTTAATATCGTTCCTAAGGTTATAAATAAAAAAAATAAACGACAATACTTGCTGTAAAAATTTAATAAAAATGCTTCTTTGATTTTGTTAAATTCGTTATTATGTATATTATTAACAAATACAAGAAAATTAATTATATATGTTTTATATAATTATGTGTAAGTGATTGTAAAAGACATAATAGATATTTGTAAATTTAAATGAAAATAAAACATGAAAAAAAATATTGTAAACTGATTTTATGTCAATGTTGTTGTTATAAATTAAATTATTTTATTGAATATTCTTTTATTAATATTGATTTGATAAAAAAAAATTCTATTATTTGGCGCAAAAACAAAAATAGAACAAAAAGGAAACCACAAAAGGCAGGTTTAGTGGTTATAACAAGTCAAGAAGGTTTCATTAAAGAGTTATCAACAAAACTGAATAGTGATCTTTGCCGACCATAAGATTGTCTGTTGTGCCGGACAGCTGGAACTCTTCACGGCCGCAATTTTCATCCGATTTACCTACATTTACCTACTATCTTCCTGACAAAGTAATCTTGAAACTATTGAGAGCTTTTTTTCGAATTTCCCGAAAATCCTGTCTGTCTAAAGTATTGTTTAATGCGGTTCGACGCGGTTTGATCTTCACCTTTTCCAAATCGTCGCGTTAGTTCTAACACCGGCTATCTCATTTTTCCTAGGTTTTCAGGAGAGCAAAAATACGCAATAATTTTTCATTGGAATCAACTCATCACCTGTTGGCCAAATCGTGAACTACTCGTTTTCTGTTGGTAATAGAGTTAGGCTACCAACGGAATTCGATTTTCCACAAAATTTACCATCAGAAACAATGCCAAACTCAAAATTGATTTAAAAAATAAGATAGCAAATGTTAGAACTAACGCGACGAAATACTCCTTATATTCAAATTCAATAGAGTTCATTAAAAAAAGGGAAAAAAATAAATTATCGAAAAATATAGAGGCGTTAGGCCTAGCTGGGAGAAGACTTTCGCGGACAAAAAATTATAATATTCTAATGAAAGTCAAGTAAAAAGTGTAGGAGAATGAAAAATAAGGAAATAGTCCACCTGATGAGGCGTATTACGCCGAAACCGGTCGTGGAATATCCGTTTTTTTTCATTCTTTCTCCCTCTGTACTTTTAATAGCAAAAATTATAATTTTACTCAAATATTTTGACGTTTTATACCAATTATATAGTTTTTTAAAGCATTTTTTTAGTTCCTTTTCGATAATCGATTCTTGAGGCAGTGTAGCCATCTGTTTTGTAGAATTAGGGAGGTTCCCCCTTTTATTTTGCTCTGTCAACCTCAATTGATAAGTGAAGTCTCGAATTTTGTCTTGAAACACATTTTCGATTTAATCCATAATTTCCAAAATGGTCAATGAAGAAAGATCGAAGCCAGACGATTCCGAACCTCCAGAAGTGGTACCATACGAAGATGATGTCGATGTCTCAGAAGAAAGCACATCTGAAGAAGGTGAAATGTCAAACCATTCATTTTCTGTTTTTATTTATTTAAAATCAAGAATACTGTGTAAAATCTTGAAAAAGTACAATTCCTTAGAATCTTCTAATTTGAAACTCTCTCCAAGGCCATTTTTAATCAATGTTATTGTTTCAGAATTGGAAATGCTCAATTCGCAATTGGATCAACTCAACTCCGTTCTTGACGTACTCGAAATGAAAAATGAAAACATTCAAGCAAAACTCAAGGAATTACTTGGAAGTGTTTCTAAAGATGAAAGTTAGTCTGGACTTGGCTAAAAGTGATATTATGTACATTCCTCAGATTTTCAATTTTGTGTTATCACTGAAAATTTCTTTTTTTTCCTCCCATATTTAAGCAATGATTGTAATGTAGCTTTAATCCAAATATAAAAGTATAGCTTGGATAGTTATCAAATCCAATCTTTTATTTTCTTCTTGGGCATGCTGTAGGAAGGTCAATTTAGTCCTTCATGGTCATGACCTTGAGATTCACAAATATCAAGGTCATGACCTTGGGATTCAAGAGTATCATGGGGGATTCAGAGTATCAAGGTCATCAAGAACCTAGACATAATCATGAGACTAAGTTATAGCTTATCAGCAATCACTTATCAGTTAACAGCAGAATGAATAGCTAAGGTTTAGCAGAGAAAAACAGGAGATGATCTCAGGTGGAAGCTTTCGCCATATTGCTTAGGCAACATCCAAGCCTACTGAACCACCAGGGTAAACAGAATTTTCCAAAAATTATTTAAATTAAGAAAAACTGCACTTCCACATTGACGCTAGGACAAATAATACTTATAATGAACCCTTCCTCAAGGTTACATCGTTATCAAGAACACCCCGCCTTTCAAAAACCCTTCTACAGCAGCTTGAAAAAGTTATGATATCAACTTCCTCGCCCAACGATATACACTATAGAGAAAGAGGAGAGTTGAAGCTCCCGTGCTCCCTTTTGCAAAGCTCGCCTTGGCGGCGTCGCAAAATGCTTGTTTACAGGTGTGTAATTTATTTATAAGCAGTGTTGGGCGTAATCGTAATCGCAATTACGATTACAATCGCAAGTTTCTTAATTACGATTACAATTATAATAACGATTACGATTACAATCGTATTCGTATTTTTTTAACGATTACAATCGTAATCGTATTTTTTTCTGCGATTACAATTGTAATTGTATTTTTTTCTGCGATTACCATTATAATCGTATTTTTTCTGCGATTACGGTCGTAATCACATTTTTTTTCAGCAATTACGTATTTTCTTAATTTTAAAAAAAATTGAATATAACGTCTTGGTTGAAAATTTTACGTTTTTTCCAATAATACCTACTTGCAAATTTATAATGAAATTTGTACATAATTTATATTGACACAAATAAATTTCATTATTAATACCGTCATTGAAAGCAAATTGATCAGGTAATCTCAGTAAAAATGTCATATACGAGCTGTAAACGCTAACAAAAATACGATTACGCCCGTAGTTTCTGGAAAAAAAAATGCGATTACAATCGTAATCGCAGAAAAAAATACGAATACGATTATAATCGTAATTAAGAAACTTGCGATTACAATCACCCAACACTGCTTATAAGTGACTACTGATTAGTGAGGAGCTATGTTATCGAACTGTCTAAAACTCTGCTGCGAACAACTACTGCTTTTTCTTAAGTGTTCAGTCGAACATTTGGAAATTGCCCTCAACATTTATTTAGGTATGAAATATATTAATCAAGTGATCACTGAAAGTTTTAGTTTTCTATGTTAGATGCTAGATATAGATAGGTCCAAACTCCCTAAAATCCCTGAAAAGATGCTTGTTTACAGGCTTTTCGCAGGGCTTCCTCCTTCAATATTCATTTTCTAAGAACCGCGTTCTCCCTGATAAAAAGCATTTCGCGACACCGCCAAGGGGAGCTTTTTTAACTGAGCGGGAAGAAGAAGAAAAGCATGCTAAAGGCGGGGATTTTAGGGTTGTATATCTTGGACCCTGTATACCGATCTATATTTTTTTCCCCTTAATCAAAAGACTTTTTTGAATAAAAATTTAATTTATTAAATTATGTACAAGTTTAGTAGTATAAATTAAAATGATAATCTACTTTTTCTTTTGAGGATTCCGTCCAGTATTAGAGCCACCGCGTCCTAACGATCCACCTTGCCTGCCAGGGCCTCCTCGACCACCGAAAGCCCCTCCTGAAAATTTCAAGTGATCTCATATTTCAATAAAAAAGTCATACTTTGTCCACCTCCTCTGTTCCGTTGACCACCTCGCCCTTTAGGATCACTTCTAGACCTAGATTTAACGATCACTTCTTCCTTGACCATATCGATAACTTCATCAGGAATCCTCAGGTATTTTATCGTACTTCCTCTAATATAACACTCGGGCATCTTCCAAAACTTATCACCGTCCTAAAAACATCAAAAAGTAAACAGAAAAATTGATAAGTTATGAAAGTTTTACTCTTGACGTGCAGATAACTTCACGAAGATTAATATTCATCCAGTTATCACAGCTAACTAAATGTCCATTGTAAGTTTCGCCATTTTTAAGCTCCACTAACTAAACAAAAATATTATTCGACATTGGACGTACTTGCTTCGTTTTCTTACCATTGGGTGATTCTGTGCAGTCCTCAGTAAAGATAGGGGAAGCTAGAAAAAAAAATAACGGCAATGTAAGAAATTAACTTACAGTAAACTTACCATTTTAAGTTTATTAATAAAAGCGTAGATATAACGTCCGTTTTCAAGTTTAAAGCCAACCTTAGCAGAAGATAACAATACGAAAGTTAAACAGAAATGATGATTACAATTCGATTGTGCAATCGATCTTTTTGGCGGTAAAATGTCTCGGAGTTAGCTTGGTGAAGCACGCGGCAAAACCATTATTGAAGAACGAAAACTATTGGCCTACTCGACTAAGGAGCTGTAAAGGTAAACAGATATCCATAATCTGAGGTATGTATTGGTATTTTTTTGGAGGTTTTGGTTTTTCTTGGGCATAATACTCTAAAGCAAGGTCAGAAAACTTTGTTTTTGACGTTAAAAAAGGTTTTATAAACTCTGTAGGTATCTATTTCTTTGCAGGATGGCTTCCTAAAGTGATCCAAAGATCCTTTTCCTTTAAAACAGGACGTTTGGCACCAACGAGATCGTGGGGACAACGGGAGTAGGGTAAGATACACACAGATGATCGTTTTTCAAGTTTATGGCTTCCAGTTTAGATCGACTACGGATTAACTAAAAGGTGGAGTGTAAATTTATTTTATTATTAATTTTTTTTTCGGCTTCCCCAATCTTTAGTGAGGACTACACAAAATCACCCAGTGGTAAGAAAACGTCGCAAGTACGTCTAATGCCGAATAATATTTTTATTTCTTTAGTTCGTGGAGCTTAAAAATGGCGAAACTTACAATGGACATTAGTTAGCTGAGATAACTGGATGAAAACATATGTTAATTTTTTAAAATAATTTTACAAAATTTCGTTGTTAAAAAATTTATTTTCAAGCTTCTGCGTTTTTAGAAAATTTGAATCGAATAGCATAATGGAGTGCGACTAAGCCTAAAGCGATGTTTAAGAAGGAGACGAAAAAAAGGACATCAGAAGAGACCTGATTTGCGTCCATGACCTGTTTAGTTAACAACTGCGAAAGCCTTTCTAACAAATAGCATCCGTTGAATGTGGTCGCTTTCAAGTAAGTCGGCGATTCAGTTTGAAGAAAATGATATAACGAAATAAGAAATAGGCTCATTCCTAAAGAGATGGTGACGATTTGTGTGATCTTACTCGCGGTAGAAACGTAAGGGATGGTCGCAATGTGGAAAAATTGATAACCAAAGTTTCCATATTCTGTCAAACTGTAAATTGCGCAGTAAATGTTCCCCTGGAGCAATTCGACTTCGGATTTGTCTTCTCTCGATGTCGAAACGATGTATTGACCAGGAAAAACTTGAAAAAGACGAACTTCGGATGGAAACCTAATATCGTATATCAAGTCATTTCCTTGATGAAAACTCATGTTGTTACTGTACTGGCCTCTAAAAACGTAAAAATATGAAAGTCGATGGTCGAGATTCGTCAAGTTCTTCAAAGGATCGGGACCGTCTTTTATCAGATAAGAAAGTGTCCCTATTATGTAGCTCATCGATTCCATTTCTTGAACTTCAACTGCCAAACCATACGAAATGACGTTATCATCGCTTGATAGATTAGTCTGGGTTACTCTGGCGATTACTATTCCCTGTTTAGAAACTGGAACTTTCAGAAAAGAGCCCACTTTGAGATAAGGGATGACGAGATTCGTTTTTAATATTGTTACTTTGACTTCGGTGTCACGGACGTAGTTGTAGAATCTAACATGCCCAAATCCAGGTTGGTCTGGCTGATTGATGGACCTTGATTCGAAGTTCAACTTGGTCAATGCACCGAGAAAAAGGCCTAAGGACATCATGAAGAAGCTTATGGCGACGAAATGCAGTGACGTTTTTAAAAAAGTGTTCTTTCTCAACCAGTTGACGATGAGGAGTTGAAACAAAGTCATGAAAATCGTACATAAAATGATAGTCAACAACTTCAAGCCACCGACGACGCTCGAGGCGAAGTGTTTCTTCCACATCATAATGATCAACGTCGTACTAACTCCGCATGCGACGATCCAAAATACTGGAAAAGAACTGCCATCAGTTTAATCGCTGCTTCTTCATGAGGAGTCTTTTCTGTCGTCTTCAAATAAATGTTTCTCTTAAAAAGAGCGGCCAGACAATTCTTCAGTGCGTTGTACTCCCACGGACCTTCCAACTCATAATTCCCTATACAAAGAATGGTTTCCACGATGACGTAGTTGAACAAAGAAATCAAAGATGAAATAATGACGAAATATAAACGTGGGATTAACATGAAGCAAAGCTCAGATGCGAACTCGGACCATTCGACTAATAAAAGAAAATAAAAAATGTACTTCATGAGAAGACTTTTCTGCTTCGCCAATGTATCCATTCCTATTTGCTCGAGCAGCAACGATATTATAATGCCGACCGAAGCGTGATGCCATACGATAAACGAACTCGCCCCGACATAAAGAGGAGTTCGCAACCATTTCGGTATCTCCTCGACAAAAGCGGTCGACATTGTCAACAAGCTAATTAATGGACAAAAAAAAGTGACGATGCAGACGTTTTTCCTCGTCCCGTAACAGTCGCTAATCCAAATAAAGAAAAGTGCAAGCGTAAACGTCACCCCGAATCCGACGTACACCCAATAGTCCGGAATGGTCAACTTTTTTCTCATAACCTCTTGTAAACTGTGAACCGAATACGAGGCAAAAGCAAAGCAGACAGCGCCGTACAATCCTAATTTCGCTTCTTTTGAATATTGAGTTCGTTCCATAACCACAGAAATCCTATAAATGAAGTCTTAAAATAAATGTTAAAATTATGAATTTAAAAACATACCAGCATTGCCAATAAAAATAAATTTGTTCACCCAACAATGGCCAAAAATTTTTTTTTGAAATATTATCACATGATAAGTGAATCCATTGCTTATATCAAGGGCGTTATAACCTCAACTTTAATGAAAATATTGACTTCAAATTTTTGTGGCTTCTTTTTATTCTATATTACACTCCACCTTTTAGTTAATCCGCTGTCGATCTAAACTGGAAGCCATAAACTAGCAAAACGGACATCTGTAGGTAATACACCTACAATTAGTATGGTAACCACACGTCCCGCTTTGAAGGATTTCGTCCCGTCGTCCCCACGATCTCGTTGGAGCTAAATGTCCTGTTCTAAAGGAAAAGTCCATCTTTGGGTCACTTTAGGAAGCCATCCTCTAAAGAAGTAGATGCCTAAAGAGAATATAACACCCTTTTTAACATCAAAAACAAAGTTTTCTGACCTTTCTTTAGAGTATTATGCCCAAGAAAAACCAAAACCTCCAAAAAAAAATACTGCGCCCATTACAATAGGTATGTATACCAATATCTCTTGCTCATTTTGTAGCGTCCCGCTTTGGATTTTGGATATCTGTTCACCTTAACTTAGCAGATCCTTAGTCCAGTAAGCCAATAATTTTAGTTCTTCAATAATGGTTTTGCCAAGTGCTTCGCCAAGCAAACTCTGAGACATTTTACCTCCAAAAATATCGCGACAATCGAGTTGAAATGGTCATTTGACTTTCATATTGTCATCCTCTGTTAAGGTTGGCTTAAAATTTGAAAACGGACGTTATATCTACGTTTTATTAATAAATAAAAATAGTAAGTTTATTGTACGTCAGAAACGTATAATTCGTACATATTATACAATTCATATTATAATTTATTCGTACAAATGAGGCGCTCCGGGTACGAAGGGCGAACTCGACAAAACGTAGTTTCGAGATATTCGCATTTTAAAGTTTCGGTTTTTACGTATTTAAAGGGGAAAAAATGGAAAATGGAAAAAAAGAAGGTGGTGGACCCGAGAATGGTTTTCCGAAGGACCAATCAAGCCAAACGGAATGATATAGAATGATAAGAAACAAATGGGAGGTTAGGAAACAAAGGTTTGGTTTGGGGAGCGGTAATGGAGTTGGCCGAAACAAGCAGAGTTCTTCAGAAAACGCCTATCGACGGTGGTCTAGGTCTACGTGTTTTCCATTTCGAACGGGAGACCTGAGACCTGCGATTTTTGGTCTAGAGACAGCCATAGACCGCCGTATTCAGGCTTTAATATTCAATAAAAAGAAGCCACAAAATCGTCTAACTCAACTGAATATTTTAATTATTTAGAACAGATGTTTTGAAATCAACGTGTCGCCACAAACTTATAACGCTCTTTATTTAAGCAATGGATGTACTTATCATGTGATAATATTTCAAATAAAAATTTTTGGCCATTGTTGTGTGAACAAATTTATTTTTATTGGCAATGCTGGTATGTTTTTAAATTCATAATTTTAACATTTATTTTAAGACTTCATTTATAGGATTTCTGTGGTTATGGAACGAACTCAATATTCAAAAGAAGCGAAATTAGGATTGTACGGCGCTGTCTGCTTTGCTTTTGCCTCGTATTCGGTTCACAGTTTACAAGAGGTTATGAGAAAAAAGTTGATCATTCCGGACTATTGGGTGTACGTCGGATTCGGGGTGACGTTTACGCTTGCACTTTTCTTTATTTGGATTAGCGACTGTTACGGGACGAGGAAAAACGTCTGCATCGTCACTTTTTTTTGTCCGTTAATAAGCTTGTTGACAATGTCGACCGCTTTTGTCGAGGAGATACCGAAATGGTTGCGAACTCCTCTTTATGTCGGGGCGAGTTCGTTTATCGTATGGCATCACGCTTCGGTCGGCATTATAATATCATTGCTGCTCGAGCAAATAGGAATGGATACATTGGCGAAGCAGAAAAGTCTTCTCATGAAGTACATTTTTTATTTTCTTTTATTAGTCGAATGGTCCGAATTCGCATCTGAGCTTTGCTTCATGTTAATCCCACGTTTATATTTCGTCATTATTTCATCTTTGATTTCTTTGTTCAACTACGTCGTCGTGGAAACCATTCTTTGTATAGGGAATTATAAGATGGAAGGTCCGTGGGAGTACAACGCATTGAAGAATTGTCTGGCCGCTCTTTTTAAAAGAAACATCTATTTGAAGACGACAGAAAAGACTCCTCATGAAGAAGCAGCGATTAAACTGATGGCAGTTCTTTTTCCAGTATTTTGGATCGTCGCATGCGGAGTTAGTACGACGTTGATCATTATGATGTGGAAGAAACACTTCGGCTCGAGCGTCGTCGGTGGCTTGAGGGTGTTGACTATCATTTTAAGTACGATTGTCATGACTTTGTTTCAACTCCTCATCGTAAACTGGTTGAGAAAGAACACTTTTTTAAAAACGTCTTTGCATTTCGTCGCCATAAGCTTCTTCATGATGTCCTTAGGCCTTTTTCTCGGTGCATTGACCAAGTTGAACTTCGAATCAAGGTCCATCAATCAGCCAGACCAACCTGGATTTGGGCATGTTAGATTCTACAACTACGTTCGTGATACCGAAGTCAAAGTAACAATACTAAAGACGAATCTCGTCATCCCTTATCTCAAAGTGGGCTCTTTTCTGAAAGTTCCAGTTTCTAAACAGGCAATCGTAATCACCTCAGTAACCCAGACTAATCTAACAAGCGATGAAAAAATTTTGTATAGTTTGGCAGTTGAAGTTAAGGAAATGGAATCGATGAGCTACATTATAGGGACGATTTATTATCTGATGAAAGACGGTCCCGATCCTTTGAAGAACTTGACGAATCTCGACCATCAACTTTCATATTTTTACGTTTTTAAAGGCCATTACAGTAAAAACATGAGTTTTCATCAAGGAAATGACTTGATATACGATATTAGGTTTCCATCCGAAGTTCGACTTTATCAAGTTTTGCCGGGTCCATACATCGTTTCGACTTCGAGAGAAGACAAATCCGAAGTCGAATTGCTCCAGGGGAACATTTACTGCGCAATTTACGATTATGAAAACACGGGTTATAAATTTTTCCACGTTGCGACCATCCCTTACGTTTCTACCGCTAGTAAGATCACGCAAATCGCTACCATCTCTTTAGGGATGAGCCTATTTCTTATTTCGTTGTATCATTTTCTTCAAACTGAATCGCCGACTTACTTGAAAGCGACCACATTCAACGGATGCTATTTGTTAGAAAGGCTTTCGCAGTTGTTAACCAAACAGGTCATGGACGCAAATCAGGTCTCTTCTGATGTCCTTTTTTTCGTCTCCTTCTTAAACATCGCTTTAGGCTTAGTCGCACTCCATTATGCTATTCGATTCAAATTTTCTAAAAACGCAGAAGCTTGAAAATAAATTTTTTAACAAGGAAATTTTGTAAAATTATTTTAAATAAAATTAACATATGTTGAACATGTGCTTTCAACATAAAGCGTTTAGCCATAAAAGACTTTTTCAATAAATTCAAGTCGACCTAAAAAAAATGCAAGTCGCCATAACAGTTCTCACCATAAAAACTTCTCTATAAACTTTTTGTTTGCCATAAAACTGTTTCAGTCGTTTGGTCACAATACATCTCACCATAAACTAGGGACAGCGAAAGAGCAAGCCTATTTAACGTGATTGTGGCGAAACGACAAAAACCTTAAAACTTGAAAGTTCACCATAAAGCAACTCAACATGAGAATTCGACGTCATCCCTTGAAACTACTTTTTGAAAAAAGGCGCCCACGTTTAGTTTCTGTCCAAGCCACCCCTCATGTTTTTTTCTTCGCTTTTTTTGCCCGCTCTCTGTTGACTGAAATGGCGTAATAACATGAAATAAATTGCAAATGGCCGTTTGATGTTGGGAGGATTTTGTGATAACGTAAATTTTTTTTATTTTTTTCAATTAGTTAGATTTTCGCCATACTTCACAAGTCATTGTCGTTAATCTCGTTTTTAAGTCTGACATACAGTGCTTTTTAATCTTAGGGCAGAAGACGCCTGGGAATAGTGAAAATGGAACGTCCCTTTGTTATTCAATCGCCCAATCTTTCGTAAAATAAAGGTTAGCTCTGATAAATATGTTTTCGACGTTTTTACACAAAAGAAAATTTTTTCGTGTTTATTCAAAATGATGTCTTCAGGGGATGGTCGTCTAACTAGAGAGATGTCTGAACATACAAACACTTCGTCCTCATACTACCAGCTTAGTCTCACTAGTAAAATTTATTTACTTTTTATTCAGTTGTTTAAATTCTAAATTTTAGTCGAATGTGCTCATTTGAGAGTCGGGACGAGTTTCCTCAAGCCAAACCCTTACGTCGAAATACACGTCGACGAGAAACCCCCAAGAAAAACAGAAGTCGTCAAGTGCACCTACCAACCCAAGTGGAACGAACAATTCACGCTGTAAGTAATAGAAAATCGTATTTTTTTTGTCTTTTCAGACACTGCAAGTCATTCAGTTTTTTAATTTATTCTATTCACCTTGAATATTTCTTTATTACTTTGTCTATTTTTGACGATTTATTTCAATTAGGATCCTTGATCCTAAATGCTATTTCAAAGGTCATAAAGTCAACCTTAAACTAAAGTTAACCGTTTGTCAAATCGTTCAATATGTCACTGGGTGAAAAGGAGGCTGAAAGAAAGGGGAAATTCAACACAGTCTAAGATTTCCTTAAAAAGTTATAGGTTCTCTATTTTTTCCCAGTTTGGTGAACCAATGATTGTGGCTTTTCTCTTACAACACTCCAAACATCTTAGGTTTCAATTGTAAAAACCTACTAGAAATGAAATTGATAGCCATAAATGAATTTGTAAAAATTGTTTGGAGGCTTCTAAGAGGAAAAAAACCCTCTAGTTCTAGGTGTTTTTCCTAGTCTCTTTTCTTTTTTAAGAAAATCCAAATGGATATGACTAACTGCTCTTTTAATTTTGGTGGGACTGGGACGTTGAAACTTATTGACCCCTTATTGTGTGCCCTTCTAGCTTGATTAGAGCTCTTTGTTCAGCCCGATCCTTTTGATTTGCCTCTAGAGTGTTTCTCAATCTTTTTGAAGCCTGCGGCCCCCTAAGAGGTGGAAAATACTTACCGCCGCGGTTAAGTTGGGCCGGTTAAAGTTTTTTAACGGGCGGTTAAGGTTTTTACCCATTTCTAAATGGGCCGGTTAAATTTTTGCCCTTTACTTAACGGGCCAGTTAACTTTTTAACAGGTGGTTAACTTTTTGCCCTTTACTTAACCGGCTGGTTAAATTTTTTAACAGGCGTTTAAGTTTTTTGCCCTTTACTTAACGGGCCGGTTAATTTTTTTGACAGGTGGTTAACTTTGCCCTTTACTCAACGGGTCGATTAAATTTTTAAACGGACGGTTAAGTTTTGACCTTTTACTTAACGAGCCGGTAAAATTTTTTAACAGGGCGAACAGGGAGGTTGAGTTTTTGTCCTTTACTTAACGGGCCGGTTAAATTTTTGCCCTTTACTTAACGGGCCGGTTAACTTTTAAACGGGCGGTTTAGTTTTTGCCCTTTACTTTTCGGGCTGGTTAAATTTTTTAAAGGGTGGTTAAGTTTGTGCCCTTTACTTTTCGGGCGGCAATAAAAATTAAATAAAAAAAAGGGCTCACGCTAGCGCCTCCATGACTGGCCACTTAGTCATTTCGCCCCTGTCACCCAAATTTTGCATAACGCCCCACAGAAACTTCTCAGCGCCCCCTGTGGGGCGGTACCGCCCCCCGTTGAGAATCACTGCTCCAGAGGTTGGGCAGAGGTCTCATTCTTTGAGAAGAGTAACTGACCAAAAGGAAAGAACCTGCATTGGCCCAGCACCCCTACTGTCACTTTTCCAGAAAAAGAGCTGTGTCCGTTCGTAAACATTTGGCTTTCTTCCCTGAGCTCTCACCAAGCCTTCTTGATAGCAGAGTTTGCTCTGCCATTTCCTCATTATCCTGAGAGAAGCATTGGCTGTCCTTTGTCACTACCGTCCTTTGCTTCTATCTATACTCAGCAGTCTCCTCTCAGCAGTCCTCTCTCAGCAGTCCTCTCTCAGCAGTCCTCTCTTAGCAGTCCTCTCTCAGCAGTCCTCTCTCAGCAGTCCTACCTGAATGTGGGCCTTGTTTCTACCCTGTGAAGGTCTACCATGAATCTTTGCTCTGGTCATTGCGTTTGTCCTGGGGAGTTTTGCCATCTTGTCAAAACAGCTAGAAACAGTGCTCTTTCTGGGAATGTGACTGTTTGGTTTGGCTTATTTCTGTTGGGACTAAATGACCCTTTTGTAAATCTGTGCAAGCGATGAGTTACTTTTTAACACACCTAAACCTTCTTTTTCAGGCTGGTAACACCGTATTCGCACATCCATTTTCGACTTTTGAACCACAGCACTTTTCGCAAAGATGTCACCCTTGGCGAGAAGAAGCTAGTTCTCTTCGACGTCCTCGCTCACTACAACGGAAAATGCGAGCATATCGAGCTCACGATGGATCTCATGAGTGAAAAACACGAAACGCGTTGTAAAGTCGGCGAGCTCATCGCTCTCCTTCATGGAATGAAGGTCGACATGTCCTCACTTAGCCCGCCCCAAGAAAACAACTCTCAAAATGCAACTTCACCCGTCGGTGAGTAATTCCCTCAAATACTTTCAAGATTACATATCAAAAATTTTTTATCTTATCTAAAAGATTACTAGCCCAATTTATTGATTTGAACTCCTTTTATTTAGTTTTCCTCATTTAAACATGTTTTTCTTTCGTAGACAGAAAAATTTAGGTATGTCAATACGAATTATTGATATAAAAATCAATTTATTGATTTAAACTTTTTTAAAAATTCATTTCCTTTTAACCTTGAACTTGAGCAATCTTATGAAATGTTTAATTTGTCATTATGTTTTTTGTTTATTTAGTTAACAGAAGTGGGCCGGGAGGGAGTAATGAGTCCCGTGCGGTTCTTAATGGAGGAGTCAGGGCGAGAAATCGTCCTCCAGAAATGTCAACACTTCAAGCAATGAGAGCTCATTATTACGGTATTTATTGAATTTATTAGATGTAAGTTACCATTTGTTTCTTGAAGGGATGACGCCCCCCAATGCAAGTAGTGAGCAAGCTCTAGCTTCTCAAAGTGCAGCCGTGGCCGACGGGGTCCCTACGTCTAGTCCGAATAGTTCTGGTGCTGTCAACGGTAACGGTGTCGCTGATGCAGCACGTCAAGGAAGTTCCGGAATAACCCCTGAAGAACCTTTACCCGCTGGGTAAGTTAACTTTATTTCAGTGTTGGGCGTACTCGTAATTGCAATTACGATTAAGATTGTAATCGCAAGTTTCTTAATTACGATTACGATTACAATCGTATTTGTATTTTTTTCTGTGATTACGATTGTAATCGCATTTTTTTAACAATTACAATCGTAATTGTATTTTTTTTTCTGCTATTACCATTATAATCGTATTTTTTTCTGCGATTAAAATCGCATTTTTTTCTGCGATTAAAATCGTAATCGCAGAAAAAAATACGATTACGATTGTAATCGTTAAAAAAATGCGATTACAATCGTAATTACAGAAAAAAAAATACAATTACAATCGTAATTACAGAAAAAAATACAATTACAATTGTAATCGCAGAAAAAAATACAATTACGATTACGATTATAATCGTAATCGTAATTAAGAAACTTGCGATTACAATCGTAATTGCGATTACGATTACGCCCAACACTGCTTTATTTCCACATTTCTAAAATTTATTTTAAAATTTTAGTTGGGAAATGAGATATGATATGTATGGAAGGAGATATTATGTTGACCATAATTCGAGATCGACATCCTGGGAAAGACCTCAGGCTTTGCCCAAAGGTTGGGAAATGCGAAGGGATCCTAGAGGTCGGATTTATTATGTCGATCATAATACTAGAACGACAACTTGGCAACGGCCTAATACTGAAAGACTGCAACATTTTCAACACTGGCAAGGCGAGAGGCAACATGTCGTCAGAGAAGGAAACCAGCGTTTCTTATATCCACACCAACAAGTAATTTTTTGTTATTTCAATAAATATTTTATATTTTTGTAGAGTGGTGTGGCTGCCACAGCTGGTGCTACTCCGACGACTGAAGAAGAAGAGAGTTTGGGACCTCTTCCTGCTGGATGGGAAAAACGAGTACAGCCTGACGGAAGAGTTTTTTTGTCAATCATAAAAACAGGACGACTCAATGGGAAGACCCAAGGACTCAAGGGTAAATTTTTACCATTTGAAGAAAAATTATTATTTTTTTAACTTCGTTAAAGAAGTTATTGCGATACCCTCGACGTCGGGTTTTTGGGGAAGGGTCTTCCAGACCCCGGAGGGTCAAATCGAATATTGATCTTTACCGATCTCAACTTTGTCTGTGGTTCCGGCCGTCCGTAGCATTTTTCCGGAACACTTTACGGCCACAGTTTTCATCCGATTTTCACCAAATTTTTACACAAATTTCTTTAGCCGGAGAAGAAGAATGTAATGAGGGCGATTTTTGAATTTCGAAAAAATGGCGGAGATATGTCTGTTTGAAATTTTAAAAAGTTTGCTGCGGCCGAACCGTTAATCCGATTTTCACCAAATTTTCACCAATTATTCCTTATGTTTTTTAAGAATTTTTGGTGTAAAAAAATTGCCACTTTTTAATTATCATTTTTTTTAGTAGGGAGAAATTTTATACTTCTACCCATTACGAGAAGCACATCCATTGGCCAAAGAGCCCATTATTTCTACCTTGGCACAAAATAAATAAATAAATAAAAAAAAAAAGGAAAACCCGGAAAATTTTTTCGAAAAAAATAAGCCCGGAAAATTTTTCGGAAAAAAACTTGGCAAATTTTTTATTTTTTGAAAAAAAAAAAAACCCAAAAATTTTTGGAAAAAACATAACTCGGACAATTTTTCAAAAATAAACTTAAAAGATTTTTCGAAAAAACAAACTTGGAAAATTCTCCTTTATACTTTCCCTCCCTTATACATCCCCCTCCGTTATACTTCACCCTCTGTTATACTACCCCTCACTTAAACTTCCCCCTCCCATATACTTCCCCTCACTTAAACTTCCCCCTCCCATATACTTCCCCTCACTTATACTTCCCCCTTCCATATATTTCCCACTCCGTTATACTTCCCCTCCCATAACTTCCCCATCCGTTATACTTCCCCCTCCTATATAGATTCTTCTCTTTAAGGAAGTTTTCGTTGGAAGCTCTTCAAACCAGTACTTATTATTTTTTTTAGGCAAGAAGTTGGCTCTGATGAACCTCCTCTTCCTCCCGGCTGGGAAATAAGGCTGACTGAAGACGGCGTCCGATATTTTGTCGATCATAACACACGGACAACCACTTTTCAAGATCCGAGACCTGGTGCCCCCAAAGGGTTCGTTTTTAAGTTTATCTTTAAACATCCTTTTTCTTTTAAAACTCCTTTTATTTTAACTCCATCCATTAACCATCCGAAACCTTTAATATCCTTTATGTATTCTAGGAAAACCTTGAATTCAGGAGAACAAGGCGATTCTTTGTAAGATACTTTCTTTTATTTTTATTTTATTTCGCAATTCCTTTTCGTTGCACCATCGTTTTGTTTTGGCGGGTGGATCCTACTTTTCCTTTTTCCTCCCTTCATTCATTTCAGCGTCTGATTTCACTAAAAATTTACCATAAAAGTGCCACAGCAAGCTTAGGCATGTTACAAAAGTTTCAGAAATCCTTTGTGAATCATTGTGTTAAATGAGAAAATATTGAAAATAACCAAGTTTTTTGTTTTTTCAGACCTAAAGGAGTTTATGGAGTACCTCGTGCTTATGAAAGATCATTTAGATGGAAACTCTCGCAATTCAGATATCTTTGCCAAAGTAACGTCCTTCCGAGCCACATAAAAATAACGGTCACGAGGCAAACACTTTTCGAAGATTCTTACCATCAAGTCATGCGATTACCAGCATACGAATTGAGGCGTCGTCTCTACATAATCTTCAGGGGTGAAGAAGGCTTGGATTATGGCGGAGTTTCAAGGTCTTATATAATTTTTTTTTGTCTTTTTTGTTAATTATTGTTTTGCAGAGAGTGGTTTTTCTTACTTTCCCATGAAGTTTTAAATCCTATGTATTGCTTATTTGAATATGCCAACAAAAATAACTACAGCCTTCAAATAAATCCTGCTTCATACGTCAATCCTGATCATATTCTTTATTTTAAATTTATAGGCCGTTTTATTGCTATGGTAAGTTTTATTTTGTTGTTTATTATATTTTTTTTAATTTGATTTTAGGCGCTTTATCATGGGAGGTTTATTTATTCGGGTTTTACGATGCCGTTTTATAAGAGGATGTTGAATAAAAAATTGACGATGAAAGATATTGAGTCGATTGATCCGGAATTTTATAATTCTCTAGTCTGGATACGTGAGAACAACATTGACGACTGTGGACTTGAAATGTTCTTTAGCGTCGACTTTGAGATTTTGGGGCAAGTGATACATCATGAGTTGAAAGAAAATGGGGATAAAGTTAGAGTTGATGAGACGAATAAAGAAGAATATTTACGTTTAATGACTGAGTGGAGGATGACCAGAGGTATCGAGGATCAGACGAAAGCGTTTTTGGATGGTTTCAACGAAGTCGTTCCGCTTGAATGGTTGAAATATTTCGACGAAAGGGAACTCGAGTTGATGCTCTGCGGAATGCAAGAAGTGGACGTTGAAGACTGGCAGCGAAATACCATTTATCGTCATTATACACGAAACAGCAAACAAGTACTTTGGTTTTGGCAGTTTGTCAGGCAGACTGATAGTGAAAAAAGGGCCCGACTTCTCCAGTTCGTCACTGGCACTTGCCGAGTACCTGTCGGAGGCTTCGCTGAACTAATGGGTAAGAATTTTTCTCAAAAAAACAATATAGAATCTAATTTTCATTCAAGGTTCCAACGGACCACAACGATTTTGCATTGAAAAAGTCGGAAAAGAAACTTGGCTCCCACGTTCCCACACATGCTTCAACCGCTTAGACCTCCCCCCATACAAATCATACGACCAATTAGTCGAAAAGCTAAACTACGCCATCGAAGAAACCGAAGGATTTGGCCAAGAATAATTTTTTCAAACCAATTTTTCTGTATATAAAATTTACCTACAAAATCTGTATAATATTTTGTACATAATTTCAGACATTCAAACAAATTTTAGCATTAAAAGATCACTTTTTGTTATAAATTCTCTGTTTTGAAAAACATATTTTGTAAATAAGAATATTGTTAATATTTACACATTTTATGTATAAAGGAAAGAATTATTTTTTAATAGATAAAACGTTTTATAGGTGACATGATAGAAATATATATTTTTCTTGCAGTATTATGAATATTACACTATTATAAAAAATAATCAAAAATAATCACTTCCTTGTATATTGTATATTTTTCTTTTCTTTTGTACACAATTTTAAAATTTAATCCATCCAAAGATCGGTGATTTTAAATTTTAGTTTTAGGTTGAAAGAGTGGGCAGACTATGCCTTATATCCATTCCATTGAATAAATGTGCTTTTCGTTTTTTTTAAATTTATCAAATTTGCATTTCGGTTTTCTTTATTTTTTAGTTATTTAAAATTGTTCCTCTAAAAAATATTATGTATTATAAGTAAACAATACTGTAAATTATAATGTTTTTGTTTTTGACTTTTTTCTTTTTATTTACCAGTCAATTCTTAACGTTTCGGAGCAAATTTTCTTTATTTTTTAACTGTCTCAAAGCAACATTTTTCTTTATTTTCTGGTGTAAAAACATCCTTCTCGATGGGTTGATTTTCTGGTGTAAAAACATCCTTCTCGGTGGGTTGATTTTCTGGTGTAAAAACATCCTTCTCGGTGGGTTGATTTTCTGGTGTAAAAACATCCTTCTCGGTGGGTTGATTTTCTGGTGTAAAAACATCCTTCTCGGTGGGTTGATTTTCTGGTGTAAAAACATCCTTCTCGGTGGGTTGCTTTTCTGGTGTAAAAACATCCTTCTCGATGGGTTGATTTTCTGGTGTAAAAACATCCTTCTCGATGGGTTGATTTTCTGGTGTAAAAACATCCTTCTCGATGGGTTGATTTTCTGGTGTAAAAACATCCTTCTCGGTGGGTTGATTTTCTGGTGTAAAAACATCCTTCTCGGTGGGTTGATTTTCTGGTGTAAAAACATCCTTCTCGATGGGTTGATTTTCTGGTGTAAAAACATCCTTCTCGGTGGGTTGATTTTCTGGTGTAAAAACATCCTTCTCGATGGGTTGATTTTCTGGTGTAAAAACATCCTTCTCGATGGGTTGATTTTCTGGTGTAAAAACATCCTTCTCGGTGCGTTGATTTTCTGGTGTAAAAACATCCTTCTTGATGGGTTGATTTTCTGGTGTAAAAACATCCTTCTCGGTGGGTTGATTTTCTGGTGTAAAAACATCCTTCTCGATGGGTTGATTTTCTGGTGTAAAAACACCCTTCTCGATGGGTTGATTTTCTGGTGTAAAAACATCCTTCTCGGTGGGTTGATTTTCTGGTGTAAAAACATCCTTCTCGATGGGTTGATTTTCTGGTGTAAAAACATCCTTCTCGATGGGTTGATTTTCTGGTGTAAAAACATCCTTCTCGGTGCGTTGATTTTCTGGTGTAAAAACATCCTTCTTGATGGGTTGATTTTCTGGTGTAAAAACATCCTTCTCGGTGGGTTGATTTTCTGGTGTAAAAACATCCTTCTCGATGGGTTGATTTTCTGGTGTAAAAACATCCTTCTCGGTGCGTTGATTTTCTGGTGTAAAAACATCCTTCTCGGTGGGTTGATTTTCTGGTGTAAAAACATCCTTCTCGATGGGTTGATTTTCTGGTGTAAAAACATCCTTCTCGGTGGGTTGATTTTCTGGTGTAAAAACATCCTTCTCGGTGGGTTGATTTTCTGGTGTAAAAACACCCTTCTCGATGGGTTGATTTTCTGGTGTAAAAACACCCTTCTCGATGGGTTGATTTTCTGGTGTAAAAACATCCTTCTCGATGGGTTGATTTTCTGGTGTAAAAACATCCTTCTCGATGGGTTGATTTTCTGGTGTAAAAACATCCTTCTCGATGGGTTGATTTTCTGGTGTAAAAACATCCTTCTCGATGGGTTGATTTTCTGGTGTAAAAACATCCTTCTCGATGGGTTGATTTTCTGGTGTAAAAACATCCTTCTCGATGGGTTGATTTTCTGGTGTAAAAACATCCTTCTCGATGGGTTGATTTTCTGGTGTAAAAACATCCTTCTCGATGGGTTGATTTTCTGGTGTAAAAACATCCTTCTCGATGGGTTGATTTTCTGGTGTAAAAACATCCTTCTCGATAGGTTGATTTTCTGGTGTAAAAACATCCTTCTCGGTGGGTTGATTTTCTGGTGTAAAAACATCCTTCTCGGTGGGTTGATTTTCTGGTGTAAAAACATCCTTCTCGGTGGGTTGATTTTCTGGTGTAAAAACATCCTTCTCGATGGGTTGATTTTCTGGTGTAAAAACATCCTTCTCGGTGGGTTGATTTTCTGGTGTAAAAACATCCTTCTCGATGGGTTGATTTTCTGGTGTAAAAACATCCTTCTCGATGGGTTGATTTTCTGGTGTAAAAACATCCTTCTCGGTGCGTTGATTTTCTGGTGTAAAAACATCCTTCTCGATGGGTTGATTTTCTGGTGTAAAAACATCCTTCTCGATGGGTTGATTTTCTGGTGTAAAAACATCCTTCTCGGTGGGTTGATTTTCTGGTGTAAAAACATCCTTCTCGGTGGGTTGATTTTCTGGTGTAAAAACACCCTTCTCGATGGGTTGATTTTCTGGTGTAAAAACACCCTTCTCGATGGGTTGATTTTCTGGTGTAAAAACATCCTTCTCGATGGGTTGATTTTCTGGTGTAAAAACATCCTTCTCAATGGGTTGATTTTCCAGTGTAAAAACATCTTTTTTATCAGATTTTAACGAATTCAATGCAGCAGCAGGGATGCAAGAGAAAAGACTATTTTTTAGGCCAACTAATTTTATATTTATTCCTTAAGGTTTATAAAAATTTGGAGACTTAAACTAATTTAAAAGAATATATTTACAATTAGCAAAAACTATAATTTTTAAACAAAAAAAAAATTTGAAATCACAATTTTACAGCAACACAGGTAATAAAGAGAATGGTTTTAATGGTTAATGAAGGTGTTTAAACCAATCGGAAAGCGAACGCTTAGGAAATGATTCGGTCAAAGTCCCTCCTTGTCCCCATTTATTGTTGAAGTCCGACAGATTGTCTAAAATATAGAGAGAAATAAATATAAAGGAGCAGAAAGAAAATTTACTTTCATCCATGTTGACGAACTCTTCTTTCTTTTCGACGATTCCATTTTTATCAGTGATAGTGATAACTGTGTATTGCTGGTCTCCCATTTGTCTCGTTACGCTCTCTTCTTTAGTCCCGTCGCTTTTTCTTACAACTTTGTGCTGCTCGACACCCTACAAAAAGCGATTACAAAAAATAAATAAAACTAAAAACTTACGCCATTTGGTTTTGTGACGGTTTTGAATGAGCTGTAACTTCCGAAAAAGCCAGACGGGCTCCTCATCGCTGGAGGGCTCCTCATCGCTGGAACGTTTGTGTGATTATCAGGAAACAGATCTATAGCATTTAAATCAACTTCTCTGCAAAAAAAAAAAGATGAAATACACAAAAAATAAAATAGGAAGTACATACCCATCAATATCGGAGTCCACTCTTCGGGCTGATTTTTTTCAAGTTGTCTGTCAAATGAAGGTTTAAGGTATTGAGAACGAATTGAGTTTTCTTCTTGAGGTTTTTCTTCTAAGTAACGGTGATTATCATTCCCGCTGAAATCTATGCAGAAAAATAAAAAACTCCCAGTCAAAAGGTTGACATTTTAAACAGCCAAGCACAAGCCTTGTACATACCAAAACCAAAATTGGATGTGAAAGATTTAAGCATTTCGTCCATTTGCTGCTCGAAGTATTGATGGATACTGAAAGGGTCGCCGGAGAAAACGCTGAAGTTGAAATCCGGCCTGTTGGCGCTAAATCCCCTGAGAAATAAAAAATTAATTTAAAAAATTTTCTTCCCAAAAAACTCACCTAAAATCTTCATCGAGTTCGTCATCATCGTCGTCGTCTTCACCCCAAATCGGATTTTTAAATCCGGGCCTTATCCCATCTTGGTGATCCCTACAGATCGTATAAAAAAACTGAATTTTGGAAAATTTGAGATAATACGGTGCAATATTACCTTGGAGGGATGCCCATCGCTCTTTTAAAATAGTCGAAGATCGACATCTTTCTCTCTTCACTTACGAATGTGACGTTGAAGTTTCTTTTCAACTTAAAAAACAAAAGAGGTCTCGAACGTTCTGTTTTCAACCAAAATAAATCCTTGTACCTAATGCACTATCGTGTAGCAACGACGCAAAATCAAGAAATCGAGGTTGACCCACCAGAGATAAATACAAAAAAGAGAAATTCGCACTTCTTTGGTTGGCGAACTCATCCGTTTGGGCGGACATTTCAAATTTTACATTTTCTCACCTAAATGTGTTTTTAAAAAAATAAAAAATCTGATTAAAAATACTCTGTGAACGTGGAAAACACCCAAAAACGACGTTTTTGGGCAAACAAAACATACTAAGAAAAACAAGTGAAAATAGGGTTTAAAGGGAAGGCCGAAAACGATAGAATATTAAAAGATGGTTTAACATATTTTTTTTTTTTTCGACCCTAATATCAAAATTTTTAGTTAAGTAGATAGGTAGAAACCATCAGTTTTCCAACCAAGAGCTTCCAACGAAAAATTCCTTAACAATATAGGAGGGGAAGTATAACGGAAGGGGAATTATATGGGAGGGGAAGTATGTATATGGGAGGGGAAGTATAACGGAAAGGACGTAAAACGGAGGGGGAAGTATATGGGAGGAGAAGTATAACAGAGGGGGAAGTATAGAGGAGGGAAAGAATAAGGGAGGAAGAAGTTTTATTTTTTATTTTTTCGAAAAATTTTCCGGGTTTTCCTTTTTTTTCGGAAAATTTTTTAAGTGTCAAGGTAGAAATAATGGGCTCTTTGGCCTAGGGATGTGCCTCTTGTAATGGGTAGAAGTACGAAATGTCTCCCTACTAAAAAAATTAATAATTAAAAAGTGGCGATTTTTTTACACTGAAAATTCTTAAAAAATATAAGGAGTAATTGGTGAAAATTTGGCGAAAGTCGGACCAACCGTTCGACCGCAGCGAATTTTTTAAAACAGACAGACATATCTCCGCCATTTTTTCGAAATTCAAAAATCGCCCTCGTTAGTTTCTTCTTCACCGGCTAAAGAAATTTGTGTGAAAATCGGTTGAAAACTGTGGCCGTAAAGCGTTCCGGAAAAAATGCTACGGACGGCCGGACGGCACCACAGACAAAGTTGAGATCGGTAAAGATCAATATTCGATTTGACCCTCTGGGGTCTGGAAGACCCCTCCCCAAAAACCCGACGTGGAGGGTATCACAATAACTTCTCTAAGGAAGTTAAAATCAGGAAAGAAAGGGGCTTGGAGAAAATAATTCATTCATCCACAAAATTGTCCAGTTTTCACAAGTTCTACTAAATAACTCACAATATGGCACATTTTACTTCATCTCATTTCATCTGTCTTCAAAGATATTAATTAATATAAAAAAAATTGAGATTTTGTAAAAAATTTATTTATACAAAATTGGTAACGTGAAAAAAAGAGGTGAAGTCAAAAAACGAATATTTCAACATTTCTCTTCTTTGTCAAAGTAATTATTCTTAACGATGTGTCGCACACATTGTAAAATATAATTACGTTCCTGTTTAATTTCCTTTGATAAAAGCTATAAAAGATCAAGATTAATAATAAAAAAATTGGTTTTTATTATTTTTACTTTTTGAAGAAGTGTGGATGGCTTGGGGAGTTGAATGGCTTTTTTCTTCTGCGGCCGTTTCGGACGTTTACACGGTTTTTCTGCAGGACTTTCTTTTGAAGAGTTTATGAAAGCATTTGGGGTAGGAACATCTTCGCGAAGTATTTTAAACTCTTCAGGAGCTTCATCTTGCAAAGGATCACTTTCAACCTCTTGAGCTGAAGAGATTTCCCCAACAGAAGTTTCATGTTCAACAGAATCATTTTCAACAGCACCAACGGTTTCTGATTCATTTACAGTTTGTACTATTTCAGATTTACTTTCCAAAACTTCTGGCTCCTTTTCTTTTGATGCTTCTTCTAAAAAAATAATAGAAACAAGATAAAAAATACACAAAAAAGTACCATCACTGTCAGAATTATAAGCGGATAACAACCCAAGGACATTACAAACTGGAGGCTTGCCTTGGGCTTCTTGTTTTGAATCAATATTCCATTCTTCATCACTTATTTCATTTTCTTCTGCACTTTCTTCTGTTTCTTCCGAACTTTCTACTTCTGAACCTAAAGAAAAGATATGAAAATCATGTCCAAAAGACAGGAAATACCTGAATCATCTGAAGGGAGGCCATCAACAACTACAAACTCTTCACAGTATTCTTGAGGTTGGGTAAATTTCATTTTTTTATTGTTCCTCTTCCTGTTTGGCATTTCTAAAAAAAAAAAGTTATAAAAGGGATAAGAAATAAAAAGAAATACCTCTTTTTCCTCTAAACTCGTTTCTTTTTGGTTTCTCATCTAAAACTTCTCCTCTTTCTTTCATTTCAGCCAAAGCTTCAGTTTTCATAGCAACTTTAGCAACCGTCGGATAATTTCTAGGAAATAAATATAAATTTATTAAATATTAGGTGTAAAAAATGAAACTCAGCCACAGGGTTTTGAATTTTGTAGATTTTAGCCGAGTTTCATTTTGTACACCTAGTAGTTCATTTTTTTCAAAATTTTGAACATTTTAGGCGTTAAAGTCCATCAAAAGTTGACCTTCTCCGTGTAAGGTTATTGAAGTATAACCATTAAGAAGGTTAATTTTTAAAGGCTTGTAAATCGTAAACCGTTACAGATATTGAAAAAATGCACTAAATAAAATCTGTTGGAAATTTAATTCTCTTTAATTTTTATTCTATTCATTTTTCCACTAGGACGCACTGTTTTCAAGATAAATTTATTTAAAAAAAAAATTATTTTCCGAAAATGGTGCATCCTAGAAAAAAATAATTAAGTACAAATTTATAGAAAATTAAATTTCCTACAATTTTTATTTATTAGGTGTACAAAATGAAACTCAGCCACAGGGTAAATTTGAATTTTGTAGATTTTAGCCGAGTTTCATTTTGTACACCTAATAGTAGAGAAATTTTCCTTAAAAAATTTACTTTTTTCTTTCAGCAATCCATTTTTGAGGGTCTGAAGTTTTCGAGATCTTTTCGTAAAGGCCGGAGACATGTTGAAGTTTTACATGTTGTTTTATTATAGGAGGAACCGCGGCGAAAGAGCAACCGTCCGTACCGCAGACAACATGTTCGCTCAGGTGGCCTTCGAGTTCTTCTTCCGTCTCCCAACTTACGTTGCATGTTTCGCAATAAAATTCGCCCTAAATAACAAATTAAAATTAAAATATATGATTTATACAAAATTTAAAATAAAAAATAAAATAAAAATGATGAAAATGATAAGTGAAATAACCAGCAAAAATAAAAAGTGATGAAAAAAAAGTGCGATTCATGTAAAAAAATAAAATAAAACTTCAGGAAAAATAAATAAAAAATTACAACAACAAAAAATAGCAATTTCTATGTAAAGAATCGCTTTAATATCCTCATGCAAAAAATAAAAAAATGTGGAAAACTAAATAAAATACAAGAAAACAACACTTATTTATTTAAAAATCTTAATTTCTGATTTCTTTTTAAAGTTTTAAATTAAAATTTGACTTACTGAGATATTTTTATGGTTTTTGAAGTGTTCGTAACAAAGTGTTACTGTCGATAAATCCTTGAGCGCCGCAAAAATGTATTTTTTAAAAAGAAAAGATTTTAGGGCATTAATTTTGTACTTAAAGGTGCGGCAATTAAATTATAATGCCTTGAAAAATAAAATGTGGATAATTGATAAATTTTATAATTTTTCAATCGAATTTATTTAAGTAAGTCAAAAACACATAAAAAAATGTCTAAATTTTCTAAACAGTGACACTAACAAAAAATGACTGAGGTAATTATTTTCCTTAATATTCCACACAAAATAGGAATGAAAACACAACTTTTTAAAAAAATAAACATCAAAAATTGTGAGTTACAAAATGGAAAAACATTGAAAGGTTTTCTTGCACTCCATTTATGTGGCCTAAAATCGCCTCGCAAAACTTAAAGACTGAAAGAAAATGTTCAAAAAGTAGTTTTCAGTCGGTTGTGCGAGAGCACTCTATAAACAAAAATGAAAAATAAAAAATAAATTACAAGTTGGACATTCATTCTTTTTTGTTTTGAACTAAAGGTGAGTCCTTAATTAAATATGACTATAGATTCTCACTTCTGTTCCAGGGCGGCGCCGTTATTTGGATTCTCTTCGGTGGTTATTTCGGGTGCCTTCTCCTCCTGAAATAAAAATAAATTAAAATTTGTACATAATGCATCCTAGATTTTGAGATTTTAGGGGTATAATTTGGAGAAGATCCAGGAGTTCTAAGCAGTGTTGGGCGCAAATACGATTACGATTGTAATCGCAAGTTTCTTGATTACGATTACAATCGTATCCGTATTTTTCTGCGATTACGATTGTAATTGCATTTTTTTAACGATTACAGCCGTAATCGTATTTTTTTTTTCAGCGATTACAATCGTAATTGTATTTTTTTTTTGCGATTACCATTATAATCGTATTTTTTCTGAGATTACAATCGTAATCGCATTTTTTTCCAGTGATTACGGGCGTATTATCGTATTATCGTATTTTCGGTAGCGTTAACGGCTCGTATATGACATCAGGTAATCTCAGTAAAAATGTCATATACGAGCCGTAAATGCTAACAAAAATACGATTACGCCCGTAATCGCTGAAAAAAAAATGCAATTATCGCAGAAAAAAATACGATTACGACTGTAATCGCAGAAAAAAGTACGATTACGACTGTAATCGCAGAAAAAAATACGATTACGACTGTAATCGCAGAAAAAAAAATACGATTATAATGGTAATCGCAGAAAAAAATACGATTATAATGGTAATCGCAGAAAAAAATACAATTACGATTGTAATCGCAAAAAAATACAATTACGGTTGTAATCGCAGAAAAAAATACAATTACGGTTGTAATCGTAAAAAAAATGCAATTACAATCGTAATCACAGAAAAAAATACGAATGCGATTGTAATCGTAATCACGATTACGATTATAATTGTAATCGTAATTAAGAAACTTGCGATTACAATCGTAATGGTTTTAAGGCCCAAAAATCCTAATTCTTAAGAGATATCTACTATCTATTAATTTAGATTCCCTACACCATTTCCTTTATAGCAAAAGGACTTCTTTTACCGGACAAAAAGTGTGGACCCAATTTTCCTTATCCACTTTTAACCCTTGAGAATTAAGATTTGTGACTCATGGTGGAAAAATCACAAAAATTTGGATTTTTTGTCAAAAGCAGAAGAAAAAGCAAAAATGGGGTTTCTCTGTCAAAAAGCTGTGGAATACTACCAAGAATCAGGTAAAAATGGTGAATTTTGGGTCGTTTTCTCAGTTGCAACTTTATGAAAGGCAGTGTTGGGCGTAATCGTAATCGCAAGTTTCTTGATTACGATTACAATCGTATTCGTATTTTTTTTTGCGATTACGATTGTAATCGCATTTTTTTAACGATTACAACCGTTTTAACGTTACGCCCGTAATCGCTGGAAAAAAAATGCGATTACGATTACGCCCAACACTGATGAAAGGTTTTCATCGTCCTCGTTTCACCAATATTTATGAAATAAAGATTATTGTATGCTTGCTTAGGGATGCATCTTGCTTTCTTTCTCGTCCAGCGAAGTCTTCAGTTCATTCATCTTCTCGATTTCAGCCTTGATCTCTTCAGTAATCCAAGGTCCGCTGAGGATGTCCACTTCCATCTTTTCTGTCTTTTGCTGTGTATTCTCCTAGATTGATGATAGTTTTCCATCAATTTACCTGAACGTTTTAAACGATATCTAATGATCCCTAGCTCTTTGATTTTAAAGTTGTTTAAGACTGGTTATTTCACATTTTGATGATAGATGATTGTTACTTACCGATTGATTATTGGGTCGATTTGGCTTTTTGAGTTTGTTCCTTTTGTTATTGTGGTTGTGCCTTTGAAGGGTTTCATACGATCCATCATTTTCCTCCCGGGTTTCATGAGAAGAGGTTTCGGACCTCTGCCTCGAATGAAAGGAGGCCGGGGCGGAAGGCCGGGAGGTTGGAGGAGAGGAATCGGAGGAGGCGGCCCGGGGCGTCTCATCATCCCCGGAGGCGGTGGTCCCATCATCCGAGGCGGGTGAGGCCTCATGGAAGGAGGTGGACCGAAACCCATCGGCGGTCCTCGGTTCGGCGGCGGCGGCGGAGGGATCAACGGACGACGAAAATAGGCCGGCGGGGGGCCGAAAAGCGGCAACTCTCCCGGCGGAAATAGCGGACGCGGTTTATTCATGCCGCCCCTCATCGGAGGATGTTTACCCCCACGTTGGAGCTTCACCATCTCTCAGTCTTTTAAATCACAATCACCTTTTATACTTCACAACGGACAAAAAAACCATCCAAAAACATTCAAATTTCAAAAAATCCACTTCACCAAAATGTTGGAAAACGTACACACTTCAAGGAACTTGTTACTCCTGCTTGACGGCTGACGCCATTTAATCAATGTTGCCTCTCCCAACACAAAATTTCCCTTTCCCAAATCAAAATAAATTTTTTGGAACATTTGCATAATCAATGCTGTGTCTGACATCTGCCAAGAAGAGCTGGCTGAATAGCTAGAACATTTACGCCAGCCTGTAAATCATAGCAATTTCAGCGGAGGTGGTAGATATTAGCCAAGAAGAGTTGGCTGTGCAGGCATATGTGGCTTCCTTTTAACTACAGCATCGACAAAACGTATAAGTTCTTCTATAGCATAAAATAAAGACCAAGCATTTGTGATTCCAAAAAATTTCTGCTGAATAGGTCCCTTTTGTCAAAGCGTAGTGATGTTACTGCTGTTATTTTCATGCAGTGAGCAATTGAAGCTACTTTTCTGTACAGCATCATCATAAAGAGGATTAAAGACCACAGATTTATGAGCAATCAGGGTCCCATTTCTCATGGTGAAAACTCTTCAGTGGTTGAAAATAAAATCTTTTGTACTGCACCACAGATAGAGCGCTCATAAATAATTCATAAAAAAAAGCCCTAGGGAATCTTAATTTTGGTGCACAAAAAATAAGTAAGGTGAAAGCGATTTTCCAAAAACTATAAATTTAAAGTTTTCGAGGCACCATCTCTCACGGCCCTCACTAGATGGTAGGACGAGTAGACAAATTATTTAAGCCCACGTTTATTTAGAAACCATTTGAATTTGTTCAATAACCCAAAGTAAAATTAAAAGTTTTCCACCCAGTTGTTTTTATTTAGAAAAATAAATATTTCGTTGCAAAAAAATCAAATGAGGTCTTTGCAGTTTTTGCCCGATCAAGATTGTTTTTATGATGTTTGGTACTTCCTCTATTTACAGTTGACCTTTATTCAAGATGTTATGGAGATAAATTTTCCGTTTGTTTATTAAAATAAAAAAACCTGTCATTCGTCAGTCCTTTTAGGTCACTTCATCGACGCTTTTCATTATGGATGGGAACAAGGTAATATTTTAATTGATTGTCGCCGGGGAAGTTTGCTCAGAAAGTCTATCTACTATCAGCCTTTTCGATTTTTTTTCTGCTACCCATCCGTTTTTTAAGAACATCACGAAAATAATAGTTTAGCATTTCAAACGCTGCGGTGGCTAGCTCAGATGCATTCATGGTATAACAATATAACAATATTACAAATTATAATTCGTTTGTTGTGGTATGCAAATACCGCTAATCGTGATTTCTAGTTGTGGGGTTTGTCTCTGTACGTTTTGAAACGATTGCATTGTTAATGATTCGTTGCGCTTTCGGTTCTCAAAGCGGTTTACAGCCAAGTTACAGCCACTATTTGTTTGGCACTAAATTGCAATCGGGTTTTAATTGCGAGGGGAAAAAAAAGAGTGAAAAGGGTTTTTTTTTTTTCGACCAGCTTAAAGTTTTTTACTTAAAACATGATGGGGAACGCCGGAAAAGTACTGGTTTGAAGAGCTTTCAACGAAAACTTTCTTTTAGAGAAGTATCTATATAGGAGGGGGAAGTATAACGGAGGGGACGTAAACGTAGGGGGAAGTATATGAGAAGGGAAGTATAACGGAGTGGGTAGTAAAGGAGGGGAAGTATAACGGAGGGGGAAGTATATGGGGGAAGTATAACGGAGTGGGAAGTATATGGGAGGGGACGTATAACGGAGGGGGAAGTATAAGTGAGGGGAAGTATATGGTAGGGGGAAGTTTAAGCGATGGGTAGTATAACAGAGGGTAAAGTATAACGGAGGGGGAAGTACAAGGGAACGAAAGTATAACGGAAGGGGATGTATAAGGGAGGGAAAGTATAAAGGAGAATTTTCCAAGATTGGTTTTCGAAAAATTTTCCGAGTTTATTTTGGAAAAATTGTCCGAGTTTGTCAAAAAAATTTTTCCGGGTTTTCTTTTTTTTTTTTTTTTTTAAATTTTGTAAGTTCTTTTTTTCGAAAAATTTTTAAGTGTCAAGGTAGAAATAATGGGCTCTTTGGCCTAGGGATGTGCCTCTCGTAATGGGTAGAAGTATAAAATTTCTCCCTACTAAAAAAAATTAATAATTAAAAAATGGCAATTTTTTACACCAAAAATTCTTAAAAAATATATGGAGTAATTGGTGCAAATTTGGTGAAAATCGGATTAAAGGTTCGGCCGCAGCGAATTTTTTGAAATTTCAAACAGACATATCTTCGCCATTTTTTCGAAATTCAAAAATCGCCCTAGTTACGTTTTTCTTCACCGGCTAAAGAAATTTGTGTGAAAATTTGGTGAAAATCGGATGAAAACTGTGGCCGTAAAGTGTTCCGGAAAAAAATGCTACGGCCGGCCGGTACCACAGACAAAGTTGAGATCGGTAAAGATCAATATTCGATTTTACCCTCCGGTGTCTGGAAGACCCCTCCCAAAAACCCGACGTGGAGGGTATCGCAATAACTTCTTTAAGGAAGTGAAAATGGCCGAAAAATTGAAAATTACCATAGAATCGGATTTATTGAGAGTTCTTGGTCTATAAAACCGAAAAAAATGTCGAATCTGGTAAAAATATCCGAAAAACACAAGAAAACGCCCGATAATCTCGGTTCACTGGTGGCAAAACTGAGGAAAACGAGGAAGCATCCAGAAAAACGCTTTTCTTTGAACCTATCGATGGATTAGTTCCATTAGATTAGATAAAACTAAAAGATTGCTTTCTTAGTTTTAAAAGTCCGCAGGTTAGAATGCTTTTACCCATTTCTAACCCAAGTTTTGTTAAGAAATGTTTTCTCCTTGTGATCGATTGACGGTAAGACTGCGGAATATCGACGTTTACGTTGACGTCAATAAAATGCTTGAGATCTTAACGATTTTTCTTTTCTTCAGGCAGTCGATTATTTTCTCAAGAATGGTGGGATGAAAAGGCGGCCAAAGAGTTAAATGAGACGCCAGACGTGCGAGAGAAGAAGATGAAAGAACTCCGCGAAATGATTGAAAGTAAGTCGAACAGCCGAAAAACTATTTTAATTCTTCTATTTAGATAAAGGTGGTCTTGTAAGGCGCAGCGATGATGAATCGTTACTTCGATTTTTGCGGGCGAAGAAGTTCCACGTCTTGAAAGCTTTTAATATGGTAAGTGCTTCAACTTTTGATGGAAACGAGGGGGAAGTCGAAACTTTTTCTATTTATAAAAACGTCTTGAAAAAATTTCATTTTAATCAAATTTTTCAAAATCCTTTTACACAGAAGGAATGTCGTTCTAACTCATTACCCAGATTGGTTTTTTTTCTTTTAAAGAAAAAGGTTCCAGGAAACGAATGCCTTGTTTTTAATAGGGCGAAAGGAAGACCTATTGTGCTTGTGACAAAAGAGGTAGTTCAACTACTGCAAAAAGGAGTTAATTTTAAGTGGAGACAAAACTTGCAGTGTGGCGCTAACGGAAGTGGGGCTAACGCGTGGAATATTACACTTTATCGCTATTTTATTTATAATGTTTAATCAACATTTTAGATGGAACGTTACGAGGTCATAACAAAAGCTTACCCGGAACTTTATGATATTAAAAGGACTGTGAAAAATTTGGACATTTACGACCGTGCTGGTCATCTGATGTTGGAAGGAAGAGATAGGACGGGAGCGAAAGTATTCGTGTATAGAGTCGGCCGATTTAACATTTCTCAAAGTAAGGAAGGACTTTTTTTCGTCTTTTTTTATTGATATTAAGCCTCCCTTAGAGTATAATAAAATATAAGTAGCGCCTTTTCAGATATAGTAGATGGCTTCGTTATAAATTCAAAAGAGTTCCGACTTTATTATAAACCGTAAAAAGACTTCGTAAAAAGTTTTTCTCCCTTTTTTTAAAAAGAAGAAAAAAACTATTTTAAACTTTTTTTTTAGATCCAAAAGAAGGTCAAGTTAGCGTCGAGGATCTTTTCGATACAATATGCTTCTTATGGAATGGTGCGCTTTGGAAGAGAAGACGCAAATCGCTGGAGTGACGGTGATCGCGGATCTTACGGGGTTTAAACTTTCGACGCATGCTATTCTTTTGTCGCCGTATTATTCGAGGAGGACGGTGGAAGTCATACAAGTAAACGTCAAAGGAACATTACCAGACTAATCGACTGATTGAACTAATTAATTTACAGGAGTCGTTTCCTTTGAGGTTTAAAGGGATACATATCGTCAATCAGCCTTTGTACTTCGACGCCTTGTTTGCCGTCGTCAAGCCATTTCTCAAGGACAAAATCAAACAACGGGTACTTAAAAATCAGAAAGGAACATTTTTAAAATAGAATATAAGTTAAAGTGCCGCGCCGTACTCCCAAAAATTCCCAGACAGATAAGACAAAACGCCTGGAGAGAATCAGGGCCTAAAGACCGAGGGTTTTTTCTAGACAAACACCATGGAAAACCACCGAAAACCCGGCAAAACTCGACAAAACAATTGAAAAATACCGCAAATGGTGTTTGTCGAATGAATAATCGTGGGAAAACGATTTCGTTGGATCAAAAACCAAGAAACTTTTTCGGTCAAAAAACTTGGATAAAGGGTGTTTCTTGGCAGGGGAGAGTGTTCATCTTCGGTTATCCCGCTAATGACCATGGTGAAAGACTCTTAAGCGGCCCTTTCTGACTGCGGGAGTTGCAGCAGTTTGAAGGTTGGATAAACCAGGGTTATTCAATAACGAAGATATTTACGACGATCTGCTTCTCAGCAATTCTATTAGGTGTACAAAATGAAACTCAGCCACAGGGTAAATTTGAATTTTGTAGATTTTAGCCAAGTTTCATTTTGTACACCTAGTAGTTCATTTTTCAAAATTTTAAACATTTTAGGCTTTAAAGTCCATCAAAAGTTGACCTTCTCCGTGTAAGAAGGTTATTGAAGTATAACCATTAAGAAGGTTAATTTTTAAAGGCTTGTAAATCGTAAACCGTTACAGATATTGAAAAAATGCACTAAATAAACTCTGTTGGAAATTTAATCTCTATAATTTTTATTCTATTCATTTTTCTCTAGGACGCACTGTTTTCAAGATAAATTTATTTAAAAAAAATTATTTTACGAAAATGGTGCATCCTAGAAAAAAATAATTAAGAACAAATTTATAGAGAATTAAATTTCCTACAAGTTTTATTTATTAGGTGTACAAAATGAAACTCAGCCACAGGGTAAAGAATTTTGTAGATTTTAGCCGAGTTTCATTTTGTACACCTAATAGTATAAAATCTGACTATCAAAGTATTTAATCAATATTTTAAACACGCGCTACAGATTGGAATTTATTGGAGGAAAATACGTTCACGATATGTGTGTACGATTAACAATAAACACCCCCTAACCCGCATATACGGATTCTGAAGGGCTCTGGAAATGGGAGCGCAGGCGCGAATTGATCGGAAACACTCGGAGACTTGTCAGGTTCGGGGATGCGACCGCGAGCAAATCATCTTACAATCTTTTCTTTTATTATCTTTTTTATGCGGTGCCCGTGCAGCAGAGCCCCTAGGGTACTTCAGGTTTCTGGGTCCCCGTTGAAAGTAGGAAAAAATAGGGAAAAATCAAAATGTTATTCTTTTTGATTTCGGACTCTACTAATTTATTTCTAGAACAGTATGTCAAGGGGGGCGTGCTTGGGAATTAAAGGTCAAATTTACAATAGCCATGACTGCGCATTATCAATCCTTTTAGTGGCTACACAGTCAAATTTTATTTTCCCCGCCTCATCAATCTTTTCTTTTTCCAGGTTATTCTACATGGGAATAATTTCAAGTCGCTCCATCGTTACATTAGCCGGACGTCCTTCCTGTGGAATATGACGGGAAACTCGCCAACGCGAACGACTCCGCTTGGAAAACTCAATTGATTCAAGACCTTCCGAAAATATTAATATGAGCTTTTTTTGCTTTGCTGTACATATTTCATAATTTCTGAGTTAATTTTGAATTTTCGCTCACTGTGTTTATACATTAAATTTTTGTTTTTAAATTTTCCTTCTTATTTGAGGAAAAAAAATTTTTTTAAAGACCTACCTGAAAGTATAAAATTTGAGTTTTTCTCCATTTTAAAATAAGAGGCTCTAAATGGAGAGGAAAAGTCAAAGGGAATTGAAGCCTTTATCAATCACGCTAACCAGTTTCATTACGAGGTCGAAAAGGAGAAAAAAAAAGTTATTAGATTGGAAGTAATTACGTTCTTTTTTTGCTAAAGGTTTGATAAAAGAGAATTGACACTTAATTTAGAAACTTAAGGAATTTCACAAATTACCCACTCATAAATTTAATTAATTTTTTTGTTTAAGTTTGCCACAAAATTTTGTTAATTTAGAAATTAAAGCTCGATTTTGGAAGGATGTAAGCTTTTAGGTATTAATTTGATGAAATATACTAAGGCTGTGTTAAAATCCTAATTCATTATACTGTAAAAGACGATAAAGGGATGCTGGCCAACTCAATTTACGAGTTAATGAACAGAGAAGGGCTTAGAAGGGTTCGAGTACCCTAATTAAGGGAGGTGAATAGTCTTAATATACCGTGTTTCGATGAAAGTTTTTTATAAGGTGAATAATTTTTTAAGAAAAGCGGAGATGCCGGGAAGCTATTGTTCTTCGAAGTATTTAAAAGATGGGAGGGAAGGGTTGTGATTGATTGGGGTGGTTCGTTTCCCTCGACTGCCACCCTGTAGTTTTGTGGAAGATCGGTCGGGGGTGGGAGAGGGGCGGTGGGGATGGGTTGGTGGTAGGGTGAGAAAGGCGGAATGAAGTTGTGGAGGGGCGGAGTATCGACTCAGTAGCCCTCCCGGTTCGATCTGGGCGAGAGCGGTTCTCGTGAAAGGCTCCCGGTGAAAAATGCACCTGCAGGCACTGTACAGAGCGTACAGCGTCAAGCAGCGCCGGCCGTATTTAAAGTGTTTTCTTATAACGTCTTTGTTATACGACGTCTACTGTCTTATCGTACCCTACGAACAGGAGCTTCTCAACCGCGGTGTGACAGCATGCTTCTTAGCGGCGAATGTTTGCCTCCTCCTCATCTCTTTACGGGCGAGGAGACGTTTCGTCTGGACGACGATACCGCATATCGCCTGGCAGGCGGCCAACTTACAAATCCTCACGAGGATGTTCCTCGAAGACGATCTCACACCAAGAGACGACCTAGGTTGGGTCATTATTCTAGAATACCTTATCTACGTTACTCTACCCCTCAGCCTCCGTTACTGCATCGTCTTAGCATTAGGCACCTTCGCCACATACGTCGTCTGCTTATTTGGTCTCATCAAACAAGACGGAAACCGCGAAATACAGGTTCGTTCCATCACCTCAAAAGTTCATTCTCCACTTGACCGTTTCGGCACATTTCCAACCATCACCAGGGATTAACATCCCAAACCTCCCTCATTTATAGTGACTATAAAATTAATTTATAATAAATTCGAGGTAATCTCCAAATTGCTGACACGCTCTTTTTAATGGTAATGTTGAACCAATAGAAATATGGGAATGCAAGTTCATTGCTCTTTTATTTTAAACTAATACCATAAATTAAAATAAGTAATAATGTCAAAACTTCTAATGGTCTTAACTGTTAACGTCAATTGTATAAGGCTGATTTATTACTCTGAATGCATCGTTACACTGAGCAGCCCTAAACCAATAAAGGCAATATGCATATTAAGTACTCTATCTGATTATGTGCTCATTTTCACGTATTCAAGAGGCGGAAATTTTTTTTGAAAGCGTTCAAATTCTTGAGCCTATTGAAATTTGCTCTCAAAGTTGGCCGCTAAAGGCCTTCGTGTTTGCATTTTCGTATGCTATTAGCACTGCCAATATCTTTCAGGGTAAACTAATCATGAAAATCACCTCATCTGGAATTAATACTTGAGATGGGGGATTCAAAACTGTGGTTCGAATTAAATCAGTCTTTGTCATGCTTTTGAACAATGTATATCTCTCACCGTTGATTCCCTCGGGTAAATTAATACCACCGGTCGATATCTTCTGGTTGGAACGTGATTTTGAATTTTCTAGGTAATCTTCGATTCTGCAACTTCTAACATTGCAAAAAACCTTTTCTTTTAAATTTTTGGTCATGTACTACTTTTTTCAGCCAAAAGAAACTCTTTTTTTCCTCCGAAAGCACCTTTTTATATCAGATTTTTAAGCGTTTTTCTCAATTTCTTTCCGCGAATCACAAATTTTGGATTTTAAATGTTATTCTCAATTTTTTTTAATCTAAGAAGCCACTTTTTATTCCATTTTCGTAAATTTTTCTCTTTTTCCTGGCCTAAAAACCCTTTTGTCCCAATTTAAGTTTCTTTAGTATTTTTTTGGCCAAAAATCACTTTTAAAATTAAATTTTTAGGCGTTTTCTCCAGGTTTCAGGGCGTTTTTCTTATGTTTTGCGGGGAAAAAAGGTCTTACAAGTTTTTTGGTGGTTTTTCTCGGTTTTAAAGAGGATAGTAACTTGTCGCGAAGTTTTCGCCTTAAAAATATCTTGTTGGCTTCTTGGAAGTGTAAAAACAAGCGAGCTGTCTTCAAGTCTGACATGGAACAAGCTCGATGCCATTTAAACGTCAATTACGTTTATTAAAGAAATAGAAGCTTCTTAATAAACAGCTGAGTGTTTGAACAACTTATCTTATATTGCACTTTTGATAAGGGATTTCTTCAAATTATTTATTTTTTAAAAGGAATAACTTGTTGTTGTTTTTTTTTAGGTTTTTTTTTATAGTTTTCCTTGCACTTTGATAAGGGATTTCTTCAAATTATTTATTTTTTAAAAGGAATAACTTGTTGTTGTTTTTTTTTAGGTTTTTTTTTTCAATAGTTTTCCTTTTTTCTAATTTTTTTTTCGTTTGCTTCAAAGGATGTGGCTTAAAGGGAGTTCGTGTAAAAGCAACGAGGGGAGCTGAGTTTCAGGACGTGACCGGGCTGTCAGATCCGGGGTAAAGGGTGCGAGATATTTTCCCGGACCCGGGTCAACCTTTTCCTCTCACGTTTACTTTTTTTATTTTAAAGACCCCGGAGAAAGTCATTAAACGGTCCCAGACTCATCTATCAGACTTTGCTTTAGAAGTCAAGAAAAATTCTTTTTAATTTCCCTTCGCTCTTGAAAAGATGGCTTCGGGGGATTCCAACTTAATAACGGGTTCATAATAAAAACTCGGTCAGTCGGGTTTCGAGTTTTAGGCCGATAGACCGGTTTTATATGTCAACTCTTATCTCTCTAACTTTATGCGTCGGTCGCTTAACGAGAAGCATTTCACATTTTAGCTTTCAGATAGAAATCTTTATTGTGAAAATTATATTTCGGCGAAGAAAAAAAAAAACCGTCGTCCAAATTGGTGCGTCCTTTTGGGCCATTAGTGCAGTGCCGAATCGTTTCCGCCCGAGGGGGCTGCATTGTTCGAAGCCTTAAGTGTAGTTAGCTGAACTATTTAACCGACGTGACACCTGACATCGCCTTTGTTGAGGTCGTCCAATTAGAAGCGACCGTTCTAATTGACCACACCGCTATTTTCCATACAGCCCCGATCATTGCAAAATTCTTCATCGCAAAGCGATATTTCATTATCGATAAGACGAACTGATATATTAGCTTTTTGTTTCCTTCTTTGCATAGATATTGGAAAAAATAAATAATGGAAATTCTACGTTTTCCGGTTATCCAATTCGAGATAAGGTAGATAGTAAGGTATTTTATCTGATCTTATGATTAGCTATATCCCGTCCCAACCTAGAAGAGCCGGATCAGAAGCATTTATATAGCAGGCAGTAGCTATAGTTATGGTGTCCACCCATCCCGCTTTGGAGGGTTGTGTCCCGTTGTCCCGTTGGGGACGGCCGAATGTCCCGCTTTGAGTAGCCATTCCCAACCTAGAAGAGCCGATCCTGAAGCATTTTATACAACAGGCAGTAGCTACAGTTATGGTGTCCATCCATCCCGCTTTGGAGGGTTGTGTTTCGTTGTCCCGTTGGGGACGGCCGAATGTCCCGCTTTGAGTAGCCATTCCCAACCTAGAAGAGCCGATCCTGAAGCATTTTATACAGCAGGCAGTAGCTACAGTTATGGTGTCCATCCATCCCGCTGGGGAGGGTTGTGTCCCGTTGTCCCGTTGGGACGGCCGAATGTCCCGCTTTGAGTAGTCATTCCCAACCTAGAAGAGCCGATCCAGGAGCATTTTATGTAGCAGGCAGTAGCTATAGTTATGGTGTCCACCCATCCAGCTTTGGAGGGTTATGTCCCGTTGTCCCGTTGGGGACGGCCGAATGTCCCGCTTTGAGTAGCCATTCCCAACTTAGAAGAGCCGATCCAGAAGCATTTTGTATAGCAGGCAGTAGCTGTAGTTATGGTGTCCATCCATCCCACTTTGGAGGGTCGTGTCCCGTTGTCCCGTAGGGGACGGCCGAATGTCCCGCTTGAGTAACCATTCTCTATGAAAGTGTAGCACCCTATTAACCGAGATTTGGGTCGTTTTCCTCAATTTTCTGGTGAAGAAACACCAGTTTTCTCGGGTTTCGAGCTATCAGCACCCAATTTGAACTTGTTTTCGAGCGCTTAACACCCTATTTTGGGCCGTTTTCCTTGATCGGTGCAAAATCGGGAGTTTCGGCGTTTATCATCTTTTTGGGTCGTTTTTCTCGAAAAAATCAGTTTCAGGGCCTTTCTTAACATTCTTTTGTCCAAGAAAACCCCTGCCTCTTGTCCAGTTTTGAAATTTAGACTTCTTGGTCACCCTATAGTCTGTAAGAACCTCAAAGTGTTGAATTCTGTCCTCATGGCTCGAAGTTTATTTATAAAGCTACTTTGTTCCCCTCAATATTTATCATCGACACAAATTAACTCTTTTGTCGTAAGAACTTTCCTAAATCATGATTTTAGCTTAAACAACTTATTTTGAATAAAGTAAACTTGAAAATAAATCAACCGGAATACTTAAATAATAAGACTTCCAGTTTAAAACATCAAAAGCGTGGTTAAAATGATTTTATAAATTATTTATCAAAAGTTAAGTAAACAATAAGAGCATTGTTATTTTTTTAATCAAATAGAGGCCTTTCTTTTCGCTTCGTCGAACACCATTTAAAAAAACTTATTTAATTTAAACCAGAATCAATTAATCAACTTTTCACAGGAATGTTCACTTTATTGTGTAGGAAAAAAAACCCCTATTTAGAAGGGTTTCTGTTTCACCTTAATTCTGCGAAGGGAAACTTGGCTAATTAGGAGTAAGGTAAAAGAAACTGAATCATCGTTCTTTCGGAGGCTCCTGAAAAAATATTTGTTTAGCGAATCCTCCCTTTTCCCTTGTTTGTTCTCCCTCTGACAATTTTTCGTTTCAACTTCAAAATTTAGAAAAGACCCGGACTATTGCATTAAGCAATACTCTGTATTCATTGTCCTTCGGGATCGCCAATTGCTTTTGTGAAGTTTGTTTTAAAACTTTATAAAGGAAGGCTGATATTGAATTTTTTTTTTAAAAGTTAGGTGCAACGATCTCTGTTTCCCCGGCAGTATAAAAAGTATTAAAACGAAGGTTTTAAGGGCTCTAAAATTCTAAACCTTACAACCCTTTAAGTTGCACCGATTTTTAAAAACTTTTTCTCCTTGCAGTTTTATGATCAGATCACTTGGAATTTTGCCAAGAAACTCCTTTTTTAACAATTTTTTTTTCTTCTCGATTTTTCGTCCATCGAACTCCTTTTTACGGGATTTTTGGACGCTTTCCTTATACATCCGAAACTTATTAAGGGGATTTTCTCTGGTTTTTGGCTTGCGAAAGTTTCAGGCGTTTTTCTTATCTTCGTACCGTTTTATTATCACTTCAAATTGAGCCTGAAAATCCTTTATATAAATTTTCTAACGCTTTTCCTCAGTTATTTGTTCGAAAAACAACCGTTTTACGGAGTTATCGGGAGGTTTCCGATATTTTTGGCTCACAGAATTTTCCGGAATTTTTTTCTTCTCTTCCATTTTTTACGATAATGTGCACTTCAAAATAACCACTTTTTTTTGGCGTTTTTCCTTGGGTTTTCGCTGGATTTTCAATCTTTTGGCGGTTTTTTCGTCGAGAAACAATTTTTTTTGTGATTTTTGGGAGTTTTCCTAGGTTTTGGGCCAGGGAACCCAAAAAATCCGATTGGAAGGTGTTTTTCTCGGTTTTCTGCCACATTTTCACTGAATTCACTTTCTATTTTGGTTGAAATTTTTTATCTTTAATCACTCATCTGAAGAAAAGGAATAAGAAAATTATTTTATGGAGTTTTAAGGGACTTTAGGCCTAGAAATACTTTTTTCAGATGGTTTTTGGACATTTTACCCCTTTTTTCAGATGGTTTTTGGACTTTTTATCCCTTTTTTCAGATGGTTTTTGGACTTTTTACCCCTCTTTCAGATGGTTTTTGGACTTTTTACCCCTTTTTAGATGGTTTTGGACTTTTTACCCCCTTTTTCAGATGGTTTTTGGACTTTTTACCCCTTTTTCAGATGGGTTTTGGACTTTTTACCCCTTTTTTCAGATGGTTTTTGGACTTTTTACCCTTTTTTTAGATGGTTTTGGGACTTTTTACCCCTTTTTTCAGATGGGTTTTGGACTTTTTACCCTTTTTCAGATGGTTTTTGGACTTTTTACCCCTCTTTTCAGATGGTTTTTGGACTTTTTACCCCTTTTTTCAGATGGGTTTTGGACTTTTTATTCTTTTTTCAGATGGTTTTTGGACTTTTTACCATCCCTCTTTTCAGATGGTTTTTGGACTTTTTACCACCCCTCTTTTCAGATGGTTTTTGGACTTTTTACCCCTTTTTTTTCAGATGGGTTTTGGACTTTTTACCCCTTTTTTCAGATGGTTTTTGGACTTTTTACCCTTTTTTCAGATGGTTTTTGGACTTTTTACCATCCCTCTTTTCAGATGGTTTTTGGACTTTTTACCCCTTTGTCAGATGGTTTTTGGACTTTTTACCCCTTTTTTCAGATGGTTTTTGGACTTTTTACCCCTTTTTTCCTCCTCTCTAAGAATATCGGAAGGTCCTCTCCAGCTTCAACCCTGACCAGATATTAGCACCTATTGTTGCAGAAATCGTTAAAATTCAAAATTAAACTACAGAATGATTTTCAAACTTGTCATAGCGAAACTCAGAAAGTGTTGAAATAAAAGATATCCGCAGTAATTCGGACGGAAAATCTTTTATCAATGATAATAGATACGAATGTAAAAGAAAACGAAGGAGATAAAACCGGGCTTCTATCAAAGGCATCCCTTCGGCTTTTATATTGCGGGGTTCAATTGATGTTTTCCACCTACTTACACATGACGAATTGTACGAAATAATCGCGAAACAATTTCTGCGGTATCTCTGAGTGCAATTCAAAATCAATGTTGTTGGTTAAAAGGATTTTTTTTTCCAGAGAAAAAGGGATTTTGTTTTGTATTCAATCTTCAAAGGCTATAAAGGGCTCTGGACTGACAATAATTAACGTTTTTGAACATAATAAAAAATCCCTGTGAGCCTTTTCTATGTGGGAGGACATTTCTGCATGTTAGTTTTATTCTTCTTATTAGTAGTTTCGTAGTTATTTGTCTGGGCTTTTTTGCTGCAGAATCCTATGTTACTTGTGATGTGTGGAATGTCCGAACTGACAATTCTGAGAGTGGAACCGCAAACACATTTCTAGGATTACTCGCTCTGGCCACACTTAATCAGCCTGCCGATTAAAAGTACTTTTATTAGGTGTACAAAATGAAACTCGGCCACAGGGTAAATTTGAGTTTTGTACATTTTTGCTGAGTTTCATTTTGTATACCTAGTAGTTTTTCAAAATTTTAAACATTTTAGGCGTTAAAGTCCATCAAAAGTTGACCTTCTCCGTAAGAAGGTTATTGAAGTATAACCATTAAGAAGGTTAATTTTTAAAGGCTTGTAAATCGTAAACCGTTACAGATATTGAAAAATGCACTAAATGAAATCTGTTGGAAATTCAATTCTCTTTAATTTTTATTCTATTCATTTTTTCTCTAGGACGCACTGTTTTCAAGATAAATTTATTTAAAAAAAATTATTTTCCGAAAATGGTGCATCCTAGAAAAAAATAATTAAGTACTTTATAGAGAATTAAATTTCCTACAATTTTTATTTATTAGGTGTACAAAAGGAAACTCAGCCACAGGGTAAATTTGAATTTTGTAGATTTTATCCGAGTTTCATTTTGTACACATAATAATACACAAAAAACTCAAACTTTTGGACTGCTTGTAAAGGTGGATCATTTTAAAAATCTTGTGTCTCTTCATGGTATCACTTTTTGTTTTGGCCAAACGCCTAACGGGTACATGGCCAATTCTGACTTCGGACCTCTTTTAATTCGCCGTCTTATTTTATTTGTAAATTTTACTTGAAGGGATGCCTACAATGTTAAAAACCAAACGTGTAAAAGGCTGTTTATTTGAAATAAATTAGAGAGAAGGGAAAAAAACCATCGCTGTCGACTCCCAGCCCCCTCATTAGGCTCCCCTTCCGTGTCTTGGCTATAAGACCACTTGAAAATGCAATTTCCTTTTTTTTTTCCTTTTCAACCCTCCTTCGTTCTATTTATTATTACTTTTTTTTATAACTTCGAATCTAAAGGTTAAAAGCTTAAGTAGGTTTTACGGTCTATTGTTTATGTATGTTCCTCAGGTTCTTTAGGGAAGAAAAAGAAAGATATAGGGAAGGAAAAAAAAAAAGCATACGAAACACAACTTAGACGTACAGGGCTTATCACTTGAAAAATGTTCTGTTTGTTTATAAAATGCTGGCTTTTATCCAACCCTTTACTATCTCGTTCTATACATATTATCATGAACAAATAATATTTAGATAAAATTTATTTTCATTTCCCAGGCAAGAACTTCCGGAAACATTACGAAAAAAAAGCTTCTAATAAATCTAAGAAAATTTATGTAAAAGTAGGAAAATTAGCAAGGTTTTCAGAAAAAATTGTCCGAAAAGCCATTTCAGAAAAAATTGTCCGAAAAGCCACTTTTTTGGAGTTATTCACAATCCGTATGTCCGAGAAAATTTTCTTTTCTTTAAATCCGAGGAAACACCCTTTTCACCGGATTTTTTTGACGTTTCCCTTGGTTTTTTTTGGCCATGAAGCTCCAATTTTATTATATTATGCCATTTTCCAGTTCCATTGGACATGAGTTCCCATTTTCACTGGATTTTAAGACGTTTTCCTCAGGTTTTCCGGCGTTTGAACGGAAAGAAAATGAGTATCATATTGGCAAAAGGGCGAAAATTAGTAAGATGTTCAGGACTGGACACTGGACAACTACAAAAACCGCTGTAGCTCCTTCAAAAATGGAGATAGCGATTTCGGACCAAAAGAAAAAGTTCTTGAAAAATGCTCTACTATTCATTTCTGAATTAAAAAATTGGGGTTTTAATTTGAAAAAGGAAGTTAGCGACGACATCTCGTGATGCAGAACGTGAAAAAGCATGAATTGGTAATAGTTAGAATTTTCGGACAAAAATAAGCGGAATTAAAAAAAAATGAGTCTCCTAGGTCAATTTTAACGGATTTTAGCGCAAAAAACGCTAAAATTTGACATTTTTTAAAAGTTGTCCAAAATTGTCATATGAGTACTCAAATCTACTTGAAATTTTGCGTAGATTACGAATCTGAAATAAAAAATGGGGTTTTCATTTGAAATAACGAAGTTAGATTGTGTCTGGGACACCCTGTATATCCAGGCGCATTTTAAACTACACCATCAAATTCTTTGATTTAAATTAAGGGGGGTTTACATTTAACTTTTTTTTTTTTTCATAAAACCACTTTTTAACGCTCTCCCAGACGTATGCCATGTGTTTCCGGACTCCCTGTATATCTGTCGTCCGAAAAACATCCCTTCTAACTGATTTTTTATTGTCAACTCTCCATTTTATGAGGATTTGGTCGTTTTCTCAATCTTTTGGCCAAAACATCTCTGTTTAGCGGTATTTTAAGACGTTTTCCTCCAGTTTACATTTGTTTCTGCTGTATTTTGTGCATAAAATTAGTGGAGTTTTGAACCATAAACACCTTTTTAAGACGTTTGCTAAGCTTTCCCTTCCACCATTATTGTTTTTTAAGTAATTTATTAGGTGTACAAAGTGAAACTCGGCTAAAATCTACAAAATTCAAATTTACCCTGTGGCTGAGTTTCATTTTGTACACCTAATAAATAAAAATTGTAGGAAATTTAATTCTCTATAAATTTGTACTTAATTATTTTTTTCTAGGATGCACCATTTTCGGAAAATAATTTTTTTTTAAAATAAATTTATCTTGAAAACAGTGCGTCCTAGAGAAAAATGAATAGAATAAAAATTAAAGAGAATTGAATTTGCAACTGATTTTATTTCGTGCATTTTTTCAATATCTGTAACGGTTTACGATTTACAAGCCTTTAAAAATTAACCTTCTTAATGGTTATACTTCAATAACCTTCTTACACGGAGAAGGTCAACTTTTGATGGACTTTAACGCCTAAAATGTTTAAAATTTTGAAAAAATGAACTGCTAGGTGTACAAAATGAAACTCGGCTAAAATCTACAAAATTCAAATTTACCCTGTGGCTGAGTTTCATTTTGTGCACCTAAAAAAATGAGGAGCTGGTACTCCTTGTCCCTCCCTGGTTACGCCCCTGTGGGCCAGCTTTTCGATCATCGAAGGCTGCGAACGTTTGCGGAAACTTCGTACAGTTCGACGTAATGATCAGGGATGACAGAATTTAAGATGCTACAAAACTTAGAAGCCCAATTTCGGCCATGTTTAAAGAAAGACATTAAGAATTAAAAGCTCTTCCCTTTTTCATCCTTTTCGAGGAAGAAAAAGAAAAATTTTATTGACGAAAAAATTCAACAGGTAGTTTATTGCGCACCAGACGGGTCGATATCGTAACTTCTGTACAGTTTAGCGGGAGGTATCTCATTACAAAAGTAATTTCTATTTAACCCGACCCCTCGGGCATTACACCTCGAAAATTACTCTTAGCCAATCGGCTAATCTCCTATTTCACCCCCGCGATCGTAAATTGAATTAAGAATACCGTAAAATAGTTTAATTATTTTAGTCAGTTTGAAACTTCTTTCGTAAAATATCGCTGAAATACAATTTTTTTCTCTCTTGTTAGCGGGAACTTATAAGATCCTCTTTATAAAATGTCAGCTTGGCATATCAACCCCGAAAACCCAATCATCGGCCTTCAATACGAAGGTCGATTTTTCATAAATAATAAAAGTAAAATTATGAAATCTCCATTGTTTTAGGTTGATTTTTTTTTTTTTTTTTTGCACTTCAGCAAAAGAGTATGAAGTTGAAAATTTTCTCCCCTCAATATTAAGTTTATAAGTAATATTTTAAAAAACGGTTTTATTTATAGAATGGCAACAGTGGTTGACGCCCAAGATCGGTGAAAAACGAGACGACAGATGCAAGTTTTCTCAACGCGTACGATGTTTCGTAACGTATAAAATTGTCACCGTCGACGATAACGATATTCAAGGAGGACGAAAAATTCGACAATTTCAACCGTGCCAAAATATCAAAACGTTTTTAAACGACACAGACATTAACCTTGCTTTACGACTTCTCTTGTATTTTGAGGTCATTCGTCATGATCAACCGGGGAAAGTGTTTATTTCCTTTCTTCAAATCGATCCCGGATTTTTCAACAGATTGTTTTTCTGTCAAGATTTTTTTTCTTACTTCGGTGATTTATTCCAGAATCTTGTTTCTATTTTTAATCACTTTTTTTGCTTGTAAAAAACGAACATGTTGGAATGAGGGCTTTTTACGTCTTCTCCAGAGAGATGTATTATAAAATTATTACAGGATTTATTAAATGACGTCACGAAGTTGAAAACGGGTCTTCTGAAAGTGACATTTCATATAAGGCGTTAAATTACGATTTCTTTTCAAGATTCTTTTATTCATCTCAAGTTTTTAATATTTTTATTTAAAATTAGGACGGATTTTAGGGAAATGTCACGTTTGCCAAAAACCACCTTAAAATAGATGAGAATTAAAAATACGGCGGTCTAAACATACTAATTGATGATACGATCTGAAGGCTTTCGCGAGTAGGACTTTGCCAACTGTTGTTTCAGAAACAATGGGGGAGTTCAAAGGTTGATTTTACCTAATTTGCAATCATTATTATGGAGTCTTAAGTACTTCATTTGTTGGGTCGCTGAGTGCTTAAAAGCACCCTTGGTTGCTGACAATAACTATTAGGTGTACAAAATGAAACTCAGCCACAGGGTAAATTTGAATTTTGTAGATTTTAGCCGAGTTTCATTTTGTACACATAGTAGTTCATTTTTTCAAAATTTTAAACATTTTAGGCGTTAAAGTCCATCAAAAGTTGACCTCCGTGTAAGAAGGTTATTGAAGTATAACCATTAAGAAGGTTAATTTTTAAAGGCTTTTAAGTCGTAAACCGTTACAGATATTGAAAAAATGCACTAAATAAAATCAGTTGGAAATTCAATTCTCTTTAATTTTTATTCTATTCATTTTTTCTCTAGGACGCATTGTTTTCAAGATAAATTTATTTAAAAAAAATTATTTTCCGAAAATGGTGCATCCTAGAAAAAAATAATTAAGTACAAATTTATAGAGAATTAAATTTCCTACAATTTTTATTTATTAGGTGTACCTACATAATGAAACTCAGCCACAGGGTAAATTTGACTTTTGGAGATTTTAGCCGAGTTTCATTTTGTACCCCTAATACATATGAGGCGCTCCGGGTACGAAGGGCGAACTCAACAAATCGTAGTTTCGAGATATTCGCATTTTAAAGTTTTATGTTACGGGCGAACTCAACAGAAAAGTCATGCCCTGGAATGGGAAAAGGAGTGGACTAGGATGTGGAGTTCGCCCTTCCTACCCGCTCGGATATCGCAGTTAGAGCTTTGTCGCATATCGGTTTTTACGTATTTAAAGGGGAAAAAAGGGCGAACTCAACATAAAAATTATATAGGTGTATTCACCAAGAGGTCTAGAATCTGAAAATGAAAAAAAAAATTGTCCGATGTTGAGTTCGCCCTTCGTACCCGGAGCGCCTCATATTTATAAAAACAAAATCTTTTTCCATACCTGAAGAAGTCTGGTGAAGGCCGTAATTTTAGAAGTTGATCGATTGTTAAATTGCGCTCTGAACGGTAGATAAAGGATGAATTTAGCAATCAGTGTAATAGCCCAATAAAACCAGGATTAGGCTTTTCTCGCGTTTCTCTTCCAAGTCAAAGGCCCTCTTCTATTTTGATCGGTGTCATTTCTTTCGAAACTCCAGAAATGGGAGTTATTGAGCTTTGGGATTTTGATATCGTTGAGCATGAAATTCAAAGTCGATTCTTCCCATCGTCTTTTGTGATCGGGAATGAAAATTCAATGCGTTCAAACAGCTTTCCAGAAGCTTTAAGCCTACTTAAAGTATTTAAAGCTTACCAAAGTTTCGTGCTTAAATGCTCTCAATCTAATAGAAATCGCTAGAAGAGTTGAAAAAAAATGTGCCCCGCTCAAAAGTGAACCAAAAAAATTGGTTAAATTTCTGTCTTTCAGAATCAATTTTCACGTTCTAAGACCCCGCAAAATCTAATCATTTCCAACCCCTTGCGCTCCCCTACATTTCGTTTCCATCTCAATTTTCTCGAGCGAGAAGGCGATCACGAATCCGCGATAAAGTGAAATGATTGAAATTTTTTTAAAAATTGAATTTAATTAATTTTTGTTAACGTTTTTTTAAAAAAAGTATCTAATCTCCATTCTAAATTTTTGAAATACCTACTATGTCTTTTCAGCCCGTCTAAGGGATTTCCCAACTTTTCAACAAACTGACAACTCCGGAAAACGCTGAAATCCTGTGAAAATGATGTTTATTTGTCAAAAAACCTAGGAAAAGTCATAAAAATCGTGTTCACCACGGTCGAGACGGGCATCACTTCTCAAAAGTACTGGTTTGCAGAGCTTCCAACGAAAACTTCCTTAAACAGAAGTAACAATATTGGAGGGGGAAGTATAACGGTGGGGGAAAATACGGGAGGGGAAGTATAAAGGAGGGGAAGGATAACGGAGGGGACGTAAAACGGAGGGGGAAGTATATGGGAGGGGAAGTATAACAGAGGTGGAAGTATAACGGAGGGGGAAGTATAAGGGAACGAAAGTATTTCCGGTTTTTTTTTCCAAAAAATTCATTTTTTTCAAAAAAGTTTCGGTTTTTTCCAAAAAATTTTTTCTCGAAAAATTTAAAAATCGCCCTCGTTACATTCTTCTTTACCGGTTAAAGAAATTTGTGTGAAAATCGGATGAAAACTGTGGCCGTAAAGTGTTCCGGAAAAAATTCTACGTCCGGCCGGCACCACAGACCAAGTTGAGATCGGTATAGATCCATATTCCAATTGCCCCTCCGAGGTCTGGAAGACCCTTCCCCAAAAACCCGACGTGGAGGGTGTCACAATAACTTCTTTAAGGAAGTTAAAAATTAAACAACTTGGAAAATGTTCTTCTCTCTCACTTATCTAGGAACGCGGCAGCGTTCCGCCCCGCCATGGAAAAGCCCGAATATTCATTCTCTTTAAGTAGATTACCGTCGGTGAAGCTCCAGACTAGCATTTTTCTCTCTCTTTATTTCTTCAAGACATAATTTCAATCGTTTGAACTCTTTTTTTTATTCCTTTTAGTCACGATGTCCAAAAATAGCCACACATGTAAAAAGAGCACGCGATGCCGAAAGCTCCTTTTTATTTACAAGAAAAAGTTATTAGGCGTTAAAACTTTTAATAAACTTTTAAGAATACGTTGACCTAAATGTTGTTAATAAAATAGATTGCAGTAAAGTTTCATATTGAATGTTTTATTCATATTTATGGTAATGAATAGTGACAACATATTGAAAGAGCTAATCCGATTTAAGTGCGTAATTGACTTGAAAGGCATCCCGAAGTTTTGCGGCTCTAAAGAAACTACAATGGACGTAAAACTGATCGATTTCGTCTAATCGAACGCTGGTCGCCGTAGTGACCTTTAACATTAGAAGCAAACACGTGGGATCGGGAATATAAATCCACCTTTAACAGCTTCCTTTATAAATTAAACGGCCTGTAAAGATAAATCGGAAGGTGTTTTTTTTTTCCGAGGGGGTGGAAGAATTTTTTTTTAAAAGGATTACGTCGACTTTATCACGGTAGGATTGATCATTCGCGATTGTTTGGAACGAAAAAAACTCGTTGCTATGACAACTTTGCTATATTTACTGCCCAATACTTAAAAGATATGGCAGTTGGTTCCACAAAGTATATTTACAAAATTAAACAATCGCCTGATTTTTCTAGGCAAAATTCAGACGCCAAAAAATGTCAAATTCATTCGATTTTTGAGGAAAAATTCAAAATCCTGACCTCAAATCAAAAACTATTACATCCAGCTGATCTTTTTTAGCCAACCGGCATCAATAAAAAATATAAATTACTTGGTAAAAAACCAAATTTTTAAAAAATAAATTGTTTTTAAAAATCTGAAATATTTAAGCGTAGTTAGTTACCTAGAGGAAACTCAATATTCGAGTTTCTAAATTGAAGCTTAAATACGTTAGAAGCTTTGCTACGAAACTACGTTTATCATTCCCTTAACTTGATATCAGAGATTTTATTACATAAAGTTTTCTTTACTTTATATTCTCTTCAAGTTTGTCGTACTTTTGAGAAAATTGAGTAAAAAAACTTCTTTATTTTTTCCTTCTTCTGCCGATCCATTGTTGTGTTAATAGCCTTCTCGAAACAATGGGAAAAGCCTTCCTTGGTCATGTTTAAAATGAAAATCGTGGGCTTCTGAGAAAACTTTTTTGTTAATTGAACTTGAATTTAACTGAGGTTACAAAAATATTCTAATTAAAATTCAAATGCTTTTATTATTTTTTTTATTAACTCAAGAATTTGCTTGAAAACTGTCTGGGTTCAAGGGAAACTCGAAGTTTTTTAAGGCCCCAATTTTTCTTTCGAGGAAATTCCATTTTAACATGATTTTTGGGCATTATTCTTGAATTTTCGCCTGACGAACCCATTTTTCATGGTTTTTAGATTTATTAGGTGTACAAAATGAAACTCAGCCACAGGGTATATTTGAATTTTGTAGATTTTAGCCGAGTTTCATTTTGTACACCTAGTAGTTCATTTTTTCAAAATTTTGAACGTTTTAGGCGCTAACGTCCATCAAAAGTTGACTTTCTCCGTGTAAGAAGGTTATTGAAGTATAACCATTAAGAAGGTTAATTTTTAAAGGCTTGTAAATCGTAAACCGTTACAGATATTGAAAAAATGCACTAAATAAAATCTGTTGGAAATTTAATTCTCTTTAATTTTTATTCTATTCATTTTTTCTCTAGGACGCACTGTTTTCAAGATAAATTTATCTTTAAAAAATCATTTTCCGAAAATGGTGCATCCTAGAAAAAAATAATTAAATGCAAATTTATAGAGAATTAAATTTCCTACAAGTTTTATTTATTAGGTGTACAAAATGAAACTCAGCCACAGGATAAATTTGAATTCTGTAGATTTTAGCCGAGTTTCATTTTGTACACCTAACAAAAAAAAAATGTTTAAAAGTTTCTCTGTTGTTGCCAATATTTTAAGCCCCCTTGGATTTGGTCAGAACAGCGTAACAGTTTTCAATAAAGTGGATATTTTTCTTTTTTTGGCGATACCTTTTTTGTTGCCGTGTTTGAAGCTGAGAGAGATAACAAAAAATTAAAGCCCTTTGAGTCTCTTTTTCCCTTCAATGTTTAAACAAAAGGGAAGCCTTGGGATGTCAAATTAACGTGATTTATTTCCATCGGAAAGCTCGGACTTCTCCACGAGCCCCCGTCCCCTTCAATCGTGAGATTATTGGAAAAAGAAATGCCGGAAAAGTCGTCGGAAGGCGAAAATTCATTTGTTCCCTTTGACGGAAACGAAGGAAAATCGGCTTCTTTACGTCCGTGACCTTTCGGGCTCTACGAGACCGGAGACTGGGCCAAGATCGTCGGACGCCTACGCGAGGATGCCCCACTCCCGGCATTTACCGCGGGCCTTTTCATTCACCTTTCATTGAGGCGAGGGACCCGGTAAATAATTCAACCGTGTGCGTTACTCGTCCTTAAAAAACACCCTTCTCAGAATTACTTTAATATTTTATCTTCTAAAAAATATTTTTAGAGTCTATTAAAAACCCAACCTTGTACTCTAATAATAGACCTCTTTATGCAAATAAAATTTTATCATCTTTTTTTGTATTTTAAATTCAAAACGATTTAGATGAGGATCGTCTTGACAAACTGCGAGACTGGTCATGAATTATACAGGAGGAAAATATTAATGACAAGTACCGGCTTGTCAACCAAAAAATCGATCAAGGATCCTCAATAAAACCATCAAATCTTTATTTAAAATAATTTTTCACCGCGCTGTTGCCAAGTAGAGAAGAAGGCTCCCCTTTTATTTTTTTTGGCCACTAGAATGTTTATCGTTAAAAATTTTATAGACGTAATTTCCCCTCGGTAAATTTGCTTTACAACTTACTTCATTGTAAAGTGTATTTCTTTACTAGACAATCGAATTGGCCAACGCCCTGAATTGAATTTAGCACTATACAGCTTAGACTGGACATGAAGGGGGAATCAGTGTGGACCCTTGTGAGAGGCGGGAGTTACAACAGGAACGACTAATTCAATTTCTAAAGCCTCTCTCTACCCGGGTTTCTATCCAAAACAAACCAAGTCCGAAACAAGGCTATATAAAGCGGTAATGCGACTATTTATGTTCTTGATGTTTTAGAACTAAAATGAGATTTCTAGATCTGTTTTCTAGATTTTGAATAACCAACTGTGCGAACTTAACTAAAGTACCTAAGTTGGGGGATCCAGAGATGTAGGGAAAACGCTGAAGTATCGGTGATAAATGAGAAAAACCGATGAAAACGAAATTTTTCTCAGGCAACAACCAAAGAAAATCCACAAAATCCTATGAAAAAGTCTCTTAGAGCCAAAAAAAGTACTTGTTTAATGAGCTTCCAACGAAAACTTCCTTAAACAGAAGTAAAAATATAGGAGGGGGAAGTATAACGGAGGGGAAGTATAAGGGAGGGGAAAGTATAATAGAGGGGGAAGTATAACAGAGGAGGAAGTATAAGGGAGGGGAGTATAACGGAGGGGGAAGTATAAGGGGGGGAGTATAACGGAGGTGGAAGTATAGCGGTGGGGGAAGTATAAGGGAGGGGAGTATAACGAAGGTGGAAGTATAAAGGGAGGGGAGTATAACGGAGGGGAGTATAACGAAGGTGGAAGTATAAAGGGAGGGAGTATAACGGAGGGGAGTATAACGAAGGTGGAAGTATAAAGGGAGGGGAGTATAACGGAGGGGGAAGTATAAGGGAGGGGAGTATAACGGAGGGGGAAGTATAAGAGAGGGGAGTATAACGGAGGGGGAAGTATAAGGGATGGGAGTATAACGGAGGGGGAAGTATAAGGGAGGGGAGTATAACGAATGGGAAAGTATAAGGGAGGGAAGTATAACGGAGGGGAAGTATAAGGGAGGGGAGTATAACGAATGGGAAAGTATAAGGGAGGGAAGTATAACGGAGGGGAAGTATAAGGGAGGGGAAGTATAAGGAGGGGAGTATAACGGAAAGGGAAGTATAACGGAAAGGGAAGTATAAGGAAGGGGAGTATAACGGAGGGGGAAGTATAACTGAGGGGAAGTATATGGGAGGGGAAGTATAACGGAAGAGGAATTTTTTCTTTTGAAAAATTTTCCAATTTTTTTTTAATTTTCCGAGTTGTTTTTTTTTTTTTTTTTTAAGTTTTCCGAGTTTTATTTTTTAAATTTGCGCTCTTTTTCCCGAAAAATTTTCAAGTCCTTTTTTTTCGAAAATTTTTTTTAGTATCAATTTAGAAATATTGGGATTTTCGCCCAAGGGATGTTCCTCTCGTTAGGCGTGGAAGTATGGAATTTCTCCCTACTAAAATGCTAATTTTTTTTACACCGAAAATTCTTAAAAAATAGAAGTAGTAATTGGTGAAAATTTGGTGAAAATCGGACCAAGCAACGGTTCGGCCGCAGCAAATTTTTTAAAATTTCAAACAGACCTATCTCCGCCATTTTTTCGAAATTCAAAAATCGCCTTGCTAGTTTCTTTTTCAATGTCAGAAGAAAATTTGGTGAAAATCGGCTGAAAACTGTGGCCGTAAAGATTTCCGGAAAAAAATGCTACGGCCGGCCGGACCCACAGACAAAGTTGAGATCGGTAAACATCAATATTCGATTTGACCTTCCGGGGTCTGGAAGACCCTTACCAAAAACCCGACGTGGAGGGTATCACAATAACTTCTTTAAGGAAGTTAGAGTATTTGGTGAAGAGCGAACCAACATAGCTATTTAGCGCATTAAATAGACAGATCCTGCCTCTGACCCTGTGGTCCTTTCCATCTGTCGAGAGTACAACAACTTCACGCATTTTTTCCTACCTATTGCATTATAGATTCACGCGTGCCATTAAAAATGAAGGTGATGGTTAAATATGAAGCGGAACTCATAAAATAATGAACCGATTTTGATAAAATCAATTTATTATCTGTTTTTACTACTGTTTTACTGCTGTTTTAGACTTTCGGATAGATTTTCTTAAATACTGATACAGAAGTTGCTTTTTCTAAAGGTGTAAAAACGAGGCGCTTTGTCACCAAAATGGTCAGGGTCGTAAACGTAACGTTTTATAGTCTCCTGTGATGAGAATCGCGAAAGGCATCGTAGCTATTTAGACGGTGAGACGCCCAGTAATTCTCTTAAAGGAAATCCCCCGGCTTTACCTAATAAAGAAGTTCAATTATTTAGAAACGGCTACCTACTCTCTTTTTTCAGACATTCTTACAACAATTGTGTTTAAAAATTTTATTTCAATTTCAAAGAAAATATTGTTTTTTTCTCTCTTTTATTGTGAACATAATTTTGAGAAAAGGAAGTCGGTATTTTTCTAGTAAATTTTATAGTGGCTACATTTAATTTGTCAATAGAGGGGAAAGAAAAAACGATGAGCTGAGACAAATATTTACTCTTTTTTCGAGTAAAGTAGACCGTCTATCGATCCTCTGTCAGTTAATATCTGATTCTGTTATTTCCCTCTTATGCGTCAATGGGCATTTTATCCGACCCTAATCTTAGATACAACCGTAACCGTTTTAGGACCATTTCTCATCATACAATTCAATTTTTACCCCAAAAAAAAATTTCTCTTACGCAAAAAACATGTTGAAATATTTATCTGTACATGTCTCGATCCTCTTAAGGAAGAAAATAGTTGTCAGTGTCGTATGAGCATAAATTTTCTAGAGTCTCTCGAAATCGACTCAACATGTAAATGTTTAACCAGGGTCGCAATACCCTTTTCTATTTTGCATTCTTTTTTTTTTCTTCCTCCCTTTCCGCATCTTTTCACAGATTGGACATATCCAACAATGGAATTGGAAACTTTTTCTTCACTACAATATCAGATTGAAATTTTTTTCAAATCTTGTATCGTGGAAGTTGAGTTGAAGGGAGGCAAATTAAGGAGGGAATTTGCTAAATTGATTATGGGGTTCCCAAGGCGATAAACCAGCTGTGGCTTATTTCCTCCCTCTCAAATTCCGAACGAAAGTCAAAACATTTTTGCAACAGAGAGTTTCTTCCCACTTTAACTCAATTCGAAACCTTCGTGATTGATGGTTTGATAATGAAGTGAAACATTAAGATCATCAATAAAATATGCAAAATGTCTGGATAAATCGTTTTTAAGACGTAATGTGACATCACTCGAAGAGGGGAACTAGGATATTTATATAATGGCGTTCTATAAATATAACATTCTACACTCTAGTGATCCCTTCTCCTGTTTCTCTCATAAACCTCTAGACCGAAATAATTTTATAGTAATATTAATACACTATTAGGTGTACAAAATGAAATTCAGCCACAGGGTAAATTTGAATTTTGTAGATTTTAGCCAAGTTTCATTTTGTACACTTAGTAGTTCATTTTTTCAAAATTTTAAACATTTCAGGCATTAAAGTCCATCAAAAGTTGACCTTCTCAGTGTAAGAAGGTTATTGAAGTATAACTATTAAGAAGGTTAATTTTTAAAGGCTTGTAAACCGTAAACCGTTACAGATATTGAAAAAATGCACTAAATAAAATCAGTTGGAAATTCAATTCTCTTTAATTTTTATTCTATTCATTTTTTCTCTAGGACGCACTGTTTTCAAGATAAATTTATTTTAAAAAAATTATTTTCCGAAAATGGTGCGTCCTAGAAAAAAATAATTAAGTACAAATTTATAGAAAATTAAATTTCCTACAATTTTTATTTATTAGGTGTACAAAATGAAACTCAGCCACAGGGTAAATTTGAATTTTGTAGATTTTATCCGAGTTTCATTTTGTACACCTAGTAGTTCATTTTTTCAAAATTTTAAACATTTCAGGCATTAAAGTCCATCAAAAGTTGACCTTCTCAGTGTAAGAAGGTTATTGAAGTATAACTATTAAGAAGGTTAATTTTTAAAGGCTTGTAAATCGTAAACCGTTACAGATATTGAAAAAATTCAGTAAATAAAATGTGTTGGAAATTTAATTCTCTTTAATTTTAATTCTATTAATTTTTTCTCTAGGACGCACTGTTATCAAGATAAATTTATTTTTAAAAAATTATTTTCCGAAAATGGTGCATCCTAGAAAAAAATAATTAAGTGCAAATTTATAGAGAATTAAATTTCCAACAATTTTTATTTATTAGGTGTACAAAATGAAACTCAGCCACAGGGTAAATTTGAATTTTGAAGATTTTAGCCGAGTTTCATTTTGTACACCTAATAATAAAATTTGTTATGCGAACTTTTAATAAGCGTTAACGATGATAAATTATCAATAGCTACCATTCAATTTCCTGAATTAATTATTGCGATGAAGTCTTGGTTCATTGCACTTCGCAGAAAGCTTAACATGCCAATTATTTATTGCGTTAGTATTCTTAATTGTTGATCAGAATTATGAATACTGTTCAGCTTAAAACGAAAGAAAAACAAATTTAGGTGGGGGGGGGGGGAATTGTGGTGGTGAAATTTTCCGGAAGAAACTGGTGACAGACGGAGGGCACCACAGACATACTCAACTCATATAAACCCCTCCAAAAACCGAACATGGTGGGGGACACACGAAAACTTCTCTTTGAGAAAATTAGTTATAATAATCCCCACCCCATTAAAAAAGAATTACATAGTGTTTCTTGGGCGGAAAAAAATTCTTAAAAAGGCTTTTATAAATAGGCCCTTAAAAAGGCTTTTATAGGCCCTTAAATGGTTTTTTCCCAACTATACACCAATGAATACGCCCAAAACGTCCGGTACTTTGAGGACTTACAAAACCGAGGAAATATGCAGGGCTGAAAATTAAAAATAAATAAAAGAAACTTTTAATACAATCAAAAGACACAAAATGTCCAACCTTTGATCTTGAGATCTATTTTTAAGGGAGAACACTCTGAAGTTAGCATAAACCATTTTCTACTTCTGGGAAAATTTAAAAGAAAAGTTCTTTAAACTTTGAGACTAAAAAGTTATTTTTAGTAGTTCAAAAAAATGAATTTTTCTTTTTTATTTCGGAGTTTGTTCGTTAGGCGATTAGTCTTTACAACGTTACTGATCCATACCGATTTTGTTAGCGGATCAAATGTTTTCTATTTTTTAAAATCATTGTTTTTAGAGACAATTTTGTATACAATAAAAATAATGTTAAGGTCCTTATTTTCTCCCCAAAGTGTTAAGATTAGACATTGATAGATTACTTGTTTGCTCTTACTGATTAAGGGCTGATAATTGCCTTCGATTAATTTACTCTTTATGGCCAATGGAGAGAAAGAGACGCTGAGATAAAGGAAGGTCAATTTCCCGGCTCACATCCTTTCTTTACAATAAAAATTATTTGTTTTGTTTTAATTATTAATTATTTGTTTTCCCGCATTGCTTTAATTGGTAAATTTTAAAATAAACCCTTTTATAAAATGTGGGAGATTCGGGGAATTGCGAACGAAATGGAACGATCGTAACCTACATTCGTTAACGCCGCGGTACGGAAATTTTCGACCGCCAACTGTGGCATTTTGCGGGGCCCTCTTCAGTAATTTAAACTAGTTTCCTCCTATTCTACGCTTCGTCTCTCTCGATTTACAATATAAATTCACCAACCGCAATATCAAGCTCAAATTATGAAGGTCGTAATGTATCTATTTCATTTTAAACGATTCATTATGCAAACAAAATAAATTCAAAATCAACAAGTCACCTTTCTAAATATTGGTGTTTCTGTGAACCATTGGTTTTAATTAAAAAAAGCTGTAGCCCTGTCAATAAAATGGAGAATTAGGGATTGCATCATTAGAAAGTTTTGGCGACACGTTATTCTGGAAAAGCTCCACTCCGTGATTAAACTTAAATAAAAAAGGAGAAAAGTTACGTATTACCCGAGGCTACTCGTTAACGAGTAGAGCTACGTCTTGTTTCGGACAATCGAGAAACCCTATTTTTGAAGTTCAAAAACTTATAGCTCTTTATAGTCTAATTTGAACTCCCCAGGGCTTTCCGCACTTTATAAACATTTTAAAATAGATTTTTTTCATTTAAAAAATAAATAAGGAGAATAAAAAACCAATATGAAAAACAACAAGTTGTGGTTTCATCCAAGCGGAGTTCTATAAACAAAATAATAGAATTCATGCTAACAATTTTTTTTTAGAGAAAAACAATATTTTTTCAATACACTTTATGAAAAGAGTTCAATTGATGTTTATTTGAAAACAAAAGAGCCCCTTTTATTCTCGTTTAATTTTGCAAGGCGTTAAAAGTCTACCTCGGAAGTTGCGAACAAAGGACTGTCTAATGGTTTAAGTATTACTTAAGCCATTTTTTCCTTTATAGAAACGTTTTTTTTTTAATGTTTATTTTTTTTTGTTTTAGATTATGGCTAACACAGTGCTCGTTATAGGAGCGAATCTTCTTGGGTTGACGTCGTCGTATTTGGAAGACGTTCAGCAGAAGAAAGCTTTTTTGGACACAAAACAGTGTCTGGAAATGAAACTAGTCATTGAGGAGCAGTCTGCCGAGCAGGTACGCAATTTGATCCTCTCTCCAATCTCGAAGTAATCTTAAGGGGCTTTCTTGAAAGGCGATGATAAATTGAAATAGGGGTGGCGAACTCGGTTTTCCACCTGGGGTAAGTTATTAAGTGGCTATCCATATCCTCATTGTGACGGTGTCAGTTCATCCCAGACCCGTCTGGGAGTTATCACACGACAGATTAACCTTCTGGGACACGGAATCCTCACCAAAGAGATTTATCACAGCCTTTTTCCTCCCTCTTTTTCATTTCTCAAAATATGTTTTCTTCATTTGATTTCCACAATTCAAAGGTCATGAACGGTAAAAGAATTTCTTAACTGAATGTGGGCGTTTTTTCAACGCCTACTGAAACTCTAGCATTTTGTCACCGCATACGAGTTTAAGACACCCACCTTTTTAGGATGTCGCATAAAATTATGCAACTCCGGGTAATCCCGAAATACGCCTCGGAAATAAATTGTTTAAAAAATTTAAGGAATAAATTTCATGAAAAGGATGGAAAGTCACGGCTGTTTGATCAAACAAAACAAGATTATACGAAAGAAACATTTTTCGGAGTGGAAGAAAAAAAAAATGGGAGATTTACGTCCCGAGATGATGACAAGGGAATAAACGTTCTTTGTTTAAAAGCGCACAAAAAAAGCTTAACGTCATAACTTTTTTACAGAAGAAAACCCCGAAAATATTTAAGAATTTAAGTTGTTGTATTTTTCTTTCGGATGTTTGAAGGCAATTAGAAGTTTGGGAGATAGCAGATTGAACCGGAAATTGATAAGAGGGAGGAAGACGGTTTTTGATTGAGTCGGACTCTCGGGTTCCTTTCACACTAATGAGGGGGAGGGGGACGCGTCTTCAACCCTTGACCTACATCGTCGGCCCTTATTCTCGTGCACACGCTTAAATCAGAAACGCCTCCCTTGTTTAATTATACCTAGCTCAGCCCTTAGGTTAACTTGATGGTTTATTTTCTTAAAAATAGCTTTCAAATATAAAATTTTATGTTTTTGAAAATTTTCATTTATTACTACACTCAGGGTAGGGAATTATTGTAATCATTATTTTTTATTGATTTCACTTACGGATATGATTATGATTATATTCGTTATCATATTTTATTTACGATTTTCTAGAAAATCGTATTTTATAATCTTTAATCGTAATCTTAATGCCCTACTCTGATTACTCTACTTAACAAAATTAAAGTATAATTTTTGACTATCCCAAAATTCGCATCACTTTCGAACTGCCATATCTCCCTTAATATTGGATGACTTTTAATTTTAAAGCCAACGAATCGAAAGTTGAAAGTTTTTATTTGTTTATTTATTTATTAAATCAAGTTAGGAAAAAAATTAAGTCTTCCCAGGCCCTCAGTGAGCCTTTAGGAAATTTTAGTTATCGGCGATTTTGGAATTTCGAAAAAATGGCGGAGATATGTCTGTTTGAAATTTTAAAAAATTCGCTGCGGCCGAACCGTAGGTCCGATTTTTACCAAATTTTCACCAATTACTCCTTATATTTTTTAAGAATTTTTAGTGTGAAAAAATTGCCACTTTTTTTTCATCATTTTTTTTAGTAGGGGAAATTTCATACTCTACCATTACGAGAGGCACATCCCTAGGCCAAAGAGCCCATTATTTCTACCTTGACACTTAGAAAAATTTTCGAAAAAAAGAACTTGGAAAATTTTTCAAAAATAAAAAAATAATAAAAAGGAAAACCCGGAAAATTTTAGGAAAAAACCGAAAATTTTTCGAAAAAACAAAAAAAACTTAAAAAATTTTTCGGAAAAAAAAACGGAAAATTAAAAAAAAACTGACAATTTTTGGAAAAAAAAAACATCCCCCTCCCTTATTCTTTCCCTCTTTTATACTTCCCCCTCTTTTATTCTTTCCCTCTGTTATACTTCTCCTCCCATAATCTTCCCCCTCCGTTTTACGTCCCCTCCGTTATACTTCCCCTCCGTTATACTTCCCCTCCCATATTTTCCCCCTCTGTTTTACGTCCCCTCCGTTATACTTCCCCTCCTATATACTTCCCCCTCCTATATTATTACTTCTCTTGAAGGAAGTTTTCGTTGGAAGCTCTTCAAACCAATGTTTAATTATACATTAATGCACGACATGAGAGTGTTGCGGGTTTAGCAGCTTAAGGATTATAAAGAAAAGCTTGTTTTTAGTTTTAATTTTTATTTCTTTTTTTTGCAGGAAAGATTGCTTTTGTCGGTTTTACCTGAACACGTCGCCGTCAAAATGCGGCAAGATTTGGGGTCCGCTTTGGACACTCAGTTTAAAAAAATCTACATGAGCAGACACGAAAATGTCAGGTAAAAATTAATTTTTAATTATAAAAAGAAAAATATATTATGGATTATATTTTGAGAATATGAAAAAAGGAGGCCTTTTTCGGAACCTTGAGTGGGAAGAAGAATTTTAATATGAGATTCCGTTGAGGGTGCAAAATTAGGTTTTGCGTGGGACAAGAGGGGGTAAGCGTAGTGTTTCAGGGCCTGGATATCCTCGAGGTTATACGAGGTCTGAGGGAAAAGATAAACTAGAGGATTCCGACGAAATATTTTCTCGAATAAATTTAATTAAATATTAAAATGATGATAAATTATTAGTTTTTACTTTTTACCTACGTTAAACATCAAAGACGATAACTTTTAAATTCCTCTAAACAGACAATTTATAAGAGGATTGGGGGGCAGGGGGTTTGCGAGAAAGTAGCCTGGAACCCTCCTTTTCATTCTATAAAGTTTCACGAGGGTCGTAAAAGCTTCCAGCGTAAATTGGTAGAGCGAAAACACGAGTTATAAAAAAGGTCTTGTTTTATAAAAACCGAGCTTCCTCGTAAATATAATTGCCAACTTTATTCTTTTAACAAAACGTTTGGGATCGTTAATTATAAAGTTTAGGAAGGTGGCGTAAACACTTAAAATCCGCGGAACTTTTCTGAAGTAACGTGCGGGGAATAATTAGCCGTGTGAATACTAATTATGCTGAAGGTTGTTAGAACTGTAATGAAATCCAAATGAAGCTATTCTCTTAAATTAAGAACAAATTTTACGGTCATTTTCATTTTTGAATAATATATTTAAATATTAGAAATCAAAGTTAGAAAAACAAATAAAGCGAAATGGGCGGACTACAAAGCGCCTCGCATTATAACAAATGAGCTTTCTACAAGTACACAACCATGAAAAGCCGAGTTTTACCCTTTAAAACCCCTTTGGGAACCCTCTAAGTTTCAAAATATAACCACGTTTCAGAAACGTGAATAATACAAGGGCTTTTATTAAATTCAGCCGAATTTCCTCTTTTGTTTATTTCATAATATGAAATTAAAATAAGCCCATGTGGGGGGAGATTAAGAGATTGGTTTTTAATATTCGAATAGGCGAAGGCGCTGAAAAATAAATGAGATCACGTCTTGCAACCCCTCCTTTATTTTCCTTCGAAACTGACGTTATTTTATTTCTACTTAATAAAACCTTCAAATATCCTTCTTTCTTCGGTCTTTTTAATCGCTTTTACTTTCTTTTTCTTCAAAAATAAATTACTGTAATACCCTCAAACCTGAATTTTATTGGTCTTTAAGACTCCTTCGGTTTGAAACAAAAAATAGAGTAAAAAACAAAAGTGTCCTTGAGAAAAAAAAAATCATAGCTCTTAGGCGGATTTAGATAAGCCCAAAAAGCTCTGTTATTGTACTCAGTTGCACTATAGATTGTTTTACGTACTTAGTAAAAACATATAGATTAATCAGTTATTTTGAGGGAAAAAAATGTCAGAATTCCTGTACAGATTTAGATAGTAAACCCTGGAAGCTCAGAGATTTCTCAGTTTTAATTAAAAAATAGTTCAAAAAATCATTGCTCCTAGATGGATTAAGATACCCAAACAACCTGGATTACTCTGCATTTTCCCCTAGATTTTCCCCCTCCTTTATATGAGGAACCCTTGGAATTCTCTTCATTTTCGTCGGTATAATTTTTTTTTATTAGGTTAGAAAATGAGGTCTCCTTAAGGATTTTACGGGAGTAATATTTTTCCTCTCTCTTTATTTTAGTATCCTTTATGCTGACATTGTGGGCTTCACAGCCATTTCTTCAACGTATTCGGCCTCAGAACTCGTGAAAATACTCAACGAACTTTTCGCGAGATTCGACCGCCTTTCTGAAGTAAGTAGTTTTTAAACTTTTTTATAATTATTATTTTTGATATGGAATATTGATAGGGTAAGTGGGATTATATAAGGTTATAAATCCACCGTGGAGGGAACGTGACTGGCTAAAGAGAGGGAACCTACGTGGTGTATCAAAGAGGAGAGTGATCTTCTGCGGGATGAATATCCTTATCGTGTGACCCACTTACTTCCCAGGTTCACTCCCCTATTTTCCGACGTTGGGACGCCCCTCGTAAAACGGAACATTCCGCCGCTGTCTAAAATTTACTTTATCTCCTAACCCTTTATTATCCATCCTCGGAATAAAAAGCTTCATCATCCCTGTTTGTTTTCCGGCGGAATCAAGGTTATATTGGAATGTCAAAGGGGTGGTTTTCGGCGGGGTGAAACCTTTTTTTTCGCCCCCCTCAAATTCATATTGAACCCACTGACCCATAAACTCCGTAAAAAGAAAACTCCCAAAACATTGAATTATACTTTTAGGTATTTATAGACCTATTTATTTTTTTTCGTTTGATGAACTATCAGACAACGGCTTTACTGAAGGGGAAAAATAAAGGCCCCAGCGGTGAGCTTTCGCCATATTTCTTCGACACCCGTTTGAAGCCAACTCCCAAGGCTTCACCATTTTAATTAACGGTAGTAATTTTTTGAAAGTTCTTCCCAATAAAAATTCTTCAACACAACCTGGGATCGAACCCTGCATCTCCATGCTGTCCGACAAGCACAATAAATTTTTTTCTAAATAAATATATTAGGTGTACAAAATGAAACTCGGCTAAAATCTACAAAATTCAAATTTACCCTGTGGCTGAGTTTCATTTTGTACACCTAATAAATAAAAATTGTAGGAAATTTAATTCTCTATAAATTTTCACTTAATTTATTTTTTTCTAGGATGCACCATTTTCGGAAAATAATTTTTTTTAAATATTTTTCTTGAAAACAGTGCGTCCTAGAGAAAAAATGAATAGAATAAAAATTAAAGAGAATTGCATTTCCAACAGATTTCATTTAGTGCATTTTTTCAATATCTGTAACGGTTTACGATTTACAAGCCTTTAAAAATTAACCTTCTTAATGGTTATACTTCAATAACCTTCTTACACGGAGAAGGTCAACTTTTGATGGACTTTAACGCCTAAATTGTTTAAAATTTTGAAAAAATGAACTACTAGGTGTACCTCGGCTAAAATCTACAAAATTCAAATTTACCCTGTGGCTGAGTTTCATTTTGTGCACCTAATATTATTTAGAATCTTTAAAAATTAAAAAAAAAAAAGATACCTAAATACTTATTATGTATTTTAAAAAGCAAATGGGTAGAGAGAGTTTTAAAAACGGATAGGTACTCTACGACCGGTTTCGGCCTGATAGGCCTCATCAGATGGACTATTTCCTGTGTAAAACCTACAATATATTTAGGTTCCCACATATTTATTATCATTTTCGTTAACTTCTGAAATCCGCAACTTCGCTGTTTTTCTTCATATTGTGTAGCCTCATCCTTGATTTTAAAAAAATTGCTTTCGTTAACTTTTTAATGGAAAAAAGGGTTGGTTTCTTAATAATTTATTGATTTTAATAAATTAGGTTCGTCTCAAGAAAGGAAGTCAAACTTTTTGTTATCGTTTGAGTGTTTCCTGTCACACCTGGTTTGAAGCTTTAACTCTCTTTCCTTTTGCCACTTGGGTGGAAGTTGGCTGGCGGAAATCCAATTTGGAACTCGATAAGCACACAATATCTAACATTTTCGCGTCACGTCTTCTTATTTCAAAATACCTTCACAAAAGGAAATTTTCTGAGATTTTTCCATTTTTAAAAAGCCTCTTTCATTCTAAAAATAATTTTCATTTTCGCTTTTAGAATAATTCATCTCTCGCATTGACCACTCAATTATTTTCTGCCTGAGAGGAATCGAACATAAAAAGCAGGGATTCAATATTTCTAGCAATTTCCTTTTTTTTAAAAGGGTTCCCTCTGAGAGTCGAAAGCAATCAATAAACCATTATCCAGGCAGGATCCGTAAAACACTTCCCTGACTACTTAATGCCTTCTCCCCCTTAAAAAAATTCCTTTTCTCTTCGTCACGTTGTCTTTCGACAATCTTTCTATGAAAAATGAAGTTTTCTAGTTGAAAAAACCGTATTTTTAAACTCAAATAACTAATTATAAATGCATTTACCCGTCCATAGCCGTAAAATGAGGGGAGTCCACTTCATTGGATCATTTCCGCTCGGACTAGTTGCATGTGAAATATTCACACTACGATCAATTATGTCGATTTCAAACAAATATTTTGTAATTTGGACCATCATAACTCATCGTTTTTTTTAGAAATACGAGCAATTGAGGATAAAAATCCTGGGAGATTGTTACTACTGTATAAGCGGAGCACCGAGGGAGAGGCCAGATCATGCCGTCCTGTCAATCCACATGGGGCTCTCCATGGTCAAAGCAATCAAGTAAGTTTTAAATTATCTATGTATTTTAAAAACGAATTCCGGTCACGTTTTTAAGAGTGAAGACAAGGTATAAAATGCAAGTGAAATCCAGCAGGAAGCTAGGCTTGCTGGTTTTTTTTTCTAAGCAGGAAATTGCGCGGAGATATAGTAAAAAGGAGTTTCTCGGCCGAAAAGTTAGGAAAAGTTTGAAAGTACGTTAGTAGAATAGTAGAACTGGTGTCTCTTTGACTATAAAAATGGCGAAAATTCAGTTTAAATGGTGAAAAATCGAGGAAAACGGCCGAAAAATTTTGTGGATTTCTTGAACAAATTAACCGAGGAGAACGCCCGAAAATTCTGTAGAAAATCTGTGTTGTCAGTCCCCAGTTTTCACGATAGTAAAAAAAAATACTAGTTTGAAGAGCTTCCAACGAAATCTTACTTAAATAGAAGTAACAATATAGGAGAGGAAGGAAGCATATAGGAGGGGGAAGCATAGGAGGGGGAAGTATAATTGAGGGGACGTGCCACGGAGGGGGAAGTATATGGGAGGGTAATATAACGGAGGGGGAAGTATAAGTGAGGGAAGTATAACGGAGAGGGAGGTATAAGGGAACGAAAGTATAATGGAGGGGGATGTATAAGGGAGGGAAAATATAAAGGAAATTTTCCAAGTTTGTTTTTTCGAAAAATTTTCTTAGTTTATTTTTAAAAAATTTTGCAAATTTTTTTTCGAAAAATTTTCCGCCTTTTTTGTGAATTTGCGCTTTTTTTTCTGAAAAATTTTGTAAGTTCTTTTTTTTCGAAAATTTTTTTAAGTGTCAAGGTAGGAACAATGGGCTCTTTGGCCTAGGGATGTGCCATTACAAAATGGGTGGAAGTATGAAATTTCTCCCTACTAAAAAAATAATAATTAAAAAGTGGCAATTTTTTTCACGGAAAATTCGTAAAAAATATAAGGAGTAATTGGTGAAAATTGTGAAAAATTCTGTAGAAAATCTGTGTTGTCAGTCCCCAGTTTTTCACGATAGTAAAAAAAAGTACTAGTTTGAAGAGCTTCCAACGAAATCTTACTTAAATAGAAGTAACAATATAGGAGAAGGAAGCATATAGGAGGGGAAGCATATAGGAGGGGGAAGTATAATTGGGGACGTGCCACGGAGGGGGAAGTATATGGGAGGGTAAATAAACGGAGGGGGAAGTATAAGTGAGGGAAGTATAACGGAGAGGGAGGTATAAGGGAACGAAAGTATAATGGAGGGGGATGTATAAGGGAGGGAAAATATAAAGGAAAATTTTCCAAGTTTGTTTTTTCGAAAAATTTTCTTAGTTTATTTTTAAAAAATTTTGCAAATTTTTTTTTCGAAAAATTTTCCGCCTTTTTTGTGAAAAATTTTCCGGTTTTTTTTTTTAATTTGCCTTTTTTTTTCTCTCTCAACAATTTTCTAAGTTCTTTTATTTTGGAAATTTTTCTAAGTAGGTAGAAATAATGGGCTGTTTACCCTAGGGATGTGCCTCTCGTAATGGGTGGAAGTATGAAATTTCTCCCTACTAAAAAAAAAAAAAATTTAAATTAAAAAGTGGCAATTTTTTACACCGAAAATTCGTAAAAAAAATACTTGAGTCTTTGGTGAAAATCGGACCAACTGCAACGGTTCGGCCGCATCGAATTTTTTAAATTTCAAACTGACATTTCTCCGCCATTTTTTCGAAATTCAAAAACCGCCTTATTAGTTTCTTGTTCACCGTCTAAAGAAAATTTGGTGAAAATCGGATGAAAACTGTGGCCGTAAAGATTTCCGAAAAAAAAATGCTACGGCCGGCCGGAACCACAGACAAAGTTGATCGATAAAGATCAATATTCGATTTGACTCCGGGGTCAGGAAGACCCTTCCCCAAAAACCCGACGTGGAGGTATCACAATAACTTCTTTAAGGAAGTTAAAAATTGAGTGTTTGACTTACGCATATCTTTTCTTAAGGGGATACTGCAACTCTAATTGTCAAATATCTCAATTTTTCCCGCAATTCTGAACCCTTTATATTTCGCAAGGAAAAAAAAGATGAATTAAATTTCTGTTTTATTCCTCCATCTTCACTCAAACGTTACGTTTAGAGTTTTGGCCAAAGACAGTGGCAGTTCGACGTTTTATTCCAAAGACGTCGAATTAGCCAATAAAATGGAATCCAGCGGTCTTCCAGGGTAAGTTATTTCTTTTTAAGGAACTTATATGTTGAATCTTTTCTCTAATTTTCACTTTTTTTTTTCAGAAAAGTACACATATCAGAAAAACGTTAAGTTTTTTAAATGGAGAGTTTGACGTGGAACCGCTTTGGAGAAAAGAGAGAAGAGACTTTAAGAATGGCCGGCCTCAAAACCTTTTATTACCAAAGTCAATAAGCCTGTGAGTGACGTAATAGATTTATTTTCTGTAATTCTTTTAAAACCGACATTTAAAAAAATCTATGTGCAACAAATTGTTATAGAAAATCGGATTTAGCAATCATCGATTAAAGGGATAATCTTTCATAAGCCCTTTGAAAGTTGGGCTTTTCAATTTTGGTTTCAGTAATCTGGAAAAATCGATATTTTTTATTTCATTTCAAGGAACTTTATAAGCATAATATCCTTCCTTGAATGTTGCTCCTGAACGACCAGTAATATTGGTTGAGATATAACGTACTTTGAATGGCCACATTTATCACTGCCAGTTTTTACGACAGATAAAAGATGTTTTTAATGGCCTCTTCTTTTCTAATATACCATTTGAAAGCACCATCTAGAAAGAAAACTTATGAGTAATTTTTTGTCCAGTTTAAGGGAGATGTCATGAAAAATGGAACAGTTCACGATGACGCTCCTGAAGACATGGAGGACATTGGGGTAAGTAATCGTGAAAACTATTAGGTGTACAAAATGAAACTCGGCTAAAATCTACAAAATTCAAATTTACCCTGTGGCTGAGTTTCATTTTGTACACCTAATAAATAAAAATTGTAGGAAATTTAATTCTATAAATTCGTACTTTTAATTTTTTTCTAGGATGCACCATTTTCGGAAAATAATTTTTTTTTAAAATAAATTTATCTTGAAAACAGTGCGTCCTAGAGAAAAAATGAATAGATTAAAATTAAAGAGAATTAAATTTCCAACAGATTTTATTTAGTGCATTTTTTCAATATCTGTAACGGTTACGATTTACAAGCCTTTAAAAATTAACCTTCTTAATGGTTATACTTCAATAACCTTCTTACACGGAGAAGGTCAACTTTTGATGGACTTTAACGCCTAAATGTTCAAAATTTTGAAAAATGAACTACTAGGTGTACAAAATGAAACTTGGCTAAATCTACAAAATTCAAATTTACCCTGTGGCTAAGTTTCATTTTGTACACCTAATATGTTCATTTTTTTTTTTTTTTTTTTTTTTTTTGTGGCGGCCCAACCACATGGGTCATTTGCGCTAATATGTTCATTAAATGACATTTGTTTTTTAGGAAATCGCAACTCCTGTAGAAGAACCGACGACGGCAAAAGACCGTGAAAATACAGACGATTTCCGACAGAGGCTTAGAAAAGATCTTATGAGCAGAACGGATGGAGGTTTGTTAGATGAAATAACAATCAAGTTTATAATCAGAAATCTTCTATAACCCCATTGGGAACACTAAGGATAGAATCTATATTTATTGCCATGATTATCTTTTACAACTTGGCAGTGTTCTTTTTCTTAATAGGATCTTCATAATGTCTCAAACTTGTAAAAACATGATTTTCCAAAAAGTTATGTGAGTTTTTAAAATTCTAATATCTGATTGGTTAGATCTGTGGTGAACCATATTCATTGGGCTACCCTCGGATTTAGGGACCAGCAGAAAGAAGAGAGCTACAGAAAAATGCCGAAAGCTTCAGCAGCATAGCACTTGTCGGATGCCCTATTGCTGCCATCACTATATTTATAGCACGATTTTTAATAGTGCCTAGGTAAAAGGTCATATTTTTTTATAAACAAATAATTTATTTAAAATTTCAGTGATACTAGAAGCTTAATTATTTATGGAAGTACTTCCGGGCGTTGTTCCTCGCTGTGTTCGCTCTTGCCGACCCATTTCCTAAAGTACGAAGAAAACAATTAATTACTATCAATTTATATATTAATTTTAGTTTTTTCCTGGAGTTGTGGTGGTTGTTAGTAAAAAATCGAGTCAGTCTATGCTCGGAAGAAGCCTATTGGCCGTCGCCTGTATTGCAATATTAGGGTTAGGCCATGCTGCTGATATGGTAAATTTGATGACAAATGATTTTTTTGAAAAATTGATTTTTTTTAGTTTACATGCAGCCAATTGTATATAAATAAAGAAGCAAATTGTACAAGCCAGCTTGATATAAGAGAGGAATGTCTTTATCCAAGTTACTACTCACATATGATGGTTCTGGTCCTTATTGCTGCTTTAATTCCTATACAGCCACTTATTGTTATTAAAGTTTTTGTTCCTCTTTTTCTTGTACTTATTTCGGTTTTGATCAATAATTTCGTTCTTTCTGACTTACTTCTAAGAGAAGACATCCTCAATAACAGGTAGGTTCAATTAAAAATATGTTTTACTGTATTTTTTCTTTTAGACATTCTGGCTCGCTTTTCGCTGAGTGCATCATGCTCGTTTTAGTCTATTATGGATTTTTGGCTTTGGCGAAAGTCGTAAGTATTATTTTTTTCTGATTTTACTTTTAATCATTTTGTTTGGAAGATGGAAGTCGGCTCGCGTGTTTTATTTTTGTGGAAAAGCGAAGCCGAAGAGCAGCGAGAAAGAGCGAGCGATATTAGAAGGCGGAATGAAGCTCTTGTTTATAATATTTTACCTCCGCACGTCGCTGCCCACTTTTTAGGAAATAAGAAACGGCAACATGAAGAACTTTATTCTCAAAGTTATTCCGAAGTCGGCGTATTGTTTGCATCAATGCCTAATTTTCAGGTATAATTTTTGCCTTTTTTAATAATCTTTGTACATTTTTTCCTTAGATTTTTATTCGGAAGAATCAGTGAACAATCAGGGTCTAGAATGCTTAAGATTTTTAAATGAAGTAATCTCGGATTTTGATGCTGTGAGTATAAAATTATTCATATATTTCTTTTTTTCTAATAAGGGGGGGGGGGATCCTGCTTTTAAAAAAATTTCCATTATGATTTCCCATTGTGGGTCAGTGGTCAAAGTACTTGACTCACACCATGAACAATGTATTAGGTGTACAAAATGAAACTCGGCTAAAATCTACAAAATTCAAATTTACCCTGTGGCTGAGTTTCATTTTGTTCACCTAATTTAAAACTTGTAGGAAATTTAATTCTCTATAAATTTGTACTTAATTATTTTTTTCTAGGATGCACCATTTCGGAAAATAATTTTTTTAAATAAATTTATCTTGAAAACAGTGCGTCCTAGAGAAAAAATGAATAGAATAAAAATTAATGAGAATTAAATTTCCAACAGATTTTATTTAGTGCATTTTTCAATATCTGTAACGGTTTACGATTTACAAGCCATTAAAAATTAACCTTCTTATTGGTTATACTTCAATAACCTTCTTACACGGATAAGGTCAACTTTTGATGAACTTTAACGCCTAAAATGTTTAAAGTTTTGAAAAAATGAACTACTAGGTGTACAAAATAAAACTTGGCTAAAATCTACAAAATTCAAATTTACCCTGTTGCTGAGTTTCATTTTGTACACCTAACAGAAGCAATCTAAACACAAAATTTCTATATAACCTAAAAATGTGTCTGGTAACTTTTAAGAGAAATTGCCCTTATCCAGGTGCCCTAAAATTGTTCAAATTCTTTTTATTTAATTTTTGTTTTATTTTTTAGCTTCTGGAGTTGCCGAAATTTCAAGATGTTATTAAAATTAAAACCATAGGTTCAACTTATATGGCTGCCAGTGGATTAAATCCATCAGTAAAAACGGTAAAAGAATGATTTAAAAAAAATTTGTTAATCCTTTCATTTTTTATTTAGAAGGATGATTCAGTGACCGGAAAATGGTCTCATCTGGCTCTTTTGGTCGAATTTGCCTTTGAACTTAAAAAAGCCCTTCAGTGCATAAACGAACAGAGTTTTAACCACTTTGTCCTTAAAATGGGTATGTAAATTATTTTATTTTAATTTTTTTAATATGAAAGTAGGGATAAACCATGGGCCTATCACTGCCGGAGTTATCGGAGCAAGAAAGCCTCACTACGACATCTGGGGCAACACTGTCAATGTCGCTTCCAGAATGGAAAGTACAGGGAAAGCCGGTTACATTCAGGTAAAAATTGATTTTTTGTATATAATATCAAAATTTTTATTTGTTAGGTGACTGAAGAGACAAGTGAGATTTTAAGAAATTTCGGATATGTGTTCGAACAAAGAGGCCTCGTTGCAGTCAAAGGGAAAGGGCAATTGATGACATATTATCTTGTCGGGAAAGGGACGGATGTGGCGATTAACACAGTCCAGCCTTCGGTCATCACTTCAGAATTACCAGAAATCGCTGAGGAAACAGAACCAAGTGACCAAGCAGCTTTATTATCCGAAGAACAATGAACGATGTAAATAAGCCAGATTGTTCGTAAATAAGCATCATTTTCGTTTTACTAAGGCCTAAATTAAAGGTTCCTTCCTGTCTAATGCACGAGCTAAAAAAATTCTTGTATAATCTTTTCCATGTTGCTTATTTGCTTCGCAATCTACTCAAAAAAATGTAAAATATTATATTTGAATGGGCTTTTGTAAATACGCCCTTATGTTTATATCTTTTTTGTTTGTAAATTTTAAAAAAAATGCTAAGGTGTAAGTTACCATGAGATTGTTTCAAGAGATGAGATTCTTTCAGAAATTGGATACTCAGATCATCTATTAATTTTAAACTTCAAGACTTTTAAAAACTTTTCTTGCAAAATTTCCCATTTTAGAATAAGTGAGAAAAAGACAAGCTTTATTATTTTTTAGGAATGTTTGTGTTTTTTTGGGGGTATAAGAACATCAATTATAAAGCACAAAATTCACTTTATTTATAGTGATTACAACGAATTTTATTTTGTTTAATACCTCGATATTTGTGCCAAAATTATCGTCGTTTTTACGTACTTAAGATCTAGTCTAGATTTATGTGTTCATTTGCTATTATTTATTTTTTAGCTTAATAATATAAAACATTTTAAAGATTAGGGAAGGATGTGACGTCGCTCCTTTCCACTCCACGGTTTTAAATGACACTTCTGAATAAAATTAGGGAAAAAAAAAATTTTAAATAACAAAAATGAGTGTATTTTCTTATTGTACTTAACACTTTTAGATGTCTGCATTTTTTAATTTAAAAAAATTAGTTTTTTATGTAGATCTTTGTGTCAATGTCTAAAGGAGAAATAAAGGGTCTTTTTTAAAAAAAAATTTCTCCACTAAACTAGAATAACCAAAGGGTAAGAATATTTAAAAATATATGTGTCTAAAAGAAAAAGCTAATATTTTGTGAATAGTTAATTTAAATGTCGATCCGATAGATTTAAAAATTGTGAGGCTTGCTTTCTGTCATGGTCACTAATTAGCATAGAATCTCAATAGAAAGAGAAGCAAGCTTTGGCTAAAAGTAGGATTAAAAGAGCTATTAGAAAAATTTAAAGCAAAATTAGATTTTTAAAAAATCCAACCTCATACTCCCTTGACAATCAAAACTAGTTTAAAAGGTTGTTGATTCTAAATCACCAAAACCAAAAATGAATTGCGACCAAAATTTTAGCTCTTTCTACCTAATTCATCTAACTAGTCATGTGATTGTAAAGTGTGTTAATTTTTTTTTCTATTGTGAGGTGTTTCTCCACATTTTTATTATTTACAAGTTACCAAGTTTTAAAAAAAAATTATTTTTGTTTTTATTTGTTTGTAAATAATGTTGTTTTCTAATTTATTGTTAGATTTTTTTTAAATATTGTGATAGTTTATAATGTGTTGTTATATTTAAATAAAATTTAAGGTTCTAATGTAAAAGCCCTGGTGCTCTTGTTTTCTAATAAAATGATTCTCTAAATGTATGAATCGATTTTATTTACCCATAGAAAAATGAACAAGAATTTCGCATTTACGAAACCAGATTTTTGGAAGTTGGCTGCGTCATTTGGGAAATATGTACACCCTCTCTTTACCAGCTTTTTAGCCGAAGATAAACCCCTCTACAGCCAGATTTTGGTGATTTTTCTCTATCTATCTCCCGAAAAAAAAACAAAAAAAAAAAACATTTTCACCGTTGTCTTCTGTATTTAGGCTTGAAAAACCTTCTTTTTACCCAATTTTTGGTCGATTTTCTCCTTTAAATGGTCGATAAATTCTATTTTTGAAGGTTTTTTTCGCTATTTTGCCGAAAAACGTTTCCACAAGATTTTTTTAGATGATATTAGGTGTACAAAATGAAACTCGGCTAAAATCTACAAAATTCAAATTTACCCTGTGGCTGAGTTTCATTTTGTACACCTAACAAATAAAAATTGTAGGAAATTTAATTTTCTATAAATTTGTACTTAATTATTTTTTTCTAGGATGCACCATTTTCGGAAAATAAATTTTTTTAAAAATAAATTTATCTTGAAAACAGTGCGTCCTAAAGTAAAAATGAATAAATAAAAATTAAAGAGAATTAAATTTCCAACAGATTTTATTTAGTGCAGTTTTTCAATATCTGTAACGGTTTACGATTTACAAGCCTTTAAAAATTAAACTTCTTAATGGTTATACTTCAATAACCTTCTTACACGGAGAAGGTCAACTTTTGATGGACTTTAACGCCTAAAATGTTCAAAATTTTGAAAAATGAACTACTAGGTGTACTGAAACTCGGCTAAAATCTACAAAATTCAAATTTACACTGTGGCTGAGTTTCATTTTGTACACCTAATATATGTATACCCTCTCTTCACCAGCTTTTTTGCCGAAGATAAACCCCTCTACAGCCAGATTTTGGTGATTTTTCTCTGTCTATCTATCGAAAAAATCCTTTTCGCCGATTTACGTCATTGTCTTCTGTATTTAGGCTAAAAACCTTCTTTTAACCCAATTTTTGGTCGCATTTCTCCGTTAAATGGTCGATAAATTCTATTTTTGAAGGTTTCTTTCGCTATTTTGCCACAAGATTTTTGTAGATGGTAATTTATTTCGAACATTTGAGATTGTGAATTGTTCTTAGAAATTATTTGATTGATTTTTTAAGATGAAGATTTTTTCTTTGTATTTTAGCTTTTCTTTAATCAAGAATATGGCTTGAGTGAGAATTGAACTGCTGAGTAGGAATGAAAAAGTTTTTTAGTTGCGATAAATCCACGTCGCGAGCTCCCTTTTCATCCCCCGGCCTCCGGCAATAAATCTTCGGTTAGGATAAGCGCTTCGGTGTGTTACAAGTTGGAAGACACCCACCTGTGGCATACCACTACAGGTGAAGAATCGATTCCGACGACCTTGCTACCGGAGGAGGGTAAAACTGGACGAGTTGGATATCACCGCCACGGCCGACCTCCTCAACCACCCCTTCTCAGCCACATAACCACCCCAGACCCAACAAGCAGCCAGAACATTCAGTCTCGTTTTCGATTTCCCAGTGTTAACATCGACCAACCATTACAGTTATCAATATTATATCAATCAAAAGTGCTCATTTTATGCTTCATTTTATTTTTTCAGAAAATTAAGTAAGTAATTTTTTAATAATTTTTTTATTTGCCAAAAAAGTTATTAATTATTATATAGAAAACAATAATTATAACGTGAAGCTTAGAGGATGATGGACGTTTTACCAAAAAAAGATTAAGTGGGGACCGAAGGTGTCCCAGGTGGGAAACTTTAAGTCCCTTAGGCGTTTTCGATTTCTGTACACGTAGAAGTCTCAATCCTCCGAAACTGCTGATCAAAGTAGAAAACATCCCTTTGATACAATTTCAATTATTTCTACGATCTCTTCCACGAAAAGCCCTAGCAATCAAGTTTTTAAATTCCTAACGAATTTAATTGAATTTTTCCTTTTAAGGTGAAAAAAAAGTCCAAAACTTTTCTTTTGTGAACGTTGGCTTTCGTGATTTCCCTTCAAATTTGAGGAGTGTGCGGGGATTTTTGTTGAAATAGGATCCTTTATATGTAAACCTGAAATGATATACATTTGGCTTAGCTGTGAAGAATGAATATTTAAAAGACAAGTTGAATATGTTTCGAGTCCCACTTGTGAAATTGGTACTTACCTCCCTGGCCATGTTTTATTGAACATCTTCTTTCCTCCTTTTTCTCTTTGAAGAATAATAAAAGCCCTGAAAAATGTAGTCAACTTTGCAAATAAACAGTTTTTTAAAAATTTTTCGTCGCTTCAGAAGCAATAATAAATATCACATTTTCAATATCCTCAAAGAGAAGTTAATGTGACACCATTTCACTTTATGGCAGCAAATTCATCCCGATTTTCAGCAAATTTCTTTTTTATTCAAAATGATGTTTTCTACTTTGATCAGCCACCCGGAAAATTTTTCGAAAAAAACCGGAAAAATTTTCGAAAAAAAACTTAGAAAATTTTTGGAAAATTTTCTTTTATTTATTTTATTTTATGTGTTATACTACCCCTCACTTAAACTTACCCTCCCATATACTTCCCCTCACTTATACTTCCCCTCCCATATACTTCCCCTCCCATATACTTCCCACTCCGTTATACTTCCCCTCCCATATACTTCCCCCTCCTATATAGATACTTCTTTTTAAGGAAGTTTTCGTTGGAAGCTCTTCAAACCAGTACTTTTTAATTTTAGTTTCTACTTCCTCAAAGAGAAGTTGTTGTTACCCCCTATGTCTGGTTTTTGGAAAGGGTATTCCAAATCCCGTTGATAAAAAAGTTAAAATGATTAGTAATCTTTACCCATTATAACGTGTCTGTTGTGCCGTCCGTCCGTCTCACTTCACGGCCGTAATTTTCGTCCATTTTTCTATTAAGTTTATGACGTAAACCTGGAAAAGTATTAGCATCCTAATCCAAGCTCTCCCTATTTCCCACCCTATGTTTACACAACCATTTCGACTAATGAGATTATTAAGAAAACAACCTTCAATTTGCCATCAAAATATTTAAACTAAAGTTTGTTTAATTTTTTATTTATTGTTCGCCCATTATTAAAGAGTGGGGAAAAAAATCAACGGAACCGAGATTTTATCGATATTACAGGAAGGGCAAACTATTGAAGCATAAAAATTGATATAAGCTTGGAATTATTGTAAGCCTATTGATTACTCATTACCGTTGAAATACGACCCTTTGATATAATATGCCTGAAAGGGAGAAATAATTTTGAAATGCAAGTTATCATAATTTTCTAGGTGAAAAGTGATAGGTAATAATTTTTTTTTCGTTTAAAAATTCACACTTGCTGTCTCAAGTGAGTGAAAACGCCTTAAGTTGAACTTTCTCAAAAGGGCATTATCGTGTTAACCTTGACTGACGCGTTTTGAAAATGGTAATTTTTTTAATTTTGCGGACGTCATTCACGGCTTTTCAACGAATAGTCACCCAATTTTTTGTAGTTTTCCCCCATTTTTAGACCAGAAAACCTTTTTTTCTTATGAAGGTAGGAAACTCATTAACCCCATGAGCACATTTTTACGGCTTTTTTAAAGCAAGAGACCGCATTTTCAGGCTTTTTCCACGGTTTTTTGCGCTTTTAAGCCTCCTTGGCCGGATTTTGTAAGGGTTTTCACTTTTCATTGATTTTTTTTGCCTAGAAACCCTTTTTTGCCCAAGTTTAGGACATTTTCGGCATTTTTAAAGCAAGAGACCGCATTTTCAGGCTTTTTCCACGGTTTTTTGCGCTTTTAAGCCTCCTTGGCCGGATTTTGTAAGGGTTTTCACTTTTCATTGATTTTTTTTGCCTAGAAACCCTTTTTTGCCCAAGTTTAGGACATTTTCTTCAGGTTTTCGACTGACTAAGACCCGTATTTATAAATGTTCCTCGAAACTCACCTTTTCTTAACCAAAAGGATACCTTGGACATCCCCTTTTCATTAAACCGTAGGCAAGACTTTAAGTGAAGCTTGTGTTATCATCAGCCAATGAGAGCCCTCTCTTCTCTCCAGACCACTTAATAAACGATTATAAAACTCAACGCAGTAGCTTCAATGATAAAACTTCAACACTTCAATTTTTCTATCATCGCTCAACCAGTTCAAATTTTAAAATGATTGCATTAAAGATCCAGCTCGTGGGGTGGCAGTTTGTCAAGTAGTTTCACAATTTAAGACCTTTGAATTTATTCTAGCTGTTAAAATAACCATGAATAAACTTTTATTAAAGGGGAACCTATTTTTAGAACTTTTAGACCTCTAAAATCATTTTATGGACACTAAATTTTATAAGAAAGACGGCACAATTTAAATTTCATGTTTTATTTATTAAACCGGACTCAGTAACTGACCGTAAAACTGGTTATAAAGAAGACTCGTATTAATTTTTAAGCGACTTTTGTTTAAATTTCTCTCTTTTTTTTCAGAAGTTTCTGAAACAATGAGCCTTGTAATTAAAAAAAATCTATATTTATACGCTCGTGGGGTCTTTTTGCAGATAAGTGAATAAAATAAAGAATTTATCGATTGGCTCTTATGTTTCCTAATCGGTTTTCCTTTAATCCTGACCTTGTTTGGCAGGCATTTACCTTTATAAAGGTTGAGGAACTAAAGATTAAATATTAATCCAACAGCTCTTGTGTTATACGATGCTTTCAGCTTTCAGATGGTAAACATCAACTGCCAACACTCTCACAATGGAGTTTACACTATTAACAAAGGGATGATTTATAATGCAATGTCCAGTTAATTTAAGAACAAGCCATTAATTTAAGTTCAAAAAGTAGATACTTAATAAAAATAAATAAAAAGTCGGTTTTATAATTTAAACAGAGCCTCAGGCTGCAAAGGCTCCCTCCCATCTCACTGAAAAAAATACTTAAATAAGAAAAAAGAAAAAAAAAATACCCTGAAACGGTCTTAAAAGGATGTAAAAGAAATTGAAGAGCTTCCAACGAAAACTTCCTTAAAGAGAAGTAAAAATATAGAAGGGGGAAGTATAACGGAGGGGAAGTATAACGGAGGGGAAGTATAACGGAGGGGAAGTTGTTTTTTTTTTTTTTTTTTTTTTTTTTAAAGAAATTTCACAAGTTATTTTTGGAAAAATTATCCCAGTTTTTTTTTTTTTCCCCAAAAATTTTCTAACTTCTTTTTTTTTTTTTTTTTTTTTTTTTTGAGAATTTTTCTAAGTATTGTCGTACGTGGAAACGGGTAGACGGGAATAAATAAGACAAGGCGTACCTTCTTGATGACTTGGAGGCGGCGAGATGTGTGGGGAGACGTCGAAGGCGAGGACCTGGAACTAGCACCAGCGAATATTTTTGTAGCCCTTTCTTTTCCCTTTGTTTGGATTTCGGCGTATTGTCCCAATCTCGCGGCCACCTGCGTCGTTCGCGTTTATTAAAATAGACATAATGATGAGTTACACGAAAGGAGAGGTTGTACATACGACAGTATGAAGGTAGAAATAATGGGATTTTTGCCGAAGAGAGGTCCCTCTCGTTAGGCGTGGAAGTATGAAATTTCTCCTTTTTTACACCAAAAATTCTTTAAAATAGATGGAGTAATTGGTGAAACTTTGGTGAAAATCGGAGCAACGGTTCAGCAGCAGCGAATTTTTATAAATTTCAAACAGACATATCTCCGCCATTTTTTCGAAATTCAAAAATTGCCCTCGTTACATTCTTCTTCACCGGCTAAAGAAATTTGTGTAAAAATTTGGTGAAAATCGGTTGAAAACTGTGGTCGTAAAGTGTTCCGGAAAAAAATGCTACGGCCGGCCGGAACCACAGACAAAGTTGATATCGGTAAAGTTCAATATTCGATTTGACCTTCCGGGGTCTGGAAGACCCTTACCGAAAACCCGTCGTGGTGGGTATCACAATAACTTCTTTAAGGAAGTTAAAAACCTCTCCTTGTATTTAGTCCGATGAGAGATTGTAGAAAACACCGGGGCGTTTCTTCGAAAGTTGCTAGAAGATGGAGAAAAATCTGATTAAAAATTGGTTTCTCTGAACTTTTTGCTTTTTTTGTTCTTTTTGTTAAAAAAATGCCTCCTTTTCGCCGAGAGGAGATGGGCCCCGGCAAGGGCTTTCGCCATTTTTCCCAAGTAGGTCCTTAATAGAAACTCAAGTTAGGGCGCCACTGGTTTTTAAACACATTGTTATCAGTTGAAGTTTCCTGTCCGACCTCACAAAAGCGTTTTCCCGGGTCAAACCGTGAATGTTTATTAGCAAATAATCGTATTCGATAAAATGGATAAAACGTGAATGAATGCGGGCAAAGGGGAAGGCGTTTATCATTGATAAGGGCGGTAACAAAGGAAATTCCCGAGCACGCAAACCAAATTAGGAGTTTATAATTCAATGATTCGTTTTAACGCAAAGTAGCCTTTTTCTTATTTAATAAAAACGAAATTTCTTCACATTTAAGGCTTAAGGCTACTTTAGTTGCGGCGGAGTACTTGTCTTTATAGGGTGGAGAAATTGTCGGACGAAATAAAGGCACATCGCCTCAAATGGGGTGGTTTAAAACGAGAAACCGACTGCAGTCGGAAGTACGGCGAGCCAAGCCTGGTGAGGTTCACTGAATCTCAACTTCAATTTCTACTTCTCGACCTACATTGTGAACTGGCTATAAATTTGTTACAATAACCTTTTTAAAAAGTTTTTAACAATAAAATTTAAAAATTCCCGAAAGAATTTCTCCTTTGATTTAGGGCGTTTTGTTGGATTTTGGAAAAACCACCATTTTTAATGATTCTCGGGGAGTGTTCATTGGTTTTACCACTGAATTATAATCTAGTATAAGATTATAATTCAGTGGCTTTACTGACCAAAGAATCCTCTTTTCACAGGATTTCCGACCCCTCTTTCCATTACTTTGGTAAAGAGATCCTATTAACTTCCTTAAAGAAGTTATTGTGATACCCTCCACGTCGGGTTTTTGGGGAAGGGTCTTCCAGAATTTATCGAGTATGGATCTACACCGATCTCAACTTTGTCTGTGGTTCCGGCCTGCCGGCCGTCCGTCCAGCCGTAGCATTTTTTTCCGGAACACATTACGGCCACAGTTTTCATCCGATTTTCACCAAATTTTCACACAAATTTTTTTAGCCGGTGAAGAAGAATGTATCTAGGGCGACTTTTGAATTTCGAAAAAATGGCGGAGATATGTCTGTTTGAAATTTTAAAAAATTCGCTGCGGCCGAACCGTGAATCCGATTTTCACCAAATTTTCACCAATTACTCCTTATATTTTTAAGAATTTTGAGTTTAAAAAAATTGCCACTTTTTAATTATTATTTTTTAAGTAGGGAGAAATTTCATACTTCTACCCATTACGAGAGGCACATCCCTAGGCCAAGGAGCCCATTATTTCTACCTTGACACTTATACAAATTTTCGAAAAAAAGAGAGAAAATTAGAAAGAAAAAAAAACTGAAAACCCGGAAAATTTTTCGAAAAAAACAAATTTCCCCCTTCCTTATTCTTACCATCTTTCTATTCTTTCCCTCCCTCCGTTATGCTTTCGTTCCTTTATACTTCCCCCTCCGTTATACTTCCCCCTCTGTTATACTTCCCCTCCCATATACTTCCTCCTCCGTTTTACGTCCCCTCCGTTATACTTCCCCCTCCTATATACTTCCCCTTCCCCTTTGTTACTTCTCTTTAAGGAAGTTTTCGTTGGAAGCTCTTCAAACCAGTACTTTTTGTTGGATTTCGGGCGTTTTTTACCGAAATTTTTTTAACTGGACTTGGGAGGGTCTTTTTTCATTTTTTCCGGCTAATATCTAGAATTAATTTTTATCGGATTATGAGGCGTCTTTCCATCGTTTTTGAGCTAGAAAAATCCTAATTAGAGATTTTTATAGATTACTGGCTCGGAAGCCTTTTTCACTCGAACTCCCGAAAAAATCGCAATCTTTTTACATAAATTTGTTTTCAATCCCCTTCCCCCTCTATCGATCGATTTAGGGACGGATGAATAATTTTTTTCCAGTATGAAAGGTTTTTTAATTTTTTTTCGGAGGCTCTGAGAGTCTTTTTAATGGATCTTTTTGTTTATTTTTGTCAAAAGGAGGTTTATAGAAGCGTGTAAATCTTCGCTCAACAGGTGCTAATATCAACAGATTTATATCGGGTGGGAAATGACCTTTAGGCTGCCTTCATTCTTTTTCCTTCCCCTTGTTTTATTCAGAAAGATGTATATGAACAACAACAAATCGCTTGAATAATTCTTAAGAACGAAATCGAGGGGGGAGTTAAAAAGAAATCTAGAATCTTTTATTTGATTAAAGTTAGTATGTACGTAGACGATGGGAAAATGGTGAAGTTGAGATGAAACTTGTTACAAACTTGGTTGTTTAAAGTGGCATCCTGTATGGAACTCTTTTCGTCAGATCTTCTTAACATCTTATTATTTCGAATGTTTTCTAAAGGACTTTGCGATGACAAAACCAATTTTAGTCTTTATAAGTCCTGAACTGTGTTTCGAAAGTTTCAAAACAATCATAACAGGTGCGAAAGGAAAACGTCAATTTTATTCAATATTTGATGATTACTTTGGAACATAAATTCAATTTTCTTTCATAGTAAATGATGAAATGGGGAAAACTGTATATTGAATTATAGTTAAAATCATTCCAGTTTCGTAGGACCCTATTTTGGGCGGTTTTTAGTCGTAAAAGACCCCCTCAGCACAATAGGTCCCAGAGGATTTAAGTGCTCTGTGAGCTTTAATGAGCACCTCTTTCGGGAGGGAGAAAAAAAAATCCTCCATTTAGTAGAATTCCGGCTTAATTCATCAATTTTGGTTTGGAAAATACCGTTTCACCGAACCTTAGGGAGTATTCTAAGGCTTTTTCGTCGAAAAACCTTCTTAGACGATTTGGGGCTCCCCTGAGTAACCGGTTTGCTTGAATTTTCACCCAAAAAACTCATTTTTCCGGAACACTTTACGGCCACAGTTTTTAACCGATTTTCACAAAATCCTCCTTAGTCGGTGAAGAAGAATTTAACGAGGGCGATTTTTGAATTTCGAAAAAATGGCGGAGATATGTCTGTTTGAAGTTTTAAAAAATTCGCTGCGGCCGAACCGTTAATCCGATTTTCACCTAATTTTCACCAATTACTCCTTATATTTTTTACGAATTTTTGGTGTAAAAAAATTGCCACTTTTTAATTATCAATTTTTTTAGTAGGGAGAAATTTCATAGTTCTAACCATTACGAGAGGCACATCCCTAGGCCAAAAAGCCCATTATTTCTACCTTGACACTTAGAAAAATTTTCGAAAAAAAAAAGAACTTACAAAATTTTTCAGTAAAAAAAGAACTTAAAAAATTTTTCAAAAAAAAAGTTAAAAAGTGCAAATTTAAAAATGAAAACCCGGAAAATTTTTCGAAAAAAAAAATCGGAGAATTTTTTGAAAAAAAAAAACAAACAAAAACTTCCCTCTCCCTTATACTTCCCCTCCCTTATACTTCCCCTTCCTTATACTTCCCCCTCCTTTCCCTCCGTTCGTTATACTTTCGTTCCCTTATATTTCCCCCTCCGTTATACTTCCCCTCCCATATACTTCCCCCTACGTTTTACGTCCCCTCCGTTATACTTCCCCCTCCTACATAGATACTTCTCTTTAAGGAAGTTTTCGTTGGAAGCTCTTCAAACCAGTACTTTTCTTTTTACTGCGTCTTAGGCCATTTTCCTGAGGCCCCAGAAATTTAATTTGTTTAGTAGTTTTTACATCAATGTTCACATATAAAGAAGGGAACGCAATTTTTGTATGATTATATCGATTAATATGTCATTACTCATTAGTCTATTTACCTTTTTAGCGGAAAGCTTTTTTCTCCCCTAATGAAAATTTTTTTTTAAATTCTCTACGTTCGACTTAATGAGATATTTACATTGCATTAGGCCTAAAAAAAGTAATATTTGAGAAGAAATAATTTTAATTCAATTTTTTACCATTTGTATCTTACCAAACTAAGGGAAAATTTTTTTTCTGAAACTATCATAAGGTTTGGGAATTCAATTCCCGATGGTCTCTTCAATCACTTTGGTCCTTTATTTCCGAGTTTACGATATAGGACTGAGGGAGTGCAGGACTTCAGCTTCACAAACCTTATTTCACATCATTTATTTTTTTTAAGATCTATTTTTTATCGCGTTGATACAAAAAAGGGTATAATCAGTACTTAAACTTTTGAAACTAATATATAAAATATTTTTTTACTACAAGGTTTTGGTTCATGCGTAATCGCGCAAATAGGGAACGTGTATTTGATGCTATTAAAAGTTACAGAGGGAGAAAGAATGAAAAAAACGGATATTCCACGACCGGTTTCGGCGTAATACGCCTCATCAGGTGGACTATTTCCTTATTTTTCATTCTCCTACACTTTTTACTTTCCCGCAGGGTCCATAATACCGTCTAATGAAAGTCAAGTAAAAAGTGTAGGAGAATGAAAAATAAGGAAATAGTCCACCTGATGAGGCGTATTACGCCGAAACCGTTCGTGGAATATCCGTTTTTTCATTGTTTCTCCCTCTGTAACTTTTAATAGCAAAATATTTTTTTCTTTTCCATTAGTTTTTAAATTAGACAATTTATTATTATTATTTTTTACAATGTTTGTTTGGATTTTAACGGGTTTCTAGCTAATCCTCCTAAGCCTGGCCAAACGTGGTTAAACTAGATTGCTTCAATCCTCCGAGTTGGGAGATGGGAAATCAACATAGAGTTGATTATGACAGGAGCGGTAAGCCATATTTCGTGAAAAGCGGTTGTCTAGACCTTTGAATTCGGCTCACCAATTCATATTTTCTTTTAGGTACTTAAGGCGGATCCGACTACAAAATTCAAACAAGTGTTAGAGAGGGAAGATCTCAAAAATTACTTTCCTTTACTTGAGCAATAAAAATCGTCGGAAAATTTTTTACAAAAGCTCGTTTTCCTTATTTTGTAAATGCCTATACGGTCTTGGGAGCAGTTTTTCCGAAAAAGTTTTCGGAATTTTTTGACAATAATTTGTAAAATAAACAAATTGAAACCGGTCGGCAAGACAAGGAGTTGTTAAAATTTTTCAACCCCTTTAAAACAGTGGAAAGACAATAACATTCTCCAAATTTATATATGTCGTAGCCCTATTGTAAATTAGCCTTTTTGCAAAAGGCTAGCCTCTTTGCAAAACGCCGGCGTTTTGTGGAATGAAACGTTGATTGACAAAACGCCTGGTCGATTTCCGCCCTTTTGTAAAAAGGCTGGATGTGCTTAGCCTTTTTGCTAAAATATTTTCATTTTACAAAGAGGCTAATAGCGGCTCGCCGTTTTGTAAAACGGCTGACGACTCCTCGCCTTTTTGTAAAAAGACTGTTTGTTATTACTGTGGAAGTCTTCCCGCCTTTCAGGATAAGTGATTACTGATAACACGCACAATAAACTTAATTTTCTTTCTCTCGCGAGGATGCGCTCGTTGGATACCTCTAGGGGGTTAATTTTTTTCCTTTCGCGAGGATGCGCTCGTTTGATACCACTAGGGGGTTAATTTTTTTCCTCTCGCGAGGATGCACTCGTTGGATACCTAGAGGTGTCTAGACCCCCTAGAGGTATCTAACGACCGCATCCTCGCGAGAGGAAAAAAATTAACCCCCAAGTGGTATCCAACGAGCGCATCCTCGCGAGAGGAAAAAAATTAACCCCCTAGAGGTATCCAACGAGCGCATCCTCGCGAGAGAAAGAAAATTAAGTTATTAAGTTACGTTATTGTGCCTGTTATCAGTTATCACTTATCCTGAAAGGCGGGAAGACTTCCACAGTATTACCTAACAGCCGTTTTATAAAAAGCCTGAATTAGACTTTTTATAAAAAGGCTAGCCGCCGCTAGCCTCTTTGTAAAATGAAAATATTTTAGCAAAAAGGCTAAGCACATCCAGCCTTTTTACAAAAAGGCGGAAATCGACCAGGCGTTTTGTTCCACAACGTTTCATTCCACAAAACGCCGGCGTTTTGCAAAGAGGCTAGCCTTTTTGCAAAGAGGCTAGCCTTTTTGCAAAAAGGCTAATTCTACAAAAGGGCTGCGACATATACATTCCACAACATCGAAACCTTCAATTAAGAAAAAGTTTTCCTTTGGAAAATGGAAAGCTTACTTTTCGACTGAATTATTTTTTCCAAAACAACCGCTAGCCATTTTGTAGGCTTTATCGAGCTCTTTCCAAAAATATATCATATAAGAAAATCCGATGAATAGTTTTGTCGTAATCCTTTTACAGAGATTTGGAAGAAAAATGCCCGCGCGGATCTCAGGAGCGAAGTATTGATGCAGCGATTTTAAATAAACAAACGGTTTATATGAGGCGCTCCGGGTACTATGCTCGAACTCGACATCGGACAAATTTTTTAACTTCCTTAAAGAAGTTATTGTGATACCCTCGACGTCGGGTTTTTGGGGAAGGGTCCTCCAGTTTTTTTTTCATTTTCAGATTCTAGACCTCTTGGTGAATACACCCATATAATTTTTATGTTGAGTTCGCCATTTTTTCCCCTTTAAATACGTAAAAACCGAAACTTTAAAATGCGATTATCTCGAAACTACGCTTTGTCGAGTTCGCCCTTCGTACCCGGAGCGCCTCATATCCAGTCTCTGACCTTGAAAGGGGAATAGTTTCTTTCACTCCCGGCATTTTCCTTCAAATCTTTGTAAGGATTACGACGAAACTATTCATCGGATTTTCTTATATAATATATTTTTGGAAAGAGCTCGTCAAAGCCTACAAAATGGCTGACGGTTTTTTTGGAAAAAATGTTTAAGTCGAAAAATAAAATTTCTATTTTCCAAAGGAAAACTTTTTCGGAAAAACTGCTCCCCAGACCGTATAGACGTTCCCAGACTAACGAGAACTAGCTTTTGTAAAAAATTTTCCGACGATTTTTAGTGCTCAAATATAGGAAAGTAATATAAGGGGCGAAAGTGCTGAGATCTCTTGTTTTTGAAACAAAGTCCTCGAGAGTTATGATGGCCACTAATAAGATTTTTTTTTATAGAAATATTTGAATTGAAAAATGTACAGAGAGGATGTTAATTAAATGTTAATCGGATTCAGAAGATAAAGAGGAAATCATGTTTTGAATCGCCCATATTTGTTCACATTTTCCCTATTTAAATAACGCAAATTGAAATGCTAAGTTTTGAAGGCGGTATTTGCAAAATGCTAATCAGAATGTTATAGGAGGAAAATGTCCAAATAGAAAGCTGACAAGTAAATCCTCAGGATAAAATATAAAAATAAAGGCGCCAGCCATAAGCTGTAAAAAAAAAAAGTTTTTCTGCCCCCCCCCCCCAAAAAAAAAACGCACTTGAACTATTAGGTGTACAAAATGAAACTCAGCCACCGGGTAAATTTGAATTTTGTAGATTTTAGCCGAGTTTCATTTTGTACACCTAGTAGTTCATTTTTTCAAAATTTAAAATATTTTAGGCGTTCAAGTCCATCAAAAGTTGACCTTCTCCGTTTAAGAAGGTTATTGAAGTATAACCATTAAGAAGTTTAATTTTTAAAGGCTCGTAAATCGTAAACCGTTACAGATATTGAAAAAATGCACTAAATAAAATCAGTTGGAAATTCAATTCTCTTTAATTTTTATTCTATTTATTTTTTCTCTAGGACGCACTGTTTTCAAGATAAATTTATTTAAAAAAAATTATTTTCCGAAAATGGTACATCCTAGAAAAAAATAATTAAGTGCAAATTTATAAAGAATTAAATTTCATACAAGTTTTATTTATTAGGTGTACAAAATGAAACTCAGCCACAGGGTAAATTTGAGTTTTGTAAATTTTAGCCGAGTTTCATTTTGTACACCTAATACTTTAGGGGCTACAAAAAAACGGCCAAAAAGAAAAACTTTCAGACAAAAATTCCGTGAAAAACGACCGAAATTTCTTATGGGATGTTTGAAACGAAAATAAGACGTTTCAACTCCAACTTAAAACATGACTGAAGAGAAAAAAAAATATTTTTCCAAGATTTTATCGTTTTAAGACGGATACTAACTTGTCGTTTCCACCCACGCGAGCCGTCTCAATGTTTAGACTGTGTGTGAAAAGGCGCTCAACTTTTTTTTTTAAACCATAGAAAGTTAAGATTAAAACTTTATTTAATTAACTTCAGAGATGTTTATGTCATACTTTAATTTTTTTAAATTTTTAATCCGTTTAGTTATACCTAGAATTTTTTAAAACTCTTATATAATTTCAAAGGATGAATAGGGTCGCTCTCATTAAAATTTAATTTTGTTTATTTAGTGATGATCATATGAAAATTAATAATTTATTTTTTGTTCTACTTTATGGGAGAAAAAAAGGTTTCTTGGAAGCATATTTCTTTGTTGAAAACGTGACTGATGTTTTTTAATCCAGAGTTTCTTATTTTTTCAACAGAGTTGAAATCTACCTGGGAAAAATGGGATTTAAACTAATGTTTTTTCCAGGGCGTGAGAGGAAAATGTATGATATACATGTAAATGAGATAAATTTGATTTCCTTTTATGTGTAGGTCGACCTTTTTTTTAGATAAAAAGTTAATCCTGCTGGAAGGGCGTAGAATCTGCTGAGTGAACTTTTCAACCCACGCCAAACCCACAACGCTTTCGGCCTATGCTTCCGATCTGAAAGATAAGGGACCGATACGAGCTGACACGCGTCACTGCAAAGTTTTACCCGATATTGTCTTTTTCAGATTCACAAGTTCTATTCTGTTGAATTTTTCTGGCCCTTTTCCCTGGGTCTTATGGCACGAATTTTTTAAAAGGTTACACTCGGTGTCTTGGGAAATTTACTTTGTTTAAAGAGGTCTGTGGTACAATTTACAGGTTTATGTTTGGAAAACGAAAGCCCAAACAAAACTTAACTAATCTAATAACTCGTTGGTTACCTTCGTAACACTTAATGGTCAAAATTCAACAAAAGCCTCGAGCCCGGATATTCCTCTGGGGTGTTCGGCAAACAAACTCTCGAAATGGAAGAACTCAAACAGAAGACTTTCGATAGCGTTAAAAGTGAAATGGAACCTTTTTTAACGTAACTAATTTTAAAGTTTCTTTCTTTAAAGTACTGGTTTGAAGAGCTTCCAACGAAAACTTCCTTAAAGAGAAGTAACAATATAGGAGGGGAAGTATAACGGAGGGGATGTACAACGGAGAGGGAAGAATATGGGAGGGGAAGTATGACGAACGGAGGGAAAGTATAAAGGAGGGGGAAGTATAAGGAAGGGGAAGAATCAGGGAGGGGGATGTATTTTTTTTGAAAAATTTTCCGAGTTTTTTTCGAAAAATTTTCCGGGTTTTCTTTTTTAAAGTGCTTTTTTTTTTTTTTTTTTTTTGAAAATTTTTATGTGTCGAGGTAGAAATAATGCGCTCTTTGGCCTACGGATGTGCCTCTCGTAATGGGTAGAAGCATGAAATTTCTCCCTACTAAAAAAAATAAATAAATAAAAAGTGGCAATTTTTTTACACCAAAAATTCTTAAAAATATAAGGAGTAATTGGTGAAAATTTGGTGAAAATCGGACCAACGGTTCGGCCGCAGCGAATTTTTTAAATTTCAAACAGCCATATCTCCGCCATTTTTTCGAAATTCAAAATTCGCCCTCGTTCTTTTTCTCCGACTAAGGAAGATTTTGTGAAAATTTGGTGAAAATCGGTTAAAAACTGTGGCCATAAAGTGTTCCGGAAAAATGCTACGGACGGCCGGAACCACAGACAAAGTTGAGATCGGAAAAGATCAATATTCGATTTGACCCTCCGGGGTCTGGAAGACCCTTCCCCAAAAACCCGCCATGGAGGGTATCACAATAACTTCTTTAAGGAACTTTAAAAAAAATTCCTTCACTATTTCACCACAGAACGCTATAGCGATCCTCCCAGGCAGGCAAACCAAATAGATTTTCGAACTCTTAAGTTAATGATCGAGGACTTTTAGGTTGTAGTAAAAAGTTTAGAAGAAAGGAATGCTCAAACGAAACAAAATACATTCTTAAGGTTCCGAGTGACATTTCCAACTTGTATTGTCGCCCAGGGATTCAAAAGGAAGGTTAAAAGCCTTTAAAAGCGTCTTCGTAAAAAGCCATCAAACCCCATTTTCGAGTAAGCCTCTTGTGTATAACAAAGCAGCGGACGTTTTTCCATCTCGGATCGTCCTTGAATTAAGGGACTCAAACGACCCCGGAGGTCACTTCTAATCCTGTGGGCGGCCAATTTGATTTCTCACCCCACTTTCATATTTTGAGCTCATTACTGAGGAAATCACTTTCTCTTCCAAGGGCAAAGCCCGATATCATCTATTTATTAGATTATACCTATAAATAAACTTTGTGTTTTTCTTCAGCGAAAATTTTATTAAAATGCGTAAACAAAGTTCAAACTATGGGTAAATTTTTCAAAGAAGATTCACGACTTATATTAACTTTTTATCTTCTTAAAATATCTTCTAGGTTGCATCCGGTAACAGGCTGAAAGTTGATTGGGTAGTGAGCTACAATCCGTAGCCAATTGAAAAAAAGGCAAATGAGAAAAGCGAAAAATAAGCAACTACTCAAGGTTTTTTTCCTTTTATTTTTTTAAAGAGGAAGTTCCGTCTGGGCTCCAGATAACTATTTCAATTTAAATTGTGTATCCTCTATATTTTGATTCTTCGAAAGCTCTGTGTTTGACCAACGTATTTGAAGGTCAACAAAACCAATTTTACTCCCTACTTTTTAATTGAAAAACGGAATTCATTATCTATTTTTTAACCTTGTGAAAAACGTTTAAACATTATAAACGAAATACTACATAATTGAAAAGCGGGTCACATCACAACTAGATATTTTAAGTATTAAAACGTCCCCGGTGGTGTGCCGAGGAAACCGGATCTCTTGAAAAATGAATAAGGGAAAACGTAGTCCTCGGCTATATTTAGAAAATGTATCAAGTCTTTTTGTAAGGGAAAAATTTTAATTCACTTTAAATCTTTTTAACTTACTTAATGAAGTTATTGTGATACCCTCCACGTCGGGTTTTTGGGGAAGGGTCTTGTAGACCCCGGAGGGTCAATTCGATCTATACCGTTCTCATCTTTGTCTGTGGTGCCGGCCGGCCGTAGCATTTTTTTCCGGAACCCTTTTCGGCCACAGTTTTCATCCGATTTTCACACAAATTTCTTTACCCGGAGAACAAGAATGAAACGGGGGTGATTTTTGAATATCGAAAAAATGGCAGAGATATGTCTGTTTTAAATTTATAAAAATTCGCTGCGGCCGAACCGCTGTTCCGATTTTCACCAAATTTTTACCAATTACATACTCCTTATATTTTTTAAGATTATTTGGTGTAAAAATTTCATTTTTTTTACATTTATTTTCATTTTAGTAGGGAGAAATTTCGTACTTCCACCCCTTACGGGAGGGACCTATCGTCGGCAAAAATCCCATTATTTCTACCTTGATAATGTACAATTTTCGAGAAAAAAAAAAAGAACTTAGAAAATTTTTCGGAAAATAAAACTCCCCCTCCTTTATACTCCTCCTCCCTTATACTTCCCCCTCTTTTATACTTCCCCTCCCTTATACTTCCCCCTCTTTTATACTTCCCCTCCCTTATACTTCCCCTCCGTTATACTTCCCCCTCCGTTATACTTCCCCTCCCAGATACTTCCCCTCCCATATACTACCCACTCCGTTATACTTCACCCTCCCATATATGTTACTTCTCTTTAAGGAAGTTTTCGTTAGAAGCTCTTTAAACTAGTACCTACTTTCTAAGGCATTTTTAATCCCTCTGACTAAAACAACATAATGCCATTTTAGAAAATTTATTCAGAGCTCGACTTCCAGTATGATATAAGGCCGAGAGAAGAGCCAACCCGTTTTTCTCCCTCAACATCTATTTTTGAAATGTTTCCAAATTTTTTTAAAACTAGAATCAATATTTTTCCTCTTGATTATTAGAGTTTTCAAAAAATTAATTTTTTTAAATAAATAAAAGGTGCGTTTTTAAAATCTCGATTTTTTGAATAAAATAAATCTTTCCTAAGTAATTTTCCTCCTACTGGTTTTAATTACGCATTTATAAGCCTTTGAAAGACCCGGAGCGTGTTCATTGTTTTACATGTCAGGATCGTAACCCCATGGAAATCTCTCCATTACAAAATAAATTAATTAATGTTTGAGGTCTTCTGGTTGGAAACTTTTCAAAAAGTTCTTAGAAGAAAAACGCTTTTGATCTCGGAAAAACTGAGTGTTTCATACTTAAAGGAAGCACCGAATTCCCTATTTCAAGTGACTACGTTGTCGAATTTTCCTCCCTCGTATTTTAAAAATTAATCTTCATCTATTTGGGACGTGAATTCTGAAAAGAAACATTGGGGAATAAAAGAAAATGAATGCAAAAGACCTTTTGAAAAAGGGGTAACACATTTTTTTTTCTCCCCTCCCTTTTCCCGTCTTTTGTACGCGTACATTGTATTGTTGGGGAAAAATTCGTTAGTCCGGTCTCAAACTATGGAGGCTACGGGCTCAATTCGAGGGGGACGTCTCCTTTAATTAAAAAGAAAAGCCTCTTCGTGATTAAATGCTACAAAACTCTCGTACTCCCTATTCAGAGAAGACTTTCAGGAATTACAGGTTAAACGAAATTCTAATTCTTAATTAAGAAATAAAAATTAGAAAAATATACCCTTTTTTTCGAGTAATACATATTAGCGATGTTTTGAGGCTGGCTAAAAAAGAAAATTATCAGCTGGATGCAATAGATTTGATGGAAGTCAGGATTTTTTTTAACTTGGAAGGTGATTTAACAATTTTCAAACGGCTTGGGATTTAAATAGAAGGCGATATAGAAGAAAATAAATTGACTCTATAGACCCAACCGTAGGGTCATTATTTTTATGACATATTTGTACGATTCTTTCCTTTTAGCTTTTGAGCAATTAAAAACTTTGGATTTATTACCTGCTTTTAACAAGTTCAACGACGGGTAATTAGTGTTTTAAGGATGAGTTATTGCGTGAAAGCATTTCACAGAGTTTTACTGTGTTATGTAGTTTTTAAAAGCTTGATTGGTGGAAATTTTGAGTTATACAGGGTGTCCGGAAACACATGGCAAGCGTCTGGGAGAGCGTTAAAAAGTGGTTTTACGAAAAAAAGTTAAATGTAAACCCCCCTTAATTTAAATCAAAGAATTCGGTGGTGTAGTTTAAAATCCGCCTGGATATACAGGGTGTCCCAGACACAACCTAACTTCGTTATTTCAAATGAGAACCCCTATTTTTTATTTCAGATTCGTAATCTACGCAAAATTTCAAGTAGATTTGAGTACTCATATGACAATTTTGGACAACTTTTAAAAAATGTCAAATTTTAGCGTTTTTTGCTCTAAAATCCGTTAAAATTGACCTAGGAGACTCGTTTTTTTTTAATTCCACTTATTTTTTCCCGAAGAATCCAACTGTCTCAAATTTGAGCATCTTCGCATTCTGCATCACGAGATTTCGTCTCTAATGGCCTTTTTTCAAGTTAGAACCCAAATTTTTAGTTCAGAAATGAAAATTAGCACTTGTTGAAAGGAATTTTTCTTTCGGACCACAAATTTTGAAAGAGCTACAGCGTCTTTTGTGTTTATGCATCGAAAATTAAAATTCCGTCAACAAATCGCTAATTTCCATTTTTGAAGTATGGAATTTGGAGTTAAACTTGAAAAAAGGCCATTAGCGACGAAATCTCATGATGCAGAATGCGAAGATGCTCAAATTTGAGACAGTTGGATTCTTCGGGAAAAAATAAGTGGAATTAAAAAAAAACGAGTCTCCTAGGTCAATTTTAACGGATTTTAGAGCAAAAAACGCTAAAATTTGACATTTTTTAAAAGTTGTCCAAAATTGTCATATGAGTACTCAAATCTACTTAAAATTTTGCGTAGATTACGAATCTGAAATAAAAAATAGGGGTTCTTATTTGAAATAACGAAGTTAGGTTGTGTCTGGGACACCCTGTATATCCAGGCGGATTTTAAACTACACCACCAAATTCTTTGATTTAAATTAAGGGTGGTTTACATTTAACTTTTTTTCGTAAAACCACTTTTTAACGCTCTCCCAGACGCTTGCCATGTGTTTCCGGACACCCTGTATATTCTTCATGGAATTCAGGGCTAATTTTTAACTTCCTTAAAGTAGTTATTGCTTTACCCTCTTTGTCGGGTTTTTGGGGAAGGGTCTTCCCGATCAATTTTCAACCGATTTGCACCCAATTTTCACATAATGACTTTAAACGGTTGAACGGTAAATTGAGAGCGATTTTTGAATTTCAAAAAAATGGCGGAGATATGTCTGTTTGAAATAATAACTGCGCTTATATAAAACACTCCTTATATTTTTTAAACATTTTATGCATATAAAAAAATTAAATTTTAGGTAGATTTATTTTTATAGTTGAGAGAAATATGATATCGGAAAATATATTGGTGGCACCTATATAAGGAAGAAAAATATCGATATATAGGTGAAAAATGCGCTAAAAATTGACTAAATATGCCTTATAATATGCAAACGCTAATAATTCCAACGATTTTCGCGCTGAAAACTAGAAAAAGCAGATGTTCTCTGGAGGCTTTGATGAAAATATCAAGGAAAAATACTAAAAATCCGGTGAAATGGGTGTTTTCAGGTGAAAAAATTCCATAAAAAGATATTCTTGACCAGAATACTGTTAAAAAAAAACACAAGAAAATGCAGTTAAACGGTTGTTTCTTAGACAAAAACTGTGAAAAATGCCTTTAAAAAAGAAATTTTTGGTCAAAAATGCCTTTGAAAAAAGGAAATTTTTGGTCAAAAATGCCTTTGAAAAAAGGAAATTTTTGGTCAAAATGCCTAACATAGAAAATTTTTGGTCAAAAATGCCTTTAACAAAGGAAATTTTTGGTCAAAATACCTTAAAAGGCCATTTTTGGTCAAAAATGCCTTAAAAGAAAAAAGGAAATTGTTGGTCAAAATGCTTTAAGAAAAAAAATTTTTTTTTCAAAATGCCATAAAAAGGCAACTTTTGGTACAAAATGCCCTAAACAAGGCAATTTTTGGTCAAAAATGTCTTAAAAAAAGGAAATTTTTAGTCAAAATGCCTTATAATGGCCATTTTTGGTCAAAAATACCTTTAAAAAAGGAAATTTTTGGTCAAAATGCCTTAAAAAAAAAAGGAAATTTTTGGTCAAAAATGTCTTTAAAAAAAAAGGTCATTTTTGTCAAAAATCCTTTAACCCTTACAACACAACAACAACTCTCTTTTAACACTCTTTTAAAAAAAGGAAATTTTTGGTCAAAAATGCCTTAAAAAAAGGAAATTTTCGGTCAAAAATGCCTTTAAAAAAAAGTAAATTTTTGGTCAAAATACCTAAAAAGGCCATTTTTGGTCAAAAATGCCTTTAAAAAAAGGAAATTTTTGGTCAAAATACCATAAAAAGGCAACTTTTGGTCCAAAATGCCTTAAGAAAGGCAATTTTTGAACAAAAATGTCTTTTAAAAAAGGCAATTTTTGGTCAAAAATGTCTTTTAAAAAAGGAAATTTTTGGTTAAAATGCCTTAAAATGGCCATTTTTGGTCAAAATACCTTTAAAAAGGAAATTTTTGGTCAAAATGCCTTAAAAAAAGGAAATTTTTGGTCAAAATACCATAAAAGGCAACTTTTGGTCCAAAATGCCTTAAAAAAGGCAATTTTTGAAAAAAAATGTCTTTTAAAAAAGGCAATTTTTGGTCAAAAATGTCTTTTAAAAAAGGAAATTTTTGGTTAAAATGCCTTAAAATGGCCATTTTTGGTCAAAATACCTTTAAAAAAGGAAATTTTTGGTCAAAATGCCTTAAAAAAAGGAAATTTTTGGTCAAAATGTCGTAAAAAAATGCAATTTTTTGTCAAAAATGTCGCATGCGACTATCTTTAAAATTTGCGTTCAGGCAAAATTTAGGTACTAACGTTCAAAATATGCATTTATATTCCAAATAAAGAAGTATTTTTTGACCCAAATTGAAGTGAAACAGACGTTCATTGGTATTAAAAAAAACATCCGATATAAATCGGAAAAAAACCTCCGATATACGTTCACCACGGTCGAGACGGGCATCCCTCCGCCAACCACCGCCAAAAAACCTGGAATACGTTTAAAAAAATAGAGTTATACTTCCCCCTCCAAAAAAAATTTCCCCTCCTTTATACTTCCCCCTCCTAATTACTGCTTCTTTTTTTGGATTGATGGTCCAAAAGAACACGGGAAACGAATTTTTCCTCCCCGAATTTCCCTTCAAAGTGCCAGATTTAATCCAAGTATTTAAGTACTTTCAGAGAGGATTAAACTACACACTTTAATTAAACCTGAAACCGTTTCTATAGTTGTGAAAACCTCTCTTGTAGAGTTCCTTCGGCATTGAAATTCAATGAGTTGAGAGTAGAGAGCGAGTTAATTCAGTTTCAAGTACAATGAAATTAAATTCATGAGTCGGTCACTCGATCGGGAAAAAAAGGGGTCCTATGCATAATTGACATCCAATATTAATTATCTCGACTAATCAATCGAGTAGTCCAATGGATCAATTTGAGACGAGTAATGATTAAACGTTTGTAGGTTTAGATTAACCTGCTTATTGTAAACAATATAGGATTCATACATTAACTAATCGATATTCTCTGTATGTTCCCCCAGAGAAGTAAATAAATTTTGATTTGACGGAAAAAAAAATGTTTAATCTGACAAACCAATTTATTTCATTCTATAACATAAAAATTCAGACTTCAATAATGTTCCACCAATATTCTAAGGGAGTTCGGTGTTGCATTGAAATTTTCGGTGATCCCTTCAGGCGTTTCATTCGTCTTAATTAGGGACGGGTTCGTTTATATCGAAATATGAGCGACGACACACAATGGAGGACGGCCCACACGTTTAATAAACGTCGCTTCGGGTATTCTCGCAATTCTCAGATTCCATGCATATTAAGTTGTCGCATGCTTAAGATATGTTCAGCATTTTCAACGAGATTACCACGAAATCCGTGACGAAAACGATTATTTCTTGGAAAATATCATTTTCGTATTTGTTTATTGGCAGGATTCAGGGAATACTACTAGTTTTGAAGTGATGTTAGTTTTTTATGTTGGTCACCATGGAAGACCGAGTAAATTAGAAAGAGGAAAAAATGTGGACAAAATTTAGGCCCCCAGTGGGATTCGAACCTACGACCTCTGGGTTTCTAGCCCGTTTTCTACCAACTGAGCTATAGAAGCCTTGTTGAAGAGACAATCGATCTGGGTTCTAATCTCACACCGTTTCCCTCAATTTCCATTTACACTTTTAGTACACTTTTAGATCGATTTTCTATTAGGTGTACAAAATTGTAGGAAATTTAATTCTCTATAAATTTGTACTTAATTTTTTTTTCTAGGATGCACCATTTTCGGAAAATAATTTTTTTTTTAAATAAATTTATCTTGAAAACAGTGCGCCCTAGAGAAAAAATGAATAGAATAAAAATTAAAGAGAATTAAATTTCCAACAGATTTTATTTAGTGCATTTTTTCAATATCTGTAACGGTTTACAAGCCTTTAAAAATTAACCTTCTTAATGGTTACTTCAATAACCTTCTTACACGGAGAAGGTCAACATTTGATGGACTTTAACGCCTAAAATGTTCAAAATTTTGAAAAAATGAACTACTAGGTGTACAAAATGAAACTCTGCTAAAACCTACAAAATTCAAATTTACCCTGTGGCTGAGTTTCATTTTGTACACCTAGTATATTGAACATGGCTTCTATAGCGCAGGTGGTAGAGCAATGGGCTGGAAACCTGGAGGTCGTAGGTTCGAATCCCACTTGGGGGCCAAATTTTTTCCTCTCTTTCTCCTTTTCCTAATTTACTCAGTCTTCCATTTAAGTTACTAGGATTACTGAGCGAAAAACTCCCAAAATACTGAGGTTTTACGCCCGAGAAAATTTGGTATGTAGGTTTTCTTCGGGTTTTCCACCATTTTCCCACCTACGCCCACGGCTATCCAGCCCCCGCGTCCTTAGAAGGCGGCCACCGCTTTAAAATTCATGAAGCGACCCCTACGAATTAACCTTTGATTAAACAAAATCCTAAGTCCTAATAAAAAAACGGTCCTGTCGTATAATCCTCTTGGCTTAAGTCCCACCAAAAAAGCCTTCGGTTATTATTCAGCAAGAAAGAACCTTTTCCTGGCTAATAGATTAATCCCTTTTACCACACGAGAATTTTAAAGCAATAATCTCGAGGCGATTTTTACTTCAAGTCTTCATCGATTTTAAGGAGAGGAGCAAACACGTTTTATTAATCAACGTCACAGACGCTTAAAATAACAAGGAAGACTTCAAGATATTGTACTTGTTTCAAAAGACGTTTGAAAACCATTTTGTGCCTAAAAGCATTTTATCATTAATCTCCTTCTTTTTTTAAATAAAAATATCTAAAAACTAATAATAAAATGACTTTATTGATTAGTTTTACAGATTTGAAGCTCCCTTGAAAAGGCAATTTTCCGCTCTCGAAATCGAGTTTTGTTACGAAATTGAATGAAAGATATTGAATATTGGCGGATCTCACGATTTTCGGCTTTGAATTGCCGTAAAAGAGGGGCTTTAATCAAAAAAAGGATTCTTTTGTCCAAACTCATTTTCTACACGCCACACTCACGGACTGCGAACAAAAGAACCATCATTAGTCCTGAAAAAAAAATTTTGTTTAAACTTTAAAAAGCATTATTTATGTTTTAAGTATTAGGCAAAAGCTAACTTTAAATTCATTGAGATTACAATTTAAGCCTTCCCAGCTTTGAACCTGTTCCAACCCCTAGGATTAATTCAGGATTAATCAAAAATGAAAAAATTACTCTTTACTGCTTTATTATCCCTAGATTAATTAAAAAATTAAAATTTAAAAAATATTTTGGTTATTAACAAAACTTTTATAAAATAGCTGAGCCCTTGGATTTCCTTAATATTAGGTGTACAAAATGAAACTCGGCCACAGGGTAAATTTGAATTTTGTAGATTTTAGCCGAGTTTCATTTTGTACACATAGTAGTTCATTTTTTCAAAATTTTGAACATTTTAGGCGTTAAAGTCCAACAAAAGTTGACCTTCTCCGTCTAAGAAGGTTATTGAAGTATAACCATTAGGAAGGTTAATTTTTAAAGGCTTGTAAATCGTAAACCGTTACAGATATTGAAAAAATGCACTAAATAAAATCAGTTGGAAATTCATTCTCTTTAATTTTTATTCTATTCATTTTTTCTCTAGGACGCACTGTTTTCAAGATAAAATTTCAAAAAAAAATTATTTTCCGAAAATGGTGCATCCTAGAAAAAATAATTAAGTGCAAATTTATAGAGAATTAAATTTCCTACAAGTTTTATTTATTAGGTGTACAAAATGAAACTCAGCCACAGGGTAAATTTGAATTTGTAGATTTTAGCCGAGTTTCATTTTGTACACCTAATAATTTAAAAAACAGTCCACGACTCTCATTTATTAAAGATGAAAAAGTTTAGGAAGTTAAAAAAAATACATCGAAGACCAGAGTTTTAAACTAGAAAAAATAATGAATGAATATTATTATGAACAACACGAATTGATTTTTTCTGAAGCTAAGTATTTTTTCCCCCTTCTTTTCCTTATCTTCTCACTTTCAATAAACGCCCGGCCGGATAAACAGCGGGGCAGACGGATAGTCGGGGCAGACGGCACCACTGGCAACCTCAGTACAATGTCGCAGTCAACACTGTCAAAGTAAAAAATAACATTTTTTATTAAAAAATATTTTATACGATATTCTTCGTTAAAAAGGAAAATATTCAAACATGAATTTTTTGCGAAAATGCGTTAAAAACGATAAATTCCATTTACTTAAAACCCTTGACCTCTGGCCTTGCTCGAATATTCCCGAAATGGGAATGTATGATCAAATATTCAAATTGGCAAGTATCTTATGAAGAACACCCGAGAGATACGGGGTCTCTCTAATTTAAAATATTTATCTACGGCCCCTGGTAATAAATTGATTTAAATGCTTGCGCTTAGCCAACTCACTAATAAACGTTATCAAACTCCGTCACGTGATGTTAGCGGACACCCTACGTTTTATCGAACTTTTTTTTTAATTTAAAAGGTCCTGGGTAATATTTAAGCCGAGTCTAGTCACGTATTCATAGACCGAGTTCTAAAGACATCTGTCTAATTGAATAATTTTCGCCATTCCGTTGAATATTGCGTGAATCGGATTCTTGGCGGGGTCGAATCATAAAGCGTTCGACGACCTGGGAGAATTCACGTGAACATTAAATGCCAATTCAAAAATTTCAAAACCTTGGCTACCGTTGCTTCGGCAGTGAATAAGATTTCTCACTTCGACGGCTAACAAAAACATTCTCTCTTATCTCTCATTTTCTATTTAGAAAATATTATAACATAAGTACGCATTCCATTTATTTAAAAATAAATAATAATAATTTGGTGCTCTCCTCTTTCTGTAAGCCAAGCTACTGTTTACAGGATTTTCGGTTGATTTCCTCGGTAGGTAGCTGGGCGAAAAAAAAAAAATGAAAAAAAAAACGGTAAATAAGAAGTTAAAACGCCGGAACAACCGATAAACGGGTGTTTCTACACCATAACACCGAGTAAAACTATCCAAAACCTGTTAAAACGCCCGAACAACCGATAAACTGGTGTTTCTACACCATTAAATCGAGTAAAACTATCCAAAACTTGGTAAAACGATGTTAAAACGCCCGAACAACCGTTAAACTGGTGTTTCTACACCATAAAATCGAGTAAAACTATCCAAAACCTGGTAAAACGACGTTAAAACGCCTGAAGAACCGATAAACTGGTGTTTACACCATAAAATCGAGTAAAACTATCCAAAACCCACAAATTTTTCATATAGTTTTCTCAGTTCTTAGTCCGAGAAAACCCATTTTTTCCCGACAATAGATAAATAATTTCCTTCAGTTTCCCAAGCAATGAACATCCCATTTTCCAAGATTTTTTTCCCCGCCACCTTACGACGAACAGCATTCCTTTGGCGAGATATGCATTTTGCCCTAGTTTTTAGAATTTTTTTTTTTTTTTTTTTTTAGGTTTCTGATTTTCAATTTTCTTGTACTTTTCGACCGAGAAACCCTATTTTACGACATTTTCTACCGTTTTCCCGGGGTGTTTCTGTCGGCATTATTTACGGCTGCACAAACAATACAAACATCATTTTTGAGCATTTACCCAAAATTAAACGCCATGTCTCTATACCATTTATCCATTCATCACTATTAAAAAAAATTGAGGCGCTCCGGGTACGAAGGGCGAACTCAACATCAGACAATTTTTTTTTCATTTTCAGATTCTTAACCTCTTGGTGAATACACCCATATAATTTTATGTTGTGTTCGCCCTTTTTTCCCCTTTAAATACGTAAAAACCGATATGCGGCAAAGCTCTAACTGCGATATCCGAGCGGGTACGAAGGGCGAACTCCACATCCTAGTCCATAACCCCCACTCCTTTTCCCATTCCAGGCATGACTTTTCTGTTGAGTTCGCCCGTAACATAAAACTTTAAAATGCGAATATCTCGAAACTACGTTTTGTTGAGTTCGCCCTTCGTACCCGGAGCGCTTCAATTAAAAAATCCGTTACAAAACTATGATTTTTCTTCTCAAGAGCCACTATACTTTTAAAACTAGGAGCAAAGTTATGCACTCGGAAATGTTTTCAAGTGTTACTGGCTTAATCTAACTTGAAACCTTTGAAGGAAACCAACTCAATCTTCTCTAGTTTTTTTTTAAACTTACTTAAAGAAGTTATTGTGATATTATTAACATAATGGTCCTAGAAGTGATATTAATTTATTATGAAACTAATAAAAACTCTGTGCATTATGCTAATGATCTAGTTGGGCTGATACATGATTCAGATGTTTTTGACGTATGTGTAGAAGCATCTTTATAAACGATGTTTCCCCAAGCATTAGATTTTATAAAACTCGACCCGTTCATATTTCAAGTTGACAAATGGAACTCAATTCGTGCACTCTCCGATACAATGGATGTTTACTCACCGCTCACATATTGTTGGACGATCACTTGTTACATTTTATGTAATCCTGGAGATTCGAAAAACGAACCGGTTGTTTTACAAGGAAGACTACAAGGAAAGCTATTCCAAAAAGGATATTAAGCCGACCCCTTTTCAATTTATAGGCAATATTTTTTATACAAAAATAAATCGTTTTAATGTGTTCGGGAAATTCGATATTATGACGCGTGTACGAGGACTGGAAATCAATTAAAAAGTTCGTGCTTAGGTTCCGTAAAGCTCGAAATTAAATGTGAAAATAAAATCAATCCAGGGATAATCTCACGAGTGAATCCCAACATTGATTTGAGAACAAAAGTACTGGTTCGAAGAGCTTTCAACGAAAACTTCCTTAAAGAGAAGTATGTAACAATATAGGAGGGGAAGTATATGGGAGGGGAAGTATAAGGGATAGGAAGTATAAGGGAGGGGGGATTTTTTGTTTTTTCAAAAAATTTTCCGTTTTTTTTTCGGCAAAAAATTTTATAAGTTTTTTTTTTAATTTACCGAGTTTTTTTTTTTTCGAAAAATTTTCGGTACCTATTTGTTTTTTTGTTGAAAAATTTTCGGGTTTTTTTTTTTCGAAAAATTTTTCTGGTTTTCTTTTTTAAATTTGCGCTTTTTTTCTTTTTTTTTTTTTTTTTGAAAAATTTTTTAAGTGTCAAGGTAGAAATAATGGGCTCTTTGGCCTACGGATGTGCCTCTCGTTATGGGTAGAAGTATGAAATTTCTCCCTACTAAAAAAAATAGTAATAAAGTGCCTATTTTTTTTTTTTTTTGCCAATTCTTCAAAAATTTATATTTTTGAAATTACTCCTTATGGAGTAATTGGTGAAATTTTGGTGAAAATCGGAGCAACGGTTCAATTTTTTAAAATTTCAAACAGACATATCTCCGCCATTTTTTCAAAATTGAATAATCGCCCTCGTTACATTCTTCTTCTCCGACTAAAGATATTTGTGTGAAAATTTGGTGAAAATCGTATGAAAACTGTGTTTTGGAAAAAAAATGCTACGGCCGGAACCACAGACAAAGTTGAGATCGGTGTAGATCAATTCGATTTGACCCTCCGCGGTCTGGAAGACCCTTCCCCAAAAACCCGACGTGGAGGGTATCACAATAATTTCTTTAAGGAAGTTAAAAATCGTTTAAACTTTGACTTCTATAAATTTTATTATTTGTACTGTGGTTAGGAGCTACAATATTAAAAGGTCATAAATTTGTTTAAGTAGTACTTTGCTCGAAGAAGGACCAAGAGTTCAGTGGGAAAAATGGACAGTTCGCCACTCTCAATTTAGGTGGAAGGGCGCTAAAGAATTGATCCCCCAATGGCGTTTCCTGATTTCTGGAATTAGTTGACTTCTGTTGAAATCTTTTTTTTAAAACTGACGGAAATGCCGTTCTTGTAATAAGAAAAAACAAAAGTAATGAGTCATTTAGGGTCACGAAGAATTTAATAACACGTTGGCGTGTCGCTTAAGTCAACCGTATCTAAGAAAAGACCTTGATCTAGACTCGCGTATGACCGGCCCTAATTGGGGGGCTTTCTTGTCAAAACCAACACACGATCTTTCTTAAAGAAAGCTCTTACATAGTTCCAAAATCTGTTTAGAAAATAGTCTTTTAGTCAGAAAACAACCATAAATATAGATTTTAAGTTTTTTACTACAAAAAATTCATTGTGAATAAAGTTTTGATTAACATTGGCCATTAATTTTGCTTATCTTTTTTCGGTATGATGGCTTCAGCTCACAAACAATCGTTTTCAATATGGAATTGACAACGATTTTTTTTCCTGCTCTATAGACCATTCGTTGATTTAAATATTTGAGTTTATCATTCGACTGTAGCCATTGATTCCATCGAAATCTCATGATTATAACAGAACGAAATGCGTTTGAACTTGATACAAACGTTTATTGGCCTCTGTTGGAATCTCCGTAAAAAAAAGCAATCGACAAACTTTTTTTTATATTTTTAAACTTTTGTTGTTTCAGAAACTCGATACTAACACGGACACGTTAGATTCCTACGTACAATATGACAGCCAAAAAAACTCGGCTCGTGTTGTCAAATGTCCTCCAAAGCTAACGAGCGTTCAGCAAACAACGCTGGAAGGTATTTTTTTTTTTAACCAAAAAAATATCTTTGAAGAAGGAAAAGCGTCACTTTTGAACTTCTTTCTAAAGTTAACAGATGGTAAAAACTTTCCCTGAATCGACTCCTTAAGGCGTAAAGAGTTGAATCAATTTTCTTCAATCTTATTTTTAATTATACTTTAAATTGACTTTTTGGAAGTGACTTTTGTACCAAAAAAAAATTCCACATGATGGGAATCGATTTAGATTCACTAACTTTTTGAAATCGTTTGTTTTGAATTTCCGGCCTTAAAACCAGAATACAAAAAATATAGGCCCCAGCGGAGGCTCCTAGGTCTTAATCAACTGATAATTAATAATAATTTTATTTGCCAATTTGCCATGAGCATAAAGCTCTTTACAGCAAGTTAGATTTACAAGATTTACAAAGATTTACATAAATTTACATAAGTATTTGTACAAGACTTTTTTTTACATTGTTAAAGGTTAATTAGTTTACAAGTTTACAAGTTAGATTAAATAAAAAGTAAGATTTACAAGTTTACAAGGTAAATTAGTTTACAAGCTTACAAGGTTAATTTACAAGTTTACAAGGTTAATTTACAAGTTTACAAGGTTAATTAGTTTACAAGTTTACAAGTTAGATTAATAAAAAGTTAGATTTACAAGTTTACAAGGTTAATTTACAAGTTTACAAGGTTAATTAGTTTACAAGTTAGATTAAATAAAAAAGTTAAGTTTACAAGGTTAATTAAGTTTACAAGGTTAATTAGTTTACAAGTTAGATTTAATAAAAAGTTAGATTTACAAGTTTACAAGGTTAATTTACAAGTTTACAAGGTTAATTTTTACAAGTTTACAAGTTAGATTAAATAAAAAAGTTAGATTTACAAGTATTATTAATTAATCAAGTATGATTGCGTAGAAATGTCTTTTTTCCCCTTTTTTTCAGGATATTTTTTATTTCATTGATTCTTTTTCCATATTTCTCTTTCCCTTCCTTCATTCATCGGTTTCTAAGGCGCCTCCTTCGAGAGGACTCTTTTCATCAGGAGTACAAAATCTCGCTAGGTTTCAGGGGGATTTTTTCCCTTTTATAAGCCAGTCAGCAGTATTTGAATCAACCCTGTGTTAAAAAAAATTTACATGAAGACTAAAGCTAAATATGCATTTTTGATAGCAACGGACATAATTAGTGTATTGTTAGTGGTTGGAGTGTGTGTGATTGTAGCAACACAAATGGATGTTGTTATATACAGAGGATTTCACTGCAATGATTTACATATAAGGTATCCATATCACGCTTCCTATAAAATTAATTCACGAGTTTAGCATTTTTCTTTACTCCTCTCATCGTCTTGGTTGGCATCGAAACGATACTTCTGACGAGGCATCATTCGAAAATTTCTTGACTACAATCATCCATTTGGCGTCTCTATTCACATTTTGTATGTTTATTTCATTGTTTTTGTGTTTGACGTTAAAAAAACTTTTCGGGATTTTGAGGCCGAATTTTTATGAAGCCTGTAAGCCTGATGTGGAATGCAAGTTTGAAAATAGGCTTGAATACGTTACGAACTTCACGTGTACTTCCGATTATGGGGAAAACGTTTGGTCATATTCGAGGCAATCGTTTCCTTCGTACTTAGCGACAATCGGAGCCCAAAGTTCTTTCACGCTCGTTTTTTATCTCGAATCTAGATTCGACTGGGAAAGAAACTCTTACTGAAAAGTCTCGCTCAACTTCCCTGCATTTTTCTAGGAACTGGTTTACCTATGATAAACGTCTTATTTCATATCAACCACATGGAAGACGTCCTTTTAGGCTTTTTCATCGGTATCGTCTTCGCTTATTTAATGGCTTTCAGGATGACAGATTGGTTCAGTAAAAAACCTCCATCACAGAATTCCGAAGGTACTTCACCAGAACGAAGCGAAGAAGAAAATCAAGAAGATCCATCAACTAATAAGATTGAATAAATTTGCTTAAAAGCCACATTGATTTAATACGTCGATTGAAAAATAGGAAAAGCTCTAGTGTGGAATCCACGACAAAGCTTCTTTTCTTCCTTTTATGTGCTTCCCTTTGAAACCCGGAGTTTTATTTAATCCTTCAGATCTTCCACAATTCCTATTGACAAAAAAAAGCAAGATTTAAAACACTTGTGCTCAAATTTTATTGATTTTTTGAAACATGTGATTTATGACATAGAAGATTCTTTAGATTGTAGTGTATCTTTGTCTTTTTTGAACCAGTCACTTGACCATAAAGCGGTGTAGATGCCGAAAAACGTCCCGATAAACACACCGACCAAGGCGTCGCTCCAGTGAACTTTATAGTTATTGAATCTCAATAAAGTTACTGCGATGGCGATACCGATGAGTATTGACTGAATGAAACGTTTGATTAAATTTAAAAAAGAAATTTAACTTCGCCTCGAGATAAAGGACGAGGACGACGCACGACTGGAAACATGCGGCCGCGTGCCTTGACGGAACGACGTCCTCATCAACGTCCCTACATACTCTTTACTCACTATGCAAGTATAATTTGTTATATACGTAAAGCGATTTTCGGGGAGGCTGCAGTTAAGATCCGGCTGGCAGACGTCAAAGAAAAATGGTCCAATCTTCCAACTGTAAATTTCAAATATGTGACGAAAGCTTGCGCGATGAACATCCCAAATGTAAAAACGACGCACGTTTTATACAGTACAATTAAGAAATCGCTTTTTTTGACTTCCCGATTACCCCAAGGGAATATCGCCGCCTCATATATGAAAAGAATGGTCAATGGAAAAATGAAGAAAAGTGCAACCATCTCATCGTCGCCGATCAAACTCTCATGGAATAAATAACGCAATGATAAGTCTTCACAACTGAATCCTCTTCTCGTCGGCGTGTAATAAACATAATAAAAATAATTGAATAAAAATGCGCAAATAAGGCTTAGTGAATCACCCAGGACTAAAATTATCGTTTTGACACTTGGCACTTTCATTTTTGTAATAAATAAAAATTCGCATATGCCGCAAACTTAAAACATGTGTTTTCGGAGATGAATGGCGTGTCAGGAAGTGTTATCAGGGGCGTGCAACCCTCTTTTTTTAGGGCAAGTAATTACGATTACTATGGATCAGTGACAATTATTCGACGCCCTCTATCGATTTAGTTGAAGGAGGAACAAATTTCTGTTTACCTACGGTCAGTATATCCGGGTCGACAGCGGAACTGGACAGTTGTGCTCATGAGTAACCTTAGCTACCATCGATTGAAGACCATCGACCTTCCTCATTCGTACGGAAATTACCGTAAAATAACCCAACTTTTTTTACCTCCTCAATAAATTCCCAATAGTATAAACCCTTTTAATATTAAAAACCAATTTTTTAAAATCCCCATAATTAATATTAAAAAATGAATTTCTCAATGTCAAAGCGATTATGGAAATTTCACCTTTTTTCATATTGGTTTTCTCTCACGTCCGGGTCTAAATGAAAAAGCCATTAAGGTCTAAAAACGAAATCGTTAAAAGATTTTTCAATTTCTTACAAATGGAAGGACAATATACAATTAGTTGGACAATACACAATATTAGTTTATCACTGGCTGTCAGTTGCACAAAGGAGCCTTTTCATTTCAAGAGGTCTCAGTTTAATTTTACGTTTCGTTAACTAGCAGATTTACCAGACTTTAAAGTGCTCTACCAAACAAACGAAAGATGTAGATAATATACAGGGGGTCCTGTTAATTGTATATTTGACTTTAAAAAATTAAAAAAAAAAATTTTGGCTCTACTTTCATACGGGTTTTCTCAGTTCTGGTCGAAGAAACACTCTTTTCCCGACTTTTCCTCATTTTTGACGTTTTTCTCGGTTTTTTGGTTCAGGAACACCCTTTCCCCAGATACCTCGATGTTTATCGCCATTTTACATCCACAAGAATCCCTCTTAACCCTAGTACCCATACCTCCGGTTGTTTCCCACCCGAGAGAATTTAATTTGCGCGCATGCGCTAATGAAGGAGTGGGGGAGAGTTCAGACCAACTTGTATTCCTTCAACTACTGTTCCTCCAGTCTCCCAGGAGTAGGGATGGGACATCGAAACAAAAATAAATATTAAATTGGTATCGGAACCAATATCGGAATGAAATATCGATGGTGATATTATCGGGCTAGAAATATTGATTTATCGATCAAAACAACAATCCAACTCCAAGCGATAGGATTACGTTCAATTTCATTTAGTATCTTTTTATCAGTTTTTTTTTTCATCTTTAAATTGTAAATAGAAATTAGAAAATCGAATATCGACTATCGTGCCTCTAATATCGATATCATAATATCGGAAGGTACAATATCGATGGAAAAATATCGGATATCGGAAGGAAAATATCGATATTCCGATACCCATCCCTAATTGAAACACTATCTCAGTACCACTAAGGTTAACCAACAAACTCTTTTTACCCTATTTTTTAGAGGAGATTTTTTTGTTGTCCGGACGAAAAACGCTATTTTATAACAAGTTTTGTACGTTATCTCAGTTTTTTAGCCCAGAAATACCAATCTTACAAAAAAAAATCAGAATTTTAGGGATCAGCTAAGCATCAGCCCTTCTCTCATCCCCTACCTATGACGTTGATGTTAAATATAACTGAAGGTTCTTTCGAGAAAAAACTTTTTTTATTTTACAAAATTGTGGATTCCTTTTGACCTTTGGTTCCTTTCAATAATCGTAAATAATTTGAAGTTTTTTTCTTTTTTTAAGAAATCGTTTAATTATTCAATGATCCTAATGTCAACAGTTTAAAACCTGTACTTTTTTCTTTCCGTTAAAAATGTAAAATCGATCATTTTGACTTTGAAAAGCCCTTGAACCAAGCACGATTAGTCTTGAGCTAAGGCGGATAATAGAAAACAAACAAAGTCCTTCCAGCGTCGAATCAATCCTGTTCCCTACGAAACCAAATGGAGACGGTTAATTGGATCTACGGTTATGGATAATCAAAATTATGAAGTTTTATTTGTTATTCTCAAAGGGTAATTTAAATGAGAGCGAAAAAAGATGAAGATGTAAGTGCTTGCTAATCCGCCGTTGATTAAGGTTTTATTTCGAAGCTTTTGACTTTCGGTTGAAATTAAATTAGGATAAGGAGGGAGAGTTTGAAAGTCTTTAGAATTGAGAAATGGAAACTTTTCAAAATGTATCAAAATTTCAATTATGAAGCCATAAAAAAAGTCCTTTGTGAAAAATAGAGGGGAATAGTTTGTGGGATGGTATTTCAGACATTTGCCTCTTGGGTGATATAAAGGCTGATAATACCGGCGAAGCACGTTCCAGGAGGAAGTTCTAGATTATTGGATCCCATTCAATCAAAATTGGAATAAGAACTAATTAGAGAATAACGTTCTTTAATTGTTTTATTGCCCTTAGAATGTCGCTGAAAGAACTTCGACGGATATGGGGACAGAGGAAACAAAGTTGTGTTCCATGCGATCCAGGAGGGTGTCAGGACCAGTCTCAAGAACCGAAACCGTCACTTCCATTGCTTCAAGTTTGGCCGTCACAAGACTCTCCGAGAGGCGAAGCCGACGGTCAGTCGTTTGTCTTCTCCCATCCTGATGATCCTCCTTCGTCTTCATCCGCTCATCTCGATTCAGGAATAGATTCAGTACAGGTAAGTCAAACTATTGGGTGTACAAAATGAAACTCGGCTAAAATCTACAAAATTCAAATTTACCCTGTGGCTGAGTTTCATTTTGTACACCTAATAAATAAAACTTGTACGAAATTTAATTCTCTATAAATTTGCACTTAATTATTTTTTTCTAGGATGCACCATTTTCGGAAAATAATTTTTTTTTTTAAATAAATTTATCTTGAAAACAGTGCGTCCTAGAGAAAAAATGAATAGAATAAAAATTAAAGAAAATTAAATTTTCAACAGATTTTATTTAGTGCATTTTTTCAATATCTGTAACGGTTTACGATTTACAAGCCTTTAAAAATTAACCTTCTTAATGGTTATACTTCAATAACCTTCTTACACGGAGAAGGTCAACTTTCGATGGACTTTAACGCCTAAAATGTTTAAAATTTTGAAAAAATGAACTACTAGGTGTAAATGAAACTCGGCTTCAATCTACAAAATTCAAATTTACCCTGTGGCTGAGTTTCATTTTGTACACCTAATAAATAAACTTGTAGGAAATTTAATTCTCTATAAATTTGCACTTACTTATTTTTTTCTAGGATGCACCATTTTCGGAAAATAATTTTTTTTTTTAAATTTATCTTGAAAACAGTGCGTCCTAGAGAAAAAATGAATAGGATATAAATTAAAGAGAATTGAATTTCCAACTGATTTTATTTAGTGCATTTTTTTCAATATCTGTAACGTTTTACGATGTACAAGCCTTTAAAAATTAACCTTCTTAATGGTTACTTCAATAACCTTCTTACACGGAGAAGGTCAACTTTTGATGGACTTTAACGCCTAAAATGTTTAAAATTTTGAAAAAATGTACTACTTGGTGTACATGAAACTCGGCTAAAATCTACAAAATTCAAATTTACCCTGTGGCTCAGTTTCATTTTGTACACCTAATATTTTTAAATTTAATTTTGTTTTGTTTAGGCGAGTCCTTGTGGAGCAAGTTTGAGTCCGGGATTGTCTGTAACGTCTCCATCTGCGTTACTTCATCCAAATCATGCTCGACTTCTAAGAAGGCCTTCTTCTCCTGAACCTGGATCGTCTGTTGATGAACCAGACGTGGTTCCTGGTTCTCCATGTAACGTTTTACGATGTACAAGCCTTTAAAATTAACCTTCTTAATGGTTATACTTCAATAACCTTCTTACACGGAGAAGGTCAACTTTTGATGGACTTTAACGCCTAAAATGTTTAAAATTTTGAAAAAATGTACTACTAGGTGTATGAAACTCGGCTAAAATCTACAAAATTCAAATTTTACCCTGTGAGTTTCATTTTGTACACCTAATATTTTTAAATTTATTTTGTTTTGTTAGGCGAGTCCTGTGGAGCAAGTTTGAGTCCGGGATTGTCTGTAACGTCTCCATCTGCGTTACTTACTTCCAATCATGCTCGACTTAAGAAGGCCTCTTCTCCTGAACCTGGATCGTCTGTTGATGAACCAGACGTGGTTCCTGTTCTCCATCTTCCTCAACTGCGTCTTTAACTTCCGTGCAGCCGCCGCTGTGTCCGCCATGTCAGAGAACTGGGAAAGACGACCGCCAGTTCTACAATGACCGCAAGGTGAACCATATAAATAATACAAAATAATTCTTTTTGAAGGTATTCTTTATTGGACGCGTTGGATTAGAATACGCTTTGCTCAGCGGCCGCTCGTGGATCAGTCGGCCCATCTCTTTCGGAATCCATCCACAAACTGACGTTCACTCAATCGCTCGCTTTTCCTGGATTGGCACGAGGACTGGCGGGAAGACGGCGATCTTCCTACACGAGATCCGCCCCCGCGGATCCAGGAGAATCCGGACTTAACGCTTTCGCCAAAATAGTGACCGCCCTCGTTCTCATGCTTGTCTCCGTCCCACTCCTTATAGATTTCAATTTCTTGCGAACTAAAATGTGGGCTTCTTAACTGCTGGTCAATAATGGAAAAAACCGAGCTGCAGACTGTTTAACTTTTTTTTTTTAGTAGGGAGAAATTTCGAACTTCTACCCTTTACGAGAGGCACATCCCTAGGAAAAAGCCCATTATTTCTACCTTGACACTTAAAAAAATTTCGAAAAAAGAAATTGGAAATTTTTTCAAAAAAAAAAACCGGAAATTTTTCGAAAAAAAAACAAAGGAAAACCCGGAAAATTTTCGAAAAAAAAACCAAAAAATTTTTGAAAAAAAAAATTAGAAAATTTTCGAAAAAAAGAACTTGGAAAATTCTCCTTTATACTTTCCCACCCTTTACTCCCCTCCGTTATACTTCACCCTCTGTTATACTACCCCTCACTTAAACTCCCCCTCCCATATACTTACCCTCACTTATACTTCCCCTCCATATACTTCCCACTCCGTTATACTTCCCCCTACGTTTTTACGTCCCCTCCGTTATACTTCCCCTTTTATATACTCGTATACATCTCTTTAAGGAAGTTTTCGTTGGAAGCTCTTCAAACCAGTACTTTTTTCGGTTTTGCGTCTGAAAACTCCCTTCTAACTGATTCTCGCCGTTAAATACCTACTTGCATTTTTCACCTAAAACTGATATCGTTTTTTTCATCGACTTCCAGCCACAATGTGGAAATAAAATTGTGCATTTGATTTTTTTAATGAAGACTGCGGTTTAATTTAAACTTGTGCCATATTAATCTATATATGAAATTGGTTCAATCACAATGTAATATCATTGCATTTAAATTTGATGACAAAATGTTTAACCGTGGGGTGAATATCATAAATGAAATCTGAATACAGTATTATTGACCTATACTCAAACATATCTTTATATAAAAATTGTTGTAAATAATATTTTTAATTTGACAAAGAGTTTGCCGATATCAAAATGTAAAGCCTTTTGCTATTTATTGTCTTTCAAAAAAAAAATGCAATATTTTGTAGAAAAAAAAACGATTTGTGAAATACAAATCTTTTTTTAAAAAAGTCTTTAATTTTACCCTACACTATTTTATAATAGAAGTGTGATTGACTGTGTGTAAATAAAAAATTATATTTTTTTTTTCTTCAACCTAAAATATTTTTGGCAAACAAAATTGCGAACGATTTATGTAAAGGAAAGGACATAAATAACGTGGGAAAAAAACTACACGGCTACTTAATATCTAATGGTGATCCTTGAACTTGATTTATACAAGCAACGAGGTTTCCACGTGATATGTGGCCACTATACGAACCTTATGGTGGTAAAAACCGTTTGTCCTTAAATATTGAAGTTTAACGGTTATTTTAAATTTATCCGGAAAATTATTTATATTTAATATTTTTCCTTATTCATTACCCGCCATTTGACAAGAATATCAATTTTTAATCTTTTCGTAAATATTCAGGATTTCCTAATTGAGCTTAAATAAATCATTTGGGTGCACTTTCGGAATAATGTCATTTAAAAATCATGTCAATACACAAACAGGGTAAAATTTACGATTGTACTTACGTCGCGATCTTCTTGAAAAATTGTGAAGTTTTTGGTAAGTAGTTTACAGAAATGCCAAAAGAGAGCATTCAAATGTCTATTGGTGCAATGTACGTGATAAATTTTTCCTTAGAAGCTTGGCCTTCTCTGCCGTATTGCTCAATTTCGGTTAAAGATTCATTGTGTTGTGGTTAAAACTTTATGTTTGACTTAAAAACTTCTTCAGTGGTCGTAGTCCTGACGTCTTTCCCATTTTTCTCCAGCATATGATCTTCATCAGATTTTGCTCAAGTTGGCTTTTTAGCTTCCTTAAAGAAGTTATTGTGACACCATCCACGTCGGGTTTTGGGGGGTCTTCCAGACCCCGGAGGGTCAAATCGAATGATCTTTAACCGATCTCAACTTTGTCTGTGGTGCCGGCCGTCCGTAGCATTTTTCCGGAACACTTTACGGCCACAGTTTTCCGTTTTTCACCAAATTTTCACCAAATTTCTTTAGCCGGTGAAGAAGAATGTAACGAGGGCGATTTTTAATTTCGAAAAAATGGCGGAGATATGTCTGTTTGAAATTTTAAAAAATTCGCTGCGGCCGAACCGTTAATTCGATTTTCACCAAATTTTCACCAATTACTCCTTATATTTTTACGAATTTTGGTGTAAAAAAATTGCCACTTTTTATTATTAATTTTTTTTAGTAGGGAGAAATTTCATACTTCTACCCATTACAGAGGCACATCCCTAGGCCAAAAAGCCCATTATTTCTACCTTGACACTTGGAAAAATTTTCGAAAAAAGAACTTAGAAATTTTTCAAAAAAAAAAGTTAAAAAAGCGCAAATTCAAAAGAAAACCCGGAAAATTTTTCAAAAAAAAACTCGGAAAATTGAAAAAAAAAACTCGGAAAATTTTTTGACAAAAAAAATTACCTCTCCCTTATACTTACCCTACCTTATTCTTCCCCCTTCCTTATACTTCCCCTCCCTTATACTTCCCCCTCCTTTATATTTCCCTCCGTAGGGAAGTAACAAGCTTCCGTAGCCGGAAGCTCTTCAAACCAGTACTTCTTATATAATTAAAAAACTCCTTTTTTAACCTGGTTTTGAGAAAAATGGACCCAATAGGCCGTGAGGCCTCCTTACACAGAAACTCAAAATCGATAGACTGAACGTTAAAAAAGTATGGAAAACCCATTTAGAAAAACCGGATGTCGATGATGTTACATTTACATTTTGAGGAAGTTTAGGGAGGTATTTTTCCTCCCTAATAATAAAAATGAGATCCTGATTTACAATATTCTTTGTGACGCTTTCATATGTAAAGAAAAGTTTTTTCTTGCTGGACAAACTTTTTGTTCTTTCTTTTAGTTTTTATTCCGAAAAGTTTATTACAGACGTCTCAGTAGACTTTAAAACCACTAAGGCGAGCACACGACTCATTGTTTACATTCAATCTTATTTCTCTTGGGGTTTTTTTCTGGTGAACCGGATTCCGAGGGAGCAATACACTGTATAAACTAGGTGGCTACCGAATCCTCATTTTGGGAAACGTAGCTATTGGTGGATCTCGGCGAAAAAAAATTGCAAACCGACTCAATTATTTTGCATGCCGCAAGTCAGGGTGTGATAGGTGAAATGTGAATCCTTTCACTACTTTTCTAAATCGTGACCTCTGATTTAGGCACAGCCAATTTGGATAAATTGAGTATCGTCCTAATTTCATTACTGAATTGTTGGCACCAAACATAAAAATTACGACAAAAAAACAATTAAAGTTTCTTGAAAAAGGGAAAAAAATTTTAATCCGCAACTAACTTGCCCATTCAGAAAGTAAAAATCTTTTAGTATAATTTTTAATTAAAGATTTTATGAACTAGTATTATAAAAGGAATATTTTAAGAGTATTTTACTAAACTTTTGCTTCAGACTTCAATATTTAAAAGGATCAAACAATTTTTTTCAAGTATCAAGGTAGAAATAATGGACCGTTTTAGGTAAAAATTAATTCAAACACAATCCTCTGGAAGACTCTTCGCCAAAAACCCGACAAGGAGGGTAAAACAATAACTTCTCTAAGTTAAAAATAATTGGGTACTTTATTAAAAAAAACGCCCATCAATTTCAATTATTTTTAGTATCTTTTATTTTCTTTGATCATAACCTGAATCGTGAGGGAATAAGTACTGGTTTGAAGAGCTTCCAACGAAAACTCCCTCAAAGAGAAGTAACAATATAGGAGGGGAAGTATAACGGAGGGGGAAGTATAACGAACGGAGGGGAAGTATAAATGAGGGAGAAGTGTAAGGAAGGGGAAGTATAAGGAGGGGAAGTATAAGGGGAAGTATAAGGGAGGGAAGTTTTTTTTTTTTTTTTAAAAATTTTCCGGGTTTTCTTTTTTAAATTGCGTTTTTTTAAAATTTTATGTTCTTTTTTTCGAAAATTTTTCTAAGTGTTCAGGTAAAAATAATGGGCTCTTTGGCCTACGGATGTGCCTCTCGTAATGGGTAGAAGTATGAAATTTCTCCCTACTAAAAAAATAATAATTAAAAAGGACTATTTTTACACCAAAAATTCTTGAAAAATATAAGGAGTAATTGGTGAAAATTTGGTGAAAATCGGACCAACGGTTCGGCCGCAGCAAAATTTCGAACAGCCATATCTCCGCCATTTTTTCGAAATTCAAAAATCGCCCTCGTTCTTGTTCTTCGACTAAGGAAGATTTTGTGAAAATTTGGTGAAAATCGATTGAAAACTGTGGCCGTAAGTGTTCCGGAAAAATGCTACGGACGGCCGGCCGGCACCACAGACAAAGTTGAGATCGGTAAAGATCAATATTCGATTTGATACACCGGGGTCTGGAAGACCCTTCCCCAAAAACCCGACGTGGAGGGTATCACAATAACTTCTGTATGGAAGTTAAAAAGATAAATTAAGGTCAAGGTTAATGAAAATCACGGACAGCGGAAGTAAGCAATTAAAGCCAACGAAACTCCTATAAAAGGGGATAATTGAAGAATAATAGTTACGAGTTTGTTCCTTTCTCATTAAAAAAAATTCGAACTGAATTTGGTGAAAATCTTTTGGTTGAACAATGTGTTCAATAATTTAAGCTCCGATAATAACCGAAACAATGGAAAAGTTAAATTTCTAAACAATAAACCTATTGAACAAAAAATCGTATATTCAAAGGATTATTTCTCGTTGTTTTTTGTTTGGTCCCACCTCCACGTTTTGACTGGATTTATTGAAACTTGAGAGACAAAAAGAGCATTTTCTGTATTATACAAAAGTTTAATTTGTATCATACAAAATTTAAGGGATCACAAAAAATCTCAAGTTTTCTCTCCCTTGAAGAACTGAGGTGGGGTTCGTAGAAAGAAATTTAGTTGGAAAATTTTCTCAATACATTTAGTCAGGCTGATGATTTGGGTCAAAATGGTGCGCCAATATGGCGAATCCCCCGTTTAGGCCCATCCCCCTCTTTTAGTGGCAACCTAAAAAATCACCTTTTCTATTTAACTGGTAGGTGATGAAAAGACGAAGTAAACTTAGTGAGAAACCTTGGACGTGAAAATGGCTCATTCTTCATAAGCACAAAAGAAAGAGATTTCGGAAATACTTTTTTATTTTTTAAAAGCTAATAGTTTAGGTGAGTTTCATAAGTCCTACAACCTGTGGACGGATTTTATCGGGAGACTCAAGCCAAGGTCATGCGGGGCCACGAAAAAGTCAATCACTGAGGGGTGTCACGGCCTACGGATTAGCGTATACAGGACACTTAAAACATAAGAAAAAATTTTTGATGTACAACCTTGGAACATTGGAAAACCAGGGAAGGCAGTGCCCGTGGGAATAACAGGGGTGTAAGTGAAAAAAAAAGTACCTACTTGTTTGAAGAGCTTCCAACGAAAAATTCCTTAAAGAGAAGTAAAATATAGGAGGGGAAGTATAAAGGAGGGGAAGTGTAACGGAGGGGAAGTATAAAGGAGGGGAAGTATAACGGAGGAGGAAGTACAAAGGAAGGAAGTATAAAGGAATAGGAAGTACAAAGGAGGGGAAGTATAACGGAGGAGGAAGTATAACAGAGGAGGAAGTATAACGAGTAGGAAGTACAAAGGAGGGGAAGTATAAGGAGGGAAAGTATACAGAGAAGGAAGTATAACGGAGGGGGAAGTATAAAGGAGGGTATAACGGAGGGGGAAGATTTTTTTTTTCTAAAATTTTCCGAGTTTTTTTTAATTTAAGTTTCTTTTTTAAATTTGCGCTTTTTTCCGAAAATTTTAAATTTTTAAGTATCAAGGTAGAAATAATGGATTTTTGCCCAAGGGAGGTCCCTCTCGTAACAGGTGGACTTATGAAATTTCTCCCTACTAAATGATAATTAATGTAGAAAATTTATAATTTTTTTTACACCAAAAATTTTTTTTAAATTATTTGGTGAAAATTTGATGAAAATCGGAACAACGGCCGCGCAGTTTTTAAAATTTCAAACGTGCATTTTTTCCCCATTTTTTCGAAATTCAAAAATCGCAGATGACAATTTCCTTGCACAATTGTTCAGGAAGGTTGTGTGAAAATTTGGTGAAAATCGGTTGAAAACTGTGGCCGTAAAATAAAAAATGCTACGGCCGGCGGAACTACAGACATAGTTGAGATCGGTAAAGATCAATATTCGATTTGATTCTCCGGGTCTGGAAGACCCTTCCCCAAAAACCCGTCGTGGAGGGTATCACAATAACTTCTTTAAGGAAGTTAAAAACTGTATATATCGGAATTCTTCCAAGTTAAGCAGAATAAAATTCTTCTTTTTCGAAGAAAGACTTGATTAATCACACGATGAAATTAGCAAAAGCCTAATAATGAAATAAAGGGGAAAAAAATGTAAGCCCGCGAGGGGGGTCGTCACGTGGCGCTCCCGGGTGGGGCGGTGTGGCATCCAGAGAGGGTGAATGTGGGACGGATATATAAGAAGGCGAGTAGTGGGGTCCGCACCATTAGTGTGTCCCGTGGCCATGTCCAGGACATTACAGGTTTTCTTCGTTGCTGTTGCCATCGTCGCAGCAGGTAAGTCATTCAAAAATCACCCAAAAAATAATAACCATCCACCAAAAAAATCAGAGACCACCACCCTTTTTCAATCCAACAAAAACCGGTCTCTACATGTCTTAACGTGATCAAAAGGGGTGGGGGTGAAATCCTCAACCCCCACCCCTTTTCTATCTTGATAATTTATCAAACAATTTAAACTCTAAAAAATCAACACTGTTTTCTTTTTAATTTTAATGATTTTTATATTTCATCGCAGTATTTTCAGATTTCATCAAAAGCAATCCCTCAAAGTCTGGTTTTTTCCTTCTCTGTATAGAGTGAGAGTAAAGAAGTTTCATAACATGCAAATTAGATGTGACTTGTTGCTGGTTTACGTCTGTCGCGAGTTTCATAATGGGCAGACATATTTAAGATTGTGTTTTTCAATTTTTTTTCCAAACTTTTCTCCTTGGTCCAAGAGTCTTTTGTTAAACATGGGAAAGGCTTACCGGCCTTCGTGGTAATAGATATGAGAAAAAAATCACAATTAATATTTTACAAAGGCGCCGCCGTCTATTCAGTCAAAACAAAACATTCTTTTATATTCAATAATTAAAAAATGCATTGAACAAAGTAATTAAATACATAAAAAACATTCCAATAATTAGGTAGTGCCCCATCTTTATGGGAAACCTGGGCAGCCCTCTTTATTCAGAAAAATGAAGTCAAACAGCTTATGTGTGGTAGAGGAAGATTTCACAGTCCTTCTCTTCTAGGATTATAGAACAAAAAAAACCTTTAAACATAATGATAATAAACTTCAAGTCTGCCATAATTTTGCTGTTTATTTATCTCTTCTAAAAATAAAATAAGCCATCTCCTATAAACATGGTTTAATCATCATAAAAAGTGTTCAATATCAGCGAAAAAGTTTAATCTAGAGCCCAGATTATTACAAAAGATAATTATTAATAATTTAATGATTTTTCCATTTTTTTATCTAAGAAAATTATATTCAAATTCGAACTTTATTTATAACTGTATGTGATGTCAAATTATATAACACCCTTAATCATAGGAATGCGGAAATTTCGCAGATCCCGCCCTAGATTTATCACCTGATTATCCACCCAAATTTTATTGCTTAATATTTTCTTAAGAATTCGGACTTGTTTTGAGAATTCAGAAGCGGTTTAAATTTAAATTTCCACTATTTTGACCTTGGAAGTTTCTCTTTTCGAGTTCTAGGTCAATTTCTAAGCACTGAGAATTGTATAGGAGGGACGGCGAAAGTTATTTTGTAATCAACTCGCCGATAGTGCGAAAGTGGCAATTAAGAATAATAAAACTAGGTGTCAACAGCATTTTTATGGATATTCAAGGTCAATAGTTTTCCTGGGAATTGGATATTGAAATATATAAAAGGAAATTTTATTTTCCCATGAAGAACGTATAAAGAAGTGGAAAAACCAAAGTTTGTCAGGATAAAAAAAAATTATTTTATTTCTTTAAAGCGATTTGTTACATAAATGTTTTGCACTCGAAACTATTTTCTTGTGTAACGTGAAAAGCCTATTAAAAATTGAGAAACGGTACTTAATAAGGACATGAATTTAATTTCGTTCCCTTTCGTTCTGTTGTAGTCAACGGTCAGTCTTCAGAGGAGACGCCCAAAAAAGAAGAGAGCTTCGAGACTGAATTATGTAAAGACAAAGACGCCGGCGAATGGTTTAGATTGGTCGCTGGTGAAGGCGACAACTGCAGGGATGTTATTCAATGTACTTCTTCGGTGAGCAAAAATTTCAAAATCTGGGAAAACAGATGAGACTGTCACGCTTAATTTTCCCCCGGGCTGTTAGTTCCGCTTTTCCTTCCCTATAATTAAAGCACAAATTTCTAACACAAGTTATGTAAATATTTCAATTGTCTATTGTTTTGTAGGGACTTCAAGCTATTAGATGTCCGGCAGGTCTTTATTTCGATATAGAAAAGCAAACTTGCGATTGGAAAGATGCTGTCAAAAACTGCAAATTGAAGAACAAAGAGAGGAAGGTCAAGCCTCTTTTGCACACCGACGAACCTCTCTGTCAAGTAAAAAATATTTCCAAGTTAAAATAGGTTGAATTATAATAAAAATTTTAGGACGGATTTTTGGCTTGCGGTGACGGAGCTTGTATAGAAAGAGGTCTTTTTGTAACGGAGAGAAAGATTGTACAGACGGATCGGATGAAAACACTTGCGGTAAGAGACGAAATTGTGCAAGGCTTATATAAAAAGGGGGTTCGACGTTGTACTTTCTCCAGTTTTATTTTCAATTTTTTTTTCTTCATCTTTTTTTATAGACAATGATAACGACCCTAACAGGGCTCCACCTTGTGACCCGGCCGTTTGCGTCCTCCCGGATTGTTTCTGTTCCGAAGACGGTACTCAGATTCCGAACGACCTCCCTGCTAAAGACATCCCGCAGATGATCACCATCACCTTCGACGATGCCATCAACAACAACAACATCGAACTCTACAAAGAAATCTTTAATGGAAAAAGGAAAAATCCCAACGGTTGTCACATCAAGGCCACATTCTTCGTCTCTCACAAATACACCAATTACTCCGCTGTTCAGGAAACCCATAGGAAGGGCCATGAAATCGCCGTTCATTCAATCACGTAAGACTTCTATTTTTATACAATTTTCATGTTGGCTATAAATCGTGTTAATTCGTGCCCCATTATTTTCTTTTAAACAAACTTGAAGATTCACGGAGTCGACTTCTGTTTCGAAAATAACTTGATCGAGAGTCCTATTATGCTAATTTTATTGAGCCTTGAAAACCTGTCTGTTTGGCATTAAACGATTTTCATCATAATATCCTGCACAAATAGTCGAATTATCCTTTAATTTCTAGACAATAGGACATAAATAACACTCGTTTAATATGACCTATTACAATATTTCCTTTCACTTATATATTTTATGGTTTTTGAATTTGTTACAGGCATAACGACGATGAACAGTTTTGGAGCAACGCGACGGTCGACGATTGGGCGAAAGAAATGGCAGGGATGAGAGTCATCGCTGAGAAATACGCAAATTTAACCGATAACAGTGTTGTGGGTGTTCGTGCTCCGTATCTTAGGGTGGGAGGAAACAACCAATTCACGATGATGGAAGAGCAAGCGTTTTTGTACGATTCTACAATCACCGCACCTTTAAGCAACCCTCCACTTTGGCCTTATACGATGTACTTTAGGATGCCTCACAGGTGCCACGGAAACCTCCAACATTGCCCTACTAGAAGCCACGCCGTTTGGGAAATGGTTATGAACGAGCTTGACAGAAGGGAAGACCCGAACTTCGACGAATACTTACCGGGATGCGCTATGGTGGATTCGTGCTCAAACATCTTAACTGGAGATCAATTTTTCAACTTTTTGACCCACAATTTCGATAGGCATTACGACCAGAACAGAGCCCCGCTCGGTCTTTACTTCCACGCCGCTTGGCTTAAGAACAACCCTGAATTTTTGGACGCTTTCCTTTACTGGATCGACGACGTTCTCGAGAAATACAACGACGTCTACTTCGTGACGATGACGCAAGTCATACAGTGGATACAGAACCCGAGGACGGCCTCCGAGGTCAAGAACTTCGAACCTTGGAGGGAGAAATGCGCCGTCGAAGGCCAACCCGCCTGCTGGGTACCGCATTCTTGCAAACTTTCAAGCAAAGAAGTGCCCGGTGAAACGATCAATCTACAGACGTGCGTAAGATGTCCAAATAACTACCCATGGGTCAACGACCCCACCGGCGACGGTTTCTTCTAAGTCAGGCGATCTCCAACAATCAAATTTTTTTTTTTTCACTCAGACGACTGAAGCGGATTACCGCGCCGAGCCCACCTGTACAGTGCACCTCCATGCGGCTCGACAAAAACTATTTTATTTTTTTTTTTATCCGCGAAAGATATCCTAATTTTATAATTATAAAATAATAAAAAATAGGTAAAATTTAAAAAAGGCTTAAAAAAATTATAAAATTTTACATTGTATAGTTTTTATTTATTAAAAACTTCCTTCTAGTTTAACACTTATTTCAATACCCTGCGTTCGCAACTTACTTTCACCTGAAGACACCCAATCAAGGTCAACCAAATCCGTCACGAATGATTTCCTTCATGTTATACCATGTCTAGCCCTTTCACTTTAAACGGTAAAAATAAAAGGAATCTAAATATACAAAATTTTCAACCAGTAAGAATTCAACTTTGTTTTTATTTTCTTGAATATATTACATGGAAGTTCATCGTACTCGATCAGCATTCGAAACATGCGAGATAAAATTTTATTATTCCACTCGTTCAACTTCCCATCTTCGAAACTTCTTTATTTAAAAAAAATTACTTCGATGACAAAAAGTCTAAAGAACCAGAAAAAAAGCTAGAAGACTTTTACAAACAGCTTGGAAACTTATTTACGTCCTTCAAAATTGGCTAAAAAAATTTTTTATAATAAGGACTGTGTTACTTCACAAAATGGGTCAGGTGTTTAAGAGTAATCCAGTTTGGTCAGATTACGAAGTGGCAATTAAAAAATTCCGATGAAAGGCGTTATCGGTGTTGTACCTACACGTAATAAAAGAGAGAAAAAAAGTTGCGTCCGAAACTTTTGTCATGGGAAAGCGTACCAAAATATCAAAATGGCGCTGTTGAATTTATGAATGTTTAATTCATCTTATTTAGCTCAAGTCATCGCGTTAAGTAATCATGACCATCCCAAAAATTGGATCAGATTTCAAAATTATGAGATCATGGTTGCCGTTTAGGAAAAAAAAATTCCTGGAAGGAAGACGCTTCTTAAAGAGGTTAAAAAAATGTGCAAAATAAAAATATCCTGTTAGAAAGTTGAAAACTTCCGTTTAGTTTCCTTCCGACTCTTTATTGTCGGAACCAGTAGTGATCCGTTTCCAATGAGGTACTTGTTTAATCAAGGAAAACTGAGAACCAGATCAGACATAACGAAGGGGAAAAAAAGTTGCTCAAACTCTTGTAATTTGAGACCGGGGGCGGACTCCGAACAAAAGGCGCCAGAAGAAAAGAAAATTTCACTTCGGCTGCTCCAATTCTGTCTTCCAGATTGATATGGGGGCCTCGCGCTACAATGAAGGGAGCGGCGCATATCTCACGAAACGGCGACAAATCATGTTCGGACTCAACGGGTTTGGCGCCTCGCTATTAATTTTCGAACGTTTTTTAAATTCGAAAGTGAGTCTTGATGAATTGAAAGTGCGGATTTCAATCGAGGCCCGGATTCTGGAAAGGTTGTTCGGACTTCTTTTATTTTTTTGACTACTCAAGTCTGAAAACATCCGTGAAACCAACCTTTTCCTTAGCAATTCAGAAAATGAAAACACAAAAATCCAAGTAAAAGTACTGGTTTGAAGAGCTTCCACGAAAACTCCCTTAAAGAGAAGTATCTATATAGGAGGGGGAAGTATAACGGAGGGGAAGTAAAACGTAGTGAGAAGTTATGGGAGGGGAAGTATAACGGAGTGGAAAGTATATGGGAGGGGGAAGTTTAAGCGAGGGGTAGTATAACAAAGGGTGAAGTATAACGGAGGGGGAAGTATAAGGGAACGAAAGTATAACGGAAGGGGATGTATAAGGGAGGGAAAGTATAAAGGAGAATTTTCCAAGTTCTTTTTTTCAAAAATTTTCTAATTTTTTTTTCAAAAATTTTCCGGGTTTTCCTTTTTTTTTTCGAAAAATTTTCCGGGTTATCCTTTTTTTTTTTTTGAAAAATTTTAAAAGTTCTTTTTTTTTGAAAATTTTTTAAAGTGTCAAGGTAGAAATAATGGGCTCTTTGGCCTAGGGATGTGCCTCTCGTAAAGGTAGAAGTACGAAATTTCTCCCTACTAAAAAAAATTAATAGTTAAAAAGTGGCAATTTTTTTACACCAAAAATTCTTAAAAAATATAAGGAGTAATTGGTGGAAATTTGATGAAAATCGGACCAACACGACGGTTCTGCCGCAGCGAATTTTTTAAAGTTTCAAACTGACATATCTCCGCCATTTTTTCGAAATTCAAAAATCGCCCCGTTACATTCTTCTTCACCGGCTAAAGAAATTTGTGTGGAAATTTGGTGAAAATCGGATGAAAACTGTGGCCGTAAAGTGTTCCGGAAAAATGCTGCGGACGGCCGGCCGGCCGGAACCACAGACAAAGTTGAGATCGGTAAAGATCAATATTCGATTTGACCCTCCGGGGTCTGGAAGACCCCTCCCCAAAAACCCGACGTCGAGGGTATCACAATAACTTCTTTAAGGAAGTTAAAAACACAAAAATCCAAGTAAAAAATGGTCTCAACATTAGCATACAATTATTTAATATTAAAGTTTTATTTATCGACGAAACTTCTGACTTAGCTAGACCATATTCAATGTTGCATTGGAACGGTAAAATTTTTTTCCCGTGAGGTCGACAAGTCTGGACAGTTCTTAACGGTTTCCCAAGGACTTTTTTCAACGCCTTACCAATAAAATCATACTTTTAAAACGTATTTATTTCATGTGTTGAAATGTTATAAGGCGGAAAGTGCTCGAAAATTTCGCGAAGGCTCTTTTTTAATGACTGTGAAATGCGGTTGAAGAATGGTAAGGGATGTACAAGACACCATTCTGAAGTAGAGCGTCCAGTCGCGAGAAATGGCATGTTATAGTAAAAAGTTCAAGACAAAAGAGCCGGCGAAAAGAGCTAAAAACGACACTCATATACGAAGTAAAAAAGCGTCCTCCTCTTTGGGACGAAACGAACAAATATTGGAGAAATCCGACGGTCACCAACGATCTCTGGCACGAAATCGGAAGATATTTCGGCTGCCCAGGTATTTCAGGCATAAAATTACATTTTTAACCCTTTTTTAGGTCCGGCCATAAAACAAATTTGGAAAAATTTAAGGGAAAGATATTTAATCGAAATAACAAAAGAAGTGAACGCAAGTAAAAGAAAGTGCTGTTATAAATCGAAATGGTTCTTTTATGATCAGATGTCTTTTTTGGATTCCAACTACGACCGAAGCAAATCCTACGACAACAATGAATTCTCCAAAAGCCCAAGCTATTCCGAATTTTGCGAATTATTCGATGACGAGAAAAAAACGAATACACACGTTTACAACATAGAAACAGACTCATCAAATGAGGATTTTGGTGGCCCTTCGGATAAAATGGAGGAAACGGAAAAACAAGATATTAAAGTATTCGTACAAAAGAAAGGCAAGAAATCTCGTACGCCGTCTAAAAAAAGGGAAAACTAGACTGTAATAGTCAGCAAGTCGTTCACGTGCCTAAAGAAGAGAAGAAGAGGCGTGAAAAGAAAGATAAGGAAATGCAAGTTGTCCCCTATAAGAAAGACGATAAAAAAGAAAAAGATCAACAAATCGTCCTTTCGACTTTAAACGAAAATCTATTTTCGACAAACTCTCAGACAAAACAGACTGTCAAAACTTTTTCACGGGACAATTCCCCATTTTGTGAGCTAAACTGCGAACCTTGCTGCAGCATCTCTAAGCTTAAAGCCCAAAGTAAAATAAGTGCGAATAAACAGGTTGAACCATCGTTCAGAGACGGACACCGTGCTGTGGAAGACGCCTACACAAATGTAGGGTTCGAACCTAAAATGAACGCGAATCATCAATTTTTAATGAGCCTACTCCCTTATATGGATGAGCTTACACAGTCTGAATGTTTGGAAACGAGAGCGCAAATACAATGCGTCATTAGCGAAGCGTTCAGGCGACGTCAAAATCCATGTTCTCTCTTCCAAACCGGAGGATACGCTCCAACAGACCTCTTCCGCCAATAAAACAGCTTATCAACATTGACTTGCATAAAATAGTCAGTTAGAAATTCTTCCGATAAATATTAGGTGTACAAAATAAAACTCGGCTAAAATCTACAAAATTCAAATTTACCCTGTGGCTCAGTTTCATTTTGTACACCTAATAAATAAAAATTGTAGGAAATTTAATTCTCTATTTTGTACTTAATTATTTTTTTCTAGGATGCACCATTTTCGGAAAATAATTTTTTTTTAAATTTTATCTCGAAAACAGTGCGTCCTAGAGAAAAAATGAATAGAATAAAAATTAAAGAAAATTAAATTTCCAACAGATTTTATTTAGTGCATTTTTTCAATATCTGTAACGGTTTACGATTTACAATCCATTAAAAATTAACCTTCTTAATGGTTATACTTCAATAACCTTCTTACACGGAGAAGGTCAACTTTTGATGGACTTTAACGCCTAAAATGTTTAAAATTGTGAAAAAATTAAGTACTAGGTGTACAAAATGAAACTCGGCTAAAATCTACAAAATTCAAATCCCCACAAAAAACACCCCGTGTAAAAAACACCCCGCCTCGCAAAAATCCTTTTACATCAGCCGGAAAAAGTTGTGATATCAACTTCCCCGCCCTCAAATGAGCGAGAAGAGTCGATACGCCCGAGTGGTAGGTACGATGATGTGAGAAGCATGATGCCCGTGCTCCCGTTTTCAATGCTCCCCTTGGCGGCATCGCGAAATGCTTTGTATCAGTGATTGCCGTTATTTATCAAGCCCTGGAACGTCCTGGAACGCTTAAGAATTACTGTGTTATCACTGAGTTCCTAACTAATCACTAGTATACACCCCATACACATACATACACATACCCCCCCCCCGTACTCACACATGACACTACGCCTTCATCTACGTATGTCTGAGTGTTTGAATCATAACGATTTTTCCCGAAGAACGCACAGCACGTCTTAACTACGTCCCTGTAAACAAACATTTCGCGATGCCGCCAAGGGGAGCATTGAAAACGGGAGCACGGGCATCATGCTTCTCACATCATCGTACCTACCACTCGGGCGTATCGACTCTTCTCGCTCATTTGAGAGCGGGGAAGTTGATATCACAACTTTTTCCGGCTGATGTAAAAGGATTTTTGCGAGGCGGGGTGTTTTTTACACGGGGTGTTTTTTGTGGGGATATCATATCTTTTTGTAGTTTAAATTCAAATGAATCGTAAAACTCCTAAAAGAACCGCGCGTTGTTTCAGTTGCCCGGGAAAATGGTCACTGGTCAAATTGACCCTGAGGGGTCTGGATGACCCATTTCCGAAATCCGTCCTCATTACTATACTCGTCCTCATTGCTAAACTCAGAAGGAAGCTCTGTGCACAATTTCAAGTCGATTGGTCTTGTCTCCAGGCTGTGTACCCGTTAAAGTGGCTAAAATTACCCTAAAATTTCAGTTTTTTGTTCCTAACTTTTTTTTAAGTTAAGATTTCGGGGTAAATCTTTCAAAAGGCACTGGCTCAAGTTGAAAGGAAGCTCTGTGCAAAATTTCAAGTCAATCGGTGCGCTAGGAGAGGCTGTAGCCTTGTCTAGCTGAATAAGAAGAAGAAGAAGAACACGGTAAAGGCGAAAAACCGGGTTTTCAGACTTTTATATCTCGGCTCCCTGTGGACCGATCGACTTGAAATTTTCAGCGTTTACTCATATCATATCAAAGTAAATCTGTAGCAAATTTCAAGTCGATCGGTCCACAGGGAGCCGAGATCCAGATACCTGAAAAACGCAAATCGTGACGTCCAGTAAACATACACTTGGTAGGTACCGTTTTCTGACGTCTTCGGACTGGGTGTTGCTTGGCGGGGCGGAACGCTACCGCGTTCCTAGATTTACCCTGTGGCCGAGTTTCATTTTGTACACCTAATAAAAAACTGACCTACACTATCTCATTTTTTTATGCAGTACAAATATAACATTCGCCACGTCAGAATTTCTGAGAATTATTCGAAGGAACCGAAGGTTATTTTATGACTTATGAAATGATCAACCCCCACGCCATTTTTATTTCTTCTTTTTCTTATTTGACTCACAAAACGTCCTTCGCATAAAACAATGAAACATGTCACCTTCCGCCTTTAAAAGGTTAAACTCTCTTAAATAACGACATGACCTAAAAAAATCCTGAAACTTTTTTAAGAAACGCAAACTTCTAATTATTGTCAGATAAAATTGGAAATTTTTTCCTGTTTTTTTCTTCTCATTTTTTTTTCTTGACAAAAGTCGTGAGCTTTCACCGAAGGAACAAAAGGGTCCCGTGCGATTTCAATTTACGATGTGTTCGCCATTTTCTCCACTTTCCGTGTGGGTACATCTAATAAAGCGTGTAATTATCGTGTTTTCCTTCATGGGAAAAAAAATTGATAAATTACGTGGTCGTGAGGAAAAACCTTAAACGCCAGGAAATGTGGCCGATTTTAAGTGTTAGTCATTAAAAAAAAGTTTTTTTCTATGGTCTTGAAATGATCAGGAAGCTATAAGGAAACTGTGAGATTCCGCTTTTTTGCCAATCGCTTTCCTTCTTCGATTTTTCTTCAAGACGCCAGGCGGAATGCGGTTCGCCCACTCTTCAGGTATTTGACCCGATGCACAAGAAGTTTTGCATTTCAGACTTCGTATTTTCAACTTTTTTTAACGAGTTCTTCTGCGAGGTCGTCCGATAACCGTAAATGTCGTTTTTTAAGTATAAAATTTGATAAGGACTTTCTCCAAATCGCACCTGTTTACAAACTTGAAAATGAAAGTTATTTGTTGGGCGGATCTACTCCCCGGATCTGGGCCATTGACAAAAACACCTGATACCTGATGAAAGTGAAGCTCCTTCGACGCCAAAGGGTAAAAAAAAATTAATGGCAAAATCTTAATGACTTTTTTTTTTCTCGAAAAACGGTTCTCGATTTGTCGAAACCGACCTTTGGAAGTCATGAGGATGTCTCAAGACTTCGGAATGTTGTAATACACCCGACGGATAAATTCATAAAGGTGTTTCGTCTGATTAGCATAGAGATCTTTGTTGAGCAACTTGTAACTTTAAGGAGAAAGCGAGAGTGACACAATCTTGAGATTTTGTCGTTATTGCTCGTCTCGGATAGATCGACGGGGAAAGTTCCCAAGTTCAATGTTAAACCGCCTAAAAAAGAGACGACGAAAAAGGAAAGGCAGTCGAAAAACATTGTTATAAAGAGGCTTAAAAGACCATATTTATAAGGATAATTTATATTAATAAGGGAACAAACGAAAGTAAGAGTGGGTATTCAAGGTGTGGAATGAAGAAGGTCCACTTTCTTAAAAACATTTATCATCTCCCTTAGGCGCCAGCGAAAAGGATGATCAACTTTAAAAAAAATTAAGTTACAGCTTTCTATAAGATAAATCTTTTTTTTTAAATCCCCCTAAAATGCATCTATTAGGTGTACAAAATGAAACTCAGCCACAGGGTAAATTTGAATTTTTTAGATTTTAGCCGAGTTTCATTTTGTACACCTAGTAGTTCATTTTTTCAAAATTTTAAACATTTTAGGCGTTAGTGTCCATCAAAAGTTGACCTTCTCCGTGTAAGAAGGTTATTGAAGTATAACCATTAAGAAGGTTAATTTTTAAAGGCTTGTAAATCGTAAACCGTTACAGATATTGAAAAAATGCATTAAATAAAATCTTTTGGAAATTTAATTTTATTTAATTTTTATTCTATTCATTTTTTCTCTAGGACGCACTGTTTTCAAGATAGATTTATTTAAAAAAAATATTATTTTCCGAAAATGGTGCATCCTAGAAAAAAATAATTAAGTACAAATTTATAGAGAATTAAATTTCCTACAATTTTTATTTATTAGGTGTACAAAATGAAACTCAGCCACAGGGTAAAGAATTTTGTAGATTTTAGCCGAGTTTCATTTTGTACACCTAATAATTAGTATTTTCATCCGATACAAGGCTTTTTTTATAAGAATCGTGATTGTCGAATACCGTTCGTTCACGTGATTCACCTATTGCTTTGCCAAATTGTTACAGCAACGTCCAAACTATTCGGTCACGACATCTTCAGAAGTTTAACTTTCACGATGTCGCCGGTCAGGGGCGCTTTTTAATTGATGACACGCTCACGTGAAAATTTTGAAATCATAAAATAACATGTAAAATATTCAAACTAATGGAATGTCAAAAATTAAATAATGGACCCTTCAGTCTGAAAGATTTTCTTTTCTTTCGTTAGTTAAATCACCTGATTTCCCCTGTCTTGAAGACATTAAAGATCAAATCAAAACTATAGCATTCAGCTGGTCCAACACTCAATCTTAGTCATCCTTGGAGCTTCATTGCATTGATGTACCTGCTAAATATGGAAGATTTTTTAGGCCTAAAGCTAAATACCAGAACCCCCTGTCCGATTTTAGACATTCTACTCAAGCTACAAAGTTTCAACGAGGTTAAAAAAGGCAACGAGTACGTTTTTTTGGCTTATCCAGCGGTAAAAAAATGGGAAGTAAAAAAAATTTGCAAACAAAGCTTATGGTAATCCTAATTAATCCGGATACTAAGGTAGATCGATCAATTTGAATATTGTAGCAAAAATTAGTATTCAATATTGCAGTTAGCCTCGCTTCCTATTTTTTTTAAATTATTTCCCTTTCCCATGTTATCACTTCGCCCGAAAGGGGGAAAAAATGGAAGGTGAAAACTAAATCTATAGGAACATAAATGGATTGATAATTAATTAACTTTTTTTTTTCCTCTCCCCATCCCACTTGTGCCTACGGGGTGTGTGAGTTGAGAGAAAGACGCGAAGAAAGTGAAGACCAAGGCTTTCTCAAGGTCTCCAGCGAGAGAGTGAAGGTGAAAAGATTTGATTGAATACGAGTGTCCGGTCCACAAATTAGACTCTGAGGTGCATATTTTATTTTTAAACTAATAAAACTGGTCAAACTGCATCTCCTTGCCATTACTGGCCCATTTTCATCGATTACACAATGAAAATATTCGTTCATACTTTTTTTCATAATTCAAAAAAATTAATATTAAAAAGTACAATAGTTGACAAAAATAGATACCAATTTATGAGAGAGAGTCTAAATGAAGAGTGGGTGGAATCTTATTTCAATCAGAAGCTTGGGTTTCTCTACTTTCTAAGTCCTTCATCGGACATGATGTGATCTTCCTTCACTTTCTATCAAGTGCCCAAAGGCTGCATATACAGAGGAGAAGATGAAAAAGAAAAAAAACATCTTTTATATCATCCCAATAATATTTTCATTGTCCACATCATGAAAAGGATGTCCTTCAGGAAAAACTTCACGGAAGGCTCATTGAGATACCTGGCCCGGGGGATCGATCAAAAAGACTCCTTTTGTCTGACAGATCAAGGTTCCTCCTCTTCATTCTCTCATCCGATTTACCGTGACTGGGTTCATCAACATCAGAGCAAGAACAAAAAATGTATAGGTCAGGTCCTACATGATTCTTCAGAAACTTAAAATTCTGTTCAAGCTTAAAATCTGGTGCCAAGTACGAATTTACGCATACTTAAGTAACACCTCGTCTTTTCCTCATCTTTTCATATACTGTTACACAATTCTTCACAAATGAATGTCCTCTACTTCTTGATAAAGGGGCCCAAAGAGTTTTATAGCTTTTTTTTACGAGTGAGATTTTTAGGTCGTTCAGAACATGAGAGGAATAAAATTGATTTTGTTTTATTACTTTTTTTTTTCATTTATAAGGAAGTTATAAGGATATTCTTCTAAAATCCAATGATTTATATGGAAATCATCTGGAATGGAACCTTAAAAATGGCATTTTTATCTAGGAATTAACCTTCTAAACGAGCTATGGTTGCGGAAGAAAAAAATTAACCAATCAGGTTATTAACTAGTATTATTAGGGGATTTTTTTCTAATCGCAAGCGTAGCTCATTGGTTATTATTAGGTGTACAAAATGAAACTCAGCCACAGAGTAAATTTGAATTTTGTAGATTTTAGCCGAGTTTCATTTTGTACACCTAGTAGTTCATTTTTTCAAAATTTTGAACGTTTTTGGCGTTAATGTCCATCAAAAGTTGACCTTCTCCGTGTAAGAAGGTTATTGAAGTATAACCATTAAGAAGGTTAATTTTTAAAGGCTTGTAAATCGTAAACCGTTACAGATATTGAAAAAATGCAAAAATAAAATCTGTTGGAAATTTAATTCTCTTTAATTTTTATTCTATTCATTTTTTCTCTAGATAAATTTATTTTAAAAAAAATTATTTTCCGAAAATGGTGCATCCTAGAAAAAAATAATTAAGTACAACTTTTTTGAGAATTAAATTTCCTACAATTTTTATTTATTAGGTGTACAAAATGAAACTCAGCCACTGGGTAAATTTGAATTTTGTAGATTTTAGCCGAGTTTCATTTTGTACACCTAATAGTTATCACGGAGGGATTTTTTTTTCTCTCGCAAGCAAACTCTTCTGAAAGAAGGGTCGTCTAAGATCTATTTTTATCCTAGGTTTGTAGTTCTTTTTGAGGAAGTAAAAAATAATGCCGAAGTTTTTGTAATCAAAATATGTATTGTCTTCCCCGTGTGCTTATGTTCCTTGAATTTAAAACCCACCGATTCAGCTATCTTCTTTTTTTTGGTACAGGGATGCCTACATCCTTTTCGAAGTCGTGATTTCTTTTAGGAATTCTGGATGGTGTCAACGGCCAATAAGTTACCGTTTAGAATGTTAACTAGGGTCTGTCACGCTTCCAAATTATACACCGTAAGTTTTACCAATGAGTTTTTAGTTTCATAGAGGATTTATTAAAAAAATCGTCCTAGATCGACCAACCGGCTCAAGGTGGTCATCTATTCAAAACTTGTGAATCCGCATTTTAATCAGTATTTCTATTAACCTTAATAGATCGGTTAGCCAATCAAACCTTTTTTGGCGATTTAAACTAATGGAAAGTTTAAAAAAATGAGAAAAACAAAATTTATAAATAAAACCTTTTTGCGGTTAGGACCGCTTTTAATGGCTCTCCTCTCCCTTGTTTTCCCCAAATCTGTTTTTAGACTGGGATAGAACTTTAAGTGAAAATGGAAAGCGTACTGGTTTATTTTTACTAGGGAAATTTTCACTGTTTTCCCCTAACCCGAATCGATAAGAATCAGAACGAGTTTTATATCGTTTGATAGTATTAGGTGTACAAATGAAACTCGGCTAAAATCTACAAAATTCAAATTTACCTCGTGGCTGAGTTTCATTTTGTACACCTAATAAATAAAAATTGTAGGAAATTTAATTTTCTATAAATTTGTACTTAATTATTTTTTTCTAGGATGTACCATTTTCGGAAAATAATTTTTTTTGAAATTTTATCTTGAAAACAGTGCGTCCTAGAGAAAAAATGAATAGAATAAAAATTAAAGAGAATTAAATTTCCAACAGATTTTATTTAGTGTATTTTTTCAATATCTGTAACGGTTTACGATTTACAAGCCTTTAAAAATTAACCTTCTTAATGGTTATTCTTCAATAACTTTCTTACACGGAGAAGGTCAACTTTTGATGGACTTTAACGCCTAAAATGTTTAATTTTGGAAAAATGAACTACTAGGTGTACAAAATGAAACTCGGCTAAAATCTACAAAATTCAAATTTAACCTGTGGCTGAGTTTCATTTTGTACACCTAATAAATCAAAAATTTCGAACATAGACTTCCTTTAATCTGTTTCCTAGTGGTTTATTTGGAGGACGCAAGAACGGGATCCTGGTTCCCCTTGAATCAGTCTTCCTACAAGTAGTTACACAAATTAAACGGTACTTGAATTCAGAATATCAAGCAGAAAAACATGAAATTTTTTGAAAGAATGGGGACCGTAATTCGGTCTAGTTAAGATGCTTTCTTCATTGCAAAATAACGATGTAAAAATTAGGGCGAGGCATAGATTACACGCCGGTTAAAAACCTTCCGGTTTCCGGCCCTCTCGTGAGAGATGCAGACTTGCAACAGGAGACGTCTGCAATAACGGAAAAGGAGAGGCCCCCTCCTGTCAATCAAAAACAAAAATTTTAATATTGAGAAACTTCAACAACTCCAGATTTGGAAATTTCTAAATGAATACGTAACAAAAAAAATTTCTGAGAAGACTTCTTCAAAATTCCATAATTTGAAATACTTGATCCCGAAAAATTCGCAGAAATCGAATGTCGTAAAGGACGCCCGGTACAAAAACCGGCTTCAATTAGTCACAATGTTCGTCATTACTTTCAGGGTTAGTTTTCAGGCAACAAAGGGTAAATTTAATAACGCGTTTGGTCCAATTTGGCCTTAGCTCTATCAAAATAACCCGTAAAAGCCGTTAATCAAAGAACAATGGAGACATTGGACACTTTATATAATGCGTAAATTATCATGTTTAATTTATGAGGGACAAAATGATGAGAATTTTAAAAACTGGAAACACTTTCGTAGAAATGCACTTTTTAGAGAATTTTTTGGGTCGGGAATTTCGCTTGTGTTTAGGGGTGTTTTCTTGATTTCTTCGGTCTTGTCGGAAAAAAACACCCTTTTTCCACATTCTTATGCCCCCACTGTGAGGATATTCTTTTTTAATTCCTCAAAGAAGTTATTGTGACACCCTCCACGTCGGGTTTTTGGGAAGGGTCTTCCAGACCCCGGAGGGTCAAATCGAATATTGATCTTTACCGATCTCAACTTCGTCTGTGGTTCGGCCGGCCGGCCGGCCGTAGCATTTTTCCGAAACACTTTACGGCCACAGTTTTCATCCGATTTTCACCAAATTTTCACACAAATTTCTTTAGACGGTGAAGAAGAATGTAACGAGGGCGATTTTTGAATTTTGAAAAAATGGTGGAGATGTGTCTGTTTGAAATTTTAAAAAATTCGCTGCGGCCGAACCGTTGGTCCGATTTTCACCAAATTTTCACCAATTACTCCTTATATTTTTTACGAATTTTTGGTGTAAAAAAATTGCCACTTTTTAATTATCATTTTTTTTAGTACCTAGTGAGAAATTTTATACTTTTACCCATTACGAGAGGCAAATCCGTAAGGCCAAAGAGCCCATTATTTCTACCTTTGGACTTTAAAAATTTTCGAAAAAAAGAACTTAAAAAATTTAAAAATAAAATAAAAAACTTAGAAAATTTTTCGAAAAAAAAAAACCCGGAAAATTTTTTGAAAAAAAATCTCGGAAAATTTTTGGGAAAAAACAAAACTCGGACAATTTTTCAAAAATAAACTTAAAAATTTTTTCGAAAAAACAAACTTGTAAAATTCTCCTTTGTACTTTCCCTCCCTTATACATCCCTTTCTTTTATACTTTCGTTCCCTTATACTTCTCCCTCCGTTATACTTCCCCTTCACTTATACTTCCCCCTCACTTATACTTCCCCTCACTTATACTTCCCACTCCGTTATACTTCCCCTCCCGTATACTTCCCCTCCCATATACTTCCCCTCCCATATACTTCCCCCTACGTTTTACGTCCCCTCCGTTATACTTCCCCCTCCTATATAGATACTTCTCTTTAAGGAAGTTTTCGTTGGAAGCTCTTCAAACCAGTACTTTAAAATATTCTCGTTGAGTCAACGCTCTTCCTTGAACTTCTGACCAGTTTTTGGAGACAATTGGTTTTTTAATAAAAAAAAAATTTAATCTGACAGGTGACCTGCGAAGAATTTTATTATTTTAAGATTTAAAAAAGAAAAATACAATTTAAAAAAATGGATGGTGTAAGAAGACAATGCATCTCCCCCCTGGCCATCCTCACAAAATGCCAAGGATCCGATAGGTGCGAGTCTGACCTATGTCTGATTACACCACCCTAGGAAAGTCCGAGATACAAAGTTCAAATTGCAATTCGGCTCGTCCTAATTTCAGGGTGGCAATCGCCTTTTCGGCCATTTAGATCACAGATCTACATCGTAAATTATTTTATGTAAAAGGCCATTCGGTCTTACTTTTAATGGCGAAGTTTTAAAAACTGATCAAAAGGGTGAAAGCCGAATTACACTTTATAATACTCACTTTCTCCGATATTGTTGTATTTCTTGTAAAAACGCTAGTAACTCATTTCAAAATAAGTATCCAATACATGATTTTTTTTAATATGTGGTAATAAATTTTGAAATCACTGACAAAGCGGAAATGAAAATTTTTTTCTGTATAAAAAATATGTGTTGGAAATTTAGAATTCGTCGTTTGCGCGGCTGAATAAGCTTCTGGGGCGGTTCCGACTGGATGGCCTTTGAAGTGCAATACTGGTGAAGACAAAGTGATGAAAAAAAACGAGTTTCGAGGTTAAAACTTTTGTTCTTTTTCCTCTTTCGAGAAGGTTGGCCGATCCCTTTTGTTTCTCGAAGCTTTCACCGAAAAACGTCAAAATTTCGGACCTGGTTGAAGAGTCGCCCAGACGCGATCAATTATAAGATTAGAAGACTTTCTACATAAACTAGTATAGGCGAAGAAAGTAGTTGACATTTTCTGGTCTTTTCTCGAAAGAAAATGTTCCAAAACTATCACGTGGGAAATCGATTTATTTTTAAGTGGATCCGACCGTAAAACATGATAAAGCCCTCAGAAAGATTTTAATAATCCACTCCATTTGTCAAACAAGTCTCTCACTCGGTCAGGGAGATCAGCACCGAAGTTTTATTTTAAAATAAATCGATTCTGACACGCTAATTGACCAACGTGAAGCATTTCACCACATCCACGTCATCACCCAAATATCGAATTGAACCTCGCAAATTTGTTTTGTTTTCGACTTTCCGGTTTTGTTTATGGCACTGAATTTTTTTAGAAAGCGTCAGAAAAAGTTGATAAGAAATTTGCTTTCGACTTTCTCGTTAGTATTTTGCATTTAGTTTGATTACAATAAAAAACATTATTCATAAAATTGCATGATTTTAATTTTTTTAAAGGATAGAAGCGAAAAGATAAAGATCATCGGTTCAAGGAAACTGGCGAAAAGTTGAAGAGTATTTCGAAATATCGCATTTCCTAGAATAACCTTTCGCACAAGCTAAAATGTTGTTGCATGATTTTCTTTATTTATTTATTACTCCATCCCATCAGCACCATTTTTAATGCAGTCATCATAGAAAGGATGAAAGAAGACAACCGTCAATCAACAGCAGTGAGCACTTGATAACACGGACTCCATTGGTAGCCTTTCTTTCGGAAATTCATCGGTGGCGCAGGATACGGAGCAGATTCTAGCAGAAATCCGAATTATCCAGGAGGATTATCATCGTCAGGGAAAACTACCGGTGCATACCTAGATCCGGAGTCTTGAGGTTAGTCAGGCAAATAAGCCTGCTGTAGCTCTACCAAACTCTGGTGTAGCTCTACTGGACCGAGCTAACCAGATGGATAATTCGGATTTCTGCTAGAATCTGCTCCGTATCCTGCACGGAGGAATCTCCTCTTTTATTAAAGATAAAAATTAAGGTTTTTTTGGGTACAAAACCTCAAAAATTTTCCGTCTTCTTAGTGTACCAGAAATAAGTACCTACTGGTTTGAAGAGCTTCCAGCGAAAACTTCCATAAAGAGAAGTAACAATATAGGAGGGGGAAGTATATTGGAGGGGAAGTAAATAGGAGGGGAAGTATATAGAGGGGAAGTATATAGGAATCCTATGGTTCAATGGTTCACTTGATACGTTCAGTCAGCACTGAAGTACTTCCCGGAAAAAAAGGATCCCGCGGCATGATGGTCAAATTCGACTTTCGCCAGCCCAATATCTTCAATATATCACTTCCAGGGGTAGCTGCGGCTACACACAAAAGACCACAGCACAAGGCTAATCACAAGCAAATTTTTTTTAAAGAGAAATGAAAGGTTTTTTGACAAATTTGACGCTCTAATGTCAAGGTGTTTCATCATAATTGTTACTGCAATTTTGAATATTCACTCTCAACACGACTGTTCATCGTTTAATCATTTTTTTATACAAAGGTCGGAAGGTTGGTATCAGCCTCAGCGTTTTTAGCGCATACTTTCTTGTGCGATCATTTCTCCGAAGAAAAAGTTATTTTTTTTCTAAGATGTGGCATTTATTTTATTAATTATATAATGAAATGGCGTTTCCTAAAATTAAAATCAATGACGTCAGAGATTCCACGAATCAACCTGGAAACCGATCGAAGGTTAAGACTCAAGGCCTTCACACACCTTCTTTCACATCTCATCCCTCTCACTCTCTCTTCTTTTTTCCTTCTTTTTTAATTCTTCTGGACGATTAAGCCGCCCGTTAATCTCAACCTTCGGATTTAAAGAGGCTCTTTAACTTTTGTGTCGTATCACGCAGGTCAAAAGCGTTTTTGGGTATTAAGAAATTTTTTTTAAACTTAAAAATCAGATTCGGAACAGGCCACACCTTCTACGACCTTGTCTCGGACGTTGTCAACCAAAGCCTGACCTCCTTGAATCGCTGCCATTTTTCCCCCTTTTTTTACCTCTTAATATCCGCATAAAAATTTAGTCCTTTCATTTAACACTAATGAACAATCGGGCGAATCCCAGTAAAAGTCTGTCCTAGATTCGAAGATGTTCAAGGCGTTTTTCAACGTGAAAGGAAAAAGTTAAGACGTGATGTCACTTAATACTTTTTTGACATTACAATCACTGGTTTCCACTATGAATCACGAATATTTGAAAACTGAATATTCTTTGTTTCTAGGCCGGAACAAGTGATTGGATATGAAAAGACATCGTTCACGTACAAAACACCCTTTTTACGTGATTCGCCTTCCTTAAATAACCTAGTTTCATTAGAAAATTTGTGAAAACAAATTTCTCTTGAATTTATCAATAATAATATTGAAGAGCGAGAAAATATGAGAACACCTGTTCTAATGATTGAGATTGAAATCGTGCGATTTCAAAGGTCATGGGGGTGTGCCAATCATCTTTTATATCCTCATAAATGCTACTTAAGAATATAAAAGTCGAATGTTGAAGGTGCTCGCTAAATATGGATAAAAAAGGATACTCTTTAACATTCTGATAGTTTTTTTTACTTTTCCTTAAGATAAACAACACATCCTTGAGCTTTTAAAAAACACTTCACTACTTATTTTTTCTCAAAATCTATTGCAAATATTGGTGTACAAAATGAAACTCGGCCACAGGGTAAATTTGAATTTTGTAGATTTTAGCCGAGCTTTATTAACCCTAGTAGTTCATTTTTTCAAAATTTTGAACATTTTAGGCGTTAAAGTCCATCAAAAGTTGACCTTCTCCGTGTAAGAAGGTTATTGAAGTATAACCATTAAGAAGGTTAATTTTTAAAGGCTTGTAAATCGTAAACCGTTACAGATATTGAAAAAATGCACTAAATAAAATCTGTTGGATATTTAATTCTCTTTAATTAACTTCCTTAAAGAAGTTATTGCGATACCCTCGACGTCGAGTTTTTGGGGAAGGGTCTTCCAGACCCCGGAGGGTCAAATCGAATATTGATCTTTACCGATCTCAACTTTGTCTGTGGTGCCGGCCGGCCGTCCGGCCGTCCGTAGCATTTTTTTCCGGAACACTTTACGGCCACAGTTTTCATCCGATTTTCACCAAATTTTTACACAAATTTCTTTAGCCGGTGAAGAAGAATGTGACGAGGGGGATTTTTGAATTTCGAAAAAATGGCGGAGATATGTCTGTTTGAAATTTTAAAAAATTCGCTGCGGCCGAACCGTTAATCCGATTTTCACCAAATTTTCACCAATTACTCCTTATATTTTTTAAGAATTTTTGGTGCAAAAAAATTGCCACTTTTTAATTACTATTTTTATTAGTAGGGAGAAATTTCGTACTTCTACCCTTTACGAGAGGCACATCCCTAGGCCAAAGAGCCCATTATTTCTACCTTGAGGCTTAGAAAATTTTTCAAAAAAAGAACTTAGAAAATTTTTCAAAAAAAAAAAAGAAAAAAAAGAAAACCCGGAAAATTTTTCGAGAAAAAAAAGGAAACCCCGGAAAATTTTTCGAAAAAAAAAAAGGAAAACCCGGAAAATTTTTCGAAAAAAAAAACTTGGAAAATTTTTCAAAAAAAAAGAACTTAGAAAATTTTTCAAAAAAAAGAACTTAGAAAATTTTTCGAAAAAAAAAAAAAAAAAAAAAAAAAAAAAAAAAAAAAAAAAAAAAAAAAAAAAAAGGAAAACCCGGAAAATTTTTCGAAAAAAAAAACTTGGAAAATTTTTCAAAAAAAAGAACTTAGAAAATTTTTCGAAAAAAAAAAGGAAAACCCGGAAAATTTTTATACTTTCCCTCCCTACTACATCCCCTTCCTTTATACTTCCTACTCCGTTATACTTCCCACTCCGTTATACTTCCCCCTCCGTTATACTTCCCACTCCGTTATACTTCCCCCTCCGTTATACTTCCCCCTCCGTTATACTTCCCCCTCCGTTATACTTCCCCCTCCGTTATACTTCCCCCTCCGTTATACTTCCCCCTCCGTTATACTTCCCCTCCCATATACTTCCCCCTCCGTTATACTTCCCACTCCGTTATACTTCCCCCTCCGTTATACTTCCCCCTCCGTTATACTTCCCCCTCCGTTATACTTCCCCCTCCGTTATACTTCCCCCTCCGTTATACTTCCCCCTCCGTTATACTTCCCCCTCCGTTATACTTCCCCTCCCATATACTTCCCACTACGTTTTACGTCCCCTCCGTTATACTTCCCCCTCCTATATAGATACTTCTCTTTAAGGAAGTTCCCGTCGGGGCCAGCTCCAGACTAGTACTTTTTATTCTATTCATTTTTTCTCTAGGACGCACTGTTTTCAAGATAAATTTATTTAAAAAAATATATATTTTCCGAAAATGGTGCATCCTAGAAAAAATAATTAAGTACAAATTTATAGAGAATTTTTCCTACAATTTTTATTTGTTAGGTGTACAAAATGAAACTCAGCCACAGGGTAAATTTGAATTTTGTAGATTTTAGCAGAGTTTCATTTTGTACACCTAATATTATGTTCAGATTGCTAAAATAAATCGAGAGAAGATGTAGATCAGCTGAATGCGATAGTTACGACTTTGACATCATTCCATAAAGCATTTTACGGGGGGGGGGGGGATATCAGTTGCGCTTTTTATCATAGAAGCAACGAGCCCAAGTGCGCAATTTTCTAATTTTCAAGTTGGTTGATTAAAATATTCTCTCGTTTCGTTTTAAAAACAACCGGAAAGATTCCGTGGGCCTTCTTCAAGCTTTAACAATAAAGAGAAGGCTTTTGTATGATAATATTATGTAGGCAAGACTGGTAGGTTTAAGAACGTATTCAAGGTTCATTGCCATCATCGTAGTTTCCCACATCCTCCTGACATACTAACACTGCTTCATTTTTAACTTTTTTAATTGGTACCATTGCATTTTAAATTGTGGGTTTTATCGTTTTTACAAAAGACAAAAGATTTTTCATATATATCTTCAGTCATCCTTTCACATGTTGCAGTCATTCTCTTGATTGATGATGTACATGGTTTTGCAATGTCGCAAGAACTCGACGATCTTGCTAAGATAATAACTTTAAAATTCAGTTTGTAATATTTTTTCTTGTAGTGATGCAGTTTGAGGGAAAAGGACTTTTTAAAAAATGTCCTTGTTAGGTTTGACATTTTTCCCCATTTCTTTTTAAGGAAAGACGCTTAAGACTTGAGAGTCTCCCGCACACACAGTCTCGCCCTCTCGTGGTTCGAGTGAAAGTAAACGATTCCCCTCTATTATAAATATCAGAGACTGCGCATATTAAAACCCCCACCCCCGGTTTAAGTAGAGTTGAAAGTCGAGGAGGCGAAGGCTAAGAAAGCCAGACTTAGTCGACCCACGGACCTGTCGACAACATGAAGAGGGTAGAACTCCTAGCAGCGGCTGGGCTACTCCTCGTCCTCCTATCAGGTAAGATTTCACAAATCAAAAAAAAATACTAAAAATTAATGTCAATAATTTAATGGAGGGGGTCATCCCCTCCAAATTACGCAACACATCTTTCACCACTTTCTCTCGCCTGGAGGCTCCGTTTTAAATTTACCGGTATCGGGTGGGGAACCGATACATCGATGAAAAAACATTATGAAATTTCCCAGGTCAAAAAAAGAGAAATTATAAATCCTCTATTACCTGTTTATTATCTTTTTATGAACTTTTTGTTCGCGAGTGACCGGTTTCTTAACGTATTTCGATGAAGCCGGGTTCACTTATGCAATTTTCTTTTGAAATCGCTTCATCCTGCATCTAAGGGTGTATTTCTTCACATAACCGATTGATTTCTATTTTTATAATTTTGTATTTTAAATAAAATTCTCATGAGAAAGTTTAAGTAAAAGGTAAGATCGCACAATGTGTTACGTAAGAAATGTGACCATAGTCATTATTTCCTGTCCCAGGGTGAAAGAGAAGGACGCCCACTATAAGAACCGTTCGAATCATTGATACAGAACGATTTTTTTCGTTGTTTTACCTTTAAGAAAAAAGAGAAAACTTTTCCTTCTAATATGAAAAAAAAGTCCTAAAAATGAGCGTGACAATTGAAAAAGTGAATAATTATATAAGGAAAAATGAAATTTCCTCGTTATCTAACAATGTTTTAAATATTTCATCAAAGAGGAAACAATATCCGGTAACAATAGCACAGCCCACGTTGATCGTCAACAACTTTCTCCGCACACAAACAATAGAGCGAAAATAAAAACTTAGTCCTTGAGATGTTTTGAAATTTTTTCCATTTTTTTTAGCAGGAGTAGAATGCGGAGCGAGAGTGAAAAGACAAGATGATGACGAAGGCGAAGAAGAAGGACAATCCGTCGAAGAACTTTGTAAAGATCGCCCACCGGATGAGTACTTCAGATTGACCACAACTGGAGATTGTAGGGATGTTGTTAGGTAAACATTAAACTGGCCTATTGAATAACGAAAAAATAATTACGTATTAGAAATAAATCGAAGAATGTCGCCATATCAGGTTTGGGTGTGGTTTTACATAAAGCGACTTTGAGGGCAGTATGCCAGGTCACGCAATTTTATATAATAATTTTATATAAGTATTTTTTTGTTTTTTAAAATGCGAAAAGGGAAAAAATATGTATAAAACAGGGATGAAAGACCATCTTGCCTTCTTTAGGTGTGACAAAGGGGCCGACAACGGAAAGACGAGGTTGGCCGGGGTGAGATGCCCTAATTCGCTCGCTTTCGACATCGAGCGGCAGACGTGTGACTGGAAAACTAATGTTAAGAATTGTAAAGAACTAGAGAGTAAGTAAAACTTAAGAGGTACGACTAATGAGAACTTAAGTTTAGCGATAGGGAAAGGGAGTTAGTTTGTTCGAGGCTCGGTCTTATGCTAAACCCGCATTTCTCTCCAGCGTTTTAGGTTTAACATAAGCGGGACTTTAAAAGGCCCGACGGTTTGTTCTCATACGTCGTCCTCGCCTTATTTTCTTTTCTTTTTACCATAACTTTCGCTAAGGAACAATTTTTTGTCCGATCAGGTGCACCAAGGCTGGTATGAAACAGATAAGTTGCCCCTCTGGCCTTGCCTTCGATATTGACAAACAGACATGCGACTGGCGCGGAAAAGTAACCAACTGTGACCGTCTCGATAGTAAGTCCTTGGGCACCATCGAAAAATCCTCCAAACAAAAAAAATTCAAATCCCTTAAAACACCGTTGATTATTTTAATCCCGTAGATTTGATCCACGAGTAGATTGCTTTATATCCTGTATTCATCATAAGCCGTAGCCGAACGTATTTATATTTTTTTGAAACGTAGAATTGACGCACAAACTATTTCCTACCACAAACCTCCCATCCTCAAAGCTTTTTGTAATTAATCCGAATTAAACCACTTTAGCATGCCACTCATTCATTTTAAGGATTAAACGGTTTTTGCTCAATATCCTATCGCATAAGTTAAAGCATGATGGTTTTGGATAGTTTTTAAGCAATTTTGTTAACAACAAATTTTTTTCTGAAAGTGTTTCTTTTTTATAACTTTCTTCTTTTATCTTTATTGTTCTTTTATGGCATGGAGCTACTAAGGCCCTGTCTTCTTTCAGTCTTCTTTATAGAAATTAACGTCAATGTTTTTAACTCTGCACTTTCTTTCTGTGTGAACACGATTTGTGTTTTTTAACAATTAACTCGTTTCCTTGACTTGAACTTCGACGTTAGTCAGACGAGAAGGGTTAAATGTCGGAATATATTTTTTATGTGTTGAAAAATATTTTATTGCTTGTTTTCTCATTTATTTTTATTTTTGATAGAGCCAAGGAAGGTTATGCCTATTCTTAAAACCGATGAGCCAGTCTGCCCTGAAGGAAAACTTTCCTGCGGTAATGGAGAATGTATAGAAAAGAACTTTTCTGTAATGACAAGCCAGAATGTAAAGATGAATCTGATGAAAATGCTTGCAGTAAGTTGATGGAAGTTGGGGAAAACAAATTTTTAAATTTATTTTTGTAGCTGTTGAATTGGACCCTAACAGGGCTCCTGATTGTGACCCGACACAGTGTGTTCTTCCGGACTGTTTCTGTTCAGCTGACGGTACCAGAATTCCGGGAGCGATCGAGCCCAACCAGGTCCCTCAGATGATCACGATTACTTTCAACGGTGCCGTTAATGTCGACAACGTTGACCTCTACGATGAGATTTTCAACGGGCAGAGGCAAAACCCGAACGGTTGCCAAGTCCGCGGAACGTTTTTCGTCTCGCACAAATACTCCAACTACGCCGCCATCCAGGAGTTACACAGGAAAGGACATGAAATTTCCGTTTTCTCTCTTACTCACAAGGACGACCCGAAATACTGGACCGGTGGCTCATACGACGACTGGTTGGCTGAAATGGCCGGCTCAAGGTTGATCATCGAAAGATTCGCTAACATCACCGACGGTTCCATCATCGGAGTCCGTGCACCATATTTGAGAGTCGGAGGAAACAAACAATTCGAAATGATGGCAGATCAATATTTCGTTTATGACGCCTCGATAACCGCTCCTTTAGGACGTGTACCGATCTGGCCTTACACTTTATACTTCAGGATGCCACACAAATGTAACGGAAACGCACAAAACTGCCCGTCGAGAAGCCACCCGATTTGGGAGATGGTCATGAACGAGTTGGACAGAAGGGACGACCCTACATTCGACGAATCGCTTCCTGGTTGTCACATGGTCGACTCTTGCTCCAACATCCAAACTGGAGAGCAATTCGCCAGACTTTTGAGGCACAACTTCAACCGCCACTACTCAACCAACAGAGCTCCTCTTGGTCTTCACTTCCACGCTTCCTGGCTCAAATCCAAAAAAGAATTCAAAGAAGAACTCATCAAATTTATTGAAGAAATGTTGGACAAAAACGACGTTTACTTCGTAACGATGCTTCAGGTAATTTAATCATCAGAAAATTTGGATTTCCTTATAAATCAATTTTTTTCTACAGGTTATCCAATGGATGCAGAACCCAACTGAGCTTACATCTCTCAGAGACTTCCAGGAATGGAAAGAAAAGTGCGATGTGAAAGGACAACCTTTCTGCTCCCTACCGAACCCTTGCCCACTCACAACCAGGGAACTTCCAGGGCAAACGATCAGGCTTTTCACATGCCTCGAATGCCCGAATAACTACCCCTGGATTCTCGACCCCACCGGAGACGGTTTCTCCTCCAAATAAAAACAAATTTCCTTAATCCCCACTGTTAATTGTTTTGGGGATGCATTTACTTTACCTTTAGTTTCCTGTCCAGCTAGACTTTAAATTCTTCCAATTCGTTTTTCTTTTTTTTAAAAATGAGGATTTTTCTGAATACGTAAAATACAAAATCCTGAGTGATCTGTTTTTAGGTGCTAAGTTTTAAGGGTGCATTCGCACTCTTTTCGCCCTCCTAATTATAAAAATTTTAAGGGCAAACAACTCGATGAGTTTTCAAAGGCTGTACAAAGGATTTATAATGTATTTAAATGTAAATTTTTATTTTTTATTTTCTTCGGACTAGCCAATTTGTAATGTGACTCAGCATCATAAATTGTCAATAAAACACAAAAACTATATTTCTCTTGCTTTACTCCTATTATTCGCTGTCGGATGATTGTGGATTAATAATTGTAGTCGTTTTGAGGAGAGAACACTGTATTTTCAAGCCGGTGGATATCAGACAGACATGAGACAACTTGAGAGAGTTTTTATGGTTATACAATGTTGCCAACTTTACTAGGGGCAGGGAAATATTCCCTACACTCCTAACTAAAGAAAATTAACAGCAGCAAAATCAGACAATAATTTGCAACAGTTTATAGCCCAAGCCAACTATGGACTCAGTACGAATATTGGGTTGTAAGAAGCCATCAGTGGCGTATTTAGGGGGGGTAAAAGGGGGTAATTACCCCCCCCCCCAGGATTCGGAGGATCGCTGCTAAGACTTGAAGAACACTGCTAAAGACTTTAAACAAATAACTTTTTTTCCCGTTAAAATTGGTTGAGTGTATGGCCAAAATACTCTACCAATTCACAAGTGAAAATATTTTGTTTGATTTTTTCCGCCTACCTTTCGTTACCTCTCCTAAATAGAATTTTTATTTCACTACCCCCCCCCCCCCCCAGAAAAATCTCGTAAATACGCCATTGAGCCATATAATGGTCATTTTTCTGAGGTTTTTGTCCCGAAAACCCCATTAACGCCGGCTTTTTTCCTGGCAAGGAAAATGTAAGGAGTAATCTCATTGGTCAAGAGTCTTCCTTCAAAGACATTTCAAGTTGGGAACATTGATTGTAACCTTCCAGTTTACACCACGAGGCTCGTTTGATAAACTGATAACGTTGTCAACACAATACATGTAAACAATCTTTTTTAAAAATCAAATTCCCTGAAAATGGATTCATTAGTAAGTAGATTTAAGTACCCTCATTTTGATCTTTCCTTTTAGGTTCAAGGGACTAACGATTCGAGTATCGTTTCTAAACATTCTATGGTTCAAAGAGGATACATTGAGGATTCGTTTATAAATATTTCGTTTCTAAAGCTTCCAGGAGGTCGCCCCTTATTAATATTGGCTATTACGTCCGCTCCTTAATCGTTCGTGCTGCCGTCAAATTTTATCTGGATCAAAATTTTGAACAAGTGAGGAAACATTTTCGTTGAAACCAATTCATGGGAAAACCGTTCTTAACTCAGCTCTTTAAAAAAAACTAGTTCTTTAAAATCAGCCGAGAAACTCTCTTTGTTTTGAAAATAATTTTTTTTGCCAAAAGCCTCCTTTTTCATGGCTTTTTCCTAGGTTTTTTTGGCCTAGAAACCCAATTTTACCAAATCTCCATCCAGTTTCCTTCTTTCATTCAAGAATTTTCCTGTCAACCCAAATTTTTGGCTTTCTTATATGGTTTTACCCAGTGTTGGGCGTAATCGTAATCGCAATTACGATTACGATTGTAATCGCAAGTTTCTTAATTACGATTACAATCGTACGCGTATTTTTTTCTGCGATTACGATTGTAATCGCATTTTTTTAACAATTACAATCGTAACTGTATTTTTTTTCTGCGATTACAATCGTAATTGTATTTTTTTTTTTCTGCGATTCCCATTATAATCGTATTTTTTTCTGCGATTACAATCGTAATCGTATTTTTTTCCTGCGATTACGGGCGTAATCGTATTTTCGTTAGCGTTTACGGCTCGTATATGACATCAGGTAATCTCAGTAAAAATGTCATATACGAGCCGTAAACGCTAACAAAATACGATTACGCCCGTAATCCCAGAAAAAAATGCGATTACGATTACGCCCAACACTGGTTTTACCCCATCTTCTTTTGAAAATCGGCATGTTACTGTATTTATCAAGCATTTCCATTGGTATTTTGCTCATAAAACATTGGTCATCCATGCCATGAAAATTCTTAATTTGGTTATAGAAGTAAAAATTATTTTCCAGGTATTATCTTTGGGCGCAGGCTTCGACACGATTTATTTTACTCTTGTCTCAAACTACGAGGCAAAACATTTTGAAATCGATTTGCAAGATGTGGTCAAAAATAAAATCAAGTGTTTCAAAAACAGCCCTGAAATCATGGAAAAACTTAAAAATATTGTTGGTAGGTATAGAATTTTTTATAAATTTTCTTTTTTTCTTTCTTTTCTAGAAAGCGAGTCTCCCCTAAGGCTTACAAGCGATAGCTACTCCATTGTCGCTCAAGATCTCAGCGATACTGCTTCGTTGGAAAAATCGTTGCTAGAATTAAATATTGATTTTGAGAAACCCACTGTGATCTTCTCAGAATGTGCCATTGCTTATATGTCAAAAGAAAAGTATAAATTACATTCCCTGTGTGCAAAATAATCATTAATTTTATAGATCTACAGAACTAATTGATTGGTCAGCGCAGAAGTTTAAAATGCTGTATTCTTAAATTATGAACAGATAATTCCTGATCATGGGTTCGGATTTATTATGAAAAGACATTTTGAAAAAATTCAAAGCCCTTTAAGATCTGTCGATACTGAGGGAACCTTTAAAAGCCAAGAAGAACTTTTTATAAATGCGTGGGTTTATTTTTATTGTTTATTTTTCAATAATTATTTTGATTTTAGGGATGGAAAAAATCTAGAAGTATTTGTGCCATTGAACTTTTTAACAGACTTCTTTCTGTGGATGAACGATTAAATATATTTAAATTGGAACCATTTGATGAATGGGAAGAATGGCATTTAACCTGCGTCCACTACACTTTATCTATTTCTTTAAATAATTTAGAAATTTTTCCTTCATTTTTCACCGATAATCATTTCAAAGGCATTCTTTTCTTTTGATTTTTTTATATATTACAATTTTTTTAGAACATTATTATTCACATTTTGGCACCGAAGATATTAAAGACTTCCTCATTTGTCGATTTGCTCATTGTTCTTTTCTTAAAAACCGTTTTGTGGCGATAATTGGTGGATTTGGTTGCCAAGAAACCCGTCATGGAAGAATCAAAGAGATTTTATTGTTGAATTTAGACTCTAAAAAGAGCGAAAATATATTATTGGAGACTTCTGCCATTTTAGATTCTTTACATTCGACGTGTACGGAGATCGGTGGTGATTTTCTTTTCTACGGTGGAAGGACATCACCAATGAAGTAATAATTAAATTTTTAAATAATTTTTATCATTATTTTTAGACTTGTTAATGATATGCCATATTTAATTAAAATAAAGACAATCTTCAAATTCAGGATGTAATTATCAAAGGTTTTTCTCCTGAACCGAGATATCGACATACCTGTACTAATTTTGAAAATTCTTTAATTGTTTATGGAGGAAGGACAGCAGGAATTCAGGTAGTAAAATTTTTTACTATTTGAATCCATTATTTTTTGTTTTTCAATCAGGTTTTAGGTGATTGTTGGTCCTTGAAGCTTAAAGAATGCGAAGGGAATTGGACGAAATTGGCTCCATCAGAAGTACACCCAGGGGAAAGATTTTCTCATGCAGCCGCGTCAAATGAAAATTTTTTATTCCTCTCAGGCGGCTTAGACAAAAATTTTGAACCTCTTGCCGACTTATGGAGAATGAAATTAAATGTATATTGTCAACCATAAAATTTTTCAAATAATTTTTTGTAGTCAGAAAATGTTGCTTTTTGGGAAAAAATCAATGTTGAATTAAAACCCAGATATGGCCACACGATGCACTGTTATTCTTCAGGTTTAATTTTAATCGGCGGCGTCAATTTCAGCATTCATCAACCTTGCTGTACTTTAATCAATTTAGAAACTTTGGTTGTTAAAAATATTCTACTCAGAGTAAGTTATTTTGAAATCTAAACATTTTTAATCATTATTTTTTAGGTTGATGATTTCTTTTTATTTCACAACCATACAAGCGAGATATGCAAAGAAGAAACACATTGTACATTTTTGGAGGTGGTGGAATTGTTTTTCTTTCGGAACTTCGTTTAATATGAATCCTGTTAAAATAAACTTGAAGAATTTTGCATTTTAATTTAGTTTTTAACTTCCTTAAAAAAGTTATTGTGATAACTCAAAAGTTGACCTTCTCCGTGTAAGAAGGTTGTTGAAGTATAACCATTAAGAAGGTTAATTTTTAACGGCTTGTAAATCGTAAACCGTTACAGATATTGAAAAATGCACTAAATAAAATGTTGGAAATTTAATTCTCTTTAATTTTTATTCTATTCATTTTTTCTCTAGGACGCACTGTTTTCAAGATAAATTTATTTTTTAAAAAAATTATTTTCCGAAAATGGTGCCTCCACGTCGGGTATTTGGGGAAGGGTCTTCCAGACAAAGGTCAAATCGAATATTGATCTTTACCAATCTCAACTTTGTCTGTGGTGCCGTCCGTCCGTCCGTAGCATTTTTTTCCAGAACACTTTTCACCAAATTTTCTTTAGTCGGTGAACAAGAAACTAACGAGGGCGATTATTGAATTTCGAGAGGAAAAGAGTGGAAAAAAAGTTTGGCCCCCAGTGGGATTCGAACCTATGACCTCTGAGTTTCTAGCCCATCGCTCACCCAACTGAGGCCAAATTTTTTTCCACTCTTCCTAATTTAGTCGGTCTACCATTTTTTAAAAAATGGGTCTACTGAGAAAAATATCTGATGTTTTGGTAATTATTGGAACAAAATTGAGTCCACATTATTTGAGGCCTTACACAAACGATTAAATAGTTCGGTTGCTTCGGCTTATAGTGTCTAAAGATCCATTTTCCAAAACTCTTGGGGATATTAGGTGTACAAAATGAAACTCGGCTAAAATCTACAAAATTCAAATTTACCCTGTGGCTGAGTTTCATTTTGTACACCTAATAAATAAAAATTGTAGGAAATTTAATTCTCTATAAATTTGCACTTAATTATTTTTTTCTAGGATGCACGATTTTCGAAAAATAATTTTTTTTTAAATAAATTTATCTTGAAAACAGTGCGTCCTAGAGAAAAAATGAATAGAATAAAAATTAAAGAGAATTAAATTTCCAACAGATTTTATTTAGTGCATTTTTTCAATATCTGTAACGGTTTACGATTTACAAGCCTTTAAAAATTAACCTTCTTAATGGTTATACTTCAACAACCTTCTTACACGGAGAAGGTCAACTTTTGATGGACTTTAACGCCTAAAATGTTCAAAATTTTGAAAAAATGAACTACTAGGTGTACAAAATGAAACTCGGCTAAAATCTACAAAATTCAAATTTACCCTGTGGCTGAGTTTCATTTTGTACACCTAATAATTGAAAGAATGTAAAGTTTATGTCTCCATTTACAAACTAGTTTTTTCCAGGATCCCTAATTACTTCTCTATTCTTTTCTCAGAAAAGAGTTTATTCCACAGAGTAATATATACTATCGTAGGTAATCGAAGGTTTATTCCTTCATGTCATGCAAAGATGATAAAATTATAGTGTGCTGTACGGCCATTAGATTTTATAAAAATTTTTATCCAGTTATTGACTTATTTAAACGAGGGTGTCGTTTTTTAAGGGCGTTATTACCGATTTGGAAACCTGATAGGGGAGAAAAAGAGTAGCGCGAAACACAATAGAACTTTTCATTCGTATCCAATCAAAGTAAAGTGGGGAGATGGAAAAACGGCCTGACGACTCCAACTCACGAGACTCGCCGGTATAAAAATAAGGAAGTTTCTTTTTAGTTTAAATGAGAAGATCGCGGAGGGCGGACATATTCTTCAGTCGCGTTCATGCAGTCGAACTTTTACGTTCTGGAATCCGAAAGAATTATGAAAGCTTTTTTGATAAGTTGCATTTTAATCAAAATTATTTCTGTACAAGGAACGGAGACTCTGTAAGTCATTTTTATATTTTGCACGCTTCATTTTCCCTTAAAAATTCTATGAAAAAATGAAAATTCAATCTGCCGTAAAGTATTTGGGGGAAAATGAGGATGGACGACAAAGACAAAGTTCAAAGATCACAAGCCAAATTTTTGTCATAGAAGACCCATTTCCAAAAACCATGAAAACGCAAAAAACCTGTCAGAATTCGATCTTCCTGAAAAGTTTCTAAATTCCGCGAACCGATTTGTGAGCCTTTCAATAAACGTCAACCTGAATTGAGCCTAATTACTCTGATTATTTGAAACTGCCTTTATTGTTCTTCTGTCATATTTGACAGGTGATCTGACAATTACTATGATTGCTCTATATGATGCTATTTTCAAAAAATTAATGCCTGTAACCAGTATTGTTTAAAAAAAGATTTGGAGATAATTTTTTAAATAATTGCCTGAGGATTCATCATTGTAGTTTAAAACTGAAAGTAGTTTTAACTTCCTCAAAGAGAAGTTACTGTGACGATCTCTGGAAAAGGGGGGAAAAGACCCCGTTGATTAGCGATCTTTCCAGATCATGAGGTTGTCTGTGGTGCCGGCTGTCCGTCCAAAACTTCAAGGTCGCAATTTTCATACGATTTTCTCCAATTTTCACAGTGATTTTGAACATATCAAGAGCTTTATTTTCGAAAAAATGCCGGAGATCTGCATATCTTCAGTTTTTTTTAAATTAGATCTTTGACCATTTTTCACCGAGTATTCTTCGGTTCATTCGATCGAAAAAATTCTACTTTTTATTAATTTTATTTTAAAAGTAGGTTGAAATTTTGGCAGCACACGCCCGTTCCGAGTGGCCTGGCTGGGCGAAGTGTTTTTTCTACCTTGCAATTTAATTTTTTCGATAGTAGGGACTAAAAATTGCGTTAATTTGAGGAAGAACTAGACTAGTACTTTTTTGAAAATTTTCCAACTTCTTTTTACTCTACGAGACTTTTTCAGACAAAAAAATCCTATCATAAAAATCTTTGAATGTAAATTTTTCGTAAACGAAGATTCTTTAGCTCGTTTTTTCTTCCTGTTTTTCGGGTCGACTTTCGAAATTCCGTTATTTTGATTTTAAAAACAGATTTGATTTTAAAAAAAAGTTTTATTTTATTAAAAGAAAAGAAAAGAAAATTATTCCGTGACAATCCACGTTACGTTAATGATAAAACTTCACGAAGAAAATGGGGTGGAGAATAAATTGAAGGCGTACATTGATCCATTGTATCATTTAAAACTTTTGTTCTTTCATAAAAGTCCAGTTTTATCTCATCTTGAATAAAAGAACAAACGTTTTCAGCAATTAAATTTCGCCTTGTTAATAATTGGAATATTTTTTCCATTTTAGGAGAAGACTAAATTGGTCGGGTGTGGAGTTGCATTTTTTATTAATGTGTCAACAACAAACTTAATATTTCTACAGCTCCACAGATTAAAAAAACCATCTTATTTATTAAACTTATTACTATTGCAAACTCGTTATATAATCAAATTCAAGGACGTAATCACTTATGCATGTTGTGAAATTGCATGAAGTGCAAAAAGTCTTAAGGATTTTTTTCATTTGCTTTTGGGCTTTTAAAGTAGGGCCAAAATGGCCTTTAACGTCTGAGCTGTTCTAAGAAGTTTCATGATATGGAGTTTCTGATTATTGTTAACTTCCTTAAAGAAGTTATTGCGATACCCTCGACGTCGGGTTTTTGGGGAAGGGTCTTCCAGACCCCGAAGGGTCAATTAGAATATTGATCTTTAACGATCTCAACTTTGTCTGTAGTGCCGGCCGGCCGTAGCATTTTTTTCCGGAAAACTTTACGGCCACAGTTTTCATCCGATTTTTACCAAATTTTCACACAAATTTCTTTAGCCGGTGAAGAAGAATGTAACGAGGGCGATTTTTGAATTTCGAAATAATGGCGGAGATATGTCTGTTTGAAATTTTAAAAAATTCGCTGCGGCCGAACCGTTGGTCCGATTTTCACCATATTTTCACCAATTACTCCTTATATTTTTTAAGAATGTTTAGTGTAAAAAAATTGCCACTTTTTAGTTATTAATTTTTTTTAGTAGGGAGAAATTTCGTACTTCTACCCTTTACGAGAGGCACATCCCTAGGCCAAAGAGCCCATTATTTCTACCTTGACACTTAAACAAATTTTCGAAAAAAGAACTTAAAAAATGTGTCAAAAAAAAGAAAAAGAAAAAGAAAATAAAAGAAAAAGGAAAACCCGGATAAATTGTCGAAAAAAAAAACTTAGAAATTCTTTCGAAAAAAAAATTTTTTAACATTTTTGAAAACACAAACTTGAAAAATTCTCCTTTATACTTTCCCTCCCTTATACATCCCCTTCCCTTATACTTTCGTTCCCTTATATTTCCCCCTCCGTTATACTTCTCCTCCCATATACTTCCTACTCCGTTATACTTCCCCTCCCATATACTTCCCACTCCGTTATACTTCCCCCTCCTATATAGATACTTCTCTTTAAGGAAGTTTTCGTTGGAAGCTCTTCAAACCGGTACTTTTCCTCCACGATCGTAAATTTAAATAACCTTCTAAACTAATATTCCGCAATAATTTAAAGTGCAAAAAATCTGAATTAATGAACCAGATTACTAAACATCCGTAAAAAGAAGACAATAGGAGAAAACGAAATAAATTGTCTATTTTTTCCATAATTTCACCGTGGCCGTTAAATCATTCTGATTTGTGAAGGCCCTCCCAATTAGGTGATTTGACAAATGAATTACCTAAAAATAAATTCAGCATGTCCCTCAATTAGTGGCGACCTACTCGGCTAATTTAAATAGAGAAGATATTTCGTTTCAATATGCATGAGGTAATATTTGGCATAAGCACCGGTGAAAAGACTTTTTGAAATTCAAAGTTCTGAGCGTAGGTAACTTATTTTAATTTTTGTTCAGATGTCACATTTTATCAGCGGGAAAAGTCTTGAGGCCTGGACAAATTTACGGAATCGGCGTTCATATATGCTCGAAAGAAAAAGTGGATTTATCATGTTCGATCCATGGAGATGATAATCCCATCGTCGGTGTTAACATGAAACTCACAGAAGATGAAACCGGAGGACTGCATCTTTTACCGTTAAAGGTTATTATCTCATCAACTAAAATTAAATAAAAACCTAATGACACAAAATTAAAACATTACAACACTTTTTCACACCCTGGGAACTTGTTTACTGAATATTTTTAACGCGAAAATTATTCTTTACAAACGACCACGGGAAAATACTTTGCAAAAAAAAAAGTTTTGCATCATTTTAAAAACACTTCTATCATCTTTCTTGAATTTCAGATTCCGCAAAGTATTACGAATGGAACATACAAGCTAATAGTTCAAGGAAGAGCTGTGAATTCCAACAAGGCGTTTATAATGTCACAGAATTAGAATTTAGCCCAAAATTCTTATCTTTAGTCGTCCAGACGAGTCGTCCAATTTACAGCAACTCCCAAACAGGTAGATGTGCTCCCAAGAAGCAGAAATTATTAGGTACAAAATGAAACTCGGCTAAAATCTACAAAATTCAAATTTACCCTGTGGCTGAGTTTCATTTTGTACACCTAACAAATAAAAATTGTAGGAAATTTAATTCTCTATAAATTTGTATTTAATTATTTTTTTCTAGGATGCACCATTTTCGGAAAATATTTTTTTTTAAATAAATTTATCTTGAAAACAGTACGTCCTAGAGAAAAAATGAATAGAATAAAAATTAAAGAGAATTAAATTTCCAACAGATTTTATTTAGTGCATTTTTTCAATATCTGTAACGGTTTACGATTTACAAGCCTTTAAAAATTAACCTTCTTAATGGTTATACTTCAATAACCTTCTTACACAGAGAAGGTCAACTTTTGATGGACTTTAACGCCTAAAATGTTCAAAATTTTGAAAAAATGAACTACTAGGTGTACAAAATAAAACTCGGCTAAAATCTACAAAATTCAAATTTACCCTGTGGCTGAGTTTCATTTTGTACACCCAATAGGTCTCTTTTAATCTTCAAAATTTTAGTGAGATTTCGAGTTTTGGCCCTTCAGACTAACTTGATGGCTTACGACGACGCTTTAGAAATTAAAATTTTAGACCCGGATGGTTTCATCATGAAAAGATGGCTTTCCATATACACTAATAATGGTATTCATTTAAATTTTCAAAATTTAATTTTGATTTCTTTAAAGGAGTTGCTAGTTTACATTTCGACCTTCCATCTTTAGTCAAAGAAGGATTTTGGAAAATCCAAGTAAAAACTCAACATCAAATCGAAGAACAAATAATCAAAGTCGTCAATCATTTCCCACCATATTTTGAGGTACAGAAATAAAGAATGAAAAATTCAAATTTTCCCCAGGTTTTTGTAGAAATGCCCACTTATATTTCGAGATTGGAGGAACTGAAGGCCGAAATTTATGGAATGTTTTCGACCCAGGAATATATAAAAGGGAACGCGAGCCTGAGGCTATTTTTCAAACAAAACTATTCATACGAACAAATATGGGCAACTGAGGCCTTTATTGTAAGTTCATTTCCCCACAGGCTCTCAAATAATTTTTTTTTTTTTTTTAAGAAACATAAAACATTAAAAATCGATTTCTCTGAAAATATTTTAAGCGACAGAGAAGGGGAGTTAAAACTCGAGGTGAAGATGACAGATTTTATGTACGGTTCGACTTCAAAAGGTTATGCGATCTCAAAAATTTCACCTTTAAAAAAAGGATACGTTTTTTATCAAAAGGAGTCCTTTTATTTCAAGAACCTTTTCCGTTCAATCTTTATGTGAGTTCTATTTTTAAATTTTAGCATAAAACCTAATAAAAAATTAAGCTTTCAGTCGATAACAGCGATGGGAGTGCAATTGAGCCTGAAAAATTGGAAAAATACGAGATAAAAATTACAATACAATTTATGGCTGATGAAATTTTACATGCAGAAGAGATTAAAATTTATCCTTTCGATATAGAAAACATTTCAGAATACGTGATACCTGATGCAATTTCTCATGAGGATTTCACACAAAAAGGACTCATTCAAATAAAAATTTCGCCCATATCAGGGGCGAAAATGATTAAAATTAAGGCTACGCTTTGGGACGGAATGATGGAAGCCGAAACGGAAGTTTTGGGTCGAAATAAATTTGATCGGAAAGGAGTCATTCAGGTGACTTCGAGCACGTCCAGTCCTGTAGTGGGTGAATACGCCATTTTTCATATCAGCTCTGACGTGGAGATAAGGAGTTTCCAGTACTTAGTGAGTGAGTCTAGCATGCTGGATTATATTCATTTTATTTGGTGTACAAAATGAAACTCGGCTAAAATCTACAAAATTCAAATTTACCCTGTGGCTGAGTTTCATTTTGTACACCTAATAAATAAAACTTGTAGGAAATTTAATTCTCTATAAATTTGCACTTAATTATTTTTTTCTAGGATGCAATAATTTTTTAAAAATAAATTTATCTTGAAAACAGTGCGTCCTAGAGAAAAAATGAATAGAATAAAAATTAAAGAGAATTAAATTTCCAACAGATTTATTTTGAACATTTTTTCAATATCTGTAACGGTTTACGATTTACAAGCCTTTAAAAATTAACTTTCTTAATGGTTATACTTCAATAACTTTCTTACACGGAGAAGGTCAACTTTTGATGGACTTTAACGCCTAAAAAGTTCAAAATTTTGAAAAATGAACTACTTGGTGTACAAAATGAAACTTCGGCTAAAATCTACAAAATTCAAATTTACCCTGTGGCTGAGTTTCATTTTGTACACCTAATAAATAAAACTTGTAGGAAATTTAATTCTTTATAAATTGCACATGATTATTTTTTTCTAGGATGCACCATTTTCGGAAAATAATTTTTTTTTAAATAAATTTATCTTGAAAACAGTGCGCCCTAGAGAAAAAATGAATAGAATAAAAATTAAAGAGAATTAAATTTCCAACAGATTTTATTTAGTGCATTTTTCAATATCTGTAACGGTTTACGATTTACAAGCCTTTAAAAATTAACTTTCTTAATGGTTATACTTCAATAACCTTCTTACACGGAGAAGGTCAACTTTTGATGGACTTTAACGCCTAAAATGTTCAAAATTTTGAAAAATGAACTACTTGGTGTACAAAATGAAACTCGGCTAAAATCTACAAAATTCAAATTTACCCTGTGGCTGAGTTTCATTTTTAGGCGTTTTACCAGATTTTGGCCATTATTATCAGAATTTTGGCGTAAAACGCCTTTTTTAAAATTCTTGGTGCCCCCCTACCGGCTAGGGCCCCTGCCAGAGAAGAAATTAAGTTTGGTAGCTTTATTGAAAAGCGGTCTAAAGCTTTCAAACGACTTCCTTTTTAAGAACGTCAACTTTTTTTAGATCGTGTCCAAAAACAATATCGTGAATAGCGGAGAAAAATCGTTAATGAGATCGTACCAACTATAACGACAATTAGCGTCGCTCTAGGTCCGGATATGGCACCCGGATTTCGAATAATCGTTTACGCTCAATGGGAAAACGGGCTGATTTCCGACAGCCTCTACGTACCTATAAACGGATTCAATCGTTACCATGTAAAAAACTTAAACAAAATCTTATTTTTATAACGATTCGATAGATGAACTTTGAAATAAATGAAGGGAAAGACCATAAAGGAGACAACGTCGAAATAGTCGTCGGTGGGGACGAAGGTGCTTACATCTCAGTGAATTCCATGCGTTCAATGGTTTACAAATTACAAGCTGGCAACGAACTCACCCTCTCGAGAGTCTTAAAAAGCTTTATGGCTTTTGAAAAATACGAAAAGTAATTTTAAAAACAAAAAATGTCTTAAATCACAATTTTTTAGACATCTGAACAAAATTGAGAGGCGTTCAAGAAATGGAGAAACTCCAGAAATGCTATCCTACCACCAAACTTTGGATAACGGAAAAGATTCTGCTCAAAGCTTCGCACTATCTGGACTGATCCTTTTCACCAATCTTGAATTTAAAAGAGAACATTCAGAAGAATGCACCAATACTAGTTTTTGGTGCTATAACGGTGGGTGTTTTAACGAAAGTCAATCCTGTGATGGAAAATCAGACTGTGATGATGGATCAGACGAATTAAACTGTACGTAATTTATTTTTAAGAATTTTTTTTTTCTAGTTTTACTTTAGGTGAGCCAAAATTGAGTGGAGATTACGAATTTTTGATTACAAGGATAAACCCCACACAGGTAAAGAGGATTGACTGATAAATTAATAATTTTTTTAGTTTTTGTTTGATATTGAATATGGCGATTGGGGATGGAGGGAGATAAAAAGAATGACCATCAAGGCGTCGAATTCGATAAAGTCGACGCTCCCGTTGTGGCAGACGATTGGTACTTCAACGCCTTCAGTGTTAGCAGCCGTTATGGCTTCAGTATCATCGAAAATCCTTTTATCGTAAGTTTTTTATTCGTTTTTCAAACATTTAATTTATCATTCACTGCAGTATTCGACGAAAAGAATGTTTTCCGCCCATTTATCAGGGCCAGAAGAATGCCGGAGGGGAGAACAGGTCGGACTGAGGCTTCTACTTCAAAACCATCAGACGTTTCCTTCCCTCGTTTTCGTACGTCTGATACAATCATCTGATTATAAATTCGTAAAGGTTCCAGAAGACGGCATAGTCACTAGTTATAACGCCAAACTTGTCAGCGGAGATCAAAATATTCTTGTCTACGTAAATATCTTTCGTTTATATTAGGGATGGTTAGGGAATATTAGGTGTACAAAATAAAACTCGGCTAAAATCTACAAAATTCAAATTTATCCTGTGGCTGAGTTTCATTTTGTACACCTAATAAATAAAACTTGTAGGAAATTTAAATCTCTATAAATTTGCACTTAATTATTTTTTTCTAGGATGCGCCATATTCGGAAATATTTTTTTTTAAATAAATTTATCTTGAAAACAGTGCGTCCTAGAGAAAAAATGAATAGAATAAAAATTAAAGAGAATTAAATTTCCAACAGATTTTATTTAGTGCATTTTTTCAATATCTGTAACGGTTTACGATTTACAAGCCTTTAAAAATTAAGCTTCTTAGTGGTTATACTTCAATAACCTTCTTACACGGAGAAGGTCAACTTTTGATGGACTTTAACGCCTAAAATGTTCAAAATTTTAAAGAAATGAACTACTAGGTGTACGAAATGAAACTCGGCTAAAATCTACAAAATTCAAAACCCTGTGGCAGAGTTTCATTTGTACACCTAATAAATAAAAATTGTAGGAAATTTAATTCTCTACAAATTTGTACTAAATTATTTTTTTCTAGGATGCACCATTTTCGGAAAATATTTTTTTTAAAATAAATTTATCTTGAAAACAGTGCGTCCTAGAGAAAAAATGAATAGAATAAAAATTAAAGAGAATTAAATTTCCAACAGATTTTATTTAGTGCATTTTTTCAATATCTGTAACGGTTTACGATTTACAAGCCTTTAAAAATTAACCTTCTTAGTGGTTATACTTCAATAACCTTCTTACACGGAGAAGGTCAACTTTTGATGGACTTTAACGCCTAAAATGTTAAAAATTTTGAAAAAATGAACTACTAGGTGTACAAAATGAAACTCAGCTAAAATCTACAAAATTCAAATTTACCCTGTGGCTGAGTTTCATTTTGTACACCTAATAAATAAAAATTGTAGGAAATTTAATTCTCTATAAATTTGTACTTAATTATTTTTTTCTAGGATGCACCATTCGGAAAATATATTTTTTTTAAATAAATTTATCTTGAAAACAGTGCGTCCTAGAGAAAAAATGAATAGAATAAAAATTATAGAGAATTAAATTTCCAACAGATTTTATTTAGTGCATTTTTTCAATATCTGTAACGGTTTACGATTTACAAGCCTTTAAAAATTAACCTTCTTAATGGTTATACTTCCATAACCTTCTTACACGGAGAAGGTCAACTTTTGATGGACTTTAACGCCTAAAATGTTCAAAATTTTGAAAAAATTAACTACTGTACAAAATGAAACTCGGCTAAAATCTACAAAATTCAAATTTACCCTGTGGCTGAGTTTCAATTTGTACACCTAATAAAACATGCACTGACAAGAATTTTAGGTTCCTGCTTCAGATCAAGCTAGAATTAACATTCCGATCGCCCCGACTATAGAACATGGTGAAATCGAAGTCATAGTTAGTGCTTCAGCAGACGCTACTTTGAGCATCGCCAAACACCTGATGAGAGTCCTCGTAAGTTGAAATGCTAAACCGCAACACCCATCGATCTTGCATTACTGTATATCCCACCAAACACTTTTTAGCCAGAAGGAGCTACCATGAAACGCCACACGTCTAATATATTAGACTTAAAAAATAGAGCTTTGGTCAAAACATATTATGATATACCCGTAGAGGAGACTCCCATAATCCCATATACAGAATGGAGAAGGTATATTTATGGAAGCCCTATTGGACACGTATCTGTGACTGGTAAATTTTTAAAGTCATCCAATCAAAAATAATATGAAAATTTAGGAGATTTGATTGGCCCTACACATAAAGTTGAAAAACTCAACGTTTATTCGTTATTGGGACGAGAAGAAAAGGGTACGGATGTCTTGGCTTTTGAATTCGCTGTCAACATCCTGACCGTTCATTACTTCCGAGTAACCAACTTTGAACTTGAATCAAATGATTTTAAAGAAAGACTCGCCCAGGCGTCCGTCCTCTACAATGGAATAATGAAACGTTTCGACCCAAAAGGATTCTTCAAAAACTGGGACCATGGACAACCAAGTGTCTGGTAAATTATTTTTTAATTACACCAACAAGCCAAACAGAAAAATAACTAATTTCCTTCCATGAGAAAATTAATTTTATTTTAGCCTCGACCCTGTTCAAGGTTAACAGCATGGGTTGTGAGGATACTTCAAATCGCTGTCTATGCCGATTGGGAAAACATTATCTACATCGATCGTAAAGTCTTCACTCTCGCTCTCCACTGGCTTTCAGCAAAGCAATCGAACATCGGAAGCTTCAACGAAGAAAAGTTTTATAAATTTTACCACCCAAATAACGTAATTAGAGATATTTTTATATTCATTAATCCATTTTTCAGACAGGGGATATTACTTTGACATCCCATGTATTAATTTCGTTGTGTGAATGTTCCCAATATGTTGATGGAGTTGTAAAAAATGAGGTTTTAACATCAATAAGAAGAGCATCAGCTTACCTTGGGAATGCTTACTTAGAAAATGATTCCTACAGCCTTATTATCGCTTGTTATGCTTTACTATTGACTGAGAGCGAAGAAAGATCAAAATTATGTCAAACTTTTCTTGACAAACCATATTATGACAGAGGTAAAAACCTTAAAAAATTCTAAAAATAAAAGAAATTTTCTTTAGATGGAAATCCTTACTGGGCGAGAAAACCTGTAAAAAGCAACCGTATACGTATGGCGAATCAAAGGCCTTTTATTCAACCGAGGACGTTCACAGAAAGTGATTCAATCGCAGTTGAGATGACATCGTATGTCCTTTTAATCCTTTTAAGTATAGAAGGTGTCACGCCAAAAGTCGACAAGATAGTTTTATGGTTAAGTTCGATGAGAATGACTGATAATGGATTCGTTTCTAAAACTGTAAGTCAATTATACAGGGTGTACCAACTAGAGTGGACCAGCAACTTTATGGCAAGGCATTTAGTGTCAAGGAATCGACTCTATTTGGTAGATTTTGGTTTTGGTATACAGGGTGGCATAGAGAGGTGCTAACTTCGTTATTTTAAATGGAAACCCCATGTTAGGCGACTTTAGTTGCCCAGCGGCGCCAGCAGGAAGCCTCTCTAAAAAATTTAATACCTTCGCTTCCCGTGGCGCTGGCGACATGCAAAAACTGGTAATCTGTTGGGGAAGAAATGAACTAGGTGTTGATCGCATCAATCGTCGCTTTCTGTGCTTTGCTGGGCACTGGGAGCGGTCGGGGATAAGTAAGGGGCAAAGGGAATCCGGCGTCAAGGGGGTAAAGAGAAAGGGTTAAAGAGAAGTAAAAATATAGGAGGGGAAGTATAACAGAGGAGGAAGTATAACGGGGGGTAGTATATAGGAGGGGAAGTATAAGGGAGAAAAGTATAATGGAAGGGAAAGTATAACGGAGGGAGAAGTATAACAGAGAGGGAAGTATAAAAGAAGGGAAGTATAACGAAATGGTTTTTTTTTTAATTTTCCAAGTTTTTTTTTCGAAAATTTATCTAAGTATCAAGGCAGAAATATTGGGATTTTTGCCCAAAGGAGGTCCTTCTCTTAGCTGGTGGAAGTATGAGATTTCTCCCTACTAAAATGATAATTAATGTAAAAAAAAATGATAATTTTTTTAACACCAAAAATACTTAAAAAATATAAGGAGTAATTGGTGAAAATTTGGTGAAAATCGGATTAACGGTTCGGCCGCACCGAATTTTTTAAAATTTCAAACAGACATATCTCCGCCATTTTTTTGAAATTCAAAAATCGCCCTTGTTAGTTTCTTGTTCACCGACTTAAGAAAATTTGGTGAAAATCTGGTAAAAATGGGTTGAAAATTGTGGCCCTAAAGTGTTCGGGAAAAAAATGCTACGGACGGCCGGCCGGCACCACAGACTAAGTTGAGATTGGTAAAGATCGATAATCGATTTGACCCTCCGGGGTCTGGAAGACCCTTCCCCAAAAACCCGACGTGGACGTAAAGTTAAAAACTTCATTTTCAAGATTGAGCGTAGGATCACTTAAAAACATACACACCTCTCTGCGCCATCCTGCACACCAAAACCAAAATCTACCACATAAGGAGGGTTTACGTTTACCTTTTTTTTCTGGGACTAAATGCTTTGCCGTAAAGTTGCTGGTCCACTCTAATTAGGACACCCTGTTAAAAAAAATTATTTTTTTTAGGATTCTATAGTTGCTTTGAAAGCTTTGACGGAATATGCTAACAGAGCGCGATTGGTTGACATGACTAAAGTAGGAGTTGTCGTCGATAGCCCTGTTGACACTGATTTCATTCATTTTATTCCCATCCAAAATAAATCCCGCATCGATCAACCACTAGAGGTACAAAAATATAAATAAAATCAAATATAAATTTTTTACAGATGAACAAAATTTGGGGTCATCTGAACGTTATGGGTCAAGGATCTGGATTAGTTTTGGTACAAATGGATCTCTCATATGGAGTCGATGTAGAATCCTTAATCGATAAACCAGAGAAAAACAGTTTTGAACTAACAATAAACGAATACTATTCCGAATACAGAAACAAATCTGCAATAACGATTGAATCTTGTACAAAGTAAAAAAAAATAAATTTTATTCACTTTTTTTTACATGGTAATTCAAGATGGGTTCGAGATTGGCCGGAAAATTCAGAATATGCTGTTCTTGAGATAGATATCCCTTCTGGCTACCAAATTGTGGAATCCGATGCTGAAAAACTAGCGTTAAAAAGTCTCCATCCGACATTAAAAGACGCTCGTATTCTTTCCACGAAGACAATTTGGTTTTTTGAAAGTGTAAGTAACCTAAAAAAAAGAAATTATTTCTAAATTAGAAATTTTGTAGATAACAAAAGAAAAAAATTGTTTCAACCATACAATAAGAAGGTGGTTTCCAGTTGGAAATATGACTCTTCATCGTCAAGCTTTACTTTACGAAGCTAATCAAAGAGGTAGTTTACTTTTTTAAAATATACAGGGTGTCCGGAAAAACATGGCATACGTCTGGGAGAGCGTTAAAAAGTGGTTTTATGTAAAAAAAAAAGTTAAATATAAACCCCTTTTAATTTAAATCAAAGAATTTGATGGTGTAGTTCAAAATGATTTCGGATATACAGGGCAGTGTTGGGCGTAATCGTATTTGCGATTACGATTGTAATCGCAAGTTTCTTAATTACGATTACAATTACAATCGTATTCGTATTTTTTTCTGCGATTAAGATTGTAATCGCATTTTTTAAACGATTACAACCGTAATCGTATTTTTTTTCTGCGATTACAATCGTAATTGTATTTTTTTTTCTGCGATTACCATTATAATCGTATTTTTTTCTGCGATTACAATTGAAATCGCATTTTTTTCCAGCGATTACGGGCATAATCGTATTTTCGTTAGTGTTTACGGCTCGTATATGACATGAGGTAATCTCAGTAAAAATGTCAAATACGAGCCGTAAACACTAACGAAAATACGATGGCGCCCGTAATCGCTGAAAAAAAAAATGCGATTATCGCAGAAAAAAATACGATTACGGCTGTAATCGCAGAAAAAATACGATTACGGCTGTAATCACAGAAAAAAATACGATTATAATGGTAATCACAGAAAAAAATACGATTAGAATGGTAATCGCAGAAAAAAATACAATTACGATTGTAATCGCAGAGAAAAAAATACGATTACGGTTGTAATAAAAAAATGCGATTACAATCGTAATCGCAGAAAAAAATACGAATGCGATTGTAATTGTAATCGGAATTACGATTACGATTATAATTGTAATCGTAATTAAGAAACTTGCGATTGCAATCATAATCGTAATTGAGATTACGATTACGCCCAACACTGATACAGGATACTCCCAACAGAACCTAACTTCGTTATTTCAAATGAGAATCCCCTTATTTTTGTCCGAAGATTCCAATTGTCACAAATTCAATCATCTTCGCATCTCTAGATGTCATCGCTAACGGCCTTTTTTCAAGTTAGAAACCCAACTTTTATCTCAGAAATGAAAATGAGTGGTTTTTGAAAGGAATTTTTCTTTCCAACCATCAACTTTGAAAGAGCTACAGCGTCTTTTGTAGTTGTGCATCAAAAAGAAAAATTTCATTAAAAAATCGCTTATTTTCAATTCTAAAGTAAGAAATTCGGGTTCTAACTTGAAAAAAGGCTGTCAGCGGTGACATCTCATGATGCAGAATGCAAAGATGCTTGAATTTGTGACAGTTGGAATCTTCGGACAAAAATAAGGGGGGGGAATGAGTTGTTTAGGTCGATTTTAACAGATTTAAGTGTGAAAAACGCTACAATTTGACATTTGTTAAAGTTGTCAAAAATGGTCATATGAATAGTCTTGAAATTTAGATTACGAATCTGAAATAAAAACTAGGGGTTCTCATTTGAAAGAACAAAGTTAGGTTCTGTCGGGGGCACTCTGTATATCCAAAATCATTTTAAACTACACCATCAAATTCATTATTTAAATTAAGAGGAGGTAACATTTAAATTTTATTCATAAAACCACTTTTTAACGCTCTGCCAGAAGTGTGCCAGGTGTTTCCGGCACCTTGTATACATTATAATTAATTATTTTTATTTTAGAAAACTTTGTCCAAGTTTTATTTAATTCGTCAGCTCTGTACACACTCAGCATCTGCGACGTTTGTGGTTCTTACCAATGCCCTTATTGTCCATATTATAATTCCTTGAGCAAAATAACACCTAATTTTTTAACTATAATTTTTGTAATAATTATGATTCATTTTAGTGCCAATTTTTATACTAATTAATAAAAATATAAAAAGTTACGTTTTATTTTCTATCCATGGCATGGACGGAACGTTGAATTGTGTTGATTTTTGATTTAATCCTTTGTTCAACTGTGGCGTCTTTGGTGGCCAAACTGAATTGTCTCCTAAAAAAGGGATTTTTTAGGGAAAAATAATTATTTTAAGAAATTACAAACCTGGCGAAATCGGTGTCATATTCTTTGTCGTTCTTTTTACTTTCAAGTTTTTCTTGTTCTCTGTATTTTTTAACATTCTTTCTTCTAGCTTCGTCTCTCCATTTGGCATTCATCATCATCTCTTTAAGTCTGGCTTCTTTTTCTTTTTCTGAAAGTTTGACCGGTCGGTGGCTTTTTATGGGTGCTTTGACTTCAGGTTTCTTTTCAGTGTGCCTTACTTCTGGTTTTTTTACCACCGACTTTCCAGAAGGTAGCTAAAATATAAATATAATAAATAAATTTGAAAATAAACAAATATTACGATTAAGCCATAAGTCTTTTCTTTGGGTTTGTCATCATCAGAGTCATATCTTTTTCTCCTTGCATCAGGAGATTTTTCTGTTCTATGCCTTTCTTTGTCCTTTCTGTAAGAAGGAGAATTTTCTCTATTTTTATCACTTTTTCGGTCTGGAGATGTGCTTCGTTCTCTTTTATGTTTCTTTTCACGTTTTGGAGAATGTTTTCTTTCATAATTTTTCTTATGCTTTCTTTCAGACTCGTAACTTTCATTTTTATATTTTCGTTTTCTTCTTTCATCATCAGAATCCGAGGAATCCTTACGTTTCTTTTTACTCTTCTTGGTAACTTCTTCATCCGAACTTTCTGAATCGCTTTTTCTTTTTTTCTTCTTCTTTTTCTTTCGATCGCTTTCTTCATCGTCATCCATTTTGTCGACAAGTTCTTCAATCGTTTTTACACCATATTTCTTCATCAATTTGGCATATTTTTCCGCAATAAGGTCGTCGATGTTATCTTCTTTTTCTTTCTTTTGTTTCTTTTTCAATTCCCTCTTCGCTAATTCTTCTTTAGCTTTTAACTACAACGGAAAATACAATGAAATCAGAGTTTGAGGATATACAGGGTGTCCGGAAACACATGGCAAGCGTCTGGGAGAGCGTTAAAAAGTGGTTTTACGAAAAAAAGTTAAATGTAAACCCCCCTTAATTTAAATCAAAGAATTTGATGGTGTAGTTTAAAATCCGCCTGGATATACAGGGTGTCCCAGACACAACCTAACTTCGTTATTTCAAATGAGAACCCCTATTTTTTATTTCAGATTCGTAATCTACGCAAAATTTCAAGTAGATTTGAGTACTCATATGACGATTTTGGACAACTTTTAAAAAATGTCAAAATTTAGCGTTTTTTGCGCTAAAATCCGTTAAAATTGACCTAGGAGACTCGTTTTTTTTTTAATTCCACTTATTTTTTCCCGAAGGATCCAACTGTCTCAAATTTGAGCATCTTCGCATTCTGCATCACGAGATTTCGTCGCTAATGGCCTTTTTTCAAGTTAGAACCCAAATTTTTAGTTCAGAAATGAAAATTAGCACTATTTGAAAGGAATTTTTCTTTCGGACCACAAATTTTGAAAGAGCTACAGCGTCTTTTGTGTTTATGCATCAAAAATTAAAATTCCGTCAACAAATCGCTAATTTCCATTTTTGAAGTATGGAATATGGAGTTAAACTTGAAAAAAGGCCATTAGCGACGAAATCTCGTGATGCAGAATGCGAAGATGCTCAAATTTGAGACAGTTGGATTCTTCGGGAAAAAATAAGTGGAATTAAAAAAAAAACGAGTCTCCTAGGTCAATTTTAACGGATTTTAGCGCAAAAAACGCTAAATTTTGACATTTTTTAAAAGTTGTCCAAAATTGTCATATGAGTACTCAAATCTACTTGAAATTTTGCGTAGATTACGAATCTGAAATAAAAAATAGGGGTTCTCATTTGAAATAACGAAGTTAGGTTGTGTCTGGGACACCCTGTATATCCAGGCGGATTTTAAACTACACCATCAAATTCTTTGATTTAAATTAAGGGGGGTTTACATTTAACTTTTTTTCGTAAAACCACTTTTTAACGCTCTCCCAGACGCTTGCCATGTGTTTCCGGACACCCTGTATATAAAGATGAAAACGCCAAAATCTGCTTCATATACACACCAATGTTTGAAGTTTCTTTAATTTAACAGGATTCTTCAAAATTTGACGTCGCATTTCAAATTCTTTGATCTTTATTTGTTCCAAAGGATCTTCTTTTGCTTTCCTGATGGCATCTACTTGGTAAGTTAAGCTCGAATTTGAAAATATAGAAGCAGGAATAATATCTGTAATTTTAAAACAATAAAATAAATACCAAATTTTTGAGGGATGGTTTATACCTTTGTCAACATCATTGACTTTATTTTGTCTCTCGAAAGCTCGGTCAATCTTTCGTCCCAACAGATATTCTTCAGAATCTACATTATTTGTGTCATTTTTGTACATCCACTCCAACTTAGGAGCTTCTTCTTTTTCTTCCGACATCTTAATTGATAAAAGTCAAAAAAATAAAAACATTACATTTGTGCAGAACATAAACATTTTTTGGGGTTCATTGAGAAGAAGGTTAGAAGCTTTTTTAATGCCTTTTTGATTTAAAAATAAAAAACTTTTTATTTTTCGACTTTTTGGACTTAAGAAATGGATATATAAAGCTTGAAAGAAATATAGGGTTGATAAATAATTAAAATTTCTTAAAAATAATGTCGCATTTGAAGACAAAAGGGAAATAATTAAATTTTCATGGCCTTCGGTTCTGCTTGCTTTCTTGACCCTGGTCAGTTCCCCCTTACAAGTGGATAACCGGGCCGTGTCAACACTCAACAATATTTTTTGTAAATTACACACGCCGGCGTTTTTTATTAAAATTCTCTCCCTAATTTCTTCGAAAGGTCGAAAATGGTCGTCGTAACGAATTGTTCGCCGCCGACGGAAGGCATCCGACACGAACAGCCAGAGACGGTAGCGGTTATGAACAAAAAGGAGATGGGAAAAGGGACCATTTACGTCGCCGAAAGGTATTTAGAACACGGAAGAAAATTTATTTAGATTGTCTTTTAAGTATAAATTAATGTTGTAACTCTTTTTTTTACAGTCAATAATCATTAGTCGTTGCTTCCCTAAAAATTGGAAGTTGTTGATGCCTTATAAAAGAAAGTGCATTTTGTCTGAAAATTAAGCTCTTTTTTCTTAAATCAAGATTTTATAACCAAAAATACAGTTATGCTCCTTTTTTAGTTTAAAAAATGGCTTCTGACGTTTTCCTCTTCATTCTAGACTCAATGCCCGAAATTATAGCGTTTTGTTTGATCGTTTGGTCTTCCAGGCCTCGTAGAGGAAAACTTATTTGTGATCATAACCGTCTGTGTTGCCGGCCATCCGGCCGCAGTACTCATCTTTCTCCACATTTCGGGGTGCTTTACTCAGTTTTACTACCTAGAAAACCACTTTTTGCTGGATTATCTGGAGTTTTTCCAATTTCTGATACAAGAGTCCCCCTTAACATAATTTTCTGTCGTTTTTCTTAGTTTTTTGGCAAACCATCGTTTCGAACGGGTGTTTTGGTGTTTTTTCTGGGCCTTTGGCTTTAAAACTCCCTTTTTTGGCGGATTTTTCAACGTTGGTCTTTATACGTATTGTAATATCCTGCCTAAGGGATAACCCCCTCCCTACAATTTCTGTGTTACGCTCCCCTCCTTCAGAGGCTGGAGACGTTACCTTCAGTTGTAATCCTGGGCCGCCAATAAACCCGTTTTAAATAATTAAAGCCTTTCAAATTTTCTTACTTCCAAATTATTCCGCCTAAACCTACTGAAATTCCATCCCGATTAACACCGCGGGATATCACAGAAACTTTTTGGTGTCAGAAGTGTGGATTTCATAGGCGGTAGTGTTTGAGTCAGTGTTGAAAGGACCTTTTTCGTTTCTTCCATTTCTCTTCTTCCGGCGATTTTCTGCATTTGGCCAGTGGAGGACGTTGTCTGGAAAAGGGGAAGAAACACAGCGATCTACATCTTCGCTGGACGAGGCGAACGCCGTCCAGGATTCACTCCAAGGAGCACCCCCTCGTACAAAGAAAACGAGAGAGGAGACTTCAGGCGTCACGAATTAGGAACATCACCTACATATATGTGAGTTTTAGACCTAGAAGAATCCTCCTCGAGGGTATCGTTTTTAAGTTTTTTCGAGCTATAAAAAAAAAACAAATTTCAGAAAATACTAAATCCTACGAAAATTACGAATTACGAAATACGAAATATTAGGTACCTAATAATTAAGAAAAAAAAAATATATATATTACAATCTACTCAAAAATATTTCCTAATTACTTTATTATGTATATTATAATTTCATGGGATGTCGAAAAAAAAAAAAAAAAAAAAATTTTAAAAATGCTTCAGATTAATTGTTAAAAACTTAATTTAAACATTTGATTTTCGTTTTAATTTTAGTAATCTAGCTTATTAGTTTTTAAATAGCAAAAAAATAAATAAATAAATAATAAAATAAATAATACTAATAATAAAATTTGTACAGAAAAATAATCAAGCAGATTTTTTAAGTCGTCTAAAAAATGCTCCTTCCGAAAATGACTACCATGTATTTCCAATCTCAGCAGGTTTACAGATTAGAGAGCCTGAGAAAAAATTATCTGTCATGTTCGAAACAAACATAAGCGATATCACCTCTGGGAACGCAAGTACATATGCTGAGTTCTTGCAACATCGGAACTCAAAGGTGATAGTCAACGTCCACGTTGTCGACTCCGACTCGGCAGAAATATGTAAAATCAACAAATATGTAAATCAATCATAATTCAAATTTATATTAAATTACAAGTTTAATTCCTTTTTTATATTATTTTAAGACGTCTACGTAATATTGCGCGCTTAGTTTTAATTTTAGTTATTAATTTTGTCATTTACTCTTATTCATAACAAGTATTTTATGATAATAACCATGTAACAATCTAGGTATTCTTTATTTTTAAGTTAATTTTAAGTTCTGTATGTTCTTATCTTATAATATTGTTAGTCAGGAAAGTAGAAGCAAAATCTTTGTAGAATTGTAGAAATAATATAACAATAAGGTAATAATGGAAAAAAAAAAAAAAAGATGAAGTGAAGTGAAGTGAAGTGAAAATGTAGAGTAATATGTATGTAATATGTATAGAGTAGTATGTAAATTACCATGTAAGAAAAAAAAAAAAGAAAAAAAAATTTTGTAACAAACAGTTGTTCAAAGGCCCAGTGATTTTCCAAAAATTTATATTCACCCATGTCATGTTTCAAAAAAAAAAAAAAAAAAAAAAAAAAAAAAAAAAAAAAAAAAAAAAAAAAAAAAAAAGTTAAATTCAATTTAATTGTAATAATAATAATAATAATAAAACTAGATGTAACTATTGTAAAATGTATCTTCATGTTTTATTTATTTAAATTCAGTTACAAGAAAACAAAAATCTGTACCTTCAAGCTTTATATTTAACTAAAATTTCTATTCTTATGATTGGCATCAAATTTGAAAAAAATTTTAAGTTTAAAATTTTTTTGTATGGGAAGGGAGGAATGTAATATCCTGCCTAAGGGATAACCCCCTCCCTACAATTTCTGTGTTACGCTCCCCTCCTTCAGAGGCTGGAGACGTTACCTTCAGTTGTAATCCTGGGCCGCCAATAAACCCGTTTTAAATAATTAAAGCCTTTCAAATTTTCTTACTTCCAAATTATTCCGCCTAAACCTACTGAAATTCCATCCCGATTAACACCGCGGGATATCACAGTATAACAACATTTTATGTGTTTTAGAGCGATTTATTTACTATTTTATTTGTTAACTTTATTTGTTGTGACACCCTCCATGCGACAGTCTTTTGAAAAGGGTCTTCCAGGATCTTAACCAATCAGGTTGTCTGTTTTGCCGGCCGTCCGTCCGCAATACTCATCTTTCACCACATTTCGGGGTGCTTTACTCAGTTTTACTTCATAGAAAACCACTTTTTGCTGGATTATCTAGAGTTTTTCCAGTTTCTGATACAAGATCCTTAACATAATTTTCTGTCGTTTTTCTTGGTTTTTGGCAAACCATCGTTTTGGTGTTTTTTCTGGGCCTTTGACTTAAAAACTCCCTTTTTTTGGCGGATTTTTTAACGTTGGTCTTTATACGTATAACACCATTTTATGTGTTTTAGAGCGATTTATTTACTATTTTATTTATTAACTTCCTCAAAGAGAAGTTATTGTGACACCCTCCATGCGACAGTCTTTTGAGGGTCTTCCAGGCCTCGTAGAGGCAAACTGATTTGTGATCTTAACCAATCAGGTTGTCTGTGTTGCCGGCCGTCCGTCCACAATACTCATCTTTCACCACATTTCGGGGTGCTTTACTCAGTTTTACTTCATAGAAAACCACTTTTTGCTGGATTATCTGGAGTTTTTCCAGTTTCTGATACAATTTTCTGTCGTTTTTCTTGGTTTTTTGGCAAACCATTGTTTTGAACGGGTGTTTTGGTGTTTTTTCTGGGCCTTTGGCTTAAAAACTCCCTTTTTTGGCGGATTTTTCAACGTGGTCTTCCAGGCCTCGTAGAGGAAAACTGATTTGTGATCTTAACCAATCAGGTTGTCTGTTTTGCCGGCCGTCCGTCCGCAATACTCATCTTTCACCACATTTCGGGGTGCTTTACTCAGTTTTACTTCATAGAAAACCACTTTTTGCTGGATTATCTGGAGTTTTTCCAGTTTCTGATACAATTTTCTGTTGTTTTTCTTGGTTTTTTGGCAAACCATTGTTTTGAACGGGTGTTTTGGTGTTTTTTCTGGGCCTTCGGCTTAAAAACTCCCTTTTTTGGCAAATTTTTCAACGTTGGTCTTTATACGTATAACACCATTTTATGTGTTTTAGAGCGATTTATTTACTATTTTATTATATTTGTTAACTTCCTCAAACAGAAGTTCTTATGACACCCCTCCATGCGACAGTCTTTTGAAAGGGGTCTTCCAGGCCTCGTAAAAACTGATTTGTGATCTTAACCAATCAGGTTGTCTGTTTTGCCGGTCGTCCGTCCGCAATTTTCATCTTTCACCACATTTTCCGGAATCTTTCTTTCATAATAATCTTAAACATCAAGAGCCTTTTTAAATTCACAAAAATGAACATCTGCCTGTCTATAGTTTTGCTTAACATGCCAGCCAACTGCGCAATCTTCACCAAAGTACCAAATACTCCTTATACCTGATAATTAAAATTTATTGAGGAAAAAAAATTCTCGAAATACATATAAGAATTAAAGACCTTTTTAACATAATTTAGTGTCATGTATTTAACAAGAAACCAAAATTTATGACATTACAGCCGAAACATATTTTGTGTATGAGGAAGAATTAAAACAGATGTTTTCATTCTTACATACATATGTGGGAGTCTTAATTTTGATGGGCCCAGTTGGAGGATTCAGCCATCATGCCATTGGGATCAGACTCTCCCAGATCCGCATACAATCAACAACCAAACTTCTTTGTTTTAGTTGTCTATCATGGGTGAATGCGTCTACTGGAAAGGGCTTCAACCTTCAATATCCTCATATCTGTCTCCACGCCGTTTCCCGAGACACAACTGCATATCCTAAAGAATGTCTTTATGTTATGATAGATACCAATATAGATTTTTCAGGTATTTGTTTTTAATTAGACTTTTTTTCGAGGTGTTAATTTTTTGTAGGAGAAGAAAATCAGTCGGATGATGACGAGGAAGTCGACGAAGAAGGAAAGATGACCGAAATTAGATTCGTTCCTGATGATAAAACATCGCTTGATTCATTATATAGCGCTATGTCTGCTTGCCAAGCGCTTCATCCTGACCCTCAAGATGAAGTTTCCGAAGGTAAGTCTTTGAACTTAGTGCTTTCTTCTAATGGACCCTAAATTTTTAGAAGAAGAGGAGGAAGAAGAAGTCGCTGCATTTCAGGCTGGTGGGGACTTCAACGATGATGACGACGATGAAGCTTTCATGGATGCTGATGATGGTATTTAATTTTTTTAATTCTAATTTAATCCTTAATTTTTATCAGAATGCTTAAATCGGAATGGAGGAAGGCACATAGAAATGGAAGTCGAAGGTCAATTCGACGACGCCGATGAGGTCGACGCTGGATACGAAGAAAACTAATTTATCAAAATTTCTCCACATATTCTTAAACATTGTTTTTTAAAAAAAATTGTGATTTTTTTTACCTAGAATTACTTTTCCTTTCTTTTCTTTTTATATATAAAAAATATCAAAAGAAAAAAAATCTCCAATCTACTTATTTCTGTGTACATAATTTTGAATAAATTAAAAATTGTTTCTTATTTATTTGTTTCTTTTTTATCCACACGAACTACTAATGAATTAGCTCTTAAATGTGGACGGAACCCCCAAGCATAAATTTGTGAAGGGTGGCTAAGGAAAGTACTGGTTTGAAGAGCTTACAACGAAAACTTCCTTAAAGAGAAGTAACAATATAGGAGGGGGAAGTATAACGGAGGGGACGTATATGGGAGGGGAAGTATAAGGGAACAAAAGTATAAGGTAGGGGGAAGTTTTTTTTTTGAAAAATTTTACGGGTTTTCCTTTTTTTTTTTTGTTACGAAAAATTTTCCTTTTTTTTTTGAAAAATTTTCTAAGTTTTTTTCCCTACAATTTTCCGGGTTTTCCTTTTCCTTTTTTTTTTTTTTTCAAAAAGTTTTTCTTATTCAAAAATTTGTCCAAGTGTCGAGGTAGAAATAATGGGCTCTTTGGCCTAGGGATGTGTCTCTCGTAATGGGGAGAAGTATGAAATTTCTCCCTACTAAAAAAAAGTACTGGTTTGAAGAGCTTCCAACGAAAACTTCCTTAAAGAGAAGTATCTATACCTATAGGAGGGGAAGTATAACGGAGGGGGAGGTATATGGGAGGGGAAGTATAACGGAGGGGGAAGTAAAAAGGAGAATTTTCCAAGTTTGTTTTTTCGAAAAATTTTTTAAGTTTATTTTTGAAAAATTGTCCGAGTTTAGTTTTCCCAAAAGCTTTCCGAGTTTTTTTTTTTTTTTTTTTTTTTTCAAAAAAGTCCAAGTTTTTTCCGAAAATTTTTTTAAGTATTTTTTTAAAACTTTTTTTTCCAAAAATTTCTAAGTTTTTTTTTGTCAAAAAATTTTCCGGGTTTTCCTTTTTTTCTAAGTTCTTTTTTTCGAAAATTTGTCTAAGTGTCAAGGTAGAAATAATGAACTCTTTGGCCTAGGGATGTGCCTCTCGTAATGGGTAGAAGTACGAAATTTCTCCCTACTAAAAAAAATTAATAATTAAAAAGTGGCAATTTTTTTACACCAAAAATTCTTAAAAAATATAAGGAGTAATTGGTGAAAATCGGACCAACGGTTCGGCCACAGCGAATTTTTGAAAATTTCAAACAGACATATCTCCACCATTTTTTCGAAATTCAAAAATCGCCATCGTTACATTCTTCTTCACCGGCTAAAGAATTTAGGGTGAAAATTTGGTGAAAATTGGTTGAAAACTATGGCCGTAAAGTGTGGCGGAAAAAAATGCTACGGACGGCCGGTATCGCAGACAAAGTGGAGATCGGTTCGATTTGACCCTCTGGGGTCTGGAAGACCCTTCCCCAAAAACCCGACGTGGAGGGTATCACAATAACTTCTTTAAGGAAGTTAAAATGAAACAAAATATCTTCAGAAAGAAGTTATGTATTACCCTCGAAGAAATTTCCGGTCGTTCCAGTGGCCTTCCGCTCAAGACTTTTGAGGAGTTTCTGCCTCAAGAGAAACGTTCTTAAGGCCGGGTGAAAGGTGCCTATGTTTCGTTTTCTGTAAAAATCTCCGGCTGTAATCAATATTTTTTCGTGAAATTTTTTTTAAAATTCCTTATTTTAATAATTTCTATAAGCCAATGAAGAGATAATGAAATTAAGTTAATTATTTATAAAGATAGATTTTCTATTTTCTAATGAAAATAAAAATTTTAATTTTTCACGACATCGGCATATTCCTTATGGATTAAAAAACAAAATTGATTTAAAAAAATCCAAAATCGGTTCAGTACTCCCGGAGATAATTGCAGAATACGAGAGAAGAAAAAGGATCCGCGCGGTGGCGTTCCAGTGTTGTTATTTGGAACCAGTCCTCCAGAATATTTTTTACGGACCCTCTCTAGTTTTACTACATTTCAGCTGTTTGACCTTCGACCTTCCTCCCCCTCGCCTCCACGCCCAGGGATTTGTTTACTTTTTGAAACATACAAGACTTTGTAAAAACCCTTTTCTCGAATCTCGAGATATCCGAACGGAGAGTAACCCCAAAAGATGAAAATCGTTTGATTAAATTATTAATCAATAATCATAATTCTTATAATTAATAATTAAATTATGGTTGTTTAAGAAATATTTTCATTTTTAATATATTTTTTTAATTCCTAAGGATTTTTTCTGTGGGATATTTTTTACAATTTTTTGTATTGCAATCGATTATATTTCTCAGTTTGCCAAACTGTTTTAAAAACGCGCATCAAATTCAAAAGGTTACAATTTGTTTATAAAAGTGCAACGTTTCCTATGAGAAAATCTACCTAAAAATGGATCACCAAGAATTACTTGAAGCTGAAAGGGAATTTCATCATTTTAGATTTTCTTCAAAAGACGTTGTCCACAAAGGTAAGCTTTTGTTTTAATTAAAAAGGAGGTATTCCTACGTATTACTTCATACATATTTCTAAATTAAAGTGGTGAATAAAACTAATTTTAAAGCTTAATAAAAAGCTCACAATCTCCAAAAAGCTTTCACTACTTTAATATTTAAAGTTTAGTTTGTATCTTTTTGTTTAGTTGTAGAAATACTTAGTGGAACTTTTGAAAGTACGGTGGATTCTGTAATATCTAAACTCGATTTTCTAAACCCGAGGATCGTGCGCAATCGAAAAATAATGTTCTGCGATACTTTAATGAGGCCGTCGCTCGCAACATACCTACCCTTGAAGTAATTTATGTCCTTAAGATTCCATATTAATATTCTTATTTTCCAGCTTATTGTCAAAGATTACATAAAAATTCCTGACAACGTTTTACTTTCTGGAGAAGAAGACCAACGTCAGCAATACACACCAGAATATGAACAATCCCTGGCTAATGAAATTAAAAAATCGGAAAACGAAATCCGTGCTGTAAGAATTGTTTTATATAGTATTCATTAATTTAGCTTCATTTGTAGATGGAATGTTTAGGTAGAAGACTTGGCAGCTTTTTAACTGCGATCTTACAGAGCAAAGATCAAAATGATGCTCTTGCTTCTTATGATTCAGAGCTGGATATGATTCAAGGGGACGTTAACGATTTGATGTCTTCGCAAGCAACTCTATCTGCCCTCATTGACTATGTTTCTTCAACTGTTTCTGAATTGGATTTAAATGAGCAATAGCTATAGGATTTAAACTTTATTTGTATTCTCTTTTTTTTAAATAATTTATTTTTTTGCTTCTCTATTTTTATTTTCTCAAAATAATAAAAATGTAATTGTTAATCAACTTTCATCTCTTTTTCAGTTGTTTGTACATGTTTGGGTTTTTTTATTTTTCATAAAATGAGGTGATTCCATTTCCCACATTTGGACGTTTTTCACGAGAAGTTCCCATATTTATAGGATTTTCAGGGAGTTTTTTGACAGAGAAACCCCATGTAAGCATACAGTTTTGGAGTTTCCTTCGGTTTTTTTGACAGGGAAACTCCATTTATACAGAATTTCAGGATTTTCCCGCAGTTTTCTGGTGAAAACCTCATTTTTACAGGATTCCCAGGAGTTTTCCTTGGTTTTTTAAGAGGAAACCCATTTATTCAGGGTTTACAGTTACAGATTTTGTTGACTGAAAAACCTTGTTTTACAAGATTTTTTGTAGTTTTTTTCGTTTTCGGTTTTGTCACATTGATCTTTACCGATCTCAACTTTGTCTGTGGTGCCGGCCGGCCGTCTGTAGCATTTTTTTCTGGAACACTTTGAGGCCACAATTTTCAATCGATTTTTACCAGATTTTCACCAAATTTTCTTTAGTCGGTGAACAAGAAACTAACGAGGGCGATTTTTGAATTTCGAAAAAATGGCGGTGATATGTCTGTTTGAAATTTTAAAAAATTCGCTGCAGCCGAACCATTGGTCCGATTTTCACCAAATTTTCACCAATTACTCCTTATATTTTTAAGAATTTTTGGTGCAAAAAATTGCCACTTTTTTATATAATAATAATTATTATTTTTTTTAGGGAGAAATTTCATACTTCTACCCATTATTTCTTCCTTGACACTTAGAAAAATTTTCGAAAAAGGAACTTAAAAAATTAAAAACAAAAAAAATGGACAATTTTAGGTAAAAAACTTTTAAAAATTTTCAAAAAAAACTTCAAAAGTTTGTTGAAACAAAAAAAAGTACTGGTTTGAAGAGCTTCCAACGAAAACTTCCTTAAAGAGAAGAATCTATGTAGGAGGGGGATGTATAACGGAGGGGAAGTAAAACGTAGGGAGAAGTTATGGGAGGGGAAGTATAACGGAGTGGGAAATATATGGGACGGGGAAGTTTAAGTAAGGGGTAGTATAACAGAGGGTGAAGTATAACGGAGAGGGAAGTATAAGGGAATGAAAGTATAACGGAAGGGATGTATAAGGGAGGGAAAGTATAAAGGAGAATTTTTCAAGTTTGTTTTTTCGAAAAATTTTATAAGTTTATTTTTGAAAAATTGTCCGAGTTTTGTTTTTTCCCAAAAATTTTCCGAGTTTTTTTTTTTTTTTTTTTCGAAAAAATTACTAAGTTTTTTTTGTAAAAAAAAAATTTTTTTTCGAAAAATTTTCCGGGTTTCCTTTTTCTTTTCTTTTTTTTTCGAAAAATTTTCTAAGTTTTTTTGAAAGTTTTTAAAAAAATTCTTAAAAATATAAGGAGTAATTGATGAAAATTTGGTGAAAATCGGATTAACGGTTCAGCTGCAGCGCATTTTTTAAAATTTCAAACAGACATATCTCCGCCATTTTTTCGAAATTCAAAAATCGCCCTCGTTACATTCTTCTTCGCCGGCTAAAGAAATTTGTGTGAAAATTTGGTGAAAATCGGATGAAAACTGTGGTCGTAAAGTGTTCCGGAAAAATGCTACGGACGGCCGGCACCACAGACAAAGTTGAGATCGGTAAAGATCAATATTCGATTTGACCCTCCGGGGTCTGGAAGACCCTTCCCCCAAAACCCGACGTGGAGGGTATCACAATAACTTCTTTCGAAGTTAATTAGAAAATTTGTCGGAAAAAAAACCCGGAAAATTTTTCGTAAAAAAAAAATCCCCCTCCCTTATTCTTTCCCTTCTTTATACTTCCCCTCCTTTATACTTTCCCTCCCTTCGTTATACTTCCCCTCCCTTCTACTTCCCTCTCTGTTATACTTCCCCTCCCTTCTACTTCCCCCTCCGTTATACTTCCCCTCCTATATTGTTACTTCTCTTTAAGGAAGCTTTCGTTGGAAGCTCTTCAAACCTGTACTTTGACCTAGGAACTCCCTTTCCCTTAGATTCAAAAACGAGATATTTCCCTCGTAAATCTCTGTAAGTTTTGGCTAGCGATAAATATGAAATAAGGGTACATACTTCTGAGCCCTCAAAAATAATTGATTTGTTTTATAGAAATATGCCACACTGAATAAGGAAAATGGGCTAAAAATTTATCAGAATCCCTGATTTTGAATGATCAATATGCATCTTTAATTTTCATGTGTTAAAATATTCAACAACTTCAAAAATGGTAAAAATTTTAACCAAAGACATTCCATCATACGAGACGGGTGCAGAGCTTGAAGAAGAAGATGAGAACTCTCCAATAAATATTAATTCCCATGAAGCTATAGTTGTCAATATGGGAACTTTGCAAACTGACTCCTTGTGGCAAAGCTCGTTTTCAGTTCTAGAAAATGATGGAGTCAGTGGAGGTAACTATTTTGGTTTTTACTATAATAATGAAAAAATTTTTAGTTACGTTATCATTGCTTAGGACGGGATCAATAACCCACGGTCCATTTGATGAGCAATATAATTTTAAAGAATTGCATTTTCATTGGGGGTATGATAATGATGATGGATGCGAACATTCAATTGATGAGTTTAAGTATAAAAAAAATTTAATATAAGTGTAAATTATATTTTTATAACCAGAGGAGCTGTAGAAGCTCATTTTGTTTTTACCCGAGAGTATACAATATTTACGGACATCGAATATTTGGAAACTGCGAAAAAGTTTGACGAAAATATGGAAGCGAGGGCTGCCAAGTTAGCAGCGAAAAGGGCGAGATCAATGACTGAATCGAACGTTCAGCTTATGGAGAACCAAGTTGAAGAAATAGAAGAAAAAATGATACTCGATCGATGGCAGAAAGAAAAGTCGAAGAAAGCTATTCAAGGAAGGAGGCCCACAAAATTTGAATTTGATACAATTTTGACCATATTTAAAGATAGAGAGTATTCAAATGATACAACAGGGTACGTCGATGAGGAAGAAATCAGAAGGCAAAAGATGAGCCAAAATGATTTTTTAAAATTTCAAGACATGATTAAAATGCAGCAGTCTGCACGAAAATGCGCTGAAAGAAAAGCCCACCATGAATCTAAAATCGAATATGTTAAATGGAAAGCAAATGAAGACGCCCTTGATGAAAGCATTCGTATAAAAGAGAGCAAGAAGAAGAAAAAGATAGAGCAGACGAGACTGCAATTAGAAATCACAGCATTGCAGATTACCATGAGAGAAGAAAGAAAAAACATATGACCTCCAATCTTTTCCGCGATCGCATAAAAAGGGAAGAAACCAACAGAAATTTAGACGAAAGTCTTCGGAAAAGAAGAGCGAAAGACTTAAACAATATTCAAACCAAAACTATCGAATTGGTTTGCAATATCGCAGTTTTATTTCATGTAAGAAACTATCAGGTGTACAAAATGAAACTCGGCTAAAATCTACAAAATTCAAATTTACCTTGTGGCTGAGTTTCATTTTGTACACCTAATAAATAAAAATTGTAGAAATTTAATTCTCTATAAATTTGTACTTAATTATTTTTTTCTAGGATGCACCTTTTTTGGAAAATATTTTTTTTTTTTAATAAATTTATCTTGAAAACAGTGCGTCCTAGAGAAAAAATGAATAGAATAAAAATTAAAGAGAATTAAATTTCCAACAGATTTTATTTAGTGCATTTTTTCAATATCTGTAACGGTTTACGATTTACAAGCCTTTAAAAATTAACCTTCTTAATGGTTATACTTCAATAACCTTCTTACACGGAGAAGGTCAACTTTTGATGGACTTTAACGCCTAAAATGTTTAAAATTTTGAAAAAAATGAACTACTAGGTGTTCAAAATGAAACTCGGCTAAAATCTATTCAAATTTACTGTGGCTGAGTTTCATTTTGTACACCTAATAAATTATATCAAGACAGTCTATGTACAGAAAGAGTCGTGGGAACTCCGAACGAAAAGCCAAACTTTTTTTTACTGATCAGTTATTTCTTTTAGATTGATGAAGATGCTCCTTTTTACCATTCTCTTTCATATTTGTCATTTGTTGAAGAGCCATTTACAGAAATAATATTAGACACGAATATACTTGTCGACTTTAAAGATATATTATCATCGCCAGATTATTACACATACCATAGTCATCAAAGCCCTACGGAAAGTCAAGGGATACTTTGGATCGTTATGAAAGATTCATTTCCTATCCGATCATGCCAGGTTTTTTACTATTTGTGCATTTTTACTATTTATTTTTATTAGGTTCAAAGTTTGAAAAGTGCTAAATCGATTCAAGGACAACTCATTGATTCAAATAGAAGGGTTGCGAAAGGTGCGAAAAGAAAAATTTATATGAATAGAGAGCCGCCGGTTGAGGTCCCATTTGTCTGCCCGGGAAAGAGTTCTGCCACTGCGATGGAAAGCCTGCATCCAAAAATTGGGAACAGTTCAAACTAATTTAATAATACACACATTTACTCGATTTCTTTTAAAATTTATGTAAAGCTCAGTAAAAATCAAGTTATAGTTTGTACTCAATAAGCTAGAAGGGCGTTAAACAGGAGGGTCTTCTTTGCTTTGAAATGGGTATTAGTGCCAAAAATTCATGCCACAAAAAATGGCATTTAGTTGCAGAAGTTCGGTAAGTAAAATATGGCATAAATCAAGCTCTCTTTTTGGTATAAAGCAGGATTCCTACAATTTTTAGCAATCTTTTACCAGTCAAAATGTGTGGAGGATCCCATTTTCCTTACTTTTGAACGCCTTAGATGCGTGGCTTTTTTTGGAGCACAAAAGTTGTTCTAACCAAAATTTAGAAATTTTTACTTTTTAGTTTCTCCAAAGAAGCTCTCTGGTTCTCAAAACCAAGAAGCCTCAAAACTCCTCTAAAAATACTAAAATGTGGGATAATATAACCTCGTTTGAAAAAAATCCTAGGAAAACTCCCAACAATCTTTTAAAATGGGGCTTCTCTGTCAAAAACTCCCAGAAATTTAAAAAAAATCGAGGGGAAATCCTCAAAAATGGGGTTTTTCTGTCTTAAAACCCACAAAAACTACTGGAAATTCTGTAAAAATCAGGCCACATTGTCAAAAAACCTAGGAAAACTACAGATAATCTTATTGAAATGGGTTTTCTCGGTCAGAAACTCAGGGGAATCCTATAAAAATGTGGTTTCTTTGTCTATAAACGAAGGAAAGCCCTTGAAAATCCCAATTAAATAGCGTTTTTTTTTTTGTCCAAAAACCAAGGAAAACTTCTGACGGTCTTATCTAAATGGGTTTTCTCGGTCTAAAATCAGGGGAATACTATAAAAACGTGGTTTCTTTGTCTATAAACGAAGGAAAGCCCATGAAAATCCCAATTAAATATCGTTTTTCTGTCGAAAAATTTTGTGAAAATTGGGTTTCTCTGTCAAAAAACCAAGGAAAACTCCTGACGGTCTTATCTAAATGGGTTTTCTCGGTCTGAAACTCAGGGGAATCCTATAAAAATGTGATTTCTTTGTCTATAAACGAAGGAAAACCCTTGAAACTCCCAATTAAATAGCGTTTTTCTGTCAAAAGTTTTGTGAAAATGGGGTTTTTCTGTCAAAAAACTAAGGAAAACTCCTGACGGTCTTAATTAAATGGGTTTTCTCGGTCTAAAACTCAGGGAAATCCTATAAAAACGTGTTTTCTTTGTTTATAATCGAAGGAAAACCCTTAAAATCCCAAATAAATAGCGTTTTTCTTTCGAAAAATTTTGAGAAAATGGGGTTTCTCTGTCAAAAAACCAAGGAAAACTCTTGACGGTCTTATTTAAATGGGTTTTCTCGGTCTAAAACTCAGGGGAATCCTATAAAAACGTGGTTTCTTTGTCTATAAACGAAGGAAAACCCTTGAAAATCCCAATTAAATAGCGTTTTTCTGTCAAAAAATTTTGTGAAAATAGGGTTTTTCTGTCAAAAAACCAAGGAAAGCTCCTGACTGTCATATTTAAATGGGTTTTCTCGGTCTAAAATTCTGGGGAATCCTTTAAAAATGTGGTTTCTTTGTCTATAAACGAAGGAAAGCCCTCGAAAATCCCAATTAAATAGCGTTTTTCTGTCGAAAAATTTTGTGAAAATGGGGTTTTTCTGTCAAAAAACCAAGGAAAACTCCAGACGGTCTTATTTAAATTGGTTTTCTCGGTCTGAAACTCTGGGGAATCCTATAAAAACGTGGTTTTTTTTGTCTATAAACGAAGGAAAGCCCTTGAAAATCTTAATTAAATAGCGTTTTTCTGTCGAAAAATTTTGTGAAAATGGGGTTTTTCCGTCAAAAAACAAAGGAAAACTCCTGACGGTCTTATTTAAATGGGTTTTCTCGGTCTAAAACTCAGGGAAATCGTATAAAAATTGGTTTCTTTGTCTATAAACTAAGGAAAACCCTTGAAAATCCCAATTAAATATCGTTTTTCTGTCGAAAATTTTGTGAAAATATTGTATTACGCTATGGAATTGTTGTCTGGGGTCACTCTGTCCACTTGGAAAAAGTGTTTGCGATACAGCGCAGGGCTGTTCGTGTTTTGGCAGGTGCTGGCTATCGTGAGGACTGCAGGGCGTGCTTTAGAGATTTGGGTATTCTCACCTGTCCGTCAGTGTATATTTGGAATGTTTGTTGCATATTAAGTTAAATCTACCTAAATACCCTGCAGCACTTTGCATATACAACACGAGAAGATCTGATTCAATTGCATTGACTGAGCCATTCAGACGCCTCAAGAGGACGGAAAATTTTGAGTTTTGGGGAATCCGTTTCTTCAATAGAATTCCAAGGAGTGTGGCACATCTTCCAGTTGTGGAGTTTAAAAAGTTTGTTCTCGGTGTTCTGAGGAGGGAGGCCTTCTTTAGCTTTAATGAGTTTTTATTGTATAATTGGGTTGAATAGTTTGTAAATTTAAGAGTTTTATAGTTAAAAGTTTTGTAAATTTCTGTAAATTTGTAACTGTAGTTTTGTTCTTTGTTTCTATGTGTATAACTGATGACGCTTACGATGAATTTTTTTAAATTTTTAAATGTAAATAGAAAATAAATAAAATAAATAAATAAAATGGGGGTTTTCTGTCAAAAAACCAAGGAAAACTCCTGACGGTCTTATTTAAATGGGTTTTCTCGGTCTAAAATTCAGGGGAATCCTATAAAAACGTGATTTCTTTGTCTATAAACGAAGGAAAACCCTTGAAAATCCCAATTAAATAGCGTTTTTCGGTCGAAAAATTTTGTGCAAATTGGGTTTCTCTGTCAAAAAACCTAGGAAAACTCCTGACGGTCTTATTTAAATGGGTTTTCTCGGTCTAAAATTCAGGGGAATCCTATAAAAATGTAGTTTTTTTTCCATAAACGAAGGAAAGCCCATTTAAATAGCGTTTCTCTGTCGAAAACCTTACACAAACGGGGCTTGTCTGTCAAAAACCTAGAAAAATTCCCGAAAAAGTTGGGGTTTCTGTCGAAAACTTAACATAAAGGTAAAAACGCTTTTTATTGTTTATAGCGAATTTTTATGAAGCTTTTCCGCAAACATCAAGTATTGGCGGACGCCCAACGCCTCTACGGAGCACGCCTAGGGAACCCCTGAAGACTAAAATAGAGAAAGGCCTTAAATATTATAAGAAAGGGTTCCATCAAAATAAAATAAAAAAAAATTTCAAAACATAAATTTTTTTAAGGCGGGAACTGACGCTACTCGTTTTCCATTTCTCACTCGGGGAGAAACCGAGAAATGAGAAAAGGGTCTCGTGACTGCTTACGTCACACATCGCTCGATTCTATCCGGGGCGTTAATTTCTCCTCGGAGGCTCAATGGAGAGCTCGCCTTTTTCATACCCGGAGGTTTTAGCTTTCCAACTCAAATTGGTTAAATAACAAAACCCAAAATATTTCACATGTGTCGCTTATTTTACGCTTTTATACGACTCGTAAGTATCCCAGTTTTTGTTTCTCTTTCACATTTTTATTTACCCTTCTAAGGTTCCATTTCACGGTTTATTTCGGGCCGCCTTATTGGCCTAGTAATCCTATCACCGATTCATACGTCATTTTTTTCTTTTTATTTATTTATAACGTTAATTTATAAAACGAGTAATTTTATTTGTTTATCAAAAAATTTATAATTTAATTGATTAAAGAATACGCAAGATGAACGCCAAACTAGGAAAGCTTGGCGCGTTTTGTATCTCTGGCTTGGGAGATGCTCCTTTTTTAATCATTTTATTCCTAGAGGTCTTGTCTATTAATAAACCTTTTATAAAGTTCAAGTTTTATGTGTTATTAAAAAACACCATCAAGTAGTAAAAAATTAATTTTTCAGGTTTAAAATAATTACTGAAGATGGTTTTCTGTGCGGTGATTGGCTGCTCGAATAACTCGCAGAAAACCGAGGGTGTTAGTTATTATCGTTTTCCTTCGTTGAGAAATCGCGGAAACTCTTATAATCACCCTCAATGCGCTAAAAGGCTTGCGAAATGGATAAAAGCTCTAAAAAGGGCCGATCTTACGTTGACCAAAGTCCAACATGAACGGGTCTGCTCAAGGCATTTTATATCAGGTAAAAGAGAATTAAAAAAATGGAATTTAAATTTTTTTTAGGAAGCCCTGCCAACATACAGGATGAAGACAACCCTGATTGGGTCCCTTCGCTGAACCTTGGATATACCAGAGTCGACGGGAAGCTTAAAAAATCAGTGCCTGATAAAGATGATTCTGACGTAGAAAATGATGAAATGGATTCTCAAGAAAATGAAGATGAGACAACCCAAAAGGTATTTTTCCTTTAACTTTATGTCTTTAAAAAAACTTTTTTAGAGAGTCTATGGTACTACGTGCATCGTGAAGTCTTGTAAAAATAACCTGATGAATACCAGAGAAAAGGGGCTCAATGTTTCCTACTACAGATTCCCTGTAGATGAAAATATGCTTTCTGTATGGAAGGAAAAATGCAAAATAACCAATGATGGGCTTTTAAAGTCGGCGAGGATATGCTCGCAGCATTTCAAAGAAGAATCTTTTCAAGGATGTTCATATAAAGGAAAACGTTCGCTGAAACCTCAAGGTTTGTTGATAAATTATTTTGTTAACTTCCTTAAAGAAGTTATTGTGACACCCTCCACGTCGGGTTTTTGGGGAAGGGTCTTCCAGACCCCGGAGGGCAAATCGAATATTGATCTTTACCGATCTCAACTTTGTCTGCGGTGCCGGCCGGCCGTAGCATTTTTTCGGAACACTTTACAGCCACAGTTTTTAACCGATTTTCACCAAATTTTCACAAAATCTTCCTTAGTCGTAGAGCAAGAATGTAACGAGGGCGATTTTTGAATTTCGAAAAAGTGGCGGAGATATATCTGTTTGAAATTTTAAAAAATTCGCTGCGGCCAAACCGTTAGTCCGATTTTCACCAAATTTTCACCAATTATTCCTTATATTTTTTAAGAATTTTTGGTGTAAAAAAATTGCCACTTTTATTATTATTTTTTTAGTAGGGAGAAATTTCATACTTCTACGCATTACGAGAGGCACATCCCTAGGCCAAAGAGCCCATTATTTCTACCTTGACACTTAAAAAAATTTTCGAAAAAAAGAACTTAAAAAATTTTTCAAAAATAAACTTAGAAAATTTTTCGAAAAAACAAACTTGGAAAATTCTCCTTTATACTTTCCCTCCCTTATACATCCCCTTCCATTATACTTTCGTTCCCTTATACTTCCCCTCCGTTATACTTTACCCTCTGTTATACTACCCCTCACTTAAACTTCCCCCTCCCAAATACTTCCCCTCACATATACTTCCCTCTCCGTTATACTTCCCCCTCCTATATATATGTACTTCTCTTTAAGGAAGTTTTCGTTGGAAGCTCTTCAAACCAGTACTTTATTTTTTAATTGTTTTGTTTTAGCTGTTCCTTCGTTGAATCTGGATGGAGATATTTCGATGCCAAAGAAACGTAAAATGAATGATTCCAACAGTGAAAATGAAGGATCTGATGATGAGACTCTGAAGGTCAGGATTGCTCCTATGGATGAGGAAAGTTCTGACGAGCGAGTAAATAAAAGTTCTAAAGTAAGAAAGATGTCTGGAAAAGTTTTGGCTCTTAGTCCCAACGACTATTCGTACAGTTCTTTGGAAACGGATTTTGTCGATTTAAAAGATTCGTTTACACCACGAAAGCGATCTTTGGTTAGAAGTCGAAAGGTTTTTGATATTCAAGAAGATTATGAAACTGAAGAAGACGTTTTAAAAGAAGATGAAGAAGAGTCTTTCAACATCGTCATGCCACCTTCTTTGGGATCGATGCTTAAAGCAGGTAAATTAGTACCTGATGACCGTGAAGCTATCATTAAAGTGATAGAAGAAAGAATATTAGAGCACAGTCGAATAATAGAGGATAACAACGTTTCTTCATATTCATTAAAAAGTAAAAGAAGAATGACCGTCAACAGAAGTTTGGACTACGAAAGAAATGGTGATGAACCCATCACAGTACCTGTTTGTGAACTTCGAGTTGTTGAAACAGAAGAGAAAGAACAGCAAAAAGAGAATCCAGTTGAGTCTGAAGAGTTGATCGAAATCCCTGAAGACTATGAAGCTTTAAAAAAAAACTATCTTGTACTTCTCAAGCAGAAAAATGATGCCTTTAAAGAAAATGTTGAGTTAAAACAAAAGTTGATTGATGCAACCAATGAACTTCAAGCTAAGAATGAAGAACTGAAATCGACAACTGCCATGCATGAAAATGTAGTTAGTAAGCTGACCAAGATTGAAACTTGTTTGTCCAAAATGCTCACTCCTAATCAGATCAAGCTGCTGCTCAATGATGTCAAGAAGGTCTCATGGACACCTCAAGAAATGCTTTCTGCCTTCACAATCCGCTATTTGAGCAAACGATGCTATTATTATTTACGTCAGAAACTTAACTATCCTCTTCCTGGAATCTCCTCTGTTCAAAGATGGGCGTCAGTTATGACCAAACAACATGGAAATCTTAAAGAAGTTGAAAATGCCGTTTTTCAAATATCTGGTGATTATAATAATGAAGAAGAAGACGAAGGACAAGGTGGTGAAGAAGATGATAACCATGTTCTTTATTTTCCTGATGCCACTGACGACGTCGTCATAGAAGGTACGAACAATGAAGAGAACAATCAAGAAGAAAACGTTCAAGAAGAATTCATACAAATTGAGAACCCTCAGATTGTTCCTAAAATCGAACCTAATTTCAAAGAGCATGTAATATATTTAAAGCAAGAACAAGAGTGGGATGAAAGAGGCTTTGAAGAGGAAGAAACAGAAGAATATGCAGAAAACGAACATTCTGAGGAAAGGGCAGAAGAAGATCCTTCAGAAGGACCTTTGCTTAAAGCATTGCTCATCGGAGAAAAAGGTGCAGAACATGAAACTGATGAATCAGGTATTGTGACATACATGCAAGAAGATGGTACGATAACCAACGAAGAAGGAGTATCTCAAAACATAATTTTCCTTGAAGCCATCGAAGGAGATGACCCAGACACAATACAGTGGCGAGTCGCTGAAAATCCCGAAGACGGCGGCCAATATTACATCGCTAACGAGGAGCAACTCGCTCAACTTCAGGAACAGGAAAACGTACAAATTTTCACCGGAGATGAAGAAGGTCCTAAAAAAGGGCCAGTCAAAGTTTTCAAGCAGGAACTCGACAACAATACTGAAATCCTCCATTATTTATACGGCATCAACGAAGTTAGCCCTCTTAACGTCAACAAATCTGCCGACCACAGTTATGCAATAGCAACCATCGATAAATACATTCGCACAAAGGAAAGGCACAAAAACAGAAAACCTCCGAAGAAGTCATAAATTAACCATTTGTATAGAGAGAGTTTAGACTTTGCATGTGTCTACACATTTTTTAAAAATCAGTTGTAAATATTCAGGAAAGCCATTTTCTCTTTCGGACTTTCTATTGTACCTAAATTTTTTTTTTGTTTTGTTTTATCCTTCTATGTAATGTTTGATATTTTGTAAAATTATATACATAATTGTATATATCAAGTAAACCGTTTTATGTATACAGTGTTTTTATCTTTTGATTTTTTTATTTCTCTCTGAGAAGAAGAAAGACCAGAGGAAAAGTTGCCCTCATTATTTAAATTTTTAAGAAGCCAGAAAAAGGCAGATGTCCCACTCGGAACGCTTTCGAATAGGGAAATTTTGAATTCAAGCTTCAAGGACATGTGGCAGCAATGGCCGGTGTTTGGGGAATGGAGTTTCAGATGATGTAAATTTTACAGTTTCTTATTTTCCCTACCTATAAATAATTTTTTTTAAACTAAATAAAATCTCTTGGATATTTTTTCAAAAAATCTATTCTTGATGTCGTTCTTTAATCTACTATTAGGCGTCCATAAAACGCGTAAGTTCTACTTTTTTACGCTTTTAACTTTTTTAAAGTTAACTTTTTTTTTCCTCTAAGAAAACACGCCGTAGGTAAAGTTAACTGGAGGCCACCAATTATTGAAGAGATAAAATTTTGAAGTTTTGAGGATACAAAATGAATTTCCCGCTTAGAAGATTAATCTTATCAATAGTTCCTATCAGATGTTTATTTATAACCTATTTTTTATCCTTGCAAATTAAAAAAAAAATTCTCACTATTTGCATAAATTTATTGCCATATTGTAACTTATTAGGATCCCATGTTGCTTCACTATGCTCATAGGTTTCATCATCCTTGCCAGAGGTCTTGATTATTTTTGGCCTACTAGTTTTTCTCATACTTTTTGACCATTTTGATGATGGCATTTGTTGCACTAAGCTGTTTAATTACAGCTATTAATCTGCATTGCTCATAGTAACTGCGCCACAGGAATTTTTTTGTTCCATAATTCTCTTAGATATGAAAGCGCTGAGGCAATTTATTACACCAAGCTGTTCAACTCCTATTATAAGTGCTCCACTGGAATTTTTTCTTTACCATAGTTCTGTTGAAACATGCAGTGCTGAGGCAATTTATTGCTCCAAGCTGTTTAATTCCCATTATAAATCAACTGCTGTAGTCATTGTAACTGCTCTGAGAGATTTTTTTTTCTTCACCATTGTTCTGTTGAAACATGCAGTGCTCAGGAAATTTATGACACCAAGCTGTTCAACTCCTATCATAAGTCTCCTGCGGTGGTCATTATAAGTGCTCCACAGGAATTTTTTTCTTTACCATAGTTCAGTTGAAACATGCAGTGCTGAGGCAATTTATTGCTCCAAGCTGATTAATTCCCATTATAAATCAACTGCTGTAGTCATAGTAATTGCTCGGAGGGATTTGTTTTCTTTGCCTTAGTTCTAAACATGCAGTGCTCAGGCAATTTATCGCACTAAGCTGTTCAACTCCTATTGTAAGTCTCCTGCAGTGGTCATTATAAGTGCTCCACAGGAATATTTTTCTTTACCATAGTTCTGTTGAAACATGCAGTGCTGAGGCAATTTATTGCTCCAAGCTGTTTAATTTCCATTATAAATCAACTGCTGTAGTCATTGTAGCGGTTCGGGGGGAATTTTTTTCTTTGCCATAATTCTGTTGAAACATGCAGTGCTCAGGCAATTTATTACACCAAGCTGTTCAACTCCTATTATAAGTCTCCTGCGGTGGTCATTATAAGTGCTCCACAGGAATTTTTTTCTTTACCATAGTTCAGTTGAAACATGCAGTGCTCAGGCAATTTATTGCTCCAAGCTGTTTAATTCCCATTATAAATCAACTGCTGTAGTCATTGTAACTGCTCTGGGAGATTTTTTTTCTTTGCCATAGTTCTGTGGAAACATGCAGTGCTCAGGCAATTTATTACACCAAGCTGTTCAACTCCTATCATAAGTCTCCTGCGATGCTCATTACAAGTGCTCCACAGGAATTTTTTTCTTTGCCATAGTTCTGTTGAAACATGCAGTGCTGAGGCAATTTATTGCTCCAAGCTGTTTAATTCCCATTATAAATTGAAACATGCAGTGCTGAGGCAATTTATCGCACTAAGCTGTTTAATTCCCATTATAAATCAACTGCTGTAGTCATGGTAACTGCTCCGGTGGATTTGTTATCTTTGCCATAGTTCTGTTGAAACATGCAGTGCTGAGGCAATTTATTGCTCCAAGCTGTTTAATTCCCATTATAAATCAACTGCTGTAGTCATTGTAACTACTCTGGGAGATTTTTTTTCTTTGCCATATTTCTGTTGAAACATGCAGTGCTGAGGCAATTTATTACACCAAGCTGTTCAACTCCTATCATAAGTCTCCTGCGGTGCTCATTATAAGTGCTCCACAGGAATTTTTTTTTCTTTGCTATAGTTCTGTTGAAACATGCAGTGCTGAGGTAATTTATTACACCAAGCTGTTCAACTCCCATTATAAATCAACTGCTGTAGTCATTTTAACTGCTCTGGGAGATTTTTTTTTTTTTTGCCTTAATTCTGTTGAAACATGCAGTGCTGAGGCAATTTATTACACCAAGCTGTTCAAATCCTATCATAAGTCTCCTGTGGTGGTCATTATAAGTGCTCCACAAGAACTTTTTTTCTTTACCATAGTTCTGTTGAAACATGCAGTGCTGAGGCAATTTATTGCTCTAAGCTGTTTAATTCCCATTATAAATCAACTGCTGTAGTCATTGTAACTGCTCTGAGAGATTTTTTTCTTTGCCATAGTTCTGTTGAAACATGCTGTGCTCAGGCAATTTATTACACCAAGCTGTTCAACTCCTAGTATAAGTGTCCTGCGGTGGTCATTATAAGTGCTCCACAGGAATTTTTTCTTTACCATAGCTCTGTTGATACATGCAGTGCTGAGGCAATTTATTGCTCCAAGCTGTTTAATTCCCATTATAAATCAACTGCTGTAGTCATTGTAACTGCTCCGGTGGATTTTTTTCTTTGCCATAATTCTGTTGAAACATGCAGTGCTGAGGCAATTTATCGCACCAAGCTGTTTAACTCCCATTATTAATCGTCAGCAGTGTTACCAACTGCTTAAGAACAAAGTCGTCCTTAATTTTATAGAATTAAAATGGGTTATGGAAGCACTTCCTTTTAAATGAAGGTTGAATGCAATTGTTTTGTTAAAATGGGCACACAATAGAGAAATAAGTGGATCTTGAAGAAAAAGGATCAAATTAAGCTTCAATGCTCTGTTGAAATTTATGTTTAAAATGAGGACATAAATGAAGTTGGAATGTCGTTCTCTAATAGTAATATCTTCTTATTACACGATTTAACTACCTTTAATTTTTTCATCTTCCAAGATAAAACTAATTCGTCATTTTCTTTTACAGTCAATTAGAAGATGAAACAGCCGAGACAATGTGTCGTTAAAAACTGTCCGAATTCATTCAACACAGAATCGACTTCAAAAATCAGGTTTTATCGATTTCCGACCGACAGATTCCTTGTGAAAATCTGGAAAGCGAGAAGCGGTCTGAAAGATAGACGACTTTTAAGGACCGCCAGGATCTGCTCTTCTCATTTTATGGAAAAAGATTTCGACAAGTCAATCATTCCTGGGAAGAAAATATTAAAAGAGAACGGTAAATTTTTTTGAGAAATAAAATAATTTTTAACTTTTTTTTAGCTGTTCCTTCTCTTAAACTTCGTGACTTACCACCATTTCCAATGAAACCTGATGAAAATATGGGTGAAATGTTGGAAGGTGTAGCAGAAAAAATAAATTCAGATCAATCTGAAAAAGAAACAGATGAAATTCAAGATGAAAATGAAACCAACGAAAGGATTTCTCAAGATGTCAATGAATCTGATGAAAAGCACATGATGGCCAGCGCTATTTACGAAGGCCTAACTAAATCTGATCTCAAAGGCGATATGACCGAAGAAAACATTGAGAATATCGTCGAATTTCTTTTCCAAAAATACCGCGATCGTTTAGTACAATTAAGCGAAAACAAGAAAGCTACTGAAATTAAAGAATCAGGAGTACAGACTGATGAAAATAAAACACATTCCAAAGACATGCAGAATCAAACCAATCACAATGAAGATGAGAATTCGATACTAAAAAGGCGCCTTTCTCTTGACGAAACATCTTCAAAAAAGCCAAAACTAGCCAAGAAATCAGAAGAAACTTCCTCTTCTACAAATGTACATAAAAAATCTTCCCCGCCGAATTATTCAAATGCTGAATCGTTCGTTACCCAAGAGAAGTATGACATTTTGAAGAAAAAATATGAACAGCTTTTACTTGATAAGCGTAATTCAGAAATGTTTAATTCTCAAATAATCGAATCTTTGAAAAGGACGATGGAGAAAAATGAAAGAGAATATCAAGCGTTGAAAAAGTCGAAAGAAAAACTTTTCTACGAATATCAACAAGTTGAAGAGGCGTTGCAGAAAATGCTGACTCCAAACCAGATCAAACTTCTTATGGAAGGCGACGATAACCTTTCGTGGACCAATCAGGAAATGCTGATGGCATTCGCATTACGATTTCAGAGTCGTAAATGTTACCAGTTTTTACGCCAAAAGTTGAATTATCCTCTTCCTGGAATGGTCAGGGTGCAGAATTGGCTATCAACAATCACTTTGGAAAGATGTAAACGTTTAATAAAAACGATTGAAAATTCAACACAAAACGTAAATGCTTTAGAAGAAGACAATTTTGACCGTTTTGTCCGTCAAGCAAACAACATGCCAGATTCTAAACGTACGAATTTTAAAAGCCATGAAAAAGTGATTGTCATCAATGCGATTTCGCCGCAGAATTATTCTTCGGAGGGTTTCCGGAATATACTGGATGGCGTCAAAGAGCGGAAGGAGAATAAAGAATATCTACGAATTGTCCAGGAAGTGATAGCTGACGAGCCGCAAGAACTAAACGGCGAGCAATATGGAGAAGTTCAGAGTGAAAAGTCGGACAATTTCATCAAAGAGATCATCGGCCAACCTTGCGACGGCAAGAATGCAATCGCCGTTCCCAATTATGAAATGAACGATCAGTACTCCGACCAAACCGCAAACGAGCAATTTATATCTAATGGTGAAGAACAACCGTTAACCACCGAGTGATTTTAATTTTTAATTATTATTTTGTAGTTATTTGAGGGGACAAGAAATTTTATTTTTTTCTCAATAATTATATTAGACTCTGTATTTTGGTCAATTTAAGAGGTTTTTTTTTTTTTCTTTTTTTTCTGTATTAGGTACAAAAAAGTTACCAAAGTAGTTTGTACATCACATAAGCCATAAAGCATACTTTAAGTAAGTTACTGCTTGTCTACTTTTTCACTTAATTTTCAAGAAGGAAATAAACAATTTTTATGGGATTTCTTGATTTTTACTATATTATTGGAGTTCAATATTTTACGTTTTGTTTTATTTTAGTAATAACGTTTTGATAAGTCAAGAGATGTTATTTTAGTAATTTCTTTAGGTGAGAAAGTTTTTATTTTTTGTTCATATATTTTAAATAAATTTATATTTCTTTAAAATAGATGAAAATAAACCTTTTTTTACTCCAATTTTTTTAATTTGTTTCGTTGAATTATCGACCATCAATATTTTATAATAATGTAGCGGAAATCAGGGTTGTGGTCATTAATGAAATAATTATTGCCGAGCTTTCGATAAATTTATTATCATCTTCAGGGCCTGAAAAACAACAATTGTAAATTTTCGAATGACAAAATATAGCAACTTACTTTAGTTTGAGTTTTTATGGGGAAAACATTAAATAAATTTTTCTTTACACATTAAAAAGGGGGGAAAAACAAGTACTAAAATCATTTAAAATTCAATAACATTAAGATAAAATTTGTTAAAACGACTAGATATAAAATTATAAAATTTAAGGGAAATTATAAAACAATGAAAGGTTACTTGGGAAAGGGGTTTTCATTATGAAAGGTTGCCAACTTAATTAAACATTATTACTCGTGGTCCTATTTTCCCGCGGAGAGTTCGAATTTGCGAAGGAGTGAAGAAGAGACGAATAGACGGAGCTTATGCATTTCTTTTCAATTTGTTGATTGCACGTTTTAGGGCATAAGTAGATTCGTAGACCTTCTTTTATTTTCCTCCGAAACCAATTGGTCTCTTTGTCCAAAACCCGAACGGAGTCCAATCGGAAGCCATGGCCGGTTTGCTTGAAATGTTTTGAGAGGCCCGTACCATTTCTTTGGGCAGTAGATACGGAGTCCAATCTATGCTGGTTCATCCTTTCAGACACCCGCTGCATAGTTTCCCCGATGTACTTGGTATCACAGAGTAGACAATCAACAGCGTAGACGACAGAAGACCGATTTAGCGTGGGCTCCAAAGACTTTAACGGTGAAAAATGTTTTTCTAACTTGTTTGCATATTGGTGTGCAATTATCATATTTGGGCAACACTCCTTAAGCAGTCGAGCCAATTTTTCTGATAGACCTGGCACATACGTGAGAGATCTATGTATAGTTGGGGCAAACGCTTGATTTTGTCGTTGATGTTGTACCTCAGGTTGTTCAGGAGTGGGTGACGTAGGTGTAATGTCATCAACTCGGTACCGATCAATTAATTTCCTAATTATAGAAGGAGGAAAATGATTCTTTTTTAAAATGGACGATACCTTCTTTAGGCATTCGATCGAACCATTCTTTCGCCTTAAAAATGAATTGCGCAATTAATTTGATTCGTCGAGCGTGTTCCGTGACTTCGGCTAAGCATCGACCTGAATGCCTAAAGAAGGTATCGTCCATTTTAAAAAAGAATCATTTTCCTCCTTCTATAATTAGGAAATTAATTGATCGGTACCGAGTTGATGACATTACACCTACGTCACCCACTCCTGAACAACCTGAGGTACAACATCAACGACAAAATCAAGCGTTTGCCCCAACTATACATAGATCTCTCACGTATGTGCCAGGTCTATCAGAAAAATTGGCTCGACTGCTTAAGGAGTGTTGCCCAAATATGATAATTGCACACCAATATGCAAACAAGTTAGAAAAACATTTTTCACCGTTAAAGTCTTTGGAGCCCACGCTAAATCGGTCTTCTGTCGTCTACGCTGTTGATTGTCTACTCTGTGATACCAAGTACATCGGGGAAACTATGCAGCGGGTGTCTGAAAGGATGAACCAGCATAGATTGGACTCCGTATCTACTGCCCAAAGAAATGGTACGGGCCTCTCAAAACATTTCAAGCAAACCGGCCATGGCTTCCGATTGGACTCCGTTCGGGTTTTGGACAAAGAGACCAATTGGTTTCGGAGGAAAATAAAAGAAGGTCTACGAATCTACTTATGCCCTAAAACGTGCAATCAACAAATTGAAAAGAAATGCATAAGCTCCGTCTATTCGTCTCTTCTTCACTCCTTCGCAAATTCGAACTCTCCGCGGGAAAATAGGACCACGAGTAATAATGTTTAATTAAGTTGGCAACCTTTCATAATGAAAACCCCTTTCCCAAGTAACCTTTCATTGTTTTATAATTTCCCTTAAATTTTATAATTTTATATCTAGTCGTTTTAACAAATTTTATCTTAATGTTATTGAATTTTAAATGATTTTAGTACTTGTTTTTCCCCCCTTTTTAATGTGTAAAGAAAAATTTATTTAATGTTTTCCCCATAAAAACTCAAACTAAAGTAAGTTGCTATATTTTGTCATTCGAAAATTTACAATTGTTGTTTTTCAGGCCCTGAAGATGATAATAAATTTATCGAAAGCTCGGCAATAATTATTTCATTAATGACCACAACCCTGATTTCCGCTACATTATTATCCAATTTTTTTGTTTTTAGCTCCTGAGAGGTGAAAAAAAACTCAGAAGTGACTGAAAACAAGGTAAAATGCCTCAGAAAAAAATGAAGATAAAAACTGAACAATAACTGTCATTTTTTAGATGAAGGATCAAAATGAAACCATTTTCTATGATAAAAATTGAAAATGTCAATCAATGATAGGGCCTAATGATTTGTGAACAAGGGAAAAATTATTAGAAATTTTCTACGGTGCTACATAATATGAAGACTGGCTGTATTCTTCTTCAGTATGCAGACTAATGGCTTATTCTTCCCTACTATGAAAATATGAAGGAAAATGCTAAAAAATCCTGTTAAATCTATTTGATTGACTTATAAAATGCCACTCACTAAAGAAGGATTAGTCTATAAACCCTACTTATTTCTTAACTTCCTTAAAGAAGTTACTTTTCTTATTACCCAAGAAATACACATTTCTGAGTGTCTTATCCAAAAAACACCATTTTTGCAGGATTTTAAAGCGTTTTTCTATCGTAACAGTCAGAGAATTCTATTTCTTAAAACTATTTTCAGGATTGAAGAGCATTTTTCTAAAAAACCATCATTTTACAGAATTTTCAAAGATATGAAGAAAAAATTTTGTCGATAGTTAAGGGAGGAAACCAGTTGTCCGCATAATTTAGTAGCGCCTTTTCTGCAGTAATATTTATTCATTTTTAAAATCGGTCAAGCAGTTTATGAGATAATAGGATTTCTTTAGATCATTTTAACTTTTTTAAAGAAGTAATTGTGATACCCTCCATTTCGGGTTTTGGAGATGGGTCTTCCAGACCCCGTAGGGTCAAATCGGATATTGATCTTTACCGATCTCAACTTTGTCTGTGGCTCCGGCTGGCCGGCCGTCCGTCCGCACTTTACAACCACAGTTTTCAACCGATATTTCTCCAGATTTTCACCAAATTTTCTTTACTCGGTGAACAAGAAACTAACGAGGGCGATTTTAAAATTTCAAAAAAATTGCGGAGATATGTCTGTTTGAAATTTTAAAAAATTCGCTCCGGCCGAACCGTTGGTCCGATTATCACCAAATTGTCAATAATTACTCCTTATTTTTTTACGAATTTTTGGTGTAAAAAAATTATCATTTTTTCAACATTAATTATCATTTTAGAAGGGAGAAATTTCATACATCCATCCGTTACTATAGGGACCTCTCTTGGGCATTGATCCCATTTGTTTTACCTTGATAGGTACTTAGAAACTTTTTCAAAAAAAAAAAAAAAAAAAAAAAAACATAAAATTTTTGCGAAAAAAAACTTCTCCCTCCGTTATACTTCCTCCTTCGCTATACTTCCCCTCCTTTATACAATCCCCCTCCGTTATACTTCCCCCTCTGTTATACTTTCCTCCTTTACACTTCCTCCTTCATTATACTTCCCCCTCCGTTATACCTCCCCTTCTTTATACTTCCCCTCCTATATTTAAACTTCCTTAAAGAAGTTATTTTACTTCTCTTTAAGGAAGTTTTTGTTGGAAACTCTTCAAACTATGACCTCTCTTGGGCATAAATACCATTTTTTTCTACCTTGATAATTGGAAACTTTTTCAAAAAAAAAGAAAAAAAAAACATAAAATTTTTGTGAAAAAAAACTTCTCCCTCCATTATAATTCCTCCTTCGCTATACTTCCCCTTCTTTATAAAATCCCCCTCCGTTATACTTCCCCCTCTGTTATACTTTTCCTCCTTTATACTTCCCCTTCTTTGTACTTCCTCCTTCGTTATACTTCTCCCTCCGTTATACCTCCCTTCCGTTATACCTCCCCTCCGTTATACCTCCCCTCCTTTATACTTCCCCCTCTGTTATACTTCCCCTCCTATATTTTTACTTCTCTTTAAGGAAGTTTTCGTTGGAAACTCTTCAAACTAGTACTTTTCTAGACGTTTTTTTTAGGAAAACGGAAATCCCAAAAATCAAAGTCAGTGGGGCGACTCCCGCCATCATTGCGAATGATGAGCAATCCAAATCGCTCGTTTTTGATGTGATTTTTAATTGCAAATGTACATTAATTATAGTCTATATTTTTTCAGAAGTTAGGACTTCATCAAATGGTTGATTGAATTTATTTGGGGATTGAATTTTGAGTCGATTTCTAGTTTGTACAGGGACGCTTGGTTGCGCTGAAGGCGGGACGCCCTTGACGAAAAACGACGCAGTTCTCGTAGTTTTACGTTCCCTGTTGAGACCCCCGTTCGAAACGCGCTCCCACTTTTTTCAATTTCAATCGTTTTTCGACTCGAGACCGCCAAAAGCGCCACTCGAGAACGGAAAACCTTAGTCGTTTACCTTTCCTTTTTAAAAACCATAATATTTTCATCGAATATTTCTTCGGGGTTTTATTTATTAAATTCTTGAGACGTTTTTTACTCACACAAACATCTTTCGCCTATCGACGAAAAAAGGGTAAATTACTTCAGAAAGCCTCCTTTGATTATACCATCAAGGGTTATGTTTACAAGATATTTTCCTTCCCTCGCAATTTCGCATAAATTTTTATGTTATTAATAAGTCTTTTTTTCAACTCTTCAATAATAAATTTTTAAAAATCAATGGTTTTTTTTAAAAATAGCTAGGTTAAATTTTAAAATTTTATGTAAGTTTTATGATTAGAAGGTATGTGCTTACTCTTCAAAATTGGTCAAATATTTTGTGTAATTTTCTCTATTTTTTCGTGCTAAAATTAATTAGTATGCTGAGCTAATTTTAAGTAGACAAAAAAAGTTTCATTTATCTTTTGTTATGGTGAACGTTATGGTGAGAAAATGTTTTGCGCCAAATTGCCGAAGTATGCTGAGCTAATTTTTAAGTAGACAAAAAAAGTTTCATTTATCTTTTGTTATGGTGAACGTTATGGTGAGAAAATGTTTTGCGCCAAATTGCCGAAGGTTGATGATTAAAATTGAAAAGCTTCTGATTGGATACTCCATTGTTTCAAGCTCTGGAGGTATCATTTTCTTTTATATTTTATAATCAAATTAATATGGTTTATTTTTTTTCAGGGTTGCCCTCAGGAATGGAATAACAGAAAAGGGAGGACTGCTTCATATTCTGACTCATTATGAAGTAACGCTGAACGATCGGAAAAGTTTTAAAGTGAAGTGTTGTGCCGGTTGTTAAAATGTCAAAGACGAAGAAAAGAAAGCAGGACAGTTCGAGTGAGAATGTAGATACGGACGACGAAAAAAACTCGACGTCTTCCAAGTCAGAAGACAAGCTTGATTTCGAGGATACATCCGAAGTTGACGAGATGTTTAATTTTAAACGATTACATGATATTTCTCATACAGTCGTTTTACCCGGATCCATGTGGGGTGTACATTTAAAACCCGGTGGTAAATCAGCGTTTATACATATTAATGAGGACATGGTTATAGATAAGACAGTTGAGTTTGATAAATCTTGTGTTCCAATTGTTAAAGTAAAAGGTGTATTAATAGACGTTCCAGAAGTGAAAAGTAAAAGTCATCTAGAGTGTCTTTTAAGAGCTGTGGATGTGATTAAAAAACCGCCTAAACAGGAAAGGACGTTGCGGAAAAGGCCTGAGAAGACTCCAAAACCTGTGAAGAAAACTCAAGTTAAGAAGGCGAAAGTTGAAAAAAGTCAGAGTAGCCGAGAGAGTTCGCCGAATTCGGAAAAAGAGCGCTCCGCTACTCCGGAGAAAAGAGTCTTGAGAAATCGTGATAAGACTCCAGTTGAGAAGAAGACGGAAAAGAAATCTCGTTTCGCCAAAAAGTCAACGGCCAAACCTATCAAAGTAGTTTCCACTCCAGTTATTATTAAAGAAGAAGTCGATTTAGATGAAAGTTCAAAAAAAGATGAGAAAAAGAAATCTTCAAATCGTCCCAGTCGAGGTGAGACGTCTAAATCTTATCAAGAAGCATCAAATTCAGAAGAGGAGGAGGAAGAAGATGAAGAAGAAGAAGAAGAAGAAGTAGAAGGAGAAGAAGAAGAAGAAGAAAAAGAAGACTCCGACACTAAAAAAACAGAAATTCGACCAAAAGAAACAAAGAAAACAAAAGTCGGTCGACCAAGAAGAACAAACCAATGGGAAATGGTAAAAAATTTTTTTTAAATCACATGTTCACCTCTTTTTTAGGAAGAGAACCTCTCTGTTATTGGTGCCAAGTGCATTGTGGGTTGCTGTCAAAATTCTATGCTTCAAACGAAAAGCGCTGGGAAAAATATTTCATATTATAGATTCCCCATGGATGACAAGCTTGCTGATAAGTGGAAGGAGAAATGCAAGCTGACCGGAAGGATCCCAAAATCTGCCAGAATCTGTTCTGATCATTTTAAAAAAGAAGATTTTGAAGGATGTGTCACCCCTGGTAGTCAATCATATAAAAGAACTCTCAAACCTAAAGGTAAATTAAATAATTAATGTTTTTTTTATTGGTTTTCATTTTTAGCCATTCCTTCTGTGTATTTAATGTCAAAAAAGGTGAGTGAGATTAAAGAAAAGCCGACTCGGAGGCGAGGCAAAAAGACTGAATCAGGAATTAAGATTGTCTCCACAAAATCGATTGAGAAAAACGTATCGTCACCAGAGCCTTCCGACGAATCCGATTCTGACAGTCCGTCGCCACCTCGAAAGATAAAAAAAGAAGAAACGGATTCTGCGAAAGTCCCGTCACCGAAAGCGCCTTTGGTCGAGTTATCCGACGAAAGTTCCGAAGAGTCCGATGTGTATGAAGAAGTCATACAAGTTAGGATTACAAACATGAGTGCTGAATCGACAGACAGCGAATCTGACGAAGCGGCCGTTATGAAGAAACGGAGGAAAGTTTTGAAGAAGAAAAACCTCAGGATGATAAGTACAAAGACTACGATGTCGAAACATTAGAAATAGAATTAAAATCTGATGACTCCGATCCAGAAATAAGGCATATGAAAAAAACACTAGACGCACATTTAAATAAACCAAAACTCGTTCCTACACCACCTGTTAAGATTTCAACTCCACCAGTAAACAAACCTCTTATTTTAACGCCTGCTCGAACACCTGCTAAACCCAGTACCCCTATGAATAAAACAATACTTCAAAAAACTCCTCGGTTTAGTCAAAATGGAGTCCAGACTCCTCAGGCTACACCGACAGGCGCAAAAACTGTTCACTGGAACATAACACCCAAAGAGCAAAACGGTAATAAAGTCGTATTTGAAGTAAATAGGACCGAAAAAGCCGCCATACCTGTCAAATCTCCTTCTCTACCTGGGCAATCTTTGGCGAAACTTCTCAGTGGTAAAACAAGCCGGATAAAGACACCATAATAAAGATAATAGAGCAAAAAATAACTGAAAATTATGATATCGTGAATACGAAAAAAGTGGCCAGAAAGAATGTTGATTTCATTAAAAGTTTACCGCAGAAACCTGAGCCTAAAACGATCATGAAAAGCGTTCAGATGATCAACGATGAAGGGAAAATCGTCACCAAACATGTAGAAAGTCCTAAAGTTGAATATCAAAAGGCACCCGACGTCCAAAAAGAAGAAATGCCGCAGATCAACGACCCGGAGCTTGACGAAAGTCAATTCATCGAAATTACAAACGATCAGATTGAGTTCGTTTCTTCAGAGGATATAATCATTGAGGAGACCAACGAAGAAAAAGAGAAATCTGATCCTACAATACATGTTGATGAAAATCAAATTATTATTGTCTGCCAAGACGAAGATAAACCTGAGAATGAAAAGATTGAAGTTCCGATAGAAAATCAAGATGAAAATAGTTATGGAAAGCCAACAATCAGTGTACAAAGAAAAAGCGGAAGTGAAGTGATCCCTAATAAACTTAAAATTCCTGCTACCGAGCATTCAGAACAGGCATCCAAAGCTGGCAAGGAATTTCTTGATACGTTTTTCTTCAACAATTCAAATCCAGAAGTGATGTTCGAGTCAGGTGAGATTGGCAAGCCACACGAGATCCAAGAACTTCTACAGCAGAACGACGTCGACTTTTCCAAAGTCCTCATTTTGAACGACTCAAATGTTCAATGGGGAGAGCTCAATTCTGAGCAAATACAAGGGAACCAGCTCTATTTCATTCGTCAGGAAGACGACGGGCAGACCTCTCAAGAACAGAATCAACCTTTCGATGAAAACCAGTTCAACATGGAGTGCCTTGAAGTCGAAGTCATTCCACCGGAAAGCGCTTCTTAATATTAAAAATCTGTACATAATTTAATTATTGTACAATACTGTAAAGTGTAAAATCGAGGACCTATATCACTGTGTGGTTTTTTTTTTCTCTCATGGACATCTTAATTTCTATAAAAATTTCGTTGTTTTTAGAATTTTTTTTTTAAATTGTATTGTACTTTAAAATGTGTTTTTTAAACATTCTAAGGTTTATACTTGTTCTCTTGTAAGTAATAAATTAGTAAAATTTCTATCATTTTTTTTATTTTCATCCTTTTATAACAAAAATAGTTCCACAAATCTGTTGAGCATTTTACTGGATTTTAGGCCAAGATACTGCATTTCTCATGGGTTTGTGGACTTTTCCCTCAGTATGTATAAATCAGTCTGCTTTTATCACTTTTCCTAAATTGAAATCTGAACTTTTCTTGAAAAACGCCATCAGCAGAAACTGCCCTCCGTATATTATAAAAAATTTGTTTGTTTTTTTCTGGTGTTTTCTTCAGCCTGCCTGAATACCCCTTAAATATCTCGATAACGGCAGGTCTGAGAATTAAAATTAATAAGGTACTTTATGTAGGGAATTTAATTTCCTTTCAGTTTGCTTCTATACTATTTTGGGTAGGATCAACTGTTTAGAAGTTATGAGCGAAAAAAATTACTTAAGTGAAATATTTCGATAACGGCTGGTCTGAGGATGAAAATGAATAAAGTACTTTATGTAGGGAATTTAATTTCCTTTCAGTTTGCTTCTATACTATTTTGGGTAGGATCAACTGTTTAGAAGTTATGAGCGAAAAAAATTACTTAAGTGAAATATCTCGATAACGGCTGGTCTGAGAATTAAAATGAATGAAGTACTTTATGTAGGGAATTTAATTTCCTTTCAGTTTGCTTCTATACTATTTTGGGCAGGATCAACTGTTTAGAAGTTATGAGCGAAAAAAATTACTTAAGTGAAATATCTCGATAACGGCTGGTCTGAGAATTAAAATGAATAAAGTACTATATGTAGGGAATTTAATTTCCTTTCAGTTTGCTTCTATACTATTTTGGGTAGGATCAACTGTTTAGAAGTTATGAGCGAAAAAGATTACCTAAGGTATATCATGATAACGGCTGGTCTGAGGATGAAAATGAATAAAGTACTTTATGTAGGGAATTTAATTTCCTTTCAGTTTACTTTCATACATTTTTCTGTAGGATCAACTGTTTAGAAGTTATGAGCGAAAACTACTCTTGCCAGATGATTCCTCAGTTATTTGCTCTTTTTCAGAATTTTTTGGGCTTCCTAGAGTTTTTTCTAAGTCAAGAAACCCCATTTTCATCAATTTTATGAATTTTTTTTTTTCTCAATTTTTAGATCAAGAAAACACCTTTTTAAAATTTTCTGGCGTTTTCCACAGTTGTTTTGCCTAAAAACGTTCTCGTAAACATTTTTTAAACCCGTATTCTTCATTTTTTCTCCACAAAATTCATCATTAGGCCAAAAAACTCCTTTATTTTCAATTTTTTTTCTCTTTTTATTCAGTTTTTTGACAGAGAATACCTCTTTTCCTCTTTTAAGATGATTTTCTTTTCGTCAAGAATTGAGTTTATAAAGGCAAACCTTTATAGCAATATTTTATAATTTATTTTTTAGACTATGTACAAAAAGTTCAATTTACAAAATAATATTGATTCTAAAATTCTTGTGTTATTTCTTTTTCTTTCTTTTCTGCCCTTTAGAGGTAGAACTACTTGTACAGACTGATAGTTCATCAGAATTTTGCTGTCCGGATGAAGCAGTCTGCATGTTGGCATCAAGTTCTTCATGATGTCGTGTTTTTGTTATCAGACGCATTTCCAGGCAATCGGTCGCCAATTCATCCGGATCAGAATTTCTTATTTCCAAGCTATACGTATTTGCCTAAAAATAAAAATGTCAAAAACTGTTGATTTATTTGTCTGACATACTAGTAAAAGAGTTGATAGTAAATATCGACTTATTTCTTCTTTCGGTTTTCCCCTAACGACTGAATCAAATGTCCTGAAGTTCGTAGTGTCATCATCAGGGTACAAGTTTAAAATCTTTGTTCCATATTCATGAACGTTAAAATGCGATCGCCCCTCTGAAGCAGCCAACGCTGGCTTGATAGATTCATGCCATTGTGCCACACGGTTTGATGTTTCATACGCATCTGCAGCCTATAAAATATGATAAAAAAGAGTCGATTTAAAATTATAAATATTACTAGTTGTTTCTTAATATCTTTAAACTTATTCATGATATCGTTGGTCGCTTTTTGATATCCTTGTTCGATCATTTGTTCTAATTGTTCATGTTGTTGCGTGAAAGGTGCAACAAATTCATCTCCGCTGTCGTCATGGTTGAAATGGTCATCTTCTTCGAAATGGTCATCATCATGGTCATCTTCAGCAAGTGGAGGAACTACACCCTCTGGTTCTACTCGCTGCAGAGCCCTGTTTTCCTGAACTAAAATTAAATTACTGATAAGTTATTATTATTAATTAGCATTACTTTTTGTAAATCTTTTTCTTGAGAGCAACTCTTCTCTTTCCTTTTTGTGTATTTTGATAAATAAATCATCCGTTTCTAACGTTGATTGGCTCTTCAATGGTACTTCAAATATAAATGCTATATGGGTACTTAAAGTATCTTTTTTTCCACTCGCATCCTTCTTGGCTGAAAAAAAAAAAATCTTCTTTATAACAGCATAATAGTGGGGTTCTCAAAGTGCCCCCCTCGGGGTCGCCAGCAAAGCTCAATAAAGTACTAGTTTGAAGAGCTTCCAACGAAAACTTCCTTAAAGAGAAGTATCTATATAGGAGGGGGAAGTATAACGGAGGGACGTAAAACGTAGGGGGAAGTATAACGGAGTGGGAAGTATATGGGAGGGGAAGTATAACGGAGGAGGAAGTATATGGGAGGGGAAGTATAACGGAGTGGGAAGTATAAGGGAACGAAAGTATAACGGAAGGGGATGTATAAGGGAGGGAAAGTATAAAGGAGAATTTTCCAAGTTTGTTTTTTCGAAAAATTTTTTAAGTTTATTTTGGAAAAATTTTCAGTTTTGTTTTTTTTCACAAATTTTCCGAGTTTATTTTTTTCGAAAAATTTTCCGGGTTTTCCTTTTTCTTTTAATTTATTTATTTTTTTTTTTTTTGAAAAATTTAACTTCTTTTTTTCGAAAATTTTCTACGTTTTTTTAATTTTCCGGGTTTTCCTTTTTTAATTTTCCGGGTTTTCCTTTTTTAATTTCCGGGTTTTCCCTTTTTTTTCCAAAAAATTTTCCGGATTTTCCTTTTTTTCCGAAAAATTTTCCGGGTTTTCCAATTATTTTTCTTTTTTTTTTTTGAAAAATTTTTTAAGTTCTTTTTTTCGAAAATTTTTTACGTTTTTTTTTTCAACAATTTTTCAGTTTTTTTTTTTTAAGTTTTCCGGGTATTCCTTTTTTTCCGAAAAATTTTCCGAGTTTTTCTTTTTTTTTCCGAAAAATTTTCCGGGTTTTCCTCTTTTTTTTCTAAGTTCAAGTGTCAAGGTAGAAATAATGGGCTCTTTGGCCTAGGGATGTGCCTCTCGTAATGGGTACAAGACGAAATTTCTCCCTACTAAAAAAAAATTAATAATTAAAAAGTGACAATTTTTTTACACCAAAAATTCCTAAAAAATATAAGGAGTATGTAATTGGTGAAAATCGGACCAACAGTTCTGCCGCAGCGAATTTTTTAAAATTTCAAACAGACATATCTCCGCCATTTTTTCGAAATTCAAAAATCGCCCTCGTTACATTCTTCTTCTCCGACTAAGGAAGATTTTGTGAAAATTTGGTGAAAATCGGTTAAAAACTGTGGCTGTAAAGTGTTCCGGAAAAATGCTACGGACGGCCGGAACCACAGACTAAGTTAAGATCGGTAAAGATCAATATTCGATTTGACACTCCGGGGTCTGGAAGACCCCTCCCCAAAAACCCGACGTGGAGGGTATCACAATAACTTCTTTAAGGAAGTTAAAAAATTGCAGTAAAAATAAAAGGAAACCCGGAGTTGCTATAAATTTCAAAAATACCCGCGAAAAATTGCATTTCACTTACTCCGTCTTCTTCGACAAGTTCCACAGGAAAAATAATAACATTTTTAGTTTTTATTTTCAATTCTTTAACTGATTTAGAGCCAAGTTCCATCCAAACTATTTCTTTTACATGCTTCTTGCTTATCCTTTGTGCCTCAATATGTCTGCAGAGAAAAGATAAAAAATTAAATTAATAAATAGAAAAAAATATTTACGATGAAATATTGGGTGGATCTGGAGTTATTACTCGAAGAGATTGGTTAGGTTCGAGTAAAGTCGGATCTGGGTTTTCTGCAGGTGAAGGAGCCATTTCGATTTCCATATCGTAGTCATGGTCAGCTTCCATAACAGCATCAAACGATGGTTCTTCAAAAAATAAAAAAATGAAGAATTCTAGGCTTTACAAAATATTTACCAGGGCAGTCTTCAGCTGAGACACATACCGCTTTTCCCAGGCTTTCAAACTCAAATTCTTCATTTAAAGTTCCATCTGAATAAACGTACCAATTCAATCTAAAAAAATAATACGTAAACAGAACTCTAAACTAAAGAAAGATACCTAAATTCATCTTTTCGGCCCATTTCCACCCCGTTCGCCTGATACAACACATTTGCTGTGTTGGGTTTGATAGGAATTTTTAAAAGAGCGTTTAAAAAAGAGTTTTGACATTTTGTTCTTTGAACTTTTTCAAACTTATCTCTATTAAAAACTATTTTATGTTCTAGAAAAACCAAAATATTAAAAATTGACAAAGAATTCAAATTATATCACTTGTCACAACGAAGTCAAGAACCTCAAGGTCATTAGAGATTAAATTCTTCGCCTTCTTTTTTCTCTTTTTGGTCTTATCGGCACCTTCGGCTTCCTCAGTTTCTTTGCTAAAAATTCGGCTTAATAAAACAAAAAACCTAATAAAACTAACTCACTTATTTTGTAAGAAAATGACAAAGTTCTCAACAAGCTTATATAAAATGTCGAGCCTTTTACAATAAAATTGAGTCGAATTTGAAGTAGCAAAGCCGCCTGTGGAAAATTTACAGCTTCATTTCTTAAATCGGCGACGTATTTCTCTAAAATCTAATAAAAAAACGTAATAAATATATAAAAAATTTATTTAAATATACTCACAGGAGTAAGGATGACCTCCCAATTAGTTATTAGACTATCTTGTAGGGGCTTGAATAAAACGTTGATTTCAAAATCGTTCATTTTGTTACTTGTAAAAGAAACTACATAAGAGTAACTGGCGTTAAATTCTTTTCATTAGAAGCGTGTACAGGTTCTAACATATTGAAATAATACAAAATAAAGGTTTAAAAAATACAATCGAAATATCACGATTAATGGTAAACACAACGGATAAAATTTAAGATAAGAAAATGGCGCTCATCTTACCGCCAAATTTATCGATATAACTTATTCGATTCGTTAGAGACCGTTAAAATTGGCGGGATGTTTTCAAATACAAATACTTGGGGTGGAGTCTTGGGGTGGAGTGGCCGAGGGTAGCGAGTCCTTCCTTAACCCTCGGTGGTAAAAAGGTCGTGGGTTCGATTCCCGCGAGTCCCTGGTTGTTTGAGGATTATCAGCAAGGGGAAAAAGATTTGGGACAAGTTTAGGGCGTTTATTGAGAAGTTACAAGCCCTTCAGATCAACGAGAATGGAGGTACTATGCAGTAGGTAGGTACATGAGTAGGTACATGAGTAGGTACATGAGTAGGTACATGAGTAGGTACATGAGTAGGTACATGAGTAGGTACATGAGTAGGTTATTACATGGTCCTTGCTCCGGTCAAGTTGCCAAAATCATCAAAGGATGAACTTCTTGGCATATCTTTGACCAAGAGTTTAGCCATCTAGCTATGAGAGCATCATTTTTAAGCACTTCTTTTATCCCGTTTTTTAACTAATTTTATCCCTTTTTAAATGTTTTAATCTCTTTTTATAGGGTTTTATCCCTTTTACTGGTTATATCCCGTTTTTAACTAATTTTATCCCTTTTTAACTGTTTTAATAATATCTTTTTATTGGGTTTTATCCCTTTTAACTGGTTATATCCCGTTTTTAGCTAATTTTATCCCGTTTTTAACTGTTTTAATCCATTTTTAACTGTTTGAATATCTTTTTATAGGGTTTTATCCCTTTTAACTGGTTATATCCCGTTTTTAACTAATTTTATCCCTTTTTAACTGTTTTAATATCTTTTTATTGGGTTTTATCCCTTTTAACTGGTTATATCCCGTTTTTAACTAATTTTATCCCTTTTTTAACTGTTTTAATATCTTTTTATTGGGTTTTATCCCTTTTAACTGGTTATATCCCGTTTTTAACTAATTTTATCCCTTTTTAACGGTTTTAATATCTTTTTATTGGGTAAATGTTTAGTATATACATCGATGCTTAATCCTCGGTGGTAAAAAGGTCGTGGGTTCGATTCCCGCATAGTCCCTGATTTTTTGAGGATTATCAGCAAGGGGAAAAAGATTTGGGGGCGTTTATTGAAAAATGAGAAGCCCTTCAGATAAATTTTTTGACATATGGTACAATAAAAGAGTTTGAAAAGTTGATTTTTAATAGTTTTCCTTTTACTTATAGACTTTAAAAAATGGCTGGGAATAGAACACATATTCCCCTATTTTCTGAAAGGATTATAAACAAAATTAAAGAGCTCAAAGCAAAAGGTGAGCTCCGGAAACGGGAAATGAGCAAAGCGGCAGTCATCATCCAGAAAAACGTCCGAGGATATCTGACACGAAGGCACCTGGCGTTCCTTCACGGATGTGCGACCGTCATACAAAATACTTCCGAGGCTTCAAAGCCCGTAAGTTAGTCGCAGTCGTCGCCAAACTGAAGTTCGAAATGAAAATCCATTGAAATTTCTTTATTTTGACTTCTTTAGGTATGATGAAATGGTGCAGTCACATTATGATCGATCTGCGAGTAAAATACAGTCGTTATGGCGTGGATATCTTGCGAGGAAGAAGTTCAATTATCATAAGTTTAAAAAATGGATTAATGTCACCGGCGACAAGAACCAACAAGTCAGAGATAAAATGAAGTCTTTTAAATCTCAAGAATTGGCTCGAAAAGAGAATGAAATGATTCAGGATTACACTGTAATAATATTTCATTTTTTGCTGGGGAAACCTCGGGACTGCTTAGAGGTCTTGGGGAAAATTGGTTTGGGTCCCAGGGCACTCCCAGGACACGTTAAAAAGGGATAAAATTAGTTAAAAACGGGATATAACCAGTTAAAAGGGATAAAACCCAATAAAAAGATATTAAAACAGTTAAAAAGGGATAAAATTAGTTAAAAACGGGATATAACCAGTTAAAAGGGATAAAACCCAATAAAAAGATATTAAAACAGTTAAAAAGGGATAAAATTAGTTAAAAACGGGATATAACCAGTTAAAAGGGATAAAACCTAATAAAAAGAGTTTAAAACCGTTAAAAAGGGATAAAATTTTTTAAAAACGGGATATAACCAGTTAAAAGGGAGAAAACCCAATAAAAAGATATTAAAACAGTTAAAAAGGGATACAATTAGTTAAAAACGGGATATAACCAGTTAAAAGGGATAAAACCCAATAAAAAGAGATTAAAACAGTTAAAAAGGGATAAAATTAGTTTAAAAAAACGGGATAAAAAAAAGTGCTTAAAAAAGATGCTCTCATAGCTAGATGGCTAAACTCTTCTTCCTTTGATGATTTTGGCCAATTGACCGGAGCAGATTCACGACCTGCGCAAGCCATTGCCAAGGTTGGAGTGCTGTCAGGACCCCAAAATGGGAGTGACTGAGGGCAGCACATTTGTTTCTTTCTGGAGGATAAAGAAAGGAGTCCTTAGTAATAAAGTAGGTAAAGCCGAGGTTTATGTGCTTAGGGGACTTAAAAACCAGCACAATGCCCAATCTATGATGTTAATTAACAGGCTGGACAGTAGCAGGGCGCACTATAGATCTAAAAGGGTTCCACAATGCCCCAGCAATAAACTAGATATGAGGCGCTCCGGGTACGAAGGGCGAACTCAACAAAACGTAGTTTCGAGATATTCGCATTTTAATGTTTTATGTTACGGGCGAACTCAACAGAAAAGTCATTCCCTGGAATGGGAAAAGGAGTGGGGGTTGTGGACTAGGATGTGGAGTTCGCCCTTCGTACCCGCTCGGATATCGCAGTTAGAGCTTTGGCGCATATCGGTTTTTACGTATTTAAAGGGGGAAAAAGGGCGAACTCAACATAAAAATTATATGGGTGTATTCACCAAGAGGTCTGGAATCTGAAAATGAAAAAAAAAAAATTTGTCCAATGTTGGGTTCGCCCTTCGTACCCGGAGCGCCTCATATCATGGTAACTATATCATCAAAAGCGATTATTTTCTACTGCAATTTTCAGGCCTGGATTGAATACATGGCGACAAAACTTCACCATCTACTCAGGACAAAAGTGAAACCCGGCATTTATTCGAAAAGAGACTCAGACGAGCTTTCTGAAATTGAAATGTACCTAACGAAATTCAAATATTCAAAGTTTATGGCTGAAATAAGAGACGAAAGAATAAAAGTCGCCCTGGACGATATTCTCAAGCAAGATTCGAGATTCGAAAAGGAAACTTGTGCGAAAAACAAAATCTTAAAAAGATGCCTCAAAACCTACAAGGCACGTCATACAATATCAAATCCCAATCTTTAAAGCCAAATAAATAGAATTTTTAATTGGCAACACTTGATTTTTTTTCGTCATACGTACTATGACGTCTTGAACGACATCACTAGTAGCTACTATCACAAGAAGGTTTCTCCGGTTATCATAAAGTTATAAGATTTGTTTAAATTAAAAATGAAACGGACTGCAGTATTGCTTCAGCAACATGCAGGTCGAATGTTTCGTGCCCACTGGAAAGTTCAAGGGAAGCGTGTTCTTACGGACACTGGAGCTCTAAAATCCCTCAAACGAAATAACATCGAGTACGAAGATGCCAACGAGGTGGTTGCAGAAAAACCCAAAGAAAAGCCGTAAATAAAACGTTTTCAAGTTCTTTAAAATGGTTTATAACGTTTTTTTTAGATGGGTGGTGCTGGAGCCTTATATTGATCTGCCGGAGGATAAAACGGAGCCGTATTTGCTCTTCAATGATAGCAACGTTCTTGTGGGAGGTTTGCCCCAAACGCAGGTCTTTTGTAACGCGCTCGTTTTGCCTTCGGAGTCTTTGACCATTTTCAAGGCGGAAAAAGCCGAACTTCTCCCTGCTCAGGACAAACTAGTCAAAAGGTTCGATGAAGCAAAGTGGAGAAATCCAGTGCCCATGCTGTTCCCCCAATGCAGTGTTGGGCGTAATCGTAATCGCAATTACGATTACGATTGTAATCGCAAGTTTCTTAATTACAATTACGATTACAATCGTATTCGTATTTTTTCTGCGATTACGATTGTAATCGCATTTTTTTAACGATTACAACCGTAATCGCATTTTTTTTCCATGGATTACGGGCGTAATCGTATTTTCGTTTGTGTTTACGGCTTGTATATGAAAGAAAGAAATTTATTTCAAAATCATACATCAGGTAATCTCAGTAAAAATGTCATATACGAGCTGTAAACGCTAACAAAAATATGATTACGCCCGTAATCGCTGAAAAAAAAATGCGATTACGACCGTAATCGCAGAAAAAAATATGATTATAATGGTAATCACAGAAAAAAATACGATTATAATGGTAATCACAGAAAAAAATAAGATTATAATGGTAATCGCAGAAAAAAATACGATTACGGTTGTAATCGTTAAAAAAAATACGATTACGGTTGTAATCGTTAAAAAAAATGAGATTACAATCGTAATCGCAGAAATACGAATGCGATTGTAATCGTAATCGTAATTAAGAAACTTGCGATTACAATCGTAATCGTAATTAAGAAACTTGCGATACAATCGTAATCGTAATTAAGAAACTTGCGATTACAATCGTAATCGTAATTGCGATTACGATTACGCCCAACACTGCCCCAATGTCACTTGATTTTGGTCATTTTCTTAGATATATCGTTATTTCATCGTTGAAGATGCTACATGTGCTACTTTTCAGGAGAGACAAAAAAACTGAATCGAGTTCTTCAGATTTCAGATGTCACATATTATGATTTTTTGCAGTTGAACTTCTTTCTGATGATTTTTTTTTTTACATAACTAAGTTAACTGACCGACGCCGCAGTAGATTTCTCTTCATATTCAATAAAAATCTCATTTTTCCCAAAATGCGAGTTAGAACATGTTGCATCTTCAACGACGATTTCCTCCCTATACTCGGTATTATGGCCCAGAGACCCACTTTTCATATGATATTTAGGGTTTCTCCCATATTTTTAGTGAAGAAAAACTGTTTGCTTTTTGCCCAAAATGCGAGTCAGAAGAAAAACTGTTCGGATTTTGCCCAAAATGCGAGTTAGCACATGTTGCATCTTCAACGATGATTTCCTCCCTATACTCGATATTATGGCCCAGAGACCCACTTTTCATATGAAATTTAGGGTTTCTCCCAGATTTTTTGGTGAAGAAAACTGTTCTCATTTTGCCCTAAATGCGAGTCAGAAGAAAAACTGTTCAGATTTTGCCCTAATTGCGAGTTAGCACATGTTGCATCTTCAACGACGATTTCCTCCCTATACTCGGTATTGTGGCCCAGAGACCCACTTTTCATATGATATTTAGGGTTTCTCCCAGATTTTTGGTGAAGAAAAACTTCTCATTTTGCACTAAATGCGAGTTAGCACATGTTGCATCTTCAACGACGATTTCCTCCCTATACTCGATTATGGCCCAGAGACCCACTTTTCATCTAATATTTAGGCTTTTCTCCCAGATTCTTTGGTAAAGAAAAACCTTTTTCACTTGATTTTTGTCTGATCTCATCTTCTGGCTGAGGAAAACCAGTTTTACCAGATTTTAGGTAGTTTTCTATCAGCGTTGGGCGTAATCGTAATCGCAATTACGATTACGATTGTAATCGCAAGTTTCTTATAATTGTATCTTATTTCGATTACGATTACAATCGCATTTGTATTTTTTCTGCGATTACGATTGTAATCGCATTTTTTTACGATTACAACCGTAATCGTATTTTTTTTCTGCGATTACAATCATAATTGTATTTTTTTTCTGCGATTACCATTATAATCGTATTTTTTTCTGCGATTACCATTATAATCGTATTTTTTTCTGCGATTACAGTCGTAATCGTATTTTTTCTGCGAATACAGTCGTAATCGTATTTTTTTCTGCGATAATCGCATTTTTTTTTCAGCGATTATGGGCGTAATCGTATTTTGGTTAGCATTTACGGCTCGCATATGACATCAGGAAATCTCAGTAAAAATGTCATATACGAGCCTTAAACGCTAACGAAAATACGATTACGCCCGTAATCGCTGGAAAAAAAATGCGATTACGATTGTAATCGCAGAAAAAAATATGATTATAATGGAAATGGCAGAAAAAAAAATACTATTACGATTGTAATCGCAGAAAAAAATACGAATACGATTGTAATCGTAATTAAGAAACTTGCGATTACCATCGTAATCGTAATTGCGATTACGATTACGCCCAACACTGTCTATGATATCTTAGCAAAGAGCCTCTTTTCTCTGAGTTTTATGGTGTTATCCTCAATTTTTGGACGTCCAATTTTTTGACGCAGTTTTAGTATTTTGGTGCTCTTCTAGCGTTGTCTTTTTTCATCTGTCTTCCTTAACTTAGATAAATTTTTTCTTTTTATAGATGTGTCAGGTCCTCATTTTTGTTTGATGCTTACCAAGAAAAACTTCCGAAAAGAAAAGACCCTGAACGTGAAGCATGGAATTTTGCTCGAGATTATGGCATAACCGATAAAAGAGGAAAGTGAGTATTTAAAAAAAAAAAAATTTCAGCCCACTAACTATTTTTTAGTCGCCTTTTGGGCAATCGTCTCATTCAACTTTGTTTGTCGCTAAGCCCTCAACTTCTGGCACATCGAAAGGTACTCCACAACTCTCGTTTCATCGTACCTTTCGATCGTGAAGGCGACAAAGTCGTTTTAGACCTTCGGGCAGATTCGCTCATTTTAAGCACCTCCGCCATAGAACCACCATTTAGTTCTATGGATACTTCAATCAAAGATTCTCTACAAAAAGGCCTCCCTGATATTTATCCAATGTCTCAAATAATATCTATTGAAAAAAGCGAAAAATTGTCGTCTTCTGAAAGTTTTATCGTAAGTTTAATCTAATTGTTTTTAGTTAAAAAAAAAATTTTTTTAGCGATAAATGATGAGAATTTAAACGTCCATACAGCATTAATATACCATAATCCTACAGAAGTTTCTAATTTATATGATGTTGATATAACGGAAGATCAGCTCATTGGGCGATTGATGATGAAATCGTATGCATTCGCTGTTTCTCAGGCAAGGCAGAAATATGGAGACGTTGGCGACTTACCTGAACCAATCACAGTCCAAACTATTCAGACAGATTCGAAAAATTTTTACTTCTCCATTTTTCAACTCAATTCTATTTCTTGCCATTCAAAGACAGACTTGAGAAACTTTTTTTGGGTCCATCCGAAAATGCCGTTGTTTGAAACGTGCGAAGTTGTCGACGGGAGATCAGTCCTCAGTGGTTACAACCCCTCAGTTTTTAAAACACTCATGGCATTTTTTTATAGTAGTTAGTCTTTTATGAACTTAATAAAAATATTAATTATATTTAAAATTCAGTTTTTCAATGATTACAAAAAAACCTTTTTATTTACACATAAATTAAGTTCACAGGAGAAATAAATGAGAGATCAGTCTTCTCCCTTGTTCTTATCACATTTTTGGAAAATGTCAAAATTCCGTTATTTCAGAAACTTTCAGTCGTTTTAAGCTTCAGAAGCAGCTTGATCGATATTGATGGATATTTCACCTGAAGCTAGTTGTTCTCTTAAAACTGGATTGTACGCTCCTCCCATTGCTCTTTCAGATTCTGAAATTTCTCCTCCTCGTATGGAATTTTCAAAATTATCAAGCACAGAGACGCTACATTCTCCAGTCAGGATAGATTCGCTTTCTAAAAATTTAGGTTTTTTTTTTGTACATAAGCTTAAAATCTTACCAGAAGTCCTTTTAAAAGGAATAAACCACCAAACAGCAAGACCGACGCCGACAAGCCCTGCTATGACTGCCACCATAGTAACCACAATTTGCGCTTCATCTTCTTCTATAATTTATTTACTTTATTTTCCAAGGTTAATTAATTTCGAACCTTTAAAACTTCTTGAATCGTCCTGCTTAAGAGGAGAAGCGAGGACTTCATTGCTGGATACTTCAGCGAGATTGCTTTCCCTTTCTGTCTGAGGTTCGACCGATCCGTGACTTGTATGCGGTAAATTTAACCTTAAAATTAAAGATAACATCAGGTTTTTATGAAAGAAAAAAATACCCTGCTCGGACAGTTAGAGTTTCTGGATGGAATGTGCAGACGACAAGAAACCGCCTTGTACTATGTGTCAAAATCGGAAGATTCTCTTGTACCAAAATGAAAGTAGCAACTGCCGTTGAATTTGTCTGTGATCCACATTCTGAATGGCTTATCTTTAAAAGATACGATTCTTTAGGAGAAGATGGTATTCCCTCAAGACTACATTCCTGACCGAGAGCACCTTCTACAGCGATTCTTCCAGAAAAATGAGGTCCAGTTGAAACCTCGACTTCGCTTGTATCAGGTAAACATAGAACCGCTCTTGCTGAAACTACTCAACATTTAATATCATATTATTTTAGTATAAAGCCATTACATCCTTTCGTAGCTATTATGGTCGACCGAGGTGTTTTTTCAGCCAAATATCGTGTTTTTCTGCTCTCTAATGGTCGAACAGTGAATGAATAGTTGGTCGACATGCGCAAACCGTGGATGATTACCGAATAAGATTTATAATTGGAAGGCATTTCTGAATCTTCAACCTGCGTTGAACTTTCAACGAGCTAAATGAAGAAGAATTAAAAATTGAGGTAGAGAATTTTTAATTGACAACTGATACAATTTAAAGTTTTTGTATACCTTGTTTTTACATCGGTTTGGACCCCATGCTTGGAGTTCGCAGTAGTGAATTTGGAATCCGTAGGCTGGAATTCCATATTGTGGGTACTCCCATCTTAATGATACACGTCTGTACTCCGGAGATCCTCTAAGCCCAACTACTTCTACAAAAAATAAAAATAATAATAATAATACTTCAGGTTTTAACAAATTTTATAAGTAATCTTGTAAAAAAAATTCGTAGTTACTTTCGGACATCCCACCTCTGATGTCAGAGGTTATCCCACTTCTGATGTCAGAGGCTATCCCACTTCTGATGTCAGAAGTTATCCCATTTCTCCCGCCATTTTTGTTTCGAATAACAGAGTGGTGATTGAACGTTAACTGGTGCCCACCAGCATTACTACTTTTCTCAGGAAAACGTAATTTAAGGAACGTATTTAAGCTTTTAATATTTTCAAATAATATTTCCTTCTCGAGCAGAAATGTAAAAGTTATCCCACTTCTGATGTTAGAAGCTATCGCACATCTGATGCCAGAAGTTATCCCACTTCTGATGCCAGAAGTTATCCCACTTCTGATGCCAGAAGCTATCCCACTTCTGGTGCCAGAAAACGTGAGCCGATTTTAAGCTTTTAATATTTTCAAATACATAATATTTTATTCCCTGTTCCTCTCTCGAGCAGAGATGTACACGTTATCCCACTTCTGATGGCAGAAGCTATCCCACTTCTGATGCCAGAAGCTATCCCACTTCTCCCGCCATTTTGTTTCGAACAATAGAGTGGTGATTGAACGTTAACTAGTGTCCACCAGCATTACTACTTTTCTCAGGAAAACGTAATTTAAGAAAACGATTTAAGCTTTTAATATTTTCAAATAATATTTCATTCCCTGTTGCCCTACTCGAGCAGAAATGTAAAAGTTATCCCACTTCTGATGTTAGAAGCTATCCCACATCTCATGCCAGAAGTTATCCCACTTCTGATATAAGACATATCCCACTTCTGGTGCCAGAAAACGTGAGCCGATTTTAAGCTTTTAATATTTTCAAATACATAATGTTTTATTCCCTGTTCCTCTCTCGAGCAGAGATGTACAAGCTATCCCACTTCTGACGCCAGAAGCTATCCCACTCCTGACGCCAGAAGCTATCCCACTCCTGACGCCAGAAGCTATCCCACTTCTGATGTCAGAAGATGTCAGAAGCTATCGCACTTCTGATGCCAGAAGCTATCGCACTTCTGATGCCAGAAGCTATCCCACTTCTGATGCCAGAAGCTATCCCACTTCTGATCCCAGAAGCTATCCCACTTCTGATCCCAGAAGCTATCCCACGTCTGATGCCAGAAGCTATCCCACTTCTGATGCCAGAAGCTATCCCACTTCTGATGCCAGAAGCTATCCCACTTCTGATATCAAAAGCTATCCCACTTCTCCCGCCATTTTCGTTTCGAAATAATAATGGAGATGGAACGTTAACTGGTGTCCACCAGCATTACTACTTTTCTCAGGAAAACGAAAAAGAAAACAATTTTAAGCTTTTAATATTTCCAAATAATATTTCATTCCCTGTTGCCCTTCTCGAGCAGAAATGTAAAAGTTATCCCACTTCTGATGTTAGAAACTATCCCACATCTGATGTTAGAAGCTATTCCTCTGATGCCAGAAATTATCCCACTTCTGATATCAGACGTTATCCCACTTCTGGTGCCAGAAAACGTGAGCCGATTTTAAGCTTTAAATATTTTCAAATACTTAATATTTTCAAATACTTAATATTTTATTCCCTGTTGCTCTCTTGAGCAATGACGTACACGTTATCCCACTTCTGATGTCAGAAGCTATCCCACTTCTGATGTCAAAAGCTATCCCACTTCTGATGTCAGAAGCTATCCCACTTCTGATGTCAGAAGCTATCCCACTGCAGATTCTAGAAGCTATCCCACTTCTGATGTCAGAAGCTATCCCACTTCAGATTCCAGAAGCTATCCCACTTCTGATGTCAGAAGCTATCCCACTTCAGATTCCAGAAGCTATCCCACTTCTGATGTCAGAAGCTATCCCACTGCAGATTCCAGAAGCTATCCCACTTCTGATGTCAGAAGCTATCCCAATTCAGATTCCAGAAGCTATCCCACTTCAGATTCCAGAAGCTATCCCACTTCTGATGTCAGAAGCTATCCCACTTCAGATTCCAGAAGCTATCCCACTTCTGATGTCAGAAGCTATCCCACTTCAGATTCCAGAAGCTATCCCACTTCAGATTCCAGAAGCTATCCCACTTCTCCCGCCATTTTTGTTTCGAAATAATAATGGTGATGGAACGTTAACTGGTTCCCGATTTTTCTCATGAACTCCTCAGCCGATTTTAAAATTTCCTTTGAGTTGAAGTCTGAAATCTGAATGTTTAGACTTCCCCAAGTTCTTCAGCTTGTACAAAATTTGAATATTCAACAAAAAATTTTAAAAATACAGCATGTCTCATGTGTTTGAAATAATGGTTGGAACTGCGATTTCTTCTTAGGTATTGCAATTTTAATTTCGCGATGTTGACCTCGAAAAGTTCCACGGAGAGGAAACGGCACGTAAACATCTTCGGAATGAAGAGCGAAGTCCGAAGATGCCAGTAAAGTCAACTGGCGAGGGTTGACTGTCCTTACTCCGAAGTCTACTCAGGGACGCGATCCTTCCTTTTTTGGTCATAACGAGATTGCAAGTCCCTTCTTTGTCATTCTTCTCACGCAAAATTCGAACGGACTCGATCACCAAATAAACTTTTTTTTTTCTTTTATTATTCCAGTAAACAATCTCATTCATGAGAGAAGAAATACCGTTAAAATTACTAAGCAATAAAAAAAATTTCGTTTTTTTTCCTTTGGCCTTTGCAGAAAAAAGTAAATGAAAAGAAAAACCAATAAACTTAAATGAACTGAGGCGCTCCGGGTACGAAGGGCGAACTCAACAGAAGATACGCAGAGATATACGCATTTTAAAGTTTTATGTTACGGGCGAACTCAACAGAAAAGTCATGCCCTGGAATGGGAAAATGAGTGGAGGTTGTGGACTAGGATGTGGAGTTCGCCCTTCGTACCCGCTCGGATATCGCAGTTAGAGCTTTGCCGCATATCGGTTTTTACGTATTTAAAGGGGAAAAAAGGGTGAACACACATAAAAATTATATGGGTGTATTCACCAAGCGGTCTAGAATCTGAAAATGAAAAAAAAAAAATTTGTCCGATGTTGAGTTCGCCCTTCGTACCCGGAGCGCCTCAATTGTAGAAGCGTAAGCAAGATATAGAGGGGACGTATGTCCAATTTATGGTTTAAAAAATTATGGAATTCCTCTTTCTTGAAAATGTGGTAAAACGGCGTCCTCAGATAGCAAAATGATGATTTTAGGGCTTAAAAAAAGGTGAAGTCCGTATTTTAGAGAAAAAGGTAAATTTTGTTAAATGAGAAATCCCCTTTCATCGTGTAGCCTGAGGGCAACCTTGACAACAAACCAGAGACGAGTTGATGTTGACATTTATCTCTTGACAGTAATTTTATTTGATTTTTTTCCGAAGAAAATGAGACGAAGAGCAGGCGTAGGTGCAATACAAAAGCAGAAGCTGGAGCAGGAGAGATACAAGGACAAAGGAACCGAACTTCAAGAAAGGGAACTGGATCAGATGAGTAAACAGTTGGAAGTTTTTCGAGCGAATTTAGAAGAGTTCGCCGCTAACCACAAAAGCGAAATAAAGAAAACTCGACTTTCAGACGTCAATTTCAAGAAATGTGTGCCGCTATTGGGGTCGACCCTCTCGCCTCAAACAAAGGGTTTTGGTCAGTCTTAAACCTCGGCGACTTCTACTACGAACTAAGCGTTCAAATCGTCGAAGTTTGTTTAGCGACCTCAGATAAAAACGGAGGACTAATCGGTAAATTAACATTTCTAAAAAAAATTTTTACTGTTATTTTAGGGCTTGATGAATTGAGAGAAAAACTATTAAAATCGAGAGGAAGAGCGCAGGAGGTGACAAACGAAGACATCTTATGTGCAGCTAAAAAGTTAAACATGTTTGGAAACGGTTTTAAAATTTTGCCCGTCGCTGGAGGAAGATATGTCGTCCAATCAGTTCCCGGGGAGCTCAGTATGGACCAAACAAGCGTCCTTTCATCCGTCTCAAATAATGCCAATGTCTCTCTTAATTATCTCGTCTCCCAGCTCAACTGGACAGAACCACGTGCTCAAAAAGCCCTTGAAGGTAAAATATTTTATTATCTTCCCAAATCTTATTTTTTCTCTAGGTTTAGTCACTGAGGACTGGCTTGGGTCGACACACAGAACTCAGGAGAGACTTTATATTGGTTTCCAAGTTTTTTCACTGGCTGCATTAACTCACAGTCTTAATTTCATTACACTTCCTACTTGTGAACCCAGGCATTTTTGTAAAACTTTTATTGAGACCATCGACTTAAAAGTATGATTTTCCACAACATCAATCTAAAATTTGAAGAGTTGGTTTGGCGTACTAACCTGTGATTATTAAAATAGTATCTAAGAAATGTTGAACTATGTATATTGCTATTAAATGATTCTAAGTTTTACTTTTCTTTAAGTCACAGACACCTCCTATCTCAAATTGTCAAGATTTTAAACCAAAAAGTTATTAGGTGTACAAAATGAAACTCGGCTAAAATCTACAAAATTCAAAGTTACCCTGTGGCTGAGTTTCATTTTGTACACCTAATAAATAAAAATTGTAGGAAATTTAATTCTCTATAAATTTGTTCTTAATTATTTTTTTCTAGGATGCACCATTTTCGGAAAATAATTTTTTTTAAAATAAATTTATCTTGAAAACAGTGCGTCCTAGAGAAAAAATGAATAGAATAAAAATTAAAGAGAATTAAATTTCCAACAGATTTTATTTAGTGCATTTTTTCAATATCTGTAACGGTTTACGATTTAGAAGCCTTTAAAAATTAACCTTCTTAATGGTTATACTTCAATAACCTTCTTACACGGCGAAGGTCAACTTTTGATGGACTTTAAGGTCTTGGTGCCGCTGTCAGACCTGATACTTCTTATATTAAATGGAATTTTAAAAAAATTATTGTAGGGTGAAATTTGGGAAGTTTTCACTCTTTCTGTGTGGCCTGGCTCAGCGAGGACTTTCATTCTTTCTACCTCGACAATTCAAAATACACTCCTCGTCAAAAGTGTTGCAACACCTATAAAACTCCAGATAACACTATGGATCTTACTAAATATTTGGAAATTTTGAAAATTTTCTTTAATAGAGTAATTTTTCTTTTTGTCTCTTATACTTTTTCTGAATAAAGGCTATAGAATAAGGGAGTCAAAATGGCCTAAGCCCCGATTTTGCTGAAAAAATTCAGGAAGACGCCTCTATATAAGACTAAAAAATGAGGAAAATTTCAGATCAAAAAGATCAACGGTTTTTGTGAAAAATGCGATTTTCACATTTCAGAAAATAATTAATATCTCGAGAACTAATGGTCCCACAGAGCACAAATTTATTGCGGCTTATAGAGCTTCCAAAGACCCACCTTTGAGTATTTTTTCTAAGTTTTCCGACCTCAATAAATGCTTGAATTTTTAATTTAAAAATTCCAAAACCTCGAAAAAAATTGTTCCTGAAGAGGTAACGTTACGAAATCAATACAATGTGTTAAAAAAACTAGTCTTTTACTTGTCAGAATTTTTTCAGATTTTTCGAGGTGGTAGAACAATATTTTATGAATTTTTTTCTGAATTTTTCGCTGTACATGGTGAACACAGCAATGAAACAACAGCAAGGTACATAATATTTACTCTCTCAACATACTAACACAGAAAGAGAATAGCTTCCTAGTCTTGATCTCCCATCGACAGCGCCAGCAATTCTTCAACTTGTCAACAGTTCCGCACCTCTTCGACCTGCTGAATTGGTGGAACTTCAAATTCGGAACCAACTTCTCGACATCTGCGACACTCACGTCACAGCGACAGTTCGCGTTCCAGCATCCGCACACGCATCTTTGACACATCATCGCTCAACACACAACACCTCAGACCTTCACCCTTCTTTTCTCCTCACAACATATGATCTAAATTCTGAGTCTAATACATCACACACAACACAACTTCTTTCTATTAGGTGTACAAAATGAAACTCGGCTAAAATCTACAAAATTCAAATTTACCCTGTGGCTGAGTTTCATTTTGTACACCTAATAAATGAAAATTGTAGGAAATTTAATTCTCTATAAATTTGTACTTAATAATTTTTTTCTAGGATGCACCATTTTCGGAAAATAATTTTTTTTTAAAAAATAAATTTATCTTGAAAACAGTGCGTCCAAGAGAAAAATGAATAGAATAAAAATTAAAGAGAATTAAATTTCCAACTGATTTTATTTAATGCATTTTTTCAATATCTGTAACGGTTTACGATTTACAAGCCTTTAAAAATTAACCTTCTTAATGGTTATACTTCAATAACCTTCTTACACGGAGAAGGTCAACTTTTGATGGACTTTAACGCCTAAAATGTTCAAAATTTTGAAAAAATGAACTACTAGGTGTACAAAATGAATCTCGGCTAAAATCTACGAAATTCAAATTTACCCTGTGGCTGAGTTTCATTTTGTACACCTAATATTCCTTAACTTTGAGGAAGTTTCCGTCGAGGCCCGCTCCAGACTTTTTAATTTTTATTACCTACATGTTGTTATTTTTAAGGATTGGTTTTTTGACCCGAAAGTTTTTTTAAAGGACATTTTTATATCCGGCCGAAGCCTGTAATTTAAAGACATACCTTGAACTTGGGTTGAAAAAAAAAAATTAACTGGACAGAACTTTATGGGAGAGGGTATCGTGTGCACAAGGGACTTAATTGTAGGAAAGAGACTTAAAAAAAGTGGTTTAAACGACTCGAGAGTCCCGGGCTCCATGTAAAACTGTCCAGAAAGAAAGGAAGGATCGTTAAGACACAAATTGAGGGTTCTCGGGTCAGAATAAGTAGGTGCCCGGTAAATAGACCCTTCTACGTCTGTCAGCGTTTTTTCCGGGCGAGTGTGGAAATCGGATGAGAAATGTGCCATGTGGAGAAACCGGGATGAACGATGGCCTACGTGAGCGCATCACTTCAAAAACCGTTGTCACTTCGATCTAGCTGACCCTGCACGTATTTTAATTATTTAAACAATTAAAAACTCTTTTGCGTCGACCTAATTCTGTTCGAAAAGAGTAATTAGGAACAACAGATAACTTGAGGGTTCAAGAAAATTAAAAAAAGACCTCCTAAAATAACAGGACTCGAAAAAATATTTTTTCTTATACTTTGAAGAAAAATTTTTTATTTATTTATTAATGACAAACAATAACTCAAGAGTAGTTTTCAGATAAAAATAAAAGGTTATAAAAAGAAAAAAAAAGACAATAAAAGAAGTTAAAACGATTTCTTTTTCCGTTTTGAAAAAAATAATTGAAAAATATTAAAAACGTTTTCGTTTCGATTAAGTAGATCGTTGCGGTTTTTCGAATAGTTACCGTGCGAACAAGACAAGATCTTGGTCATGATTCATAAAAAGAGGGCCGAGTTCTAAAGAACAAACGGAAGGAAGGATACGGCTCATTTCTTTCGCAAGTTTCGCTATCTTCTCCATTTATCGCTCGGGGCTTAATTTCTTCACATTTTGCTTCTCTAATATTTTTTATTCTTCTTTCTCCTACATATTGAGACACCATTGGGAAAGATTGAACGGAAAGCAGACAAGATCTCGACGTTTCCGAACGCTATGAAGCAGAAAAGGATGTTTAACCACAGAGCTAATGGACAAAAAATGTTCGGTTTGTTAATGCTGGAAGGAGCAATAAGTACTGGAAGCTTCATCTTCATCAATGGTTTCAATTCTAAAAAAGAATCATCAAAAGGCATTAAAAAAATGTACCATAAAACTAGAACAACGGATTCCATGATGGAAAGCAATATAACGGTGGAACAATTCCATTTAAACATGGACATACTTACTCTTAATTATGAGTTTATTTTAATTAAGAGTTGTAAGTTTAAAAGAGGAATGAAAGAAAAAAAAATGCAAGTAGCTGTACGTTCTCAATTATAGGTGTGAACGGGTGTTTTTTTGTTCGTTTACCGTTGGGATTTTCACTCGTAGTGACAAAATGTTTTTCACTTTTCTCACAGTTTGGTCAAAAAGCGGTTTAAAATTGATTGCCTTATTAAGATCAGTGCGCGAGGGATAAGCGGCTCTCGTCTAAGGTCGTCCACCTTCATTACCTCTCACCTTTACTCTTTTTGTCGAGAAGAGAGAAAAAAAAAAAGCATTTAAAAAAAGTTTGATAGATTTATGTAAGGTCGTAAGAAAAAATCATCGATGCCATAAAAAAATCTCTTCTGTTTTCTTGGAACTGTAAAACAATGACTCAAGATATGTATCAGCTCGTTATTAGACTCGGCAAACTGTGACTCTCATTGAACTTCTCTTTTATGAGTGCTGTGACATTTCTAAAGGTGTTTGACATCAGCATCAATTAAAAAGCGTCTGCCAATTTTTGGACAGAAAATACGATGGGTTTAAATTGATTGACATCGCGAAGTTTTCACGGGCATAGGAAGAAACTCTGAATAATGTAGGGGAGATTTGAGTTTCTTGGCTATAAGAAAACACCAAAAAAATCGGTAAAACGGAAGTTTTGTGACTAAAAGAGCCAAGAAAACTTCCAAAATACGGTAAAAATTTGTGTTTTTTGGTCGAAAAAAACGAGGAAAACAACCAAATATTGAGTTAAAAGGGGATTCCATGGTCGTAGAAGGAAAACCTTCCAAAAAATCAAACTGACTATAAAAAGCGTGGAATTTGCCAAGTCAGGGAAAAGTCCCAAAATCCAGTGAAAGGGACGTTATTTTTCAAATGAGATACTCCGCTTTTTAGCCAAGAAATTGATGAACATAAGCCAGAAGAAGTCTCTTCCTGCAGTTGTGGGTGTCTTTGAGGAACATACAAGATATCTTTTCAATACATTTCCTTAATTACCTTCCCTTAATCATAGGAAGAAACTCTGAAAAATCTATTAAAATGGGAGGTTTGAGTTTCTTGGCTATAAGAAAACACCAAAAAGTTCAATAAAACTGAAGTTTCGTGACCAAAGAGCCAAAAAAACTTCTAAAATACGGTAAAAGGCTATAGCGGGATAAGGGGGGCAAAACTGCTCTTACTCCGATTTGGCCGAAAAAATTCTAAAAGATACCTCTTTATGTGAATAAGAACTGATATAAATTTCAGATCAAAAAACCGAACGGTTTTTGAGAAAAACGGGTTTATCCTTTTATGGAAAAACCTCAATATCTCGAGAACTATTGATCCCACAGAGCTCAATTTCTTTAAAAACTGTTAGCATCTAAAGAAGCATCTTTGAGAATTTTTTGAAATTTTTCAAAAACTTTCAAGTGTGAAAAATTAATTTTTTTAACTTTTGAGGGGTCAAAAAAGTGGTTCCCTCAGAGGGGGCGACACCAAATTAATACAGATTTTAGAGGGACCTAAAATGTACCTCTTATAATTTTTTCAGATTTTTCGAGGTGGTACTTCAGTATTTTGTAACGTTTTTTCTGAATTTTAAGGAGTTTTTCGCAATAAAAAAGTGAGCGGTGAAGTTAAAAATTAATCTCACTTTAAATAAATTAAAAGAAACTTAAAAAAAGGTCCATCTAAAATCTCTTCAAAAGTTAAAAAAAAATTAATTTTTCATACTTGAAAGTTTTTGAAAAATTTCAAAAATTCTCAAAGATGCGTCTTTAGATGCTAAACAGTTTTTAAAAAAATTGAGCTCTATGGGATCATTAGTTCTCGAGATATTGAGGTTTTTCTATAAAAGGATAAACCCGTTTTTCTCAAAAACCGTTCGGTTTTTTCATCTGAAATTTATATCAGTTCTTATTCACATAGAGAGGTATGTACCAAAAAAATCGATAAAACGGAAGTTTCGTGACCAAAATAGCCAAGAAAACTTCTGAAATACGGTAAAATTTGAGTTATTTGGTCGAAAAAAACGAGGAAAACAACCAAATATCGAGTTAAAAGGTGATTCCTTGGTCGTAGAAGGAAACCCTCCAAAAAATCAAACTGACTATAAAAAAGCGTGGAATTTGCCAAGTCAGGGAAAAGTCCCAAAATCCAGTGAAAGGGACGTTATTTTTCAAACGAGATACTCCGCTTTTTAGCCAAGAAATTGATGAACATAAGCCAGAAGAAGTCTCTTCCTGCAGTTGTGGGTTTCTTGAGGAACATACGAGATATCTTTTCAATACATTTCCTTAATTACCTTCCCTTAATCATAGGAAGAAACTCTGAAAAATCTAGGGGAGGTTTGAGTTTCTTGGCTATAAGAAAACACCAAAAAAATCGATAAAACGAAAGTTTCGTGACCAAAAGAGCCAAGAAAACTTCTAAAATACGGTAAAATTCGAGTTATTTGGTCGAAAAAAAACGAGGAAAACAACCAAATATGAAGTTAAAAGGGGATTCCTTGGTCGTAGAAGGAAACCCTCCAAAAAATCAAACTGACTATAAAAAAGAGTGGAATTTGCCAAAAAAAAAGTCAGGGAAAACTCCCAAAATGCAGTGAAAGGGAAGTTATTTTTCAAACGAGATACACCGCTTTTTAGCCAAGACATTGATAAACATAAGCCCGAAGAAGTCTCTTCCTCCAGTTGTGGGTTTCTTGAGGAACATGATGTCTTTTCAATACATTTCCTTAATTACCTTCCCTTATCCTAATTTGTATGGGATGCAAAGTACCACAAGTTCAAAAGCCGCGAACCAAACCTACATTTATAAACTTTTTAATCAATGGGATACAAAAACTGTAACATCGAGCTTTCTATCTCTGACCTGAAAGCACATTTCCTTCTCACTTTCTTGTAACAATTCCGTTTTCCCAATAAACTAGATTTTTCATTCGTATAAGATTTCACGGTGTTAAAAAAAAGTACTGATTTGAGGGTGTAGGCTTACCTGATATTTGATCCAGACATTCCGCTAGTGAAGAAACGACCAAAGCTATCTGCAGCAGTCTGTAGTACATGATCTGAAACAGAAAAAAAAAAAATCAATTATGAATTTGTAAGGACGCCTAAAGAGAAAGGCATTGATCAACCTCAATTTGACGGTCAATTATAAAATCTGCATAGCGGTTTGCATGTAACTGTAGCCCTTAAAAAACGTCTTAACGCTTCATTTACTGAAACTGGCGACTAGAAATGTGAAAAAAGTGCATACTCGTGTTTTTCTCCAAGAGCATAAACGGAAGACCAAAGAAGGACAAAAAGACAACCAGAAACTTAAGATTAAAACCGTTAATCCACGGAAAAAAATATTATGACAAACCATTCGGAACGGATATTTAACACTCGTAAACCTGCATTGTTAAAAGGCGTAATAAAAGGCGAGAGGGCCATAAAATTACAGCAACGGCGATAACACCGACTTCTGTTTTGACCTACATTTACCGGACTTCGCCAATCTTAAGAAACAAAAAAAATGAGGATGACAGTTCTCGCAGACATTTTAACTTCCTCATTTAAAATCTCGTTTTTAGGGTCTCATTGACCCCACCATATAAATTTTTCTTTCTAAAAAATGTGTTATTTTTTAAAATTAAAAAATGCTCTTAAGAATTCCAATTAAGTCCTAAAATGGTTTTTAACTTAATTTTTTTCTACACTAAAAGCTCGAGTTGTAAACTTGAACATAAATAACGTCCAAACGTCTAGGTCGGAACTTATAAAAGTTTTCAGACTAAGAAAATTACATGAAAGGCAACAAAAGGATGTTAACAGCCGAGAAAAAGAAGATGTCTTGAGGGCATTCCAGGTTAATTAATAAAAATAATCAACAAAGATGCCTTTTAACGAGAAGTCTGAATACTGGGCCACATTCTGCATCAAACTAATTAACAAGTTTATTTTAAAAAAACTATTAGGTGTACAAAATGAAACTCAGCCACAGGGTAAATTTGAATTTTGTAGATTTCAGCCGAGTTTCATTTTGTACACCTAGTAGTTCATTTTTTCGAAATTTTAAACATTTTAGGCGTTAAAGTCCATCAAAAGTTGACCTTCTCCGTGTAAGAAGGTTATTGAAGTATAACCATTAAGAAGGTTAATTTTAAAGGCTTCTAAATCGTAAACCGTTACAGATATTGAAAAAATGCACTAAATAAAATCTGTTGGAAATTTAATTCTCTTTAATTTTTATTCTATTCATTTTTTCTCTAGGACGCACTGTTTTCAAGATAAATTTATTTTTAAAAAAAATTATTTTCCGAAAATGGTGCATCCTAGAAAAAAATAATTAAGTACAAATTTATAGAGAATTAAGTTTCCTACAATTTTTATTTATTAGGTGTACAAAATGAAACTGAGCCACAGGGTAAATTTGAATTTTGTAGATTTTAGCCGAGTTTCATTTTGTACACCTAATATCACTTAAAATTGGGCTGCAACCACTGTATTGTAATGCAGTTTAGTGGGTAAGGGCAATCTAATTAAGAAAATAATACTTGGTGACCGTTAGTTGAAGTCAGAAAAGAAGAGAGGAAAAAAAGCCGATCCTAACTATGATTAAAGGTGACAATCTTTTAACGGGCGATCGATGGATTGGACACAGATAGCGGTCGAGAGCCGTCCACTTCCGTTTTTAACAGAATCTGTTTATTTTGTTCAAGTAAGGGTGACGTTGTTAAATTAAGAAAAGTCGTCCATAGGAAAAGAGATTTTTCTTGTATTCCGATTGAACGTGAAAAACTATTGAGGACGACAGAAATATAAGAAATAAAGGGCATAAAAAGTAAAAGCTGAAACGGGCACAAAAAAGACGAAAACGAATCATACACACTGTCATTGGCCTACAGCAGTTTTACACGCTTGTTTGTCAAAATCAAGGGCATTTCCGAATGGTCTTTTTTTTAATACTAGTATATTTTTTTTAAATCTAACAATGGAGTTTTGTTGATGAAAAAAAAGTTGTCAAATGGAGAGACTAAAGCATCTGAAGCATTTTATTAGGTGTACAAAATGAAACTCGGCTAAAATCTACAAAATTCTTTACCCTGAGGCTGATTTTCATTTTGTACACCTAATAAATAAAAATTGTAGGAAATTTAATTCTCTATAAATTTGTACTTAATTATTTTTTTCTAGGATGCACCATTTTCGGAAAATAATTTTTTTTTTTAAATAAATTTATCTTGAAAACAGTGCGTCCTAGAGAAAAAATGAATAGAATAAAAATTAAAGAGAATTAAATTTCCAACTGATTTTATTTAGTGCATTTTTTCAATATCTGTAACGGTTTACGATTTACAAGCCTTTAAAAATTAACCTTCTTAATGGTTATATTTCAATAACCTTCTTACACGGAGAAGGTCAACTTTTGATGGACTTTAACGCCTAAAATGTTCAAAATTTGGAAAAATGAACTACTTACAAAATGAAACTCGGCTAAAATCTACAAAATTCAAATTTACCCTGTGGCTGAGTTTCATTTTGTACACCTAATAAATAAAAATTGTAGGAAATTTAATTCTCTATAAATTTTTACTTAATTATTTTTTTCGAGGTTGCACCATTTTCGGAAAATAATTTTTTTAAAATAAATTTATCTTGAAAACAGTGCGTCCTAGAGAAAAAATGAATAATATAAAAATTAAAGAGAATTAAATTTCCAACAGATTTTATTTAGTGCATTTTTTCAATATCTGTAACGGTTTACGATTTACAAGCCTTTAAAAATTAACCTTCTTAATGGTTATACTTCAATAACCTCTTACACGGAGAAGGTCAACTTTTGATGGACTTTAACGCCTAAAATGTTTAAAATTTTGAAAAAATGAACTACTAGGTGTACAAAATGAAACTCGGCTAAAATCTACAAAATTCAAATTTACCCTGTGGTTGAGGTTTAAAATGTTTAATTATTTAATAAAAATTATGAACGTATAAAGTTTTGTTTGGGATGATTATTAGAGCGGTAAACAATCAAACAGAGCAAAACGCACAAGTTGGCCTTGTTCGAGAGGTTCCACGAAAAAAGGACTGAAAAGTGAGCATTTTGAAAAGAGAGACTTCCGTGAGCCCTTCGTCACGAATACCTTTTTAAGTTCTCGAAGTAAAATTTCGAGACGAGAGGGGAAGATTGAAGGAAAACGGTACAAAGCTAATGACACCACGGACGACCGAGCAAGTCAATAGCTCCTCTTGTCTTTAAATAACGTGAGAATAGCTTGTACTTACGGTAAAAGCAATAGTTCTGGTCAACAGTTTTTTGATTGCATTAACTGTTTACCGATTTCCATCCTTTTTTTGTGACTAAATAAACAAAATGAGATTTTTTTATGAGTATTGAATTTATTCAAATGCCGTATAGGAAGCACATCCTGCGCGTTACTCCCACCAAAATCAATGCCGTTTTAGGATATTTTAAACACTGGTTAATTGTCATTTCGGCAAAAAGGATGAGAAAAAAAATTCGTTCCGGATGACATTACGACTTTTAAGTCACAGTTGGGAAAGTTTCGCTTCGTCATAAACCGCTAAATCCTAGTTAATGTCATCGTAAGTGTAACGAAGGGAAAAAAGGGTTTTCAAGTGCAATTTTTAACGTGAAAATTTTTTAATGAAAGTGAATAAATAAAAATACCCTTTAATTTGAGAATCTGAGCGAAAGAAACGAAGAAAGAAGAAAACCGGTCCGTGTGATGGATCGCGGATTAGACTCGGAACTGACGATCTTTTCTTGGGTTCGAGAGCGACAGAACCCGCGGGACGACGGGGAGAATCTGCCGAAGAAGTCTTGGAACCGGAGGAGCTCCCTTTGGCTTCATCCCCACGACGCCCGCCGTCTCCCTCCCTAACGTCTCTTCGCATTTCCCATAACGTCTTCAGATTATCATGGCTTTTTGGACTTGTCAGTACCGTTTGAATTCAATAATTATTTTTTTTATTCAAATAAACTGCTAGATCCTTATTGCTTTCCCGTTTTTATGCCTTCAAACCTAATGACACCATAAATCAAATGACCAAAAGAAGTCCCAAATGAAATGCACAAGAGATATTGCCACAAAGGGTTTTTCTTGGGCAAAAGACTGCAGAGAAGGTCCAAAAACCGAGTTTCTCGACCAGAAAATCGAGCTAAATGACCCAAAACTCGCTAAAAAACCCGATATAACGGGTGTTTTTACACCAGAAAAATAAGGACTACCCAAAACACAATAAAGGCTATGAAATGCACAAGAGATATTGCCTCAAAGGGGTTTTCTTGGGCAAAAGACAGCAGAGAAGGTCCAAAAACTGTGTTTCTCGACCAAAAAATCGAGCAAAATGACCCAAAACTCGCTGAAAAAACCCGACAGAACGGGTGTTTTTACACCAGAAAAATAAGGACTACCCAAAACACAGTAAAAGCTATGAAATGCACAAGAGATATGGCCTCAAAGGGTTTTTCGTGGGCAAAAGACTGTAGAGAAGGCCCAAAAACCGAGTTTCTCGACCAGAAAATCGAGCAAAATGACCCAAAACTCGCTAAAAAACTCGACAGAACGGGTGTTTTAACACCAGAAAAATAAGGACTACCCAAAACACAGCGAAAGCTATGAAATGCACAAGAGATATTGCCTCAAAGGGTTTTTCTTGGGCAAAAGACTGCAGAGAAGGTCCGAAAACTGTGTTTCTAGACCAGAAAATCGAGCAAAATGACCCATAACTTGCTAAAAAACCCGACAGAACGGGTGTTTTTACACCAGAAAAATAAGGACTACCCAAATACAGTGAAAGCTATGAAATGCACAAGAGATATTGCCACAAAGGGTTTTTCTTGGGCAAAAGACTGCAAAAAAAGGTCCAAAAACCTTGTTTCTAGACCAGAAAATTGAGCAAAATGACCCAAAACTCGCTAAAAAACGCGACAGAACGGGTGTTTTTACACCAGAAAAATAAGGACTACCCAAAACACAGTGAAAGCTATGAAATGCATAAGAGATATTGCCTCAAAAGGTTTTTCTTGGGCAAAAAACTGCAGAGAAGGCCCAAAACCCGAGCAAAATGAATCAAAACTTGCTAAAAAACTCGACAGAACGGGTGTTTTTACACCAGAAAAATAAGGACTACCCAAAACACAGTGAAAGCTATGAAATGCACAAGAGATATTGCCTCAAAGGGTTTTTCTTGGGCAAAAGACGCAGAAAAGGTCCAAAAACTGTGTTTCTAGACCAGAAAATCGAGCAAAATGACCCAAAACTTGCTAAAAAAACTCGACAGAACGGGTGTTTTTACACCAGGAAAAAAAGGACTACCCAAAACACAGTGAAAGTTATGAAATGCACAAGAGATATTGCCTCAAAGGGTTTTGCTTGGACAAAAGACTGCAGAGAAGGTCCGAAAACCGTTTTTCTCGACCAGAAAATCGAGCAAAATGACCCAAAACTTGCTAAAAAAAAACCCGACAGAACGGGTGTTTTTACACCACAAAAATAAGGACTACGCAAAACCAGAAAAAGGCTAAGAAATGCACAAGAGATATTGCCTCAAAGGGTTTTTCTTAGGCAAAAGACTGCAGAAAAGGTCCGAAAACCGTGTTTCTAGACCAGAAAATCGAGCAAAATGACCCAAAACTCGCTAAAAACCCGACAGAACGGGTGTTTTTACACCAGAAAAATAAGGACTACCCAAAACACAGTGAAAGCTATGAAATTCACAAGAGATATTGCCTCAAAGGGTTTTTCTTGGGCAAAAGACTGCAGAAAAGGTCCAAAAACTGTGTTTCTAGACCACAAAACCAAGCAAAATGACCCAAAACTCGCTAAAAAACCAGACAGAACGGGTGTTTTTACACCAGAAAAATAAGAACTACCCAAAACACAGTGAAAGCTATGAAATGCACAAGAGATATTGCCTCAAAGGGTTTTTCTTGGGCAAAAGACTGCAGAGAAGGTCCGAAAACCCGAGTTTCTCGACCAGAAAATCGAGCAAAATGACCCAAAACTCGCTAAAAAACCAGACAGAACGGGTGTTTTTACACCAGAAAATCAAGGACTCCCCAAAACACAGTGAAAGTTATGAAATGCAAAAGAGATATTGCCTCAAAGGGTTTTTCTTGGGCAAAAGACTGCAGAAAAGGACCAAAAACTGTGTTTCTAGACCAGAAAATCGAGCAAAATGACCCAAAACTCGCTAAAAAACCAGACAGAACGGGTGTTTTTACACCAGAAAAACAAGGACTACCCAAAACACAGTGAAAGTTATGAAATGCAAAAGAGATATTGCCTCAAAGGGTTTTTCTTGGGCAAAAGACTGCAGATAAGGTCCAAAAACTGTGTTTCTAGACCAGAAAATCGAGCGAAATGACCAAAAACTTGCTAGAAAACTCGACAGAACGGGTGTTTTTACACCAGAAAAATAAGGACTACCCAAAACACAGTGAAAGCTATGAAATTCACAAGAGATATTGCCTCAAAGGGTTTTTCTTGGGCAAAAGACTGCAGAAAAGGTCCAAAAACTGTGTTTCTAGACCACAAAAACCAAGCAAAATGACCCAAAACTCGCTAAAAAACCAGACAGAACGGGTGTTTTTACACCAGAAAAATAAGAACTACCCAAAACACAGTGAAAGCTATGAAATGCACAAGAGATATTGCCTCAAAGGGTTTTTCTTGGGCAAAAGACTGCAGAGAAGGTCCGAAAACCCGAGTTTCTCGACCAGAAAATCGAGCAAAATGACCCAAAACTCGCTAAAAAACCAGACAGAACGGGTGTTTTTACACCAGAAAATCAAGGACTCCCCAAAACACAGTGAAAGTTATGAAATGCAAAAGAGATATTGCCTCAAAGGGTTTTTCTTGGGCAAAAGACTGCAGAAAAGGACCAAAAACTGTGTTTCTAGACCAGAAAATCGAGCAAAATGACCCAAAACTCGCTAAAAAACCAGACAGAACGGGTGTTTTTACACCAGAAAAACAAGGACTACCCAAAACACAGTGAAAGTTATGAAATGCAAAAGAGATATTGCCTCAAAGGGTTTTTCTTGGGCAAAAGACTGCAGATAAGGTCCAAAAACTGTGTTTCTAGACCAGAAAATCGAGCAAAATGACCCAAAACTCGCTAAAAAACTCGACAGAACGGGTGATTTTACACCAGAAAAATGAGGACTACTATCCAAAACAGTAAAAAAGATGACAAACGTCTGAACAACCAATAAAACTGATTTTCTGGACCAAAAAATCAAGAAAAATGACCTTAAACTCGTTAAAATGAGTGCTAAAAGCTCAAATATCAGATGAAACACCAGAATGTCAAGGAAAACAATCCAAAACCCGACAGAACGGGTGTTTTTACACCAGAAAAATGAGGACTACTATCCAAAACAGCAAAAAAGATGATAAACGTCTGAACAACTAATAAAACGGGTTTTCTGGACCAAAAATCAAGAGAAATGACCTTAAACTCGTTAAAATGAGTGCTAAAAGCTCAAATATCAGATGAAACCCCAGACTGTCGAGGAAAACGATCCAAACCCGAAAAAAGTAAAAAACCCGATAGAACGGGTGTTTTTACACCAGAAAAATAAGGACTACCCAAAACACAGTAAAAGCTATGAAATGCACAAGAGATATTGCCTCAAAGGGTTTTTCTTGGGCAAAATACTGCAGAGAAGGTCCAAAAACCGAGTTTCAAGACCAAAAAATCGAGCAAAATCACCCAAAACTCGCTAAAAAACCCGACAGAACGGGTGTTTTTACACTCGAAAAATAAGGACTACCCAAAACACAGTAAAAAAGATTATCAACGTCTGAACAACTAATAAAACAGGTTTTCTGGACCAAAAAATCAAGAAAAATGACCTCAAACTCGATAAAAGGGTGCTAAAAGCTCAATATCCAATGAAACACCAGACTGTCAAGGAAAACGATCCAAAACCCAAAAATAGTGGAAAACGACCAAAAATTTTAGTTTCTCCTCCCTTTTCTGTATAAGTTCCCTATGGAGGCAGAGTATTTTAAGTCAGGAGGAGTAAATAATACGACTAGTTGTTTTTGGCTTTTATTTTTTCAATGTTTTTTTTTTTTTTTTTTAGTTTGTTTTTTTAATTATTTTTTTTGTTTTTTAAAATTCTTTGATGTACACAAAGGTAAAATATTTTAATTCACACAGTACAACTTAACAAATATTATTATTTACCGTAATGACTCGTTATCAATTATTACATAGCTATGTACACAAAAGTAATTGAAACATTATTTACATCCATGAACACAGATAAAGGTCACTAACTCTTCCGAATGAGGGGTCGTCATTGACTCCTCTTTTGATTTGCCGTTACGCCTAAGTTTTGAGAAATTAAAAAAAAAATTAGAGCCCTAAGAAGAAAAAAAAAAGCTTTGGAACTTTCTAGAGAATTAGGCTTAAGGACACATTGCTGCGAGGAGCCATGCCTCAAAAACATACCTAAAATTGACAAAAAAAAATTGGAACATCCTCAATTGTGACTAAAACAGATTATTTTAGTAAAAATTGCAATAAAAAGCTTTTAATAAAAAATCTGAGCATTAAAAAGGTCAAAAGGCAGTTATCATGGCACTTATCAAGACAAAATAAAATCTCTTACTTGAATACTTAAAAATACTTTCATGATAAATTAAATAAATTATGTATTAAAAACTAAAATGAACTTCTTGAAAGGAACTAAAGAGTTCTTTTTTCTTCTCTTAAAATTATTGTAAAAAAAATTCTTCAAGATCAAAGGAAAACTTTCCAAAAAAAGGAAAACTATTACATATTAAATAAATACATAAAACGTTGATATAAAACAATAACATTTTAAGTACTAACAAGATTGAGAGTCTTTAACTTTTATTTTACAAAAAACTTTAAATTTTGAAAAATTATTACCTATAAAAAAACAACTTAAAAAAAATAACCGGTCTAAATAGCCTCTATAAAGCATCCATGATTTTTTCATTTAGGTAAGCACTGGTTTTATTTTTAATATTTACTTTTTTTATTACACAATGTAAAAGAATAAAAAGAAAAGAAAAAAATACACTCCATAGACAGCTAGGCCTCAAGTTTCCTATCTAAGCTGCATCGCACTAGAAATCACATTGACGAGAACAAAAATTATCATAAAATGCAGAAAAAGAAAAAGAGAAACAAAAATCGAGAGATCGGTAACAATTTAAGGTATTTTTGTTATTGGTAAATTAGATTTTCTTCTAAAAAATGCCATAAGCTCTACAAAAACAGTAACTTTGGCGTCTTTTTTGTTTTTTTCAATTTATATATTTACATGATAGTTTGGCGAAGAAATAAAAAAGAAATCAAGCTAGATTCAACTATTAGTTGGCGAATTTTAAAATAACTATTTGAGAAGTTTTTGACTAATTTTTTTTAAATTACTAAATGTATCACACAACCGATATAGTCATAGTTTGAGTATTTCTTTTCCGTTTGAGTAACAAGTCATGAGATTAAAAAAACCCAATAATTAACAACAAAAATCAACAAGGTAAACTTTTACCAAAAAAAAAGAAATAAAATAAAAAGGGAAATGGTTAACAAAAAAACCTTAAAAATTTTAAACAATTTAGGCAAAAATGAAAACTAGAATAGTTTGCGAGTGCTGTCTCACTTGATAGGTTATAAATATTAATTTATATATTTTTTTATCTATGTACTATATAAAATAAAAATTATGTACAAATGTTACAAGGAATTTTAGGATGGTGTCACTTGTCGGCTGTTCCGGGAATTTCGGCTGGGGGTGACTTTTGAAAACTGGTAACGTCTATTCTGTATTGACCTGTTGGAATAAATTTAGTTAAAAAGATGAATGAGATCCCTAAATAAACCTAAAAGCAGGGGGGGGCGCTAGATGGTTCCTGTATGGCTGATATTGAAGAATCTTACCTTGTTTAGTGACTTCTTCTATCGTCGGATCAGGACAGTCAGTTGCTCCATGACTTTGACTTCCACAGTTATAACATGATGGCGATTTTAAGAGTTGAGACGGAGGAGGAAGAGGTTGCTGAGGTGGAGGAGTAACTGCAGAATAAGATGACGGATGAGGGGCGAGGAAAGTGCCCTGGTTGGCTCCGGGAGGCGGACCTCCCGGATATTGATAGATGACGTCTCCATTATAAGCAGTTGGGTATCGGATGTAAGCAGCAGGGTGATGGTATCCAGCATGATAAGTTGGGCGTATGTAAGGACCCATAAAGCTGAAATAACCAGGGGCTCCTCCAGGATCTCCGTTTCCTCCAGTTGAGTTTCCAGAGCCATTCCCTCCTTGATAAACCTTTCTATCATCCACTCCATTCATCATATTAGTATTTACATCTCTCCTCCTAAATTTAAATTTATAAAGATTTTATTTTAAAAAATGATGACAATACCTATGGGAAGGGTTAGGGCCTCGACCTCTAGGTAAAGTTTGAATTCCAGGAGGATTACTTCTGTTTCGACCAATCCCTCTTGCTCTTCCGTGTCCACCTCCTCTTCTTTCTTCATTACCAGCTAATCTGTCCTCAGCAATCATAGTTCCATCTAGAAATAAACTGTTAATAAGCATTCATGTAAAAATATGAACGAACCTGATGGCTGAGGAGCTGGAGTGTCAGGTGGTGAATGATCTGAAGCAGAATCGGAAGCGCTACTTTGCTCATTCTCTAACCGAAGGTTCCTCATAGATTCGCTAGTTGGAACCTGAGGTTGCAGATGCTGCGATAAAGTGGTCGGAGGCGGAGGAGGAGGTGCAAGAGCTATTCCGGCAGGAGGATAAGGTTGTACAGGTACGCATTTTCTTGGCCCGAAAGCATAGCAGTTGAAACATGGAGACTGCTGTAGGATCCCAGTGTTTGGAATTGAATGATAAACAGCCATCGCTTCCATTGGATATCTCCTCATCATGTTCTAAAACACCAAATTATTTAAAGTTCCTTCAAAAATATAAACTGACTTCTTGTTCAGGATCCATCTTCTTTTTCACATCCAAAATGTGAGGCGGCGGTATACCTCCTAAACCGTTGGTCATAATCACTGGTTTAGTCGTCAATATGGACTTCAGCTGTGTAATGGCACATGATGTCAAACCTATATCTTTAAGCTCCTCATCAGTCATTCTTGAAAGCTAAAAAAGGAAATTATTAGGAAGTGAATCTTTTTTTCAAGTACCTGTTCGGTGCTAAAATTTTGAAGGTGGGTGGCAAATTTAGGCATTTCTTTGCCTATGGTGTCTCTGACGATGTCGCCAGGAGGGGGAACGCGAGGTGGAGGAAATTTAACTCTAGGCTGCTGCTGCTGCGGAGCCTGAGGAGGCAGCGGCTGAGTCGGCGAGGGTGATCCAGGTCGGCTGCACGGCGATGACGTTCGACTCGCCATCGGCGAATCTCCGCTCAACGCAGGGGCCGTAGGTATCATAGCCCAGGCTAAAAAAATTATTAAACAAACAAAAATATTAACAATTAACTCACCTCCGGTGTTTAACAAAAGCGGACCTGGCGCTCCAGGTGGCGGGACAGCTCCCGGAGAAAAACCAAGCCTCAAAGGTCCGTTACCACTACTCCCATCATGCACACCCACAACCCCAGCTTGATCTCCCAAAATACCTTCAAAAACAAATATTTTCACAAAATTATTCTCAATTTTTAAACTAACCAGGATGATGAGTTGAAGGCATATTCGGTAACTGTGGTCCAACTCCAATGATATGTGCGTCTATAGAAGATATACATGTTGGATACCCCTGAAGCAATAAAATAAATAAAAAACCATAAAAAATTTTTAATTTTTTTTCTAATTAAAAAAAAATCCTGATAAAAGACACCAAGAAGAATTTGATTTGCAATTGTTAAAAATAAATCATAAATAATTTTAAAAAACTATAAATAGTTGGTGAGAGAGAAAAAAGTGGCAAACTTATAAAAACAATAAACATTTTCACCATTAAAATTTTTTTTCTCATTTTTTTAAAAATAAATGTTTATTATTTCAAAGGTCCCAACTTTAATTATTCTATCAACAACCGTTTTAAAAATGTAATTGCTCACCAAGGTATTTCCTTTAAGAGATTTTAATATCAACTTTTTCCAAGCCTCAGATCGAAGCCTTTTTCTCTCTTGGCGTAAATCACTTATTATCTATAAGAAAACACTCAAATAGACTTATATCCACAACACTCAAGTTAGTTTTTTGTTTGTTTTAATTTCATATAAAACAAATTAAAATTATGTAATATTTTTTGAAAAAATTGAGATTTTAATAAGGAAAAGAAATCAATGTAAGCTTTTTAGAAAAATTTAAAAAATCAAGTAAACCAAAAACATAAAGCCCCATAAAAAATACCAATTTTATAATCCTTGTGGGCATGCAGTATTTAAATATCATGCGTTCATAGCCCTTTGACTCTTAAAAGCCTGGGGGAAAAAAAGCATTGAGATCGATGAAGATAAAGGGCCAATGGCTTTTAAAAATTGAAGTTTAACTAGGATTTTGTTCCTAAAGCTTGGCTGCTAAAGCATCCCTTACGAGCAACTTTATGGCCAGTTGTTCAGTTCAAAAACTGCCAAACAGTGAAATTCCAAAAGACAGTTTAAGTATCATCTAAAGTTCATTACTGTAGTTGGAATAATGTACAAAAGTAACTTTTTAGTTCCTTAAAACCTTTCTCTCTTCAAATTTTAATAGTCTAATCAGATTTCAAAATTCAAATCCTTCAAGGTGACTTCAAAAGCAACAGTTCTTTTGGAAATTCACTCGGAGCCTAAATACAGGGTGGGCAGAAATTCTTAAGAGTATTTAAAACAGTATAAATCAGTCGATTTTAGCTCTAGGGTCATAACGACCCCTAGCACCGCAAAAATTGCGATGGCTTCGCCAAAAGCTGAAACTTTTTTTAGCTCCTTCATTTATTAACAGGCGCTGAAGATGGTAAAAATAAGGCTGCTTTTAGATGGACGTAAGTTCGGTGAAACGACGTAAAACTTGGTGAAAATTGTGGCCAAGAATACATCCAGAAAAAAATGGCGAAAGATGGCGACACCAAAGAATTCCTCTTTTAGAGAGTAATGGATGAAGTAGAATTTTATGGCGCTTCTAGAGCTTCCATAAGTAATTCATTTTTTTCCCTATTTTGGGTATTCGCAATTTGGCCCTTTTTTTAGCTGTTCTCCTGGAAAATAAAAATCCTCTACAAAATGATAAATTTACAAAATTCAAATTGCTCTTTTAAAAATGGAGAATCTACAGATTCCAAATCATTTTTCAAATTAAAAATTGGCGTCGGTGAAATCATAAGTTGGAATAAGTGCTCATCGAGAGGAGCAAATCCTCCACGGTAGGAGGGGACAGGAAATAGCCATATTATGGCATATTTCTTAAGGATTGGACCAACAAAACTACATAACTGGATTGGCCACCCATCAGCGACAGCTCTAGGGACATAACGACCCCTAGCACCGCAAAAATTACGATGTCTTCACCAAAAGCTGAAAGCAACAGTGTCCCAAGTTTGCATCCATCTGCACAATTTTGATATACCTCTGGAGTAAAATGGAGTTTTCACCAGGCAAAATACATCAGAGAATCCAGAAGGCATGTTTTTCTAACCTATGAAATTGTTCTCTTTCATCTGCATTGACAAGATTTATCCTGTTTTAAACACCTGACTTCTGCTGGACCCTAAAGAAAATATTTAGAGAGAATGTTAATAAAATAGGGCAAAAAAATATAGAACTGATCGAAATGCTACTGATCCCAAGGTTAAATATTCTTGCAGTTAATAAGAAATACGTTTGGGTGAAAAAAGTGTATGATACTCACAGTCATGTTTTGAGTTTTCTCCTGTTCTTGAGGGGTGGGACTAAAACTTTTGGTGGTGGCCATCAACCTCCTCGCTTCCTCCTCATGGAGCCTGTGGAATATCTTTTCGAGATTGAGTTTCTGATCGAAAGAAAAGGCCGGGTGGTTGATCGCGAGAATGTAAATGAGGAGGAGATCGTCGAGGGCGTTCTCGTCATCCTCGCTCGCCTGGAGGAGGCTCTGAACGTCCTCGTTTTTCATCAAGATGGTATAAATACTGTTCGCGCATGAATAATTACATGAATACAAGACGGAAAGATAGACAGCGAGTTTTGTTCTGAGCTGCTGGTTCGAAAGAGACTGCGGCTCCGCGGGATTGAGATCGGGATGGGTGTTGACCTCATTCTCCGCCTGCCTCAACTCGTGAAAATCCCTTTTCCCCAAATGCTCCAGACATGTCCCCAAATACCTCAGCTCGACCGGCAGGCAGAGGTTGAGGAGGCTGCACATTAGATCCGTCCGCTTGTAGCTTTGCAAAGTTTTAAACCATGATAGGACATCTTTTTTACAAACCATTGCCGGTAATCATTGATATTTGGGTTTAAGTCAAATTCCCGGTTTCCTTATTTCCTTTTCTTATCAAATATCAATTAGGAAGAGCCGAGGGCACTCCTTTTCAAAACGGGACCACACTACCTAATCCGATCAAATATATTTTCCTCCCTTTACTTTCCAAAATCCTTTACGCACTTTACTTTAGATTATCAAAACACACACGATTCGTATCAATTAAACTGATTAATTAACACAAATAGAGTTTTATAATTATTACTTTTTGACTAAAAATTAAAATTTCTTAACCAACTTTTAGTACCCCACAGGGAAAAAGGCCTTCACGATCGCACATCACCTAACATGGTGCACCACCTTTTTCACAACTATTATTTCAACTCTTTTATTATTTAAACTATCTATTAAGAAATAATTTAAATATTTAAACTATTTAATTTATAAATAAAACGAGATAAAAAGAAAATATTACAAGAAAATGGAATATCGAATTTGTACGTGCTGCTATCTTTCGTTCGTTTTCGTATAATATTAATTCGTACACTTTTAATTTTTCTGATACAAAAACATTTTTAACTTACTCAAAGAGAAGTTATTGAATTACCCTCTATGTGCAGTTTTTGGTAGAGGAACTTCCAGGCCTTTTAGATCTTAACCAATCATGAAATTGTTTGTAGTGCCGTCCGTCCGTCGCCAGTTTTTTTTCCGGAACAAAATTTTTACCAAATACTCATTATTTTACAAAAAATTTTTTGAGAAAAATTTTTTTCCTATGGTAGGAAGAAATTTGGGCTTCTGGCTGTGGCAAGACATTAAGACATTCTTAGCAGCAAAATAACGAAAGATTTTGATCAAATGTACCTATAGTCCTTATTAACAAAAAATTGTTTATAGATATATATTTAAAAAATCTATGGTACGGAGCAATTTGGGCTATTTACGCCTCTTCGAAATGGCCTGGATGGGCGAAGACTTCGATTTTTCTGCCTTGATACTCAACAACTTTTGTTTTTTCTTTTCTTTGAGAATTTTCACGTCGGGGCCACCCCAGACCAGTACAGACAGGCAAGTAATATAAGTATAGGGCACTGGCAAAAATGTTCTAGGTTTTGAAATATCATAAAAAAACGGTTTTAACAACAATAATATTATTCTCAAAGAAAATTGGCTTCTCATTTTTTTATTTTTTAAATTATTCCATGGTTATTGCATTGAAGAATAAAAAGTTTTAAAAAATTGTATTTCTTTGACAAAATGTTAAATTATTAAAATAAAACCTTGAAAATAATGAAAAAAATTTTTCACTAAAATTATTTATTAATCACTATCATTGCTAAAATCGATTTTTTCCTGAGAAAAAATTTGAAGAAAAAAAATTGCCATTCTTTACAATTGGAACAGTACTAGGAAGGTTAAACTTGATAAGGCAGAAAAACATTAATTTGTGTTTTTATTTCCACTATTGTAATTGATCCTAGTTAAATTGTCTGTTTAAAAAAAAACTGTCGAACATTCTTCCTTATAAATTATAAATTTTGTTGTGTTAAAATGGCTGCGGTGTCCAGAAGTAGCGCTCGGAAGTTCAAATGGGCCTTAGATATGAACACAAGGTAATTCTGAGTATGAGAATTAAATTTTATTTAAATTCTTAGGAGTAAATCTGAAAAAGCTGATTTAGCTTCTCCTCCCGGTTATAATCCAGCGGTTAGCCAAATACACACAGAATCATCTAAGGAATCTGACCCTAATCACCTTATCATCAAAAAATCATGGGATCTTGCTTTAGGGCCGTTGAAACAAGTAAGTGTGTTTCACTTTAGCTGCTTAATGTTGTTTTTTTTTTAGGTACCCATGAATCTGTTTATTATGTACATGTCGGGAAATTCTATATCGATATTCCCAATTATGATGGTCTGCATGTTAGTGATAAGACCTATCAAAGCACTTTTCACTATGCAGAATGGTAAGAATTTCTTTTAAAAAATAGATAAAGATTCCAATCGTGAAGATGCGACATGTGCAATCTGCCAGACTCCTTTTCAGGAGAGACAAAAAACTGAATCATGTTCTTCAGATAGAGAGACTATCATTTTTGGCGGTTGAATTGCTTTCTGATGAGTTTTTTTACAAAACTAAGTTGACTGACCAGATTTCGCTTCATACAATAAAAATCTCATTTTGCCCAAAATGCGAGTTAGCACATGTTGCATCTTCAACGACGCGCTATTGCTTGTCAGATTCGTGGTTTTAATTTCCTGATTAGCCGTAATGCGGTTATTTGCTTATTTATGCTTCGGATAAGGAGAGGGATTGGGTGTTTGTCCTTTGATGGAGAAGGGGAATTTTGGGTAGGTTCATCGCTAGACCTGTGATTCCAAAAATTTATAGAAAGCAGACCTCTTCTGGTCGAAATGTGTGGTGGATCCCATTTTCCTTATTTAGTTTGAAAGCCATCGGAATTTATATGTGTTGCTTATTTTTATGGGGAAAACTCATTGAAATACTGTGTCTCTTAGTCAGAAAACTGAGAAAAACTCCTGAAGCCTCATAAAATGGGGTTCCTTGGTTTAGAAACCTAGGAAAAACATGTAAAAAAAAGAGTATCTTCGTCAAAACTCTCTGAAAATGGAATTTTCTTGTGTTTCCGGCATCTTTGCTCTCACACTTTTTTTTTTGGTCGTTTTCTAATGTTTTATTGTAGTTGTCCGAAGTTTTCTAATTTCCCCCTTTTTTGGGTTTTTAATAGTATTTTGGTCAAAAAACACCTGTTTCAATGGATTTTCTGGTGTTTCCTCCTTCCTCGTTTGAGAAACACCCTTTTTGGTCGTTTTTTATTGTCTATGTGGCTAAGAATAGGGTTGTTGCGATACTTTCGGAATATCGATATTTGCCTTCCGATATATCGGTTCATCCGATGTTTTCCTTCCGATATATCGGTTCATCCAATATTTTCCTTCCGATATTTCGGTTCATCCGATATATTGGTTCATCCGATATATTGGTTCATCCGATATTTTCCTTCCGATATATCGGTTCATCCGATATTCTCCTTCCGAAATTTGCGATATTTTCCTTCCGAAATTTGCGATATTTTCCTTCCGAAATTTGCGATATTTTCCTTCCGATATATCGGTTCATCCGATATTTTTCTTCTGATATATCGGTTCATCCGATATTTTCCTTCCGATATATCGGTTCATCCAATATTCTCCTTCCGAAATTTGCAATATTTTCCTTCCAATATATTGGTTTATCCGATATTTTCCTTCCGATATATCGGTTCATCCGATATTTTTCTTCTGATATATCGGTTCATCCGATATTTTCCTTCCGACATATCGGTTCATCCGATATTCTCCTTTCAATATTTGCGATATTTTCCTTCCGAAATTTCGGTTCATCCGATATTTTACAAAAATATAGTATCGGATGAAATATCGGAAGGAAGGCCATATCGAATCAACCCTAGCTAAGAAACACCTTTTTTCCCCAGATTTTTTTGGCGTTTAGTGTCTTATTTTTCCTCTCATCTCTCCTGTGGCCACAAAATGCCTCTTCTAATAGTTTTCGTTGGTGTTTTGGTCAAATAACACCCATTTCAATGGATTTTCTGGCGTCTCCTGCATTTTTCGCCTGAGGAACACCCTTTTTTCATCCCTCAAACGGCTTAATAACGCCCTTCATCATTGTTTTGGTCAAACAAACACGCCTTTCAATAGATTTGCTGTCATTTCCCACATCTTTTGCCTGAAGAACGATCTTTTTCGTCATTTTCTTTTGCTTTTTGGACAAAAAAATACCCTTCATACCTTTTTTCTAATATTGAGATTTGTGTCACTTTTTAGCTTTTAAAATGATCGAAGGGAACCACGCTGCTGGACAGAAGTTCGTCTACTTCGTAGGCAACGTCGTAAACATCGCACTCGCCCTTTACAAATGCCAGTCAATGGGCCTCCTACCGACCCACGCTTCAGACTGGCTCGCATTCGTCGATCCTCAAGTTCCACTCGAATATTCCGGAGGGGGTATCGTCTTCACATATTAAAAACAAATCAACGATCAAAAAATCATTTTTAATTTAAATAGGCAGTGAACACAATTTTTTTTTCTTCATATGTACACGGAATTGCATAATGTTACAAATAAATTTTAAGACTTTGCATACTTTGATGATAATACCTGAGTTTTTTAAAAATAAACAATGATTCAAAAATTAAATTTACATAATTGATATCACTACTGCTTTAAATTTGATAATTCATTTTTTTCCTTCTTTAGCCTTCTCATCTAAGTACGCTAAAATTTGTTGAATAAGGTGGCAGGATCTTCTACTTTCTGAACCTAAAAAAAGATTTAACTATTAGTTTTATTTTCTAGTTTTATATGAAATGAGCTGATGAGAAATAACATCAAATAGCTGAGAAATAACATCAAATAGTGGTGGTACTTTTTAAAGCTGCTTAAGGAGGTATGATGGTTTTTAAGTGAGTTGCTTTGCAAATTTTTCGTTGTTAACAACGGTTTTCGGTTTTTCCCTTCTATCTTGGAAACCGTCGCTCAAAACGAAAAAATGTCCTAAGTAAAAGTTGTAGCTACGGAAATTTACTACATAAAATATCTTATTAGTTTTTTCCGTCAGAGCAATACTGTAGGAGATATGGAAGTATTTAAGTTGGTTGCTTTGCAAATTTTTCGTTAACAACGGTTTTCGGTTTTTCCCTCGCTCAAAACGAAAAAACGTCTTAAGTAAAAGTCGTAGCTACAAGAATTTCCTACAAAAAAGACTTCATTGGTTTTTTTGTCAGAGCAATACTTAAGGAGATATGAGGGTTCTTAAGTGAGTTGCTTTGCAAATTTTTCGTTGTGAGCAACGGTTTTCGGTTTTTCCCTTCTACCTCGGAAACCGTCGCTCAAAACGAAAAAATGTCCTAAGTAAAAGTTGTAGGTACAAAGATTTCCTACAAAAATTTCTTTATTCATTATTTGCGTAAGAGCAATATTTAAGGAGTTATGAGGATAAACTAATAATCCTACAGAGCCTGTCTGAAAACTTAAAACCTTCATATCTCCTAAAATATTGCTCTGACGGAAAAAACCAATAAGATATTTTACATAGTAAATTTCTGTAGCTACAACTTTTACTTAGGACATTTTTTCGTTTTGAGCGACGGTTTCCAAGATAGAAGGGAAAAACCGAAAACCGTTGCTCACAACGAAAAATGTACAAAGCAACCAACTTAAAATCCTCATATCCCCTTAAAAATTTACAATATAATTTTAACAAAAAAATCTTTATTGATTTTAACTTTTTGTTTCAGCCGCTTTTAATTCCAGTTCATTTTTGTACTTTTCAATGCATCTCTTGAAATCTTCCCAAACCATAAGAGGTTTGTCTATTATTGGAGGGATCTGAAATTTAAATTTAAAAAGTTGTATTGAAAAAACGTTTTTAAAAAAGCTCTACAGAAACTTCCTTAAATTAGAGAAATTTTATAATAATAATTTAAGAAAAAATAAATTAAAGTTTTTGCCCGGCCAGGCCATACGGAATGGGAGAGAAACCAAATTTTTCCCAGCCATCAAGAAACGTAAAAAAAAAAAAGAAAAAGAAAAAAGGATTTCAGAGTAATCAATAACATATTATCATCTAACTCATCAGTAATCACTGATTAATATATTACCTATTAACAAGCATTTCGCGACGCCGCCAAGGGGAGCTTGAAAACGGGAGCACGGGCGCTTCATCACTCCTCAAATTTTCTTTTGTAATACTAAACCAACATGACCGCTAAGTCTTGCGGGTTTAGTACAGTAGAGATACTAAACCCGCAAGACTTAGCGGTCATGTTGGTTTAGTATCTCAAGCAGAGATGGGCAAAATCATAATCATGAATATGATTAAGATTTTAAGTCATAGGAATATTAAGATTAAGATTAAATTCGTATTCACGTAGTAAAAGTATGATTAAAATCACACTCCTAATAATCAAAATCCTAATCACAGAGATGATTAAGAATCAACTTTTAATAACAAAAAAACTGTGATTAATCCCAGAAAGCTGTGATTAATCACCGGAACATTGTGATTAATTACAGGAATCTGTGATTAATCATAGGAAAATACTGATTAATCATTGGAATCTGGGACTAATTAAGGGAAAAGCTTGATCAATCATTAGTACATTGTGTAATCACAGGAATCTGTGAATACTGTCACCTATGATCATAATTTACTCTCAAAATCTATCAATCTCTAAAACTCCAAAATTTAATCATCATTTATAATATTGACAAATCAAAATTTTAAATAATGATTAAAATTTTGGAGTTTTAGAGATTGAATAGATTTTGAGTTTTTAGTTTTTTAGAGCAAATTGTGATCAGAGGTGACAATATTCACAGATTCCTGTGATTACACAATGTACTAATGATTGATCAAAATTTTAATTAATCCCAGATTCCAATGCTAAATCATTATTTTCCTATGATTAATCACAGATTCTTGTAATTAATCACAATGTTCCGGTGATTAATCACAGCTTTCTGGGATTAACCACAGTTTTTTGTGATTAAAAGTTGATTCTTAATCATCTCTGTGATTAGGATTTTATTCTTAATCATGCTCGTGAGTGTGATTTTAATCATACTTTTACTACGTGAATACGAATTTAATCTTATTCTTAATCACAGAAAAATATTCCTATGATTTAAAATCTTAATCATATTCATGATTAAGATTTTGCCCATCTCTGATCTCAAGCGCCTCGATTTTTAAAGAGACCCTGATTTTGTTATAGGTAGGACTTTTTTTTATGGAATAAATTAAGAAAAAAAGGACCCACGACACCAGCCACTTAGCCATTGGCTCCCTATCACCCAAATTGCTTAACGCCCCCCAGTAACTCCCCAGCGCCCCCAGGGGGGCGGTTGAGAATCACTGCTCTACGGTATCCCTTCATGGAGAGTATTAAAAACCGTCCATGGAGAGTACTGCAAAAACTTCTCTTCGGATTTTTTGAATGACACATGAAGATCACTAAGCTACTTCAGGCTGTCAATCGTAATAATCGTTTTAACTTTCTATTTTTCGACCTCAAAAGAAACTTCTTAAAATACGAACCTCGTAATTTTGGGCTATATAAATCCCTGAATATACTCCAGCGCCATAAATTAACTGTAAAAAATTTTTAATATAGAATAAAAAGACATTTTTGTACAAACCAGTCCACGAAACATCGTTTTTGAGATCTAAAACTCCTTAAGAATACTTAAATACAGCCGATTAGTTCAAACTAACATATTATTTTATTCTTCAACGATTTGTGTACGAACCTATACTATAGAAACCTCACTTATCAGCTGTTTTACATGCTGAACCATATAAATCGATGACGTTTTTTTTTTTTTGGATGACAGAAGTGGGAGATGTGGAGGGGATATCAGCCGAGAATTACGTGATAGGGGGAACGTAGTGTAAACAAAGAATAAATTTGAAGGTCGCCCGATCTTCCGATCTTAATTCCGCATACGCGTGAGACGCGTTCGCCAAGCGGCGAAGAAAACCCACGGCCCTCCGGCCTTTTTATTTTCGTGAATGAGGGAAAGAGTCACTTGAAGAAATGGCATCAGAAGTCCTTTGCCGACAAGTTCGAAACAGGTAAACTCTTCGTTTTTTATTTTTAATCCTGGCTTAGCTCGGATACCTGAAACAACCTTTCAAAAACTTTTGCTTCAAAGGTATTGCATTTTCGTTGTAGTCAGCGGTATCACATCTTTTTTTGGCAATCGGATTTTTATGAATTTACTGCATTTTTTATGAGCTTCTATTATTTTTATAGCTCACTAAAGCATTAATGAATAATAGACATCGAATTTTTTTTAGAATTTTGGATAGAGGCACTTTTGGTGTGACATGCTACAGATACTTGACTTCTGGAGAGGTGGCTGCTGCCCTCAGGCCCTTCTATTTTTCAGTGCATCCAGATTTGTTCGGCAAATTTCCTACAGAAAGGGTATATTTTTATTTTATAAATAATTTTTCTTGTTTCTTAATTTTTTTAAATACAATTTTAAGAATTCTGTCAATTTTTGAGCTATTTACTGGCCGCTGGTGTCATTTTAAAGCTTTAAGTCTTATCTTTTATTGTCAATTTATGGTTGGAAGCTAGAAAAAAAACTTTTTTTTATCATTTTTTTTAGTAGGGAGAAATTTCATACTTCTACCCATTACGCATCCCTAGGCCAAAGAGCCCATTATTTCTACCTTGACACTTAAAAAAATTTTCGAAAAAAGAACTTAAGAAATTAAAAAAATAAAAAATAAAGGAAAACCCGGAAAATTTAAGGAAAAAACCCGAAACAAAAAAAAACCGGAAAATTTTAGGAAAAAACCGAAACTTAAAAAAAAAAAAAAAAAAAACTTACAACATTTTTCGAAAAAAAAAAAACAAGAAAATTTTTGTAAAAAAAAGGACAACCCGGAAAATTTTCGAAAAAAAAAACATCCTCCTCCCTTATTCCCCCTCTTTTCCCCCCTTATTCCCCTTATTCCCTCCTCCCCTCTTTTATACATCCCCCTCCTTTATACTTTCCCTCCCTTCATTATACTTTCGTTCCCTTATACTTCCCCTTCCGTTATACTTCCCCTCCCATATACTTCCCCCTCCGTTTTACGTCACCTCCTTTATATTAGGTGTACAAAATGAAACTCGGCCACAGGGTAAATTTGAATTCTGTAGATTTTAGCCGAGTTTCAGTACACCTTGTAGTTCATTTTTTCAAAATTTTAAACATTTTAGGCGTTAAAGTCCATCAAAAGTTGACCTTCTCCGTGTAAGAAGGTTATTGAAGTATAACCATTAAGAAGGTTAATTTTTAATGGCTTGTAAATCGTAAACTGTTACAGATATTGAAAAAATGCACTAAATAAAATCTGTTGGAAATTTAATTCTCTTTAATTTTTATTCTATTCATTTTTTCTCTAGGATGCACTGTTTTCAAGATAAATATTTTAAAAAAAATTATTTTCCGAAAATGGTGCATCCTAGAAAAAAATAATTAAGTACAAATTTATAGAGAATTAAATTTCCTACAAGTTTTATTTATTAGGTGTACAAAATGAAACTCAGCCACAGGGTAAATTTGAATTTTGTAGATTTTAGCCCAGTTTCATTTTGTACACCTAATACTTCCCCTCCTATATACTTCCCCTCCTATATACTTCCCCCTCCTGTATTGTTACTTCTCTTTAAGGAAGTTTTCGTTGGAAGCTCTTCAAACCAGTACTTTTATTTGATCTAAAGATTTGTTTTTCTAAACCAAAAAATAAATAAAATCAAATTAACCGTTTTGTAGGTATCTTGTTGACATCTTTATATAATCTAGCACTTATATTTACCTAATTTGACCGTTAATATAAATGATATAATCACGTACCTTCCAAAATGTGTTTTTCTTATAATTAAGTATTTTAATGAATCTATTTTTGCACTTTTATCCCTGAAAAAGCTCGAAAAATTATCCGATTTTGAGCTGATTATAATTTGTCCTTGACTTGAGGTCAATCACATTTCAAGCTGCAAACATCTCAAGTCAATTTGAAACTTTTTCTTATAACTTTGTTATATAATCCATGTTTAACTTTTATACTCAATTATCATATTATTCAAAGCCAAGGTTATTTTCCTAATTTTTTTAATATCCAGATTGCTTTTGCATGTTAATCAAGTTGGAAATGGCTCTTATAATTTTCTTTTTGTATCGCAAAAAAAATATGCTAACTTATGTAAATTGAGTTATTATTTATTTAAGGTCTTCTAATTTCGTATTTCCTTTATAAAAAAATAATATGTATTATCTAATTTTTTTTCCAGGCTACAAATGAAAATTCTTTACAAGTATTAAGCTCTTATATTCAGACGTTGCAACAAAATCGGCCTCCAAGGCCTGCAACTTTGAAGTTTTACTTAAGACCTCAAGGAGTTGCTTTGGAAAAAGGTATTGTTTTTTATTTTGAAAAAAGTAATTTTAATTTTTTTTAGCTAGTATTAAACCGGTTGATATTAAATTAGTACAAAAAGATATAAGGAAAACGGTAGTTTCAATATTATCGACATGTAATTTACCGACGACGTATGTTGATAATATCGTCCCTCCGAAACCGGCGAAGAATCACAATCCGGATGAAGCGTTTAAACAAAGGGCTTATAAATATGACAGCGATATAAACAACGAAATGGGTTATGAAATGAGAGAGGAAGTGAACAAAGCGAAAAAAGCGGAAACGCTTTTGTCGTGGGTGAGTAAAAACGTGGATTTGGCGAAAGAGAAACTGGCGAGCTGCGAGCCTGTGAGAGAGGACGTCCGACGTCTCCAGCGTTCCCTTTGTGCCGATTTTGGAATTAAGGAAGTCCTATGGGAATGCGGGTGGAACATCACACATTTCAGAGGATGTTTGCAGTCGTTTCAAGCTCTCGCTCAACACCATTCGGACGCCTTGACATCATTAAAAGGTAAATTTTCACACAAATTTCTTTAGCCGGTGAAGAAGAATTAACGAGGGCGATTTTTGAATTTCGAAAAAATGGCGGAGATATGTCTTTTTGAAATTTTAAAATTCGCTGCGGCCGAACCGTTGGTCTGATTTTCACCAAACTTTCACCAATTACTCCTTATATTTTTTACGAATTTTTGGTGAAAAAAAAAATTGCCACTTTTTTAATTAATATTTTTTTTAGTAGGGAGAAATTTCATACCTCTACCCATTAAGAGAGGCACATCTCTAGGCCAAAGAGTCCATTATTTCTACCTTGACACTTGAATATATTTTAGAAAAAAAAGAACTTAAAAAAATTTTTTCAGAAAAAAAAACGCAAATTTAAAAAAGAAAACCCGGAAAATTTTTGAAAAAAAAAACCTAAAAAAATTTTTTGACAAAGAAAAACCTTAAAAAAATTTTCGGAAAAAAAAACTTGGAAAATTTCCGAAAAAACACAAAACTCGGGAAATTAAAAAAAACTAAAACTCGGAAAATTTTTCAAAAAAAAAGGAAAACCTGGAAAATTTTTGGAAAAAAAACTTCCCCCTCCGTTATACTTCCCCTCCCCCAATACTTTCCCTCCCTTATACATTCCCCTTCGTTATACTTTCGTTCCCTTATACTTCCCACTCCGCTTTACTTCTCCCTCTGATATACTTCCCCTCCTATATACTTCCCCCTCCTAAATTGTTACTTCCCTTTAAGGAAGTTTTCGTTGGAAGCTCTTCAAACCAGTACTTTTATTTTAGGAAGGACTTTGGTCTTTGGAAATGATACCGGTTTAAGCTTGGATGGCCATGTTTTACTGAACAGTGGGGAAGTTCGAAATAACTGGCTTGATGTACGGAATAAAATATTTAAAAATAAAAAATACTAATTTTTTTTTAGTTTATCAAAAAATGTTGTCCATAAAAGAGAAGCGGCCCTTCAGGCAGTTCCGAGGTTCGAAAAAGCCCTTTCACAAGTCCTACGTGATATAAAAGTCGTCAAAAGAAAATTTCATCCAAAAACGATGGCAAATCAATACGAAAATAATTTAAGACGATTAACTACTTCCCTTGGCGACTATCAAGGGAGAGGTGGATATCCAAAACATTGGCCTGAAAGTTTATCGAATTTTGAACTAGTTGTTGAAACGTAAGTTTTTTTTTATAAGTTAAAAATTTCATAAAAAGTTTTTACAGAGAAGCTGGGCCTCTAATGGTATCACCTACTGGACAGTTTATTGTCCCATGTTCCTGCCCTTCGGCTCTTCTTGTCAATTTTATCTCAGACAACATGGAAAAAGCCACCCAACATTTACAGCAATATAAAAAGTATTTTTTTGTTCATAAAAATTAAATAATACAAATTTTAAGGCAAAAACAAATTGAGAAAGACCTTCATTTGAGGTGTGTCAAAGAACTTAATTTGGCCTCTCTGGATAAAGATGACTGCATTACTCCTGACCCTATGATATCTTGCTGCAACAATCTTCTGAAGAACAAGTATGTATCTCATCTCTTTTCTTAAAAAACTAAAAATTATCTTTTTAGAAGCCAATTGTATGACCATCTTGAAGGCATCAGGTTGACAGTCACCAACTACTACTCTGTCATGTCTGACGGTCAAATGTGCATCCCATGGAATTGGAAATTATAAATCAAATTAAAATCTTCGAAAACAATCCTAGTCTTATAAAATGAGATTTTATGCTGATTTCACCATTAAAATTTGAGCACAAAGCTTTACTTTTATGAAATCCAGCTGAATTTGCACTCAAGCCAAAAAAATACTCTCTTAGCTCGCTTGCAAAATCATCAAAACTCTGTTAACTTGGTAGTTTTACAGAGTATTTCCTTAACACAACCCCTGCCATGTTAACAATCAAATAATGAGTAGAACTTATTTTTTTATAGGCCTTGACTAACTTTAGTTCTTGGGAATGAGCATCGTCAAGATTTTCCTAAACGTAATTTTAAAGCTTTAAGTAAAATGAAAAGCCATATTTTTTGGCATAGAAAATTTGCCAACATATTTTCAGATGTGCAAGAAAATGTTTTGAATTTAAATTTTATTCTTTCGACTCAGGTCTTATGTTTTAACATCATAGTTTATAATGAGTTTTTATATTAAAACTTTATATTCTGTTGTTTATTCCAAAATGTGTATTTTGTAATTTAGTTTTTAAGTTCCAAATAAAAAAATAAAAGACCAACTTTATTGTATTTACATTTTCTTTCTTTAATATTAGGTGCACAAAATGAAACTCGGCTAAAATCTACAAAATTCAAATTTACCCTGTGGCTGAGTTTCATTTTGTACACCTAATAAATAAAAATTGTAGGAAATTTAATTCTCTATAAATTTGTTCTTAATTATTTTTTTCTAGGTTGCACCATTTTCGAAAATAATTTAAAAAAAAATTTTATCTTGAAAACAGTGCGTCCTAGAGAAAAAATGAATAGAATAAAAATTAAAGAGAATTAAATTTCCAACAGATTTTATTTAGTGCATTTTTTGAATATCTGTAACGGTTTACGAGTTACAAGCCTTTAAAAATTAACCTTCTTAATTGTTATACTTCAATAACCTTCTTACACGGAGAAGGTCAACTTTTGATGGACTTTAACGCCTAAAATGTTCAAAGTTTTGAAAAAATGAACTACTAGGTGTACAAAATGAAACTTGGCTAAAATCTACAAAATTCAAATTTACCCTGTGGCTGAGTTTCATTTTGTACACCTAATAAATAAAACTTGTAGGAAATCTAGGAACGCGGTAGCTTTCCGCCCCGCCAAGCAACACCCAGTCCGAAGACGTCAGAAAACGGTACCTACCAAGTGTATGTTTACTGGACGTCACGATTTGCGTTTTTCAGGTATCTGGATCTCGGCTCCCTGTTGACCGATCGACTTGAAATTTGCTACAGATTTACTTTGATATGATATGAGTAAACGCTGAAAATTTCAAGTCGATCGGTCCACAGGGAGCCGAGATATAAAAGTCTGAAAACCCGGTTTTTCGCCTTTACCGTGTTCTTCTTCTTCTTCTTCTTCTTCTTATTCAGCTAGACAAGGCTACAGCCTCTCCTAGCGCACCGATTGACTTGAAATTTTGCACAGAGCTTCCTTTCAACTTGAGCCAGTGCCTTTTGAATGATTTACCCCGAAATCTTAACTTAAAAAAAAGTTAGGAACAAAAAACTGAAATTTTAGGGTAATTTTAGCCACTACACAGGTACACAGCCTGGAGACAAGACCAATCGACTTGAAATTGTGCACAGAGCTTCCTTCTGAGTTTAGCAATGAGGACGAGTATAGTAATGAGGACGGATTTCGGAAATGGGTCATCCAGACCCCTCAGGGTCAATTTGACCAGTGATCATTGTCTGTGGCGCCGGCTGTACACCCGATTTACACCATAAGGTCGAATTTCGGAAATGGGTCTTCCAGACCCCTTGGGGTCAATTTGACCAGTGATCATTTTTCGATCGTCAGTTAGTCTGAGGCGCCTTCTGTACATCCGATTTACACCAGAGGTCGGATTTCGGAAATGGGTCTTCCTGACCCCTTAAGGTAAATTCGACCCTAAAAAGAACGAAAGAACTGACGAAAAAAGAACGAAACATAAAACATAAATTGGGTAATTTTTGCCAGTGTAATGGGTCAACAGCTAACCTGACCTATTTGGCCTTGAACTATTAATTAACTACAAAAAGATATGATATCCCCACAAAAAACACCCCGTGTAAAAAACACCCCGCCTCGCAAAAATCCTTTAACATCAGCCGGAAAAAGTTGTGATATCAACTTCCCCGCCCTCAAATGAGCGAGAAGAGTCGATACGCCCGAGTGGTAGGTACGATGATGTGAGAAGCATGATGCCCGTGCTCCCGTTTTCAATGCTCCCCTTGGCGGCATCGCGAAATGTTTGTTTACAGGGACGTAGTTAAGACGTGCTGTGCGTTCTTCGGGAAAAATCGTTATGATTCAAACACTCAGACATACGTAGATGAAGGCGTAGTGTCATGTGTGAGTACGGAGGGGGGGGGGGGGTATGTGTATGTATGTATGGGGTGTATACTAGTGATTAGTTAGGAACTCAGTGATAACACAGTAATTCTTAAGCGTTCCAGGACGTTCCAGGGCTTGATAAATAACGGCAATCACTGATACAAAGCATTTCGCGATGCCGCCAAGGGGAGCATTGAAAACGGGAGCACGGGCATCATGCTTCTCACATCATCGTACCTACCACTCGGGCGTATCGACTCTTCTCGCTCATTTGAGGGCGGGGAAGTTGATATCACAACTTTTTCCGGCTGATGTAAAAGGATTTTTGCGAGGCGGGGTGTTTTTTGTGGGGATTTAATTCTCTATAAATTTGTACTTAATTATTTTTTTCTAGGATGCACCATTTTCCGCAAATAATTTTTTAAAAAAATAAATTTATCTTGAAAACAGTGCGTCCTAGAGAAAAATGAATAGAATAAAAATTAAAGAGAATTAAATTTCCAACAGATTTTATTTAGTGCATTTTTTCAATATCTGTAACGGTTTACAAGCCTTTAAAAATTAACCTTCTTAATGGTTATACTTCAATAACCTTCTTACACGAAGAAGGTCAACTTTTGATGGACTTTAACGCCTAAAATGTTCAAAATTTTGAAAAAATGAACTACTAGGTGTACAAAACGAAACTCTGCTAAAATCTACAAAATTCAAATTTACCCTGTGGCTGAGTTTCATTTTGTACTAATACTTTTCTGATCTTAAGGGTTTTAGAACTTAAAATTTTCAAGTAAAAAAAAAAGGATTTATAGAAAAATTTTTTTAATTATAACTTTGCTGCTTTGTGTACACAATTGAATAAAAAAGAATTATTGACGGATGAAAAAGAAAGTAACATTTAAGGAGAAAACGTAGGTAATCACGAAATAGAAAAACAACGTACAACAAAAAAAGACCTTAAGACTTAGCAGCCTTCGAATAAACTTTAAAATAAATAATTTAACGATTCACTATTTACATTATTTTTATAAACATGGATTTTTTTTTACAATAAAAAAGAAAAATTTGACTAATTATTAACGTCTTCAGGCCCTCGGTGTAAACTGGGCCGAATTTTGCCATATATTTTTTAATAAAGTCTTTCGCTTTATGCTTGACGTTGTCGTTGCAGACTAAACCTTCAACAGAAGGAAGGTGCCTGAGCTCCTTGAGCATCACAAAATGTGTCAACTAAAAAAAAATTAAAAATCTGAGAAAAATTAGATGTGTATAATTACTTTTCGAGCTAAATGTTTAAAATCGTTGGTGTTTTCTATTCGTCCGGTGTCGCAGTCGGCTTTTCTATAAGGGTTTAGCTGGACGATGACGAATTTTGCCATTTCTACCCGAAATTGCTCTTTGATTCGACGGTCAGAGGAAGTATCAGCTTCGCACCTTTTGGCTTTTTCATCTTTTCTTTTTTATGCCTTTGTTTGGCACGTGCGAGTTTTTCTTTTGTCTCGCGTATTTTAGATTTTTTGATCCCTTTTCGGTAATTTTCATCCTCGTCCCTGGGCTATTTAAGAAATTAGATTATGTCGATATTTTTTTAGGAAATACTTACGCTTATTATGTTGACTTGGACGAGTCCTTCCCTCCTTCTTTTTAGTACAGGTTCATTGTTTTCTTGGTTGTTTATTGGAGAAATTTCGGGCTCCAAGCCTGGCAGTATTGGAAGCTCTTCTTCAACTTTCTTCTTTTCTGGAGCATCTTCCTCTTCTTCGTCCTCTTCCTCCTTAGAAAAAAAAAATAATTAGAAGGATTAATGGTCAGCAGTTAACACCCATAGTTATTTTTGGTTTAGGTGGTGGCCTCCAGGCAGTGTTGGGCGTAATCGTAATCGCAAGTTTCTTAATTACGATTACGATTACAATCGGTTTTTTCTGTGATTATCGCATTTTTAACGATTACAATCGTAATCGTATTTTTTTCTGCGATTAAAATCGTAATCGTATTTTTTGTCTGCGATTACAATCGTAATTGTATTCTTTCTGCGATTACCATTATAATCGTATTTTTTCAGCGATTAAAATCGTAATAGTATTTTTTGTCTGCGATTACCATTATAATCGTATTTTTTCAGCGATTAAAATCGTAATAGTATTTTTGTCTGCGATTACCATTATAATCGTATTTTTTTCTGCGATTAAAATCGCAATCGTATTTTTTTCTGCAATTACCATTATAATCGTATTTTTTTCTGCGATTAATATCGTAATCGTATTTTTTTCTGCGATTAAAATCGTAATCGTATTTTTTGTCTGCGATTACAATCGTAATCGTATTTTTTGTCAGCGATTACAATCATAATTGTATTTTTTTTTTTTTGCGATTACCATTATAATCGTATTTTTTTCTGCGATTACGGTCGTAATCGCATTTTTTTTTTCAGCAATTACGGGCGTAATCGTCTTTTTGTTAGCGTTTACGGCTCGTATATGACATTTTTACTGAGACTACCTTACCAAATTGCTTTCAATGACGGTATTAATAATTAAATTAGTTGTGGCAATATAAATTATGTATTCATTATGAATTTGCAGGTAGGTATTATTGGAAAAGGCGTAAAATTTTCAACTAAGACGTATTATATTCAATTTTTTTTTTAAATTAAGAAAATACGATTACGCCCGTAATTGCTGAAAAAAAAATGCGATTACGGTCGTAGAAAAAAATACGATTATAATGGTAATAGCAGAAAAAAATACAATTACGATTGTAATCGCAGAAAAAAATACGATTACGATTGTAATCGCAGAAAAAAAAAACAATTACGATTGTAATCGCAGAAAAAAATACGATTATAATGGTAGTCGCAGAAAAAAAAAATACGATTACAATATTGTAATCGTTAAAAAAATGTGATTACAATCGTAACCGCAGAAAAAAAAAATACGAATACGATTACAATCGTAATTACGATTATAATTGTAATTAAGAAACTTGCAATTACAATCGTAATTGCGATTACGATTACGCCCAACACTGCCTCCAGGATATCGTTTATGATGAAAGATGAAATAATAGTCATCGATCATCATGCTCTGGAGGCTGCCAAACCCAACTAGACCAAAAATAATGTATTTTAATTTATTATGGAAGAAATATTATAAAAAATACCTCTTTGAATGGAGGAGATAAGTCCTGATAGAAAGCAAGAATAAAAAAGGAGATAATAGAATTAAAAACACGAGTATTTTTTTGAAAACTGAGAGATCATCAGAATTGGGAAAAGCAATTGGCAAGTACACTGAGATAAAACAAAAATGGGTACCTTTTCTTCTTCTTCTTCACTAGATGAGTCATCGTCATCATCACTGTCAGAATCATCATCGTCCGATTCGGATTCATCATTGGCGGTGATTTGCGACGTCCAAGCAATAGCAGCCGCGATTTCTTGTTCAGTAGGAAAATTCCATTGAGATTTTCTTATTTTTCCGTGGAAAAAATAAAATCGTCCTTCCTTATCCTTGGCTTTTTTCCATCCAGGCGGCAACTTTCGAGGAGGCGGAGGTATCGAAGATGGCGGCGGCTGAACTGAGGTTTGATTTATAACAACGGGTGTTTTCGATGGCATCATATTCTCCAAAGGAGACTGCATATATGGATATACAGGATTGGGAGGAGTTTGATATGGTATTGGCGCTAACGGGAGTGGTGGTGGCGGCTGGTTGAACTGCGGAGGAGCTTGATGGTAAGGACTAGGCGGGACATTAGGACGTCCCATTACCGTCGGTATATTAATCTGAGGTGTTCCAGGAGATATAATATCTCTATAAGGCGCCACATGATTCGGAGTCCCAGGTGGTACGATTTCTCTAAAAGGCGGCACACCAATATTTGGAGTTCCAGGAATAATTTCTCTGAAAGGTGGTGCTCCAGGAGTTCCTGGAGGCATGATTTCACGGAAAGGTGGAGCGCCAAGCTGTGGAACAAAACCAGGAGGAGGAGTCGCTGGCGGAGGAAAACCGTGTGGCATCAACGGACCAATCATTGGATTTCCCACACGATGACGGAATACCGGATCATTTTCCACTGCTGTATCTAAAAACAAGACAATAATGCCAACATTAAAATGTAAAAATCAAACCTGGAGGAATGGGAACCCAAGTGCCAGTCTGAGGTTGATATAAAACAGGAAAGCCATCATTGTGATAATAAAGAGGTGTTTTTGCCGGATCCACCCCTAACGCAGCACATTTTTCTTTATGGTTCAACCACATCTCATTCACTTCTTCAAGTTGCCTTTTCCTCTGTTTCTCCTCTTCTTTGACTTGTAACTCAAAAAGTTCCCGTCTTTGCACTTTCGTGAGTTTCAGGCCACCAATTAAACCATTTCTAACAACAAATATTAATTTTTTAAAATATTATAAACAAAAAAATACTTTTCTCTGTATCTCTGCTCTCGGCTTTCTGGTGACTCACGCCCTCGAATTCTTCTGTCTTTTTCTTTGTTTCGATCTTTCTCATTGGGCCAATGCCTGTAACCAACACCCCCTCGACTGAAGGATTCATTTATTAATTAATAGAAACACTAATAATGCAATATAATTTTTTTCAAGCTACGCATGCTTCTTCAAATTAAAAGTGAAAAAAAAAAAGATAAGAAAAATCTTTACCTGTCATAGGTCGCCTTATTTTCATCTCTGGGATCAACATAACCTCTATCTAAAATAAAAGTAAATTTAAAAAAAATTGAAGGGTTTATCTAAATAAGGGATTCTAAACTTTTTAGCAAGCGGAACCCTTATATTCAAAATGAAACTCGGCTAAAATCTACAAAATTCAAATTTACCCTGTGGCTGAGTTTCATTTTGTACACCTAATAAATAAAACTTGTAGGAAATTTAATTCTCTATAAATTTGCACTTAATTATTTTTTTCATGCACCATTTTCGGAAAATAAATTTTTTTTTAAAATAAATTTATCTTGAAAACAGTGCGTCCTAGAGAAAAAATGAATAGAATAAAAATTAAAGAGAATTAAATTTCCAACAGATTTTATTTAGTGCATTTTTTCAATATCTGTAACGGTTTACGATTTACAAGCCTTTAAAAATTAACCTTCTTAATGGTTATACTTCAATAACCTTCTTACACGGAGAAGGTCAACTTTTGATGGACTTTAACGCCTAAAATGTTCAAAATTTTGAAAAAATGAACTACTAGATGTACAAAATGAAACTCGGCTAAAATCTACAAAATTCAAATGTACCCTGTGGCTGAGTTTCATTTTGTATACCGAATAAATAAAAATTGTAGGAAATTTAATTTTCTATAAATTTGTACTTAATTATTTTTTTCTAGGATGCACCATTTTCGGAAAATAATTTTTTTAAAAATAAATTGATCTTGAAAACAGTGCGTCCTAGAGAAAAAATGAATAGAATAAAAATTAAAGAGAATTAAATTTCCAACAGATTTTATTTAGTGCATTTTTCAATATCTGTAACGGTTTACGATTTACAAGCCTTTAAAAATTAACCTTCTTAATGGTTATACTTCAATAACCTTCTTACACGGAGAAGGTCAACTTTTGAAGGAATTTAACGCCTAAAATGTTTAAAATTTTGAAAAAATGAACTACTAGGTGTACAAAATGAAACTCGGCTAAAATCTACAAAATTCAAATTTACCCTACATTTTGTACACCTAATACAAGTAAAAATGGTGGCGGACCCCAGTTTGGATGCCACTAGATTTAATGTGCAGTTAATTTTTATTGAACAAATCAATTTTTTGGACACAAAATTTGTTCTAACCGAAACTTTATCTAAAATCCCTTATTTCATATTTATTGCTAGGCAAAATTTACAGAGATTTAGGGATCTATGTGTTTAAAACCAAACTTACTGGCTTCACGTTCATGTTCCTTCATCTGTTCAAACCGTTGTTTCTTGGGAATTCTAAACTCTTCTTTTAAGTCAGCCCATTTCGAAATGAGCTTTTTGCTTAGTTCGACAACCATAGAAGACTTTTCGTCGGCCATCGTTGCATCCAGCGACTGACTATCCTCGCTGTTCCCACTTTCGGTTTTCGGCGTGTCTACAGAATCAGGCGATTTGCTATTCGATTCTTCTCCAGCTCTAAAAAAGCATTAGGTTTTATAGTCAGAAAAAAAATTTATTACTTTTCTTTGGTCATTTCTTTCACTCCAGGATACGCCCAATCTTTGACAACATCGATAACTTTGCTGTCTTTCAAGATAGTTTTGTTTGTTATTGGCAATATTTCTAATGTTTTTAATGCCTAAAAATCAAAATTAAAAAAAAGTAACATTTTAAAAAAAAGTGTACCTTAATTTTAAGATTGTTTGATGTTTTGCTGCCAGACATCCAAGAATAAAGAAGAGTAAGTCCACGGTAGTCTAAAAAGAGCCGTAAACAAGCTCGCTCGGCAGCCAGTACGATATCGAGCAATCTGCACTTTGCCTCGACGTTTTCAGCTCTGAGCATGAGTCTGCTCATTTTTAATGTTTGGGCTTGATTTTTCATACCAGATGAACTCAATTTTGATATTTCTTCATTCAACTAAAAAAAAAGAATAAAAAATGGTCTTTTGATGGATGGGTCTTACATCAGGTTCAGTAATGAATTCCACGTCTTTCCTTTTTTCTTTCTTTTTCTTCTCTTTCTTTTCTTTTTCCTTTTCTGGTTTCTCCGTTTTTATCACAGTGATTACTTCGTCTTGCGGTTTTTCTTCTTCGATTTCTTTCACTTTGGTATCCTCTGGTTTCTCTTCTTCCTCCTCTTCTTCTTCTTCATCTTCTTCCTCCTCCTCTTCTTCTTCGTCTTCTTCATCATCCGGCTCTTCGCCAATCCATCCGCGACAATTAGCACTCTCACAATAACAACGTTGAGCTTCTTTTCTGCAATCAAATTGATATAAAAAACAAATCAAATTTAATGTTTTACCCATATCGTTGAAATTTGTAGTCAAACGTAATTTCTTCTCCTTTTGCAATAGGTTTCACACTAAAAAACCCTATTCGTCTTTTTCCACCAACTAACCACTAAAAAGAATCATAATTTCAGGAATAAATTCCAGTTAAACAGTTAAACAATACCTGTTGAGTTTCTGAGTTAGGATCGCAGCTATGGTTGATAAAACGTGAAATGTTCCCTTTCTGCGTAGCGTCAATCACTGAATCGGAATCTAAAGCCATAAAATAGAAATGACGCGACTTTTCTTTGGAATATTCCTTGGCTCGTTTTTTAAACTCTTTCGGGTCGATCACTTCGCCAACGTATTCCATCAAGAAAGAACCACTAAAATTTAAAAGATATATAAACAAATAAAATATCAATTAAGGGGATATAAGGGTTTTAAGTTGGTTGCTTTGTACATTTTTCGTTGTGAGCAACGGTTTTCGGTTTTTCCCTTCTATCTTGGAAACCGTCGCTCAAAACGAAAAAATGTCTTAAGTAAAAGTTTTAGCTACGGAAATTTACTACATAAAATATTTTATTGGTTTTTTCCGTCAGAGCAATATTTTAGGAGATATGAAGGTTTTAAGTTTTCAGACAGGCTCTGTAGGATTATTAGTTTTAATCTCATAACTCCTTAAATATCGCTCTTACGCAAATAATAAATAAAGAAATTTTTGTCGGAAATCTTTGTACCTACAACTTTTACTTAGGACATTTTTTCGTTTTGAGCGACGGTTTCCGAGATAGAAGGGAAAAACCGAAAACCGTTGCTCACAACGATAAATTTGCAAAGCAACTCACTTAAGAACCCTCATATCTCCTTAAGTATTGCTCTGACAAAAAAAACCAATTAGGTCTTTTTTGTAGGAAATTTCCGTAGCTACGACTTTTACTTGAGACGTTTTTTCGTTTTGAGCGACGGTTTCCGAGATAGAAGGGAAAAACCGAAAACCGTAGTTAACAACGAAAAATTTGCAAAGCAACCAACTTAAATACTTCCATATCTCCTAAAGTATTGCTCTAACGGAAAAAACTAATAAGATATTTTATGTAGTAAATTTTATTACCTACAACTTTTACTTAGGACATTTTTTCGTTTTGTGCAACGGTTTCCGAGATAGAAGGGAAAAACCGAAAACCGTTGTTAACAACGACAAATTTGCAAAGCAACTCACTTAAAAACCATCATACCTCCTTAAGGGAAAAAAAAGTTTTATAGATAATGTAATCAGAAATGTACACAGCTTGATAATTCTTCAATCAAGCTACACCTTGAAACTGATCTTTTTGGTCCTTTAAATACATTAATTTAGGCTTCAAGAACTTTTAGAGCTCACAAAGAGACACAAAATTGATTTTAAAAGCCAATAATGAATAATAATCAAAGATAAGAAAGTAAACTTACGATTCAGTATTAGCAGATGCTACCAACCCGAGACCTTTTTTCATGGTTTTAACTACTTCCAGTTTAGTGTTTTGGCAGTTCTGAATGAGCTTATTGGTGCAAAGGTTACCAAGTGAACAACTCGGCCCGCTGAAAAAGGAGACTTAATGAAATGTAGAAAAAAAATTGATATAATACCATTCAATTTGAAGCATTCGATTGAGGCAGTCGGTACCACATCCTTTTTTGTCGCCTTTGACTATTTCTTTTGTCAACTCACAATCGCACTGCATATCGTTTAATTCTTTATTTTTTCTTTTAGGCAATAAAAAATATTTGCTGTGATGCATTCGAAGGATTTGAGCCTTTCTTCGATTTCAGGGTGGACGGTGACCAAAGGCAACTTAGGCGGCGCCATGATTTCCAACGGGCTGTTTTGACTTTCAGATTTGATGCTTAATGCAGAAATGCTGGAGACGCTGGCATCGGAATCGCTGGTTAAACCGGCTCCCATTTCGAGTTCGGACGTTCTCCTCCACCTTGATTTGACTTTGACTGGTTTATCAGAGTCAAAATAAGGCAGAGGCGGAGGCGTCGAAACAGGCGTCATTGGCACTGAAGGCGCAGGTGGTGGTGGAAGTGAAGGCGGCGGTAAAACAACTTCAGATAAATCATCCCATCTATTCGCTCTAATTCGATTACTTCTTCTTCTTACTTCAGGCTTATCAGTTTTTTCTTCAGGTTTTTCCTCCCCATTAACCAAATTTTCTTTCGCAAACAACTTCCTTTCGGGAAATTTGAACCTTTCTTTTGGAGGCAACTTTTTCCTATTTTCTGCCATTTTAAGTGCATCTTTTATCGCCTTTTTGACATTTTTTCAACATCTTTGGGCTTTGGTGTAGTTTTAGGTTCTTTCTTTTTAATCTCCTTCGGCTTCTTAGGTTCCTTGGGTTCTTTAGGTTTAACTTTTTTAGGCTCAGTCTTTTTCGTTTCTTTAACCTTCTTTTCAGTTTTTTTCGCTTGCTTTTTTGGCGTTTTCATCACTTCTTTTGGAGGCTCTTCTTTTGGCAAACCTGGCTGACTTGGAGGTAAATCAATTTCCATTTCAACTTTGACTTCTTCCTGGACAGTTTTTGCTTCGGAAACCATCTCCATGAGAACATTTTTTAAAATTTTAAAGCTTTCCGAGCCAGATTCTTCAACCGGAGCGATTTTTAAATCTTTCATCATCTCTTCTGTCTGCTTAAGCGGAGCAGGGGTCGATTCTGCGATGAGTTTCTTGGGAGAATAACATTTGACGTTGGGACTCTTTTTAACTTGAAAGGTTTCCAAAATATCATCGTAGATTTCAGATGGAGAAAGAGGGGTTTCACTTTCACTTTTTTCTTCCACTTTTTTAACTTCACTAACTTCTTCTTCTTCAGGATATTCTTGGTTGATTGTCACCTTAGATACGTCCCCGTCCCCAAGGATCATTTGCTGAATATCCATAGGGAGAAGGTTGTTGGTATCGTAGTAATCGTCCTCGTCTTCCTGGCTACTTGTGCTAAAGCGACGTCTTTCATCGAAATATTTTTCCAAGTTTTCATGACTTGAGGATGAAGCAATCGAACTGTCCGCTTGCGGATCTTCCATCTTCTCTTCATCGTTCTCCAGTCCGTTGACTTCATCACTTTTCGACGTCTTTAAACTTAAAGATTTCACTCGCTTTTTGCGACCCATCTTAGAATCTAAAACAGGATAAAAGATATAAAAGACAAATAAAATTTTATGGCGTTATCTATAAGTTTTGAAAGAATCTGAAAACTGAGGACGTCTAACCTTAGACTATTTATAAATTTAACGATTTAGGCGATTTTGAGATACTGAAATATCCCTCGATGATATTCAATATGGGATCGCTAAGTTAAACGAGAAATGAGCAAATCGCCGGGGAGAGGGTGAGAGGCTTCCACTGTGGGAGAAAATCCATAACGAAGTCGCCAATTTTGGGCACATTGACCTTATAATAAACCGAATAACTTCTGGACATTCAGAAGAATTAGAACAAATATTTAGGATTAAAAACCGACAAGAAAAGGGTGAAAATATAAAAATTCAAATTTTGGGTTTTCAAAAAGAGAAAATCTTCTAAGAATGAAAAACTTACTTAGAACAAAGCGATGGATGAAACTTTGGTTATTTAATCGGCATGTAATCAGGGGACAACTTAATTAAAAATTGTACTAAATGAAAACTACAGTGAGACAGATAAAAAGCGTCCATGTTGAAGTTGAGTTTGGACGGATCGAGAGAGGCTCGGGGTTGGGGACTCGGCTAGGTTACTACGGGTGAAAGACGAACTAAAATCAACTTCCGGGATTGTAGAGCTATTTGAAAAATTCCCTCCAAAAAAATTAGACTATCGTTGATTTTATACATTCTTTACATATCCATAAGGGTTAGGGACTATATAACTTCACTGGGTGCCTAAAAAATAACTTTCTTTTATATTCTGACCTTTTATTAGGTGTACAAAATGAAACTCGGCCACAGGGTAAATTTGAATTTTGTAGATTTTAGCCGAGTTTCATTTTGTACACCAGGGAGCTTTGCCTTTCACATACCATCAAAAGTCTATCAAAAGTTGACCTTCTCCGTGTAAGAAGGTTATTGAAGTATGACCATTAAGAAGGTTAATTTTTAAAGGCTTGTAAATCGTAAACCGTTACAGATATTGAAAAAATGCACTAAATAAAATCAGTTGGAAATTTAATTCTCTTCAATTTTATTCTATTCATTTTTTCTCTAGGACGCACTGTTTTCAAGATAAATTTATTTAAAAAAAAATATTTTCCGAAAATGGTGCATCCTAGAAAAAAATAATAAAGTGCAAATTTATAGAGAATTAAATTTCCTACAAGTTTTATTTATTAGGTGCACAAAATGAAACTCAGCCACAGGGTAAATTTGAATTTTGTAGATTTTAGCCTAGTTTCATTTTGTACACCTAATAAATGATGGTGGCTGGCTAGTCTGCTTAAAATCTTCCAACTGCAGTAACTTTCTCAAAGAGACGATATTAGATTGCCCTTCACATCCGATTTTGGACTTCACCACTTTTTGGTCTCTACCACTTCACCGATTATAAGATTATCTATGATTCCAGCTGGCGATTTTTTTCCAGAACACTTCACAGCCTTAATTTTTTCCAATTTTCACAGAATCTTCGTAGTACTAAATGGCAGAGAGGTCTATCTCAAGCATGGCTTCGCAAACTTTTCAGCAAGCGGACCCTTTAAGCGGAGCTTTATTTCGACGCTGTAGAATTCCTTCCGGACTCCCTTCCCGCTTCAGATGTCAAATTATCCGGACAGGTCATTTTTGGAAATGAATTTCAGAAAAAATTGGGAGCTTTGAATTATTTCGTTGAGGGAGAAGGAGCTATCGGGTGCGAGCTTCTTAAGAATTTCGCTATGATTGGAGGTGATGGCGGAAGTATCATTGTTACAGACATGGATCTGATTGAAAAATCAAACTTAAATCGACAGTTCCTTTTCCGTCTGCATGATAATATAAGGCTTTAAGCCTTCGCCAACTCAAGTTAGGATGCCTTTGGCTGTGCAGCTAATGCTGATGAAAAATGGCATTTACCTTTGACTAAAAGCCCTTATTTGATCTTTTTTGCTATTCTAAATTTTCTTCGATTTTAAGCCAAAGGCCCCTAGAGTTGGAGAAGAAAATCGTTAATATGGGGCCAAAAACCACACCGAACTATGGATAAAATGCCCAATTGCTTAAGATAGATAGTTTGCTTTTCATATATGTATAACTGAAGTTGTGGGCATAGATGGACATTTCGGAATTCCCTTCCCGATTGCATAATATCTAAATGTTTGTCGTTTTCTTGTGTTAAAAAATAGAATCTAGAAACACAAGCTACTTTAAAAATATACTAAAATTTGGGAAATATTTGGTTTTTTGAAGTCTTAAAAAAGCTTTTCATTCCCTGTTTCCTTTCTTTTTTTCCTGAGATTTTTTTTTTCAATCTTTTCTGCTGATCCCCAGGGGTGTTCCAATTTTCACCAAGCACACCTATTAGACTTGGTTGAAAATATATTTGGAGTCTCCCAAACTGATGAACTGGTGGTGAATTTGTTGAGTTTGCAGCGAAGCAGAAGATGCTGGATTGTTGCTGAGGTTTCTATTCCTTCAGAATTTTGAAGTACATTATTAAGTTCATATGAATTTATAATATTTCAGGAATGCTGCAAATATTTTCCTTAACTTACTTATATCCTGGTCGATCTTTATTCACTTGTGGTTTTTCGGAATTAATTAATGAATTAATTGGTTATTAATGAATTAATTGGTTATTAATTAATTGGTTATTAATTTATTAATTGGTGGATATTCCGTAAAACTGTCAGTGAACATTACCTAAGGAAATCTCTTAAAGTCTACTTGTAAATGTTTAAATAAATAAGAGATTTCTGGTCATTATTATTTATTAATCCAGTAAAAACTAATAGGTTCCATATATGTATTATGATTCCTACCTGATAAGCTTGTAAATATCATATGCATTATAAATTATAACAAATAATTAAATACGTTGAGGTGGGTTTATGGATAATCCAGGAAGTAGATTTCAATAAATTTTTATTTCATAATCGCCTACTAGTTTCGAAAGATTTCTCTTTCCTCTTCAGGGCTATATTTCATTTTTCGTTGATGAATAAAAGGTAAAATTCGATTTTTGTAGAGTAACACTTTAATTTTTAACATTGTCGGCGAAATCTTAGCTATATCGAAACAGGTAAGGAAAATCGCAAAAACGTCTTTTACTGGAAACAGAAGCGTCCCCACGTGGTGCAATCTTTTGAGAATCAATTTAATCGGGATTTTTGAGCTTTCAACCTGATTTTGGGTTTTTTGGCATTAATCGACTTTGACGAATTTTCTTTATAAAAGATTTAAAATTAAAATAAATAAATAAATAAATAAAATAAAATTTTATTTTCTATTTTTTATTTTCTAATAACTGTGATAATTCAATTTTAAAAAGCTTTAACGTTTATTTTAAACATTTTAATTTATAGAGAAAATCGTATATTTTATTTATTTATTTATTTATTTTAATTTTAAATCTTTTATAAAGAAAATTCGTCAAAGTCGATTAATGCCAAAAAACCCAAAATCAGGTTGAAAGCTCAAAAATCCCGATTAAATTGATTCTCAAAAGATTGCACCACGTGGGGACGCTTCTGTTTCCAGTAAAAGACGTTTTTGCGATTTTCCTTACCTGTTTCGATATAGCTAAGATTTCGCCGACAATGTTAAAAATTAAAGTGTTACTCTACAAAAATCGAATTTTACCTTTTATTCATCAACGAAAAATGAAATATAGCCCTGAAGAGGAAAGAGAAATCTTTCGAAACTAGTAGGCGATTATGAAATAAAAATTTATTGAAATCTACTTCCTGGATTATCCATAAACCCACCTCAACGTATAAATTATACCAGGATAAGCCCCAAAAAAAAAAAAAAACTACAAATAATTAAATCTTTTTTATAATTTAAAAATAAAATGAGAAAACTAAATCACAAAAATTAGCACCAAACTATTCTATTGAAAGTTTTTTTTTCTGGTAGAAGTTATGTGGGATGTGTGGGTTTTATCTATTTTTTGAGTCTCCGTTCTTGATTTTTATAGGAGCTGACGTTTTTGGCTTCTGCTGCCTCCAAAAATCTTGGCGAGTTGTCAAAAAGTCGATTCCCTCTTTGGCGTGGATGGCGACGTCGTTGTTCGCAAAGTCTTGATTGATCGAAATCACATCTGAAAAGCGATTAAAGAAGTCAAATGTGAGATGATTTTACCAAGTTTTTTGTTAGGAGTTCTTCTAAATAGACTTTGTCAGCATAAAGTTCTCCGAGAAGATGCTTTTCTGCCTTTTTCTTCCCGACAGCTTTCTTCGCATGTTTCGCTCCACCTTGATGGCTTAGGCTTTTTCCTTGAGTCGTTTCAGATGTTGGTTTCCCCAAATCAAGCACTGCTGTTTTATAAAGCTCTTCAACCGTTTTGATACCTTTCAACATATTAGTGAGTTGTTCAGGTGATGCTAAAAGTCCTGTTGTTCTACCTAAAAAAATTATATAAGAAAAATTAAATTGTTCTTTTACTTCCGATTATATTCTCGATAGCTTCCTGGGCTTTTTGAACGCCCAATCGAAACCCTTCCATGTCAGGCCTCAATCTTAGCCCTCTGTGGAAGTACATCAAACTATGTTCAAAATTTCCTAAATAATACAAAGCTTCTGCTTTCTGAAACAGTGCTAAAATTTTAATTAATTAAATATGCATTTCCACATTTTACCTTTTATAAATGAAGCGTCAATCGATAAAGCTGCTTCAGCATCATCCAATGCTTTTTTTGCCTCGCCGAGAAGAAGATAACATTTACTTCTAGCAACGAGCGCATTTTTGTCTTCTGGATTTAAATCTAAGGCCTAAAAACAAAAATTTAGTTTAAAAAAATTTTTTTTTCTTGTTTTTTATAGACGTAAGGAGAGAATAAAATGAGTTTGACAGATTTATTGAATTTGCCTTATTTATAAAAGAAAGAGCAATGTCGGTTCTTTTTGCGGTCATTTCGTAGCCGGCGAGAGCAAGCAACGCTCCTGGTTCCGTTTCTTCTGGAAGCGAAAGCGCTTTGCTCTTCTCCTGTTTTCTTTTCATCTTCAAAGACTGTTTTATGTCTCTAGAACCCATGTTGACAGCGGCCGCTCTGTCTTTGTCCGTGTAGCATTCTTCGTATCGAACTCTTCCTGATCTTTTCATTGCTTTGCTTGTCTTGATTTTAAGTTCTTTACTGAGCTGCCAGACACCATGGTGTCCGCTGCTTGTCTGAAGGATTGAACTTGTGGGAGGATCTTTGGTCGCCTGCGGGGCTGAAGTATGGCTCTCTTTTTGATCTTTGTCATCTCCTCCTTCTGCCCTGAAGAGATATGAGGACATCACCTCTGTATCCCTCGTCAATCTTGAAACCATCGCCTCCATTCTAAAAATTTCATTTGTCACAATTTAATTCCCTTTTCGTGGAAGCAAATTTTCAACCAAAATTCAAACAAGATTAAAATTAGTGCTGCGACGTTATAGGTCTAAAGTGAGCCAACAAAAGCAAAAAAAGTTATCGGTAAATATTTTACTTACGTGGTTTGATTTTTTTTATTAATTGGGTTAAGGTTTTAGGGTGTTATTTTTCACAGGTCTGTTGCTATGGATGGAGATCTAAACAACTTCTGGCACTCTGAGTGACCCAACGAATTTTTCCCACCGAGGGTGAGATTTGTACAAAAAGAAATCTTTAAAATGTATTTTTAAAAAATTAAAAGATTTAACCAAAAATAGGTAGATTTCGAAGAAAAGAAATCCACCTAAAAAATAATAAATAAATAAATAAATAGGCAATCACTATCTTCCTTTTTAAGGAAAAATAAATACATAATATTAGTGACTTATGGCTAAGTTAGATGAGGACATAAAAAAGTTTGGAATCATATTTGAAATTGGTTCTGTGCGATCATACTAAATATTTTTTATTCATCATAAAAATGTCATCATTTTAAAGGTTCAACAGTCAACTTTAAACTAATATCAAAATCGTTAAAATTAAGCCAGTAGTTTAGGAGATGTCTTGGATTAAGTGAAGGTGTGATTCCAAACTTTTGCTCACAAATGTAGTTTGTTAGGGTAGGTAGAGCCTGGAAAATTAACGCAATTAGAGCATTAGGTACTACTGATTATTACTATTAGGTGTACAAAATGAAACTTTGCTAAAATCTACAAAATTCAAATTTACCCTGTGGCTGAGTTTGATTTTGTACACCTAATAAATAAAAATTGTAGGAAATTTAATTCTCTATAAATTTGTACTTAATTATTTTTTCTAGGATGCACCATTTTCGGAAAATAATTTTTATTTAAAAAAAAATTTATCTTGAAAACAGTGCGTCCTAGAGAAAAAATGAATAGAATAAAAATGAAAGAGAATTAGATTTCCAACAGATTTTATTTAGTGCATTTTTTCAATATCTGTAACGGTTTACGATTTACAAGCCTTTAAAAATTAACCTTCATAATAGTTATACTTCAATAACCTTCTTACACGGAGAAGGTCAACTTTTGATGGACTTTAACGCCTAAAATGTTTAAAATTTTGAAAAAATGAACTATAATATTATTGTTTTATATTTTACTGAAACTAACGCCTCCATTCATTGCGACCATGAAAAAAGGAAATAAATTTTACAATTACAGGGAAGTAGGTATCAGCAATATTTGTGGTTTCAAGTTTTTGATTCTTCCAGGAAAAAAGGAATGTCAGATGCACATGTTATAAAGATAAGAGCACATTATATTATAAAGATTACAACTTTATTATAAAATTCTACATATAAGAATAAGTAAAGCCAAGTATTTAGGTAGGCACAGTCGGTTAAAAGGATATCAAAGGAAGGGTTTCAAAACATTAAAATTAAAATAAAAAACTTTGGAAATTATTTTTTACAACAAGGAGGGAGGCCACGTTGTAATGTCCAACTGTATTCTTCGCCTTTTTTTGGCTGGAGATAATACGATATCCCGACTTACCAAGGAAGCTCACAAATTCAAGCGGTTTGAACATTTTATTTAAAAGAAAAGGAACACCTGTAAAATCAAGCTTGAATGTATAAATGAGGAAAAACAATAATAACAAACCTAGTAATCCTTTTCTTCTTGGTATATTTCTGCCATAAAACTCTTCATTGTAAACGAGATTTTCAACTTCTTCATCCGTCAATCCGTAGACATAAGTACCCGTTCCGTACTCTTCATTGCATTCAACATTGACAACCACAGTGTTGATCTGATTCATTTTTACAAATCTGAAATACAGCAAATTACTATAAGATCCAATCCCTCCAAATCAGAGGTTTTCAAATAAAATTAGGTAAGCAAAAGAATGTCAGGGGTAAGCAAAGGACAGACCAAAACAATTTAAAAATTACTTTCTTACCGTTTAAATTATCGTAAAAAATTGAAAAAAAAAATTCAAATTTCTTTTATTTATTTAGGGAGTACCCCTAATTTTTTTTGGCGGAAAAACATCAATTTCGCGTAATTTTATGAAATTTTCCTCAATTTTGATTTTGAGGGATTATCCTAAAGTTAACGGGAAAATACAATTTTTACTCAATTTTTGGAGAATTCCTATTTATTATTATTATTATTTTATTTATTTATTTTTTATTTTATGAGAAATCCGGTTTTTTTAATTTGATTTTTTTTATTTTGAGGGATCATCCTAAATTTGTTAACGGGAAAATACTATTTTTACCCAAGTTTAGGAGAATTCCTATTTTTTTAAATTATTATTTTATTTATTTTATGAGAACTCCGGTTTTTTTTAATTTTATTTTTTTTTATTTTGAGGGATCATCCTAAATTTGTTAACGGGAAAATACTATTTTTACCCAATTTTAGGAGAATTCCTATTTTTCTTTATTATTATTTTATTTATTTTTATTTATTTTATGAGAACTCCGGTTTTTTCAAAAAATTTTTTTTTGAGGGATCGTCCTAAATTTGTTAACGGGAAAATACTACTTTTTACCCCATTTTAGGGGAATTCCTATTTTTTTTTTATTAATATTTTATTTATTTATTTTTTTCGGAACATCAATTTTACCATATTTTATTGATCGCCCCAAATTTTTTGAGGGAAAAATGACCGTCACCCCCAATTCTATAAAAACTCCGGTTTTTTTTTTTTTTTTTTTTTTTTTTTTTTTTTTTTTTTTTTTTTTTTTTTTTTTTTTTTTTTTTTTTTTTTTTTTTTTGCGGGAAAGCACCTTTTTTGAGAAAACGCCTTTTGAAGGGGTACTGAATGGTCTGAAGTTTGAAAACCCCTTCTTTCCTCATAATTTTTTTCTTTCTGCTTTCCATGAATTTCCAAAAGCAGATTGAGAATTTTTACATGAGCTTTACATGGGCCCTGAAATGAAATGAGCGAAAAGTATGTCGGGGATTGGAATATTTTTTGGTTAAAGGGAGAAGAGGGTAACACTGTAAGTGTCTCCTTAAGGTGCATCCTCTCGCGGTGCGTAGACTTGCTCTTTTCGCTGTGCGTAAAGTGAAGAAGGTGAAGGCGAAGGTGAAGTGTAGAAGGGTACAGCCCTTATGTGAGAGGGAATGAGGGCACTCTTCGGATAGAGACCAGTGACTGAGAGTAGTCAGGTCTGTGCTCTCGGAGAAGGTGCGTGAGTGGCGAAAGAAGGCTGGAATTTGAGAAGTGCCAGCAGAAAGGAAGCACCTTAAGAAGACACTAACAGTGTTACCCTCTTCTCCCGTAAACCAAAAAATATTCCAATCCCCGACAAGTATTTTAAACTATAATTGTGATTTCTGAAAAATCATTTCTCTCAGTCGGCATTTACGTACTGAGATGGTCGAAAATGCTCACCTCTTCTAGACAAAAGATTCACTTAATTTTGGCAATATTTCTTTTGGAAATTCGAAATAATAAAGTAAATTCGCAATTTTTAACGTGGTTGTACATACCTTAAAGAAAAAGAAGACAAAAAGAAAAACAAATCCTCAGTGTGAACGCCGAATGACCGACGAAGAATGATGACCGAGACGCAAGTGTTCCTGCTTATTCGTTATCCCGTGAGACCGGACTTACCGAAACAGCACTTTTTTTTCCCCCTTCACAAACTAATGACGCAGTATTTATAAGTTTTCGATTTGATAAATTAGTGATTAGTCAAGTTTTTTTTTATTTAAAGACTCGCACCCCCAAAATCACTTCTTCTCCAAGTTTGAACCATTCGAAGGTTCTTAAAATGAGAAAATCGCGCGCCAGGATTTTCATGTTCTCAAAGCGAAGAAGTGAAACAACGAACAACCCCAAAAGTCTAATTGCTTTAAACTTTCAAGTTGATTAACAAGAACAAAACTTAAGTTGTAATCGATAATCAATTCTTCAAAAAACTTAAGATTGCTGAATTTTATAAATAAAACAGAAAAATTTTAAAAATTATGGTATTTTTCAAGCAGACTAATGACAAATTTTCATCGGATAAGAAAAATTCTCGTGTTCCTCCATCCGACCCGATATTTTAAATTGATTTCTTACTTTGTTTCTTTCAAATGTTCCAAAAACACGCAAATAAAACAAAATGCTATTTTAGAATCTTTTTAGCCCTTTCGTTTATTATTTACTGCCTTTATTTTTCACGTTCTTCACGGAAAAAAAGCTCTTCTAGGCTCTATTTTTAGACACAAATGATTTTTTTTGGAGACTAAAGTAAAGATTAAACTACTTACGTTATTAAAAGACTCGAGGGCAAGATGAGGTACTTGTTGCTTGAGGTGTCCGTGGGCTTCTTCGAGGTAAATTCTTCTAATAACTTCTTTTTTTCTTTCCCCTTTTTCGTATTTCTTCTTTTTCGGCATTTTCTAACTAATAAAATATTTATTTAAGTCGATGAATAGTCGGGAAATGAATGGGCAGATGAAATGTCTCACGATAGACGGTTGACAGTTTTTCAGGTAAATACTATGAAAGAAAATATGTCATTTAATGAACATGAAATGTTTATTGGTTTTCATCACGCTATAAAAGACCCAATCCCAGAAGTAATATTACCGCATGGTCCCCCCCGTCTCCTAAAGCCAAATCACTGTCAGTTTGTCAAAAATAACTTTTTTTATTTTAAAGAATTGATAAGGAAATATGGTGATAGTTCGGTATGAAAATGCCGTACGTCTTGAGAAATTATCGCTTGTATAAGCACGAACATGTAAACTTCGATTAACTGAGGAGGTCTTTAATCAACCTACACGTAATTTATGATATCGTGAGATTCAAAATAGTATTTTATTACTCAAAAGTTTTTTGCCAATCCTTCGGTTCCAAGAGTTTTTGGTAGTGGCGAACTGGGTTCTAAGGGCGAAAAAGGGAAGTTAATTGGAGGGCAAAAGAAGACCGAAATTCCGGTGAAAAGGATTTTTTTTGGAACCTATATCTTGAAATTTTGAGTGTTGGGCGTTGGGCCGGAAAACCGAGCTGAAAGACCTTAAAAGCCGGAGCCTAATATTAGGTGTACAAAATGAAACTCGGCTAAAATCTACAAAATTCAAATTTACCCGTGGCTGAGTTTCATTTGTACACCTAATAATTAAAACTTGTAGGAAATTTTATTCTCTATAAATTTGTATTTAATTATTTTTTTTCTAGGATGCACCATTTTCGGAAAATAATTTTTTAAAAATAAATTTATCTTGAAAACAGTGCGTCCTAGAGAAAAAATGAATAGAATAAAAATTAAAGAGAATTAAATTTCCAACAGATATTATTTAGTGCATTTTTTCAATATCTGTAACGGTTTACGATTTACATGCCTTTAAAAATTAACCTTCTTAATGGTTATACTTCAATAACCTTCTTACACGGAGAAGGTCAACTTTTGATGGACTTTAACGCCTAAAATGTTTAAAATTTTGAAAAAATAAACTACTAGGTGTACAAAATGAAACTCGGCTACAATCTACAAAATTCAAATTTACCCTGTGGCTGAGTTTCATTTTGTACACCTAATACAATACGGTCATATACAGAATGTAATATTCAGGAAAAACATCGCTACGGACGGTCGGCACCACAAACAGCCTCATGAGTCATGATCAATAAACACCACTAATCGTTTTTATCTACGGTGTTTAGAATACCCCCTCCCAAAAATCTGGATATGAAGGGTGTTTGAACACCAAGCTTTTCTTAGAGGAAGTTAAAAAAAATAATGAAGCAGCTTTTTTTTTGTTCAATATCCGGACGAATGTTTGGCAATGATGCCCATCGCATTAAATAAATAAAAACTGACGATAAAAATAAATAAAGATAATTTTTTATTAAAGATACATGCGTTTATGTGATAAAAGGGGTGCTCTATTATGATAAGAGGGTTGACTGCCTTTTATCACGCCAAAACGATTTATGCCTACCCTTAAAAAATGTACAATAAAATTAACTGCAATCAGCGATTGAATTATTTCTTAACCAATAAATAAATTATTACAATTTTTTAAAATTATATTTCGTGCAATATTGAATGTTTTTCAGCAATCATATTATTTAGTTTTCCATAATTATTTGTTCCTTACTTTCCTTTTTTATTAATAATTTAAAGAGGGTTTTTAATTTTTGGATGCCATGAAAACCGAAATTTTACTGTTGAAAAAGCTTGAAAATAATGATTGAAGGCTATAAGTGTTGTGGGGCCGATTAGACTTTTTTGCATGTCGAAATACTATTTTGAAACTTTCGATAAATTATTACCATCGGAAACTAATTTGAATAATTACAAAGAAAAAATTACTTCACTTTGAGGTAGTTAAAAAAGGATCAAATTCGTTTAATGTACTCACTTTGCGTTGTTGAACTATTGGCGGCGTTTCTCTGACTGTCATACTTCTTTCCAAACCGTTCCAGTATCCGCCACGCCGACTCACGCCGATGCAGAACGACTCCCATCCCAGACTTCCAATTTTTACAAAACTGTATTCTAAAAATAATAATTTTTTTTTACTTAAAATTGAATTTTCTCTGTTTTTGAAAATGAATTTTTTTTGTATAGAAAGAGAAGAAGAAGAAGAAAAAGTACTAGTTTGAAGAGCTTCCAACGAAAACTTCCTTAAAGAGAAGTAAAATATAGGAGGGGGAAGTATAAGTGAGGGGTAAGTACAACGGAGGGGGAAGTAAAAGGGAAGGGGAAGAATAAGGGAGGGGGAAGTATAACGAAGGGGGAAGGTTTTTTCTTTTGAAAAATTTTCCGAGTTTTTTTTCGAAAAATTTTGCAACTTTTTTTTGAAAAATTGTCCGAGTTTTCTTTTTTAAAGCGCTTTTTTTTTCTAAAAAATTTTTTAAGTTCTTTTTTTCGAAAATTTATCCAAGTGTCAAGGTAGAAATAATTGGATTTTTGGCCGAGAGAGGTCCCTCTCGTAAGGCGTGGAAGGATGAAATTTCTCCCTACTAAAATGATAATTAATGTTTAAAAAAAATGATAATTTTATTACACCAAAAATCGTAAAAAATATAAGGAGTAATTAATGACAATTTGGTGAAAATCGGACCAACGGTTCGGCCGCAGCAAATTTTTTAAAATTTCAAACAGACATATTCAAAAATCGCCCTCGTTAGTTTCTTGTTCACCGACTTAAGGAAAATTTGGTGAAAATCGGGTGAAAATTGTAGCCGTAAAGTGTTCCGGAAAAAAATGCTACGGACGGACGGCACCACAGACAAAGTTGAGACCCACAAGGAGGGTATCACAATAACTTCTTTAAGGAAGTTAAAAAGGATGGCGTCGTTTTATTATCTTGAGGCTTTGCTAATTTCGGAGATTTGTATGCTTGGTCGGTTGCCTATCCTTTTTCCTTTTTACAGTTCAGCCACTTTTAATTTCAATGGGAATAACCAGGATTATTTTTTAAAAAAATCTTGATAAGAAAACAACTTTGATAGCAGAGCAGGTGCCAAGAGCTGACTTAAGGCGGATCAGACCACAAAATTCAACCAAGTGTTAGACAGAGATGGAAGATGTCTAAAATTACTTTCCAATATTTGAGCACTAAAAATCGTCGGAAAATTTTTTACAAAAGCTCGTTCTCCTTATTTTGGAAATGCCCATACGGTCTTGGGAGCAGTTTTTCCGAAAAAGTTTTCCTTTGGAAAATAGAAATTTTATTTTTCGACTAAAACATTTCTTAAAAAAAAAACCGTCAGCCATACTGTAGGGTTTGACGAGCTCTTTCCAAAAATATATTATATAAGAAAATCCGATGAATAGTTTCGTCGTAATCCTTTTAGAAAGATTCGGCGTTTTTTCGACCCTTCGCAACTCTCCCATCTCCTATCTCTTTTCGGGAGATGCTCCCCGTCTATCGGTTTCCAACATCGTTTACAGTAAAATATCCTCCAATGATCGTTTTCCACTGTCCATAAATAATTAAGGGGATTTTTTTCTTAAGATAAGAGCATTCACTATAAGAGCTGTCAAATATAACCGCAGATGCAGATAAATATTGTTTTTCGTAGAAGCAAAATGAGTTCTGCAGACATCATTGATCTTAAAGTAATGAATTACTTTCATGTGTTTAGATGGTCATCGATCAATCATCACCCAAACCATCTGATAGTATCGCAAGAAGATTTTAGCTTTAGAAAAGTAGTTTTCATTAACTTTCTGTTCAAGAGGTGTCGAAGTCCTTATGCAACTTCTACGGCATTCCAAGATGGGAGTTTTCTCGCAAACTTGATGCGTTTTCTCGTGTATAGCGTCAAAAACATGTTTACCGTTCACAGACGTGTGTTGCAACGAGAAAAACAATAGAATCGATTCCCGATGTTATCTAAAAACAGTTTGAAAGACAGTTTTCTATTAAACGTATACAGATTGGAATCTTAAATCGTAAAGTGATTCGGGAGAAATAAGACAAACTGCCTTATGACATGTGACCTTATCGGGTCGACACAACCAGGAATACACCGCATCGATATTCGATTTAAAATATAATCAGTTTTAATTAATAATAACGTGACTCGTAGCAATTTAAAGAAAAAGTAATTTAAGTTTGGGGGAAAAATAGAAAATTAAAATATATGCAGAAGTATATTTAAAGGGGTAGAAAACGTTTAAAAGTCACGAACGGAGTTTTTCTCAGAAATTAATAAAACTGGAAATTAAAAAAAAAATCTTGTCACGTACCATGTTACATTTCGATATTACATCAGGAAGGAACAAAAGGAATTCCTATATATCTCATTTGACTTGAACATCCAAGATTTTTTCCCTTAAAGGGGCAAGGGGAGAAAGTACATCGAGAAATCGTCGTTACCTTTCGAAGTATAAAATGGAGAACAAGGAGTCAATCTGAGACAGTTTCTTAAGTTCTTTGGCTTAAAATTGTGAAGGATTAATGGAAAATCTGAAACATTAATTTTTCTATGCATCTCCCCGTTTTAGTCATTGAAGTGGTGTGAGAGAATTCGTTTTAACATCGGAAGGACGTCAACTCCTTCAGTTTCCGTTTAGTTTGAACCTGCTATGGAACTACCCACAAATACGTGTAAGTAAATGATATGAACCCTGAAAATTTTAAAACTCAAATTTGATTGGTTTTTCATCTTTCTTAATGATGCCATTGTAATACCCTCGATAAACGGTTTTGGATATCTCCTAGAGCAGGGATTCCCAAAATTCTTAGCAAGAGGACCTGTTTTACCGGTCAAAATGTGCGGCGGACCTCATTTTCCTCATTCAGTTGGAACACCATTAGAATTCAGACGTTTGGCTAACTTTTTATGGGGATTTTTTTATTTAACCGAAAGCCCGAGGAAAACTCCTGAAAATTGGATTTCTTTGTGAAAAAAAAATTAAAAATACTCCATAAAAATTTGGTTTCTTTGGCAAAAAAAACGAAAAAACTTCAAAACCATGTCAAAATGTCATGTTTTCTCTTCAAAAAAGCAGAGGAAAACTGGAAATCCAGCAAAAATGAGGTTTTACTGTCCGAAAAACGAAAAACACTCACCAAAATCCTGTAAAAATGGAGTTTCTTTATTTATTAGGTGTACAAAATGAAACTCGGCTAAAATCTACAAAATTCAAATTTACCCTGTGGCTGAGTTTCGTTTTGTACACTATAAATAAAATTGTAGGAAATTTAATTCTCTATGTACTTAATTATTTTTTTCTAGGATGCACCATTTTCGGAAAATAATTTTTTTTAAAAATAAATTTATCTTGAAAACAGTGCGTCCTGAGAAAAATGAATAGAATAAAAATTAAAGAGAATTAAATTTCCAACAGATTTTATTTAGTGCATTTTTTCAATATCTGTAACGGTTTACGATTTACAACCTTTAAAAATTAACCTTCTTAATGGTTATACTTCAATAACCTTCTTACACGGAGAAGGTCAACTTTTGATGGACTTTAACGCCTAAAATGTTAAAAATTTTGAAAAAATGAACTACTAGGTGTACAAAATGAAACTCGGCTAAAATCTACAAAATTCAAATTTACCCTGTGGCTGAGTTTCATTTTGGACACCTAATAAATTAAAAAAAAATTAGAAAAATGCCTCAAAGATTTGGTTGTAAAAATGTGTTTCTTTGTAAAAAGAAACCGAGGAAAAGTCTTAAAAATCAAGTTGAAATGGCATTTCTCTGTAAAAAAACGAGAGAAACCCCGAAAATCCTGTACAAATGGGGGTTATTGGTGAAATCACCCAGACCATTTTTGAAAAAAATTTTGCACAGTTTTGATGCTCTCACTTGCAAGTTACGAAATAGGAAAATTATTAGTCTATAAAAAGTGCATAGGCAAAACTTCCTTGTATGTATTTTTTATGGTGTGGTTATCATTGATATTATTAAAATCGCCCTTAAACAGACAACCTTTTAAAATAACTAAGTCAAGGCAGTTCGTTTAACCCTCATTAGAAATCGCCAAAATATTGATCCTGTGTTCCGGGTTAAAATAATTTCTTTCATTTTAATTTGCATATAATTTTTCTTGACCTCGACACTAAAGAATTGTAGATATGTTGAGAAATAATAATTTGAACATCTTCCCTTCTGACAAGTGAGTGATGGTACAACAAAAGAAAAGAAAGTACTGACAATAGAGCAGAACTATTATTCTTTTAAATTTTTTTTTCAAACCCAAAAAAATATTTTTAGAGATGTCTTTTTCCCTGCAACTGGTAGCACTGCGTGTTTTTTTAAACATTCCCGACCTTGCCCGGCCCCCTTAGTGATGCAAGGATGCCTCTGGCCGTTTGACAATCGCTGTCATGTTTTCGGAAAAGATCAGATCGCGTATGGCTGAGTCGCCAAAGTCAACGGCGATCGCACTCGGGGCAACGCTTTTAATAGTTGTGTAAGTTTTATTCCCGAACATAAAAAAAGAAGTTTTCACATATAAACGACTTGAAAACTCCCCTCCATTCACGACCTTCTGCTCATGCGTCATTTCTGACCCACATAATACAACATTCTAACAATTAGTGTGATATACGCGAAAAAATTAATTTGATTAATTTATATTTTTTGTCTTTAAATTTACCATCTTTTTTCTTACTTCAGATGATGAAATCCGCAAAACAATTTTCTTAATATTTATAGACACCATTAAAGATAAAATATTTATCATACTACCTTGCTTTACGTATTTTTCAGAAAACAGAAATCCTTGTGATACTAAATTAGCTTAAAATTAATTAGTTTTATTGTATAATGAGTAGGTAAACAACCTTGTTTACTCTGTCGTTCAAAAATATTTGGTTTAACAAAAAAAAAGTCATTCAACTCCGAAAAAAAAATTGTTTAAAAAATGCTGGAGCTTGCCCCTAGGGAGTAAAAATGACAGACAGATAGTCATTTTGGCAATTTCTAAAAAAGCTCTCGACATTTTTAAGATATTAGGTGTATAAAATGAAACTCAGCCACAGGGTAAATTTGAATTTGGTAGATTTTAGCCGAGTTTCATTTTGTACACCTAGTAGTTCATTTTTTCAAAATTTTAAACATTTTAGGCGTTAAAGTCCATCAAAAGTTGACCTTCTCCGTGTAAGAAGGTAATTGAAGAATAACTATTAAGAAGGTTAATTTTTAAAGGCTTGTAAATCGTAAACCGTTACAGATATTGAAAAAATGCACAAAATAAAATCTGTTGGAAATTTAATTCTCTTTAATTTTTATTCTATTCATTTTTTCTCTAGGTCGCACTGTTTTCAAGATAAATTTATTTAAAAAAAATTATTTTCCGAAAATGGTGCATCCTAGAAAAAAATAATTAAGTACAAATTTATAGAGAATTAAATTTCCTACAATTTTTATTTATTAGGTGTACAAAATGAAACTCAGCCACAGGGTAAATTTGAATTTTGTAGATTTTAGCCGAGTTTCATTTTGTACACCTAATAACTAAGAAAGGAAGATTCTTCGAAAATTTTGTAAAAAATTGTTGTTAAAATTCATTTATTTTTTTCCTTCGGGATCTGGGAGACACTCTCACAAGTGGGGTCTTTCACAGTAATATGAAAATATAAAAACAATTTGATAATGGCCATTGAGGTTTTTTTTGCGTCTAATTTTTACAATATGTTTACTCTAGCTTTGAAAATATATAACAAACAGATTTAAAGATTATTATGTTTTGCAATATTTAAAATTTTATTATTTAAGATAACTACTTTCTGGGAAACGTCAACAATTTTGAGAAAATACACAGTAACAATCATTCTGAAAAAAAAACCCTGAAGTTCTTTTTTAATGGATTTTTAGGTTTTAATTTAATTAATCATTTCTAGCATTGATAAAATTGTATATTGGATCAGTTCCAAGAACTAAATTCGTCCGTTCAAATTTGGACGAGTTTCACTTTTACGGTTTACCTTTTGTTTTTCATTATTGGCACAAACAAGTTAGAAAAGAAAATTATATTTTGACGAGTTTCGTTTTCTGTATTCATATTTTGATTTAGATTTTCTTTAAAAAGAGAAAATAAATTTTCCCTTTTTTTTTGGCAGTGGAAATACTTTTTTTGGTGGCATTACTCTGGAGAGGGAGTTTGGAGGCGCCACATAAAGCCGCATCTGGATCGACGCCTGGAAGGGCCGTCAAAAAAGAAATCGACCCAGGAGCGGTAAATAAAACAAACGATAAAAAAATTAATTTATTTAATTTTCGACTAGGTAAGCTATTGGTTCAAATCTGAAGTCTCGGACCCGCCGAGAGGTTTCAGCCAGTCAAGGGCTGAGGTCAAAAGAGGATCTCAGGTCCAAGGAAAATACGAATATTCCGATGGACACGTTAAGGTGAAGTCGTCTACACTGCCGACCATAGAGGCTTTAGAGTTATCAAGTAAGTAGAAAAAAAAGTACTAGTTAACGGAGGGGGAAGTTTAAGGGAGGGGAAGTATAATGGAGCGGGAAGTATAACGGAGGGGGAAGTCGGGGAGGGAAGTTTTTTTTTCCGAAAAATTTTTTAAGTTTTTTTTTTTCGACAATTTTTCTAAGTATCAAGGTAGAAATAATGGGATTTCTGCCCAAGAGAGGTCCTACTCGTAAGGCGTGGAAGTTTGAAATTTCTCCAGAAACGCTCCAGAAATTTCGCCAGAAAAATGATAATTTTTTACACCAAAAATTTTTTAAAAAATAAGGAGTGAAAATTTGGTGAAAAACGGACCAACGAATTTTTAAAAATTTCAAACAGACATAATATCTCCGCCATTTTTTCGAAATTCAAAAATTGGTTGAAAAATGTGGCTGTAAAGTGTTCCGTAAATAAATGCTACGGCCGGCCGGCACCACATACAAAGTTGAGATCGGTAAAGATCAATATATCAATGACCCTCCGGGGTCTGGAAGACCCTTCCCCAAATACCCATCGTGGAGGGTATCACAATAACTTCTTTAAAAAAGTTAAAAAGGAAAAAAAAAAAAAGAGGCGCCAATAAAACAAATAACCACTATCTTGTTTGTGGCCACTTGTAAAGGATGAGAAAAATAAAGAATGATTTATTACTTCCGTATTTATTATTAAGATTTTATAATAAATATGATAATAATTTTTTTTTACAGGGAAGAAAGGACACCTATGAAGATATCAAATGCGACGAAATCGCAATATTCAAAAAGTAAAAAGAAACCTGTACAGTCTGTAGCGGAGTATAAACTATTTAAGCAAATACAACATAATTTATATTTTTTTAAATTAAAACTTTGCGTTTTCTTTACTTCTCCCTGTCAAAAATAGTATTGCACTTATTTCATAATTTTTCTAAATTGAGAAGGCGGAGAAAATCGGTTTGTCAATATGAAAGTTTTTGGAAATTCTTTTCCCCTTCTTTTTCCTAATGAGGGTAGTGAAAACTTTAAATTGTCTATGAAGACCACTCTTGAAATTCAGTAGCAAACATGAAGTCGTTGATCTTCCTTGCAGTAAGTTTTATCCCATTGAAGTAATTTTATAAATAAGAAACCTTTTTAGATTATAGCGAACGGTTTGGTGTTCGGCCAGGAAACTGGAAGAACTTTAGGGCTCCCTTCGTTTTTTTCAAATGGAAATGGACAGCCTGAGTTGACATTTATGAGATTAGATAATTTGCCTAATAACCAGCAGGGTTTAGTATTTCAAACAATAGATATACGCCTCCCGGTCCGATGGAATGGACCGAAGAACAAAAAGAGATCGTTCGGAGTCAGGAAGAATTTAGAAAATCAGTGGCCGAAGCGAATAAAAATGTGAATTTGAGGCAAGAAATTATCCACCCTGAAGAAATGGTCGTTCAGCAACTTCCTGGAACTATTTTCAGTAATAATTTCAATGCGCAAAATGTTCCAGAGAGGGAAAAATTTAGGCCTTCGCAGCCTTTTGATGAAGCCGTTTTTACTCGTCAGCCTCCTCCTCCTCCTCCAGCTTTTATGCCGTTGAAAACCGAAGGGGAAAACTTCAAAAATTTTGGACAAAATGTTCAATTCCAGACTTTTGTGACTCCTGAAACGCCGACTTTCACCCAGCTTACGACCCCAAGTCAAAGAGTCGAAACTTTCGTCCAACCCCAAACGGAAAAACCTCGTTTCGTCCTCCGCGTGAATCCCATTTCAACCTTCCAAAATCCTGAAACTTTCATTCGTACTGACACAGAGAATTTCGGCCAAAGAACACAAGAAAATAGACAAAGACAAAATTTTAACTTTCAAAATCAAGGAAATTCTCAAACGTTTCAAGCACCCGTGAAAGATTTTGGCGGTTTCCAAAATCCTCAGGAGAACCACAACGCCCAGGTGCCAGTCAGGCAAGGTAATAATTTCCAAACGTTTCAGAGGCCTGAAGAAAATGTTCAATTTGTCCAAAATCAGCCACTTTTGAATACATTCAAAACGGCAGTTAATAACCAGAATCAAGATTTTAACGTGCCTGTGTTAAATGAGCAGCAGGACACTTTTTCGAGCCTTAGAAAGCCGGTTAGGGCCCGAAAACCTGTAAGACCCAGGCAGAGATTCGAAAGCCAAACTGAGCCAACTGACTTGACGACTCCGCTTCCAGATGGTTCTCTCGCCGAAGACGAAATAAACCGTAAAATGGCCGAAAGTGCCCAATACTCTTTCCAGTCTGCCGTCTCGGATTCGATCAACGACAACACCCACATTCGTCAAGAGACCAGAGACGGCCTCAGTCTTAAAGGACTCTACTCATACTCCGACGGCTACTTCAAAAGGACCGTCCATTACGTCGCAGACGAAAACGGCTACAGAGTGATCAAGTAAGTTTTTCAAATTCATAATAAAAGTGATATCATTTTATATTCTTTAGGGAAGAAAGCGAACCTATTGGAACAGGGCCAGTGCACAATCCTACCGGTCAAGTCGACGTAAGCACGAGTTTATCCGGTAGCTCTTTGCAGTACACTTTGAAAGGAGAAAACCTCCCTAAGCACAAGACCAGCACCCAAAGGTTTAGGGAGCAAACAAATTAAATTTAGTGTAAATAAAACTACTTTTTATGATAGGATTGATAAATAAATTATTTTTTAAAAATTGGTTTTTCATACCCCAGGAACCCAACGGCAATCTTTGGCCTAGGAATGTGCCTCTCGTAATGGGTAGAAGTACGAAATTTCTCCGTACTAAAAAAAATGAATAATTAAAAAGTGGCAATTGTTTTACACCAAAAATTCTTAAAAATAATATATAAGGAGTAATTGGTGAAAAATTGGTGAAAATCGGATGAAAACTGTGGCCGTAAAGTGTTCCGGAAAAAATTCTACGGCCGGACGGCCGGCCGGAGCCACAGACAAAGTTGAGATCGGTAAAGATCAATATTCGAATTGACCCTCCGGGTCTAGAAGACCCTTCCCCAAAAACCCGACGTGGAGGGTATCACAATAACTTCTTTAAGGAAGTTAAAAACATTACAATAGGTAGATTTTTGAAGAAAGAAATCTACCTAAAAGGTGTTTCTCGTAGAGAAAATCGAGGAAAACTCCCTAAAATCTGACGAAAACGTTTGAAAATTAGGTAAAAATGGGGTCTTTTGCTCTTGGAGGAATGATCGAGGAAAACTTCGGATCGAGGAGACTTTGAGAGGGATAGCCAGGGTAGGAAAACCAAAAATAAACTTCAAAATAAACTTTCACTCGTTCGAAAATTTCTCGTTTTCGTTTAGTTTGAAATACAGAATGTCCGGAAACACATGGCAAACGTCTGGGAGAGGGTTAAAAAGTGGTTTTATGAATAAAAGTTAAACGTAAACCCCCCTTAATTTAAATCAAAGAATTTGATAGTGTAGTTTAAAATGCGCCTGGATATACAGGGTGTCCCAGACACAACCTAACTTCGTTATTTCAAATGAGAACCCCTATTTTTTATTTCAGATTCGTAATCTACGCAAAATTTCAAGTAGATTTGAGTACTCATATGACAATTTTGGGTAACTTTTAAAAAATGTCAAATTTTAGCGTTTTTTGCGCTAAAATCCGTTAAAATATACCTATGAGACTCGTTTTTTTTTTAAATTCCGCATATTTTCGTCCGAAGATTTTAACTATTCCCAATTCATGCTTCTTCACGTTCTGAGTCACGAGATGTCGTCGCGAGAAGTCTCTACTTTTTTTAAAATTTGAATTTTGAAAGATAATTAAAAATTGGATTTTAGCGCAAAAAACGCGTACTGAGTACTCAAATCTACTTGAATGAGTACTCAAATCCACTTGAAATTTTGCGTAGATTACGAATCTGAAATAAAAAATAAGGGTTCTCTTTTGAAATAACGAAGTTAGGTTGTGTCTGGGACACCCTGTATATCCAGGCGCATTTTAAACTACACCATCAAATTCTTTGATTTAAATTAAGGGGGTTTACATTTAACTTTTTTTCATAAAACCACTTTTTAACGCTCTCCCATGTATAACTTTAATTAACAATAAAACTAATTTACAATAGAATATAATTTTTATAAAAATATTTTGATTTATGTTTGGCATCATTTCCTATTTGAACTAAAATGCTGACATAGACTATTTGCTCATTTCTCTATGCACGGTCACGTCGCATTCAAAAGTGGACTCGTCTTTTACCATTTTGTACTCCTTTTCGAGAGACCCAAGCAAACCGAGGTCCAAGGAATGACAGCGCGTCGGGGTTTTCTAAAATGGAGACTAAAAACAGGAAAAATGGGTTTAAAAAAATACTTCTCGTCGGGGTATATCGTTGTGAGTTGTATGTCTTTTCCCTCTTCCTCTCGGGCCGCAGCGAGAGCCGTATTTTAACAGACGTGCAGGGCCAGAATCTGGAGGTAAAACCTTAAAAAAATTAAGTTAAATAATAAAGAAGATTAAAATTAACTACTTTCATCACGATTGGTAAGAGTTTTGGTTGTTTCGGAGTTTTTGGATTTCCAATTAGGATTTCTGCTCTTGTCCTTTTTTCTCTCGCTAAATTCTGTTTGACCAAATTTTTAGCTTTTTTCTTTAGTATCTCCTGGGCGGTCGGATGAAACTGAAGGGCTTCGTTTAAATCGTCTTTATTCAGTACGAACAAGTTTGAATATCCGTTTGATCTAACGTCTGCAGTTCGACGATTTCCACCTGATATCGCCAGAAGAGATATTTCGCCGAAAACCGAACCTTCGGTTAAAGTCGCCAAAATTTCAGCTCCATTTTCTCCCGTGACTACTTGAACTTGTCCGGATTTCACAATATACATTTCTCTTCCAACTTCTCCCTTTTTGCATATATAATCCCCAGGGAGGTACAGAACAGGCCTCAATTTCAAAACTAGCTCTCTCAATAAGGCTTCATCGCAGTCTTTAAAAAGCTGAACTTTATTCAGCGTCTGAATATGAACGTTGATGGCGACGTCTGTTTTCATTTTGTGCGGTAGTGTATCAAGAACGCGAGATTCATCCAAAGTGTGCTGTTGCTGCCACGTATACGAAAACCATGTTTTGACCCTTTCGATCAACCTTGGAGGTAAATTCAATTTTCGTAAATGATTCAGAGTTTCATCCATCAGTTTTCTATATTCAGTCTGTGATCTAGTGGCAGTAGCAATGATATCTCTTATCTGTCCGATAAGTATGGCGAAGACGAATACACCCATAAGCCATGAAGCAGTCATAAAAAGATATTCCGCTTCGTTTTCAGGCCTTGGATTCTTACCTATCGATGTAGCAGTTTTCACAGCAAAATAAAAACAACGAATGTACCTATAAAAAGGTTAGTCTTAGTTTTAATTTTTAGAACTTACGCGTTTCCTACACCGTTGAATACCCAAAGATTGGACCCAATACCTTCATTGACAGAAACCGCGTAGTAAGCACAGGCGTTAATATGGACCAAATAAATCATATAAGTCAATGTCCTGGCAGTTCTTACTATGTAGGGGGACGGAGAGACTTTATCGAAGTGGTTGAAGAACTCCCAAAAAGAATGAATCTTAAGAAAAAAATATTATTTTGTATTTAAGAATTTATTTTTACTTTTAGAAGCCGAGGTACACGTAGCCATAAATATGTAGGGCCAAAATAAAAATATAGAAGATCTAAAGGAGCCAATGATAAGATGTCCATCTGAAAAAAAAGTACTGGTTTGAAGAGTTTCCAACGAAAACTTCCTTAAAGAGAAGTATCTATATAGAAGGGGGAAGTATAACGGAGGGGAAGTAAAACGTAGGGGGAAGTTATGGGAGGGGAAGTATAACGGAGGGGAAGTAAAACGTAGGGGGAAGTTATGGGAGGGGAAGTATAACGGAGTGGGAAGTATATGGGAGGGGGAAGTATAAGTGAGGGGAAGTATATGGGAGGGGGAAGTATAAGGGAACGAAAGTATAACGGAAGGGGATGTATAAGGGAGGGAAAGTATAAAGGAGAATTTTCCAAGTTTGTTTTTTCGAAAAATTTTCTAAATTTTTTTTTGAAAAATTGTCCGAGTTTTGTTTTTTTCCCAAAAATTTTCCGATTTTTTTTCCGAAAAAATTTCTAAGTTTTTTCGAAAAATTTTCCGGGTTTTTCTTTTTCTTTCTTGAAAATTTTTTAAGTTCTTTTTTTCGAAAATTTTTCTAAGTGTCAAGGTAGAAATAATGGGCTCTTTGGCCTACGGATGTGCCTCTCGTAATGGGTAGAAGTATAAAATTTCTCCCTACTTAAAAAAATGATAATTAAAAAGTGGCAATTTTTTACACCAAAAATTCTTAAAAAATATTAGGAATAATTGGTGAAAATTTGGTGAAAATCGGATTAACGGTTAGGCCGCAGCGAATTTTTTAAAATTTCAAGAGACATATCTCCGCTATTTTTTCGAAATTCAAAAATCGCCCTCGTTACATTTTTCTTCTCCGACTAAGGAAGATTTTGTGAAAATTTGGTGAAAATCGGTTAAAAACTGTGGCCGTAAAGTGTTCCGGAAAAATGCTACGGACGGACGGACGGCCGGCACCACAGACAAAGTGGAGATCGGTAAAGATCAATATTCGATTTGACCCTCCGGGGTCTGGAAGACCCTTCCCTAAAAACCCGACGTTGAGGGTATCGCAATAACTTCTTTAAGGAAGTTAATTAGTGAAAGAATAAAATGGAAAAGGACTTACAATAAATTCTGTCTTTTTCATGTAGTTCCTTTTTGTGAGTTTGACATCTTTGACCCAAAATCCGTCTTCTAAGTACATGATTCTCGGCTTGACCAAAACCATATCAAACAAATAAAAAACATCCATGGAATAGTCCAAAGCGAGCCACGTGGCGGTGTTTTCGGGCGTCTGGTAAGGAAAAGTCGTCCTCAACGGTATGACGAAACAGTTGTAGAGAAAAGAAAAAGTGACCATTGTAAGCCAAGTGACATATAAGCATCCTGAAACGTCACGTTTTTAATAAAAATAAAGTAATTTTTAGGACAAAGGGTGCACCTGGGACCTTCGTCGATACGCTTTAATCGATTTTTTAAGGATTAAGGAAAGGGAGAAAAATATGAGCAAATATTTGTTTTTACCTTGAGGCTCGACGACTGATCCCTTCGATTCTACGATTTCTTCTGATGACCATTCTTTGGAGAGGCTGTGCATAATTTGGGAGCCGCTTGCAGTCGCGCTCGCCGCTGAACTCACCGCTTTGCAACTCGTATCTTCTGGTATACAAAAATATAAATGAAGTCCAAGGAAAAAAAAGCCAATATTGAGGTAGTGTTTATTAAAAGCTCTCAAATCAGAGTCTTTTCTTGGGGAGCAAGGGAGAGCATTGGAGTTTTGAATATCTTTAAAACAGGCGTTTTCCTGATAAAAGAGAAACCCCACAAAATTCGGTAAAAAGGAGTTTTCCTAAACTGTGGAAAACCTTCCGACAAAGCCAAAATTGTTCTTGAAAGACGAGAAAAAAAAAGCTCCAAATTTTAGTAAAAAGTTTTAGGTAGACTTCATTTCTTCGAAATCTACCCACTGAACTTTTGTGGACAAATATCGTCGAAAACGGCAAAAAGTACTGGTTTGAAGAGCTTTCAACGAAAACGTCCTTAAAGAGAAGTAACAATATAGGAGGGAAAGTATATGGGAAGAGGAAGTATAACGGAGGGGGAAGTATAAGGAAACGAAAGTATAACTAATGGAGGGAAAGTATAAAGGAGGGGAAGAATAAGAAAAGGGGAAGTTTTTCATTTTTATCGAAAAATTTTCCGGGTTTTCTTTTTTTTTTTTTTTTTTTACAAATTTTCCGAGTTTTTGTTTTTTTTTTCGAAAAAATTTCCGGGTTTTCCTTTTTGTTTTTAATTTTCCGAGTTTTATTTTTTTTTTCAAATATTTTCCGTTTTTTTTTTGAAAATTTTTTGAAAATTTTTTCAAGTGTCTAGGTAGAATAATGGGCTCTTTGGCCTAGGGATGTGCCTCTCGTAATGGCTAGAAGTACGAAATTTCTCCCTACTAAAAAATAATAATTGGTGAATTCTTCTTATCCTAGTAAGTATTATTTCGACGTGAAGGGTTTTATGGATAAATCTATAAATCTATAAATCTATCTCTAAAAATAATAATTAAAAAGTGGCAATTTTTTTACACCAAAAATTCTTAAAAAATATAGTTATCGTTAGAAGCTCTTCAAACAAGTTCTTTTTTCGACAATTTTTCAAAGTATCAACGTAGAAATAATGGGATTTTTGCCCAATGGAGGTCCCTCTAGTTGCGGGTGGAAGAGTGAAATTTCTCCCTTCTAAAATGATAACTAACTTTAAAAAAAATGATAATTTTTTTACACCAAAAATTCTTAAAAAATATAAGGAGTAATTATATATACCCTCCACTCCGACGTGGAGGGTATCACAATAAGTTCTTTAACGAAGTTAAAAGGGCGTTTCTCGCGACGAACAAGGAGGAAAAGGATGGTTCCGTCTTTCCCTTGGCTTGTAGGATCTTTAGGCTTCAGGTTCTCCAGGTAAGAAGCCTGAAGGTAACCTCATCTTAGAAAAGCCAAATATTTGAATGAATTTTTAAAAAACAAGTCCCCATTACTCAGAAATTAAAACCCGTTAAACTGATTGTCGATATCGTCACCTACGCGGATGACTTTCACATTATTCGCGCTCGGTTTTGAAGTGCTTCCGCGCGACCCTAAACGGTTTTGAAGGAACCAATACGCCACTTGACAAGAAGGTCAATAAACCTCTAATAACAACGCCGCGTCTTCCCACAGGGTACCGCTGAATGTCAACAATAACGTAACTGTTTGTAACCTTCAAATACCTGGTTCCGAACTGACGGTCGAAGGCGTGGGTGGAAGCTCGAAACGATTCCGCACTCTTTGCGTCCTCTCGCGAAAAGAACGTGCCAAATGACGAAATCTTCTTCCGATAAGTTCTTCAGGCTCATGAAGACTGAAAAAATTCTTAAAACGTTTTCAGTTTTACATTTTTGTACCTTCCCAATTGCTCATCTTCGGAGGCATTCGCTGACAAAACGTGGCTGTCAGGGCTTAATATTTGTTCTACATCATGGCACTTATTAGATTCTTCATTAGTTTTAATCACAATCAACTCTAGACCTTTATCAGAACCACTATCGGCCGCCTGAAAATTTATTGTTTCCCGTAAAAAATTAGGATTTTTGACCAACAATAAGACTCATAGTGGGTGTCTACAACGGAGGACGAGGGAGACGAATTCTATTTAGTTCAATAGCTTCTCGAAAAAAATCCGAAATAATGATGCGATTGTCGCGAATGTCAAGGTTTTAAAATCAATTTGCCCGCCCAGGAGGCCTTATTGAAGGATCCTTGTTAGGCGCCCGGGAAGATGCACGTAAGAGGGACGTAAAAAAAGAATAATTAAAGGCTCCCCAAAAGGTTACGCCATAATAAGAAAGTTGAATATCAACATCTTTTGACCAAAAAAAAAAAAAATTCTGAGAAGCCCATGAAAGGAATTGCGAAAGGTAATGGAGCAATGACACTATCGGGACAATATTTTTTTGTTTTATTTTTAATGATTTTTTAGCCTCGGGCACCTTCCAAATTGACGTTCCCAGTGCGAAATCTCATTAGCGAAACTTTCCGAAAGACCGCAAGAGCTCTTGTCAAAAAGACGTAGGTGTCTGATGGATTGACTTATCCTCAAGCTCTTTTATTTTTAAAGATTATAAATCATAACAGCGGGATGATACAACGATGAAACGTCGAAATATTTTCTCTACGTTTATTGAACCTAATGTTTTTATTAAACGATAGCGTAAAATCGAGCGACACGCTTGATCTTCACAATAGAAGTTTTTTGCCATCAACTTTTAACGCTTTTTTAAACTTGGAAGAATAAACAATTATAAAAATTATAAAACAAGAAGCTATTAACAATTGAGGCAACACGTGAAAAGATCCCAACTGCAATAAAAGCAACAAGCAAGAATTTAAAGTAGTTCAAAGTGATTATCCGCATTATCCTCTCAAGTGTTAAAAAAAAAAGTTTTCTTTTTCTTTATTTTATAATGAAAATTCCAAGTTTTACTATTAAAGTCAAAACAAAGGAAAAACAATTTTAAGTTGTTTGTGCAGGTAAAATTAATTTTGGCGATTCTTACCTCTGCCTCCATCACGTCTGTTTCCATGACTACTCCGGTCGATAGGCGGCGAGGAAAAGAACATCGATTGAGTTTCGGGGGGTTGGAAACTCTCGATATATTTGGCTCATAATTCAAATGTAGCTAATAGTCTTCGCACGTTCAAAACTTGCTTTTTGCCAATCTAAAAACGTGACGAAATCTTTTTGAAGATTGTATATCATCTTAGGACTCTTAAGAGGAGCTAAAGGCCCTTTTAACTTGTTTGCTGGGAAGTTTACCCGAAATGCATTTGTCAGGACGTGTCTTCGCATAAAACTATTATTGACGTTTTGATTCCTCAAAAAATTTAAATGACGGGCACAGAAGACTTGGACGTTTTCCTCAGTTTTTACACCCTTTTTTTAAGGATGATTTTTGGACATTTTTTTCAATGTTTTGACGAACAAACCCTATCTAATGGGGTTGTCCCCAGTTTTTCGGCATAGAAACACATATTTTAAAAGGATTTTTGGCCATTATCTTCGATTTTCTGGTCGAGAAACACCTTTCATATGGTGTTTTGGGGTCTTTAAGGTAGAAAAACATTTTTGTTTTTGGAAGTTAGGATGGTTTTTTTTGGCAGGGAGGCTTAAAATTAAGTACACTCGTGTGGAAAAAGGACCTTGGTTTTATTAAAAAAAAATTTTAAGGACATTTTTTGTTTGAAAATTAGCCGCCCTATTGTCGTAGGTTGATTCCGCGGCTTCGGCAAAAACGACGGATCGTTGACTTGAGGAGTGCGATGACTTTCGGGACCGGGTATCTTTCTCCACGTGGGGGCCCACGTGTGAAATTTCGGATTCGACACGTATTGTTATCCCGAAGCTCAAGTGTCTACGTCTGAACCCCCCACGCCTCTCGAGTGGGAAAAAGATGAAGGAACGTAATTTGATGTTTATTTTTCTCCACCATTGATAAAACGCAATTTATGAATTACCCGTTGAATACTGATTTTGGAATAAGGAGGTAATTTAGAACTTTAAAAATCAATTCTGGATGGTTAAAAATATAACTGGGCATATTAATTAGGAAAAATTTAAATTTTTGAAAAAAAAAAAAAAGAATACAAGTCACCTATTTTTCTTATGGACTTTTGGCGACCCAAATGAAATAAGGCATTGATGCAAACTAAAGCAGAATTAAAGTACTGGTTTGAAGAGCTTCCAACGAAAACTTCCTTAAAGAGAAGTAACAATTTAGGAGGGGGAAGTATAAGTTAGGGGAAGTATAACAGAGGGGGAAGTATAAGGGAACGAAAGTATAACGAAGGGGAAGTATAAGAGGGGAAGTATAAGGGAGGGTAAGTATGACGGAGGAGGAAGTTTTTTCCAAAAATTTCTCAGGTTTTCTTTTTTGAAAAATTTTCCGAGTTTTTTTTTCCGAAAATTTTTTTAAAGTTTTTTCTTTGTCAAAAAATATTTTAAGTTTTTTTTTTCAAAAATTTTCCGGTTTTTCTTTTTTAAATTTGCGTTTTTTTTTTCAAAAATTTTCTAAGCTCTTTTTTTTTGAAAATATTTTTAAGTGTCAAGGTAGAAATAATGGACTCTTTGGCCTACGGATGTGCCTCTCGTAATGGGTAGAAGTATGAAATTTCTCGCTACTAAAAAAATAAAATTAAAAAGTGGCAATTTTTTTACACCAAAAATTCGTAAAAAATATAAGAAGTATTTGGTGAAAATTTGGTGAAAATCGGACCAACGGTTGGCCGCAGCGAATTTTTTAAATTTCTAACTGAAAGGAAGGGAAAGTATAAGGGAGGGGAAAATCTCCGCCATTTTTTCGAAATTCAAAATCGCCCTCGTTACATTCTACTTTACCGGCTAAAGTTTGAGTGAAAACTTATTGAAAACTGTGGCGGTAAAGTGATCCGGAAAAAATGCTACGGACGGCCGGCCGGCACCATAGACAAAGTCGAGATCGGTATAGATTAATATTTGTTTTGACCCTCCGGGGTCTGGAAGACCCTTCCCCAAAAACCTGAGGGTATCGCAATAACTTCTTTAAAAAGTTGAAAACTTCATCTATCTCGTGATATCCATTTCCGATTGTTTGAAAAATTTTTATTTCTTACTTTTGGAGATAGAAAATTAATCAAAATTTTTTAAAGGGTTGATAATTCGTAATTTTGGAGGTTCAGGGTAGGATGTTCAGAGGTGCTCGGGATGCTTAGCATGGAGGGGATGACAAAGGATGCCTCTCGTATATATAAAGATGAAAACGTGCTATCTGTCAGACACCGGTCTTTTCAATATGCAAGAATACAAGGTAAGCCATAGTTTCCTTCCCTTTTCTCCCTTCAACCAAGGGATTCAAGCTCATGGATTTTTCTGCACTTTCTCGCAAATCTCCCAAGATTTGGCTTATTAAAAAGGTCTTTCTATAAAATTTTTGAGAAAAACCAAGTTGTTTCAAAATGCTTTTATTTTGTTAAAATGACTTCGGAGTTACAAAAATGGGTCCGCTAGTATTAGGTGTACAAAATGAAACTCGACTAAAATCTACAAAATTCAACTTTACCCAGTGGCTGAGTTTCATTTTGTACACTTAATAAATAAAACTTGTAGGAAATTTAATTCTCTATAAATTTGTACTTAATTATTTTTTTTCTAGGATGCACCATTTTCGGAAAATAATTTTTTTAAAAATAAATTTATCTTGAAAACAGTGCGTCCTAGAGAAAAAATGAATAGACTAAAAATTAAAGAAAATTAAATTTCAAACAGATTTATTTAGTGCATTTTTTCAATATCTGTAACGGTTTACGATTTACAAGCCTTTTAAAATTAACCTTCTTAATAGTTATACTTCAATAACCTTCTTACACGGAGAAGGTCAACTTTTGATGGACTTTAACGCCTAAAATGTTAAAAATTTGAAAAAATGAACTTCAAGGTGTACAAAATGAAACTCGGCTAAAATGTACAAATTCTTTACCCTGTGGCTGAGTTTCATTTTGTACACTTAATAAATGATTTGATTCAAAACGCAGATTACAAACCTGGTCTCAGAAATTCGAAAATTTTTTTAGCTATACAGTCATTGGTGCAGCTAGTTTTTAAGCATTGTTTTTGTTGTAGATAATTGTTTTGACAATTTTGATTGGATGCGTTTCTTCGGAAAGCACCGACGTTGGGGATCAGCAAGACAGAGCTGCCGCCATTTCGAAGCCAACGAGAGACAGGGTCAACTTACTTTACCAGTCCTTGCAAAGGAATCGAACGAAAACGACAAATGGCACCGGAGTTTTAGCCGACAGCGGAAATTTCGTCGTACACGGAACCGTCCAAGGTAGCGGACAAGCACAAAACGGCGAGTTCTCAGTCGGAGGGACAGTTTCAGGAGGTACGGGCAGCACGGGAAAACCTTTTGAGGAAAATCAAGAGTTTCAAGAGGAAATCCAAGCGACGAGTTTGATTCCGACGCAAGCATACCCGGAAAACGTGTATATCCCTCAGTACACTCAAAACGCGCAGTACGGCCAACCGAATTATCAACCCGGACAGGAAAACTTTAATCCGAACTGTTGCCATTTTCCGGGAGGACATGGGCATCACCCACAACATTTTTTGATGCAGATGCACGCTTGGAACCATCACGGTAGGCCGTTCGGAGGAATCCACGGAAGCGGACACGGTGGAGGAAATTTTGGGGGACAATTCGGCTCTCAAAGCGGCATCAACGTCCATAATCCGCAAATGCCTTGGGCCGGGCAAGGTGTACAAGGGCAATATGGGGGAAACTACGGGCCCAATCCGGTACCGCAAGTAACTGGAGAACCTAATGGGAATTACCAAGGACTTTCTGAAAACCACGGACAGGTTGCCCAACCATCGATACCGCCGAATGTTGCTCCTATTGATGGACAAAGCACTGGAGGGTACGAAAATAATGTCGAAAATCCCACAAGCTCGAATTCTGGACAGGGAGGTTATTATGGAAATCAAGGGAGTCAGCAAGGAAACTACGGTACGCAAGGGAACTACGCAGGTCAAGGTAACTATGCTGCATCGGGAAATTATGGCAGCCAAGGTAGTTATGGCCAGGGAAGCTATGGCGGACAAGGAAGCTACGGTGGATCCGGCCAAGGGAACTATGGAAGTCAGGGAAGCTTTGCTCAAGGGGGGTACGGTCAAGGAAATTACGGTAGCCAAGGGAGTTTTGGTGGTCAAAGTAACTATGGAAGCCAGGGGAATTATGGAGGTTCTTCTGGGAATTATGGTAACCAAGGGCAGGGTAATTACAATGGTCAAGGGAATTATGGAAGTCAAGGTTCTTGGGGTGCTCAGGGGGCGGGAAACTACGGTCAAGGTTCTGGTAGTTTTGGCCCAGGCGTAGGTGGGCAATTTGGCGCTGGCGGTTCGGTCCAAGGCGGTAGCCATTTTCAAGCAGGAGGAGGCGTTCACGGAAGCTCGAATCATGGAGGACATCAACACCAAGTCGGCGCCGGTATCCAAGGCGGAAGTCACTTCCAAGCTGGAGGTGGCGTTCACGGAGGAGCTCATCTCGGCCCACAGCCGGCATACCCCGTCCAACCGGCTTACCCACAGCCCGCTCAACCCGCCCAACCATCCGTCGGAGGTGGCTTCGGCGTCAACGGTTCCTTCCAAGGCGGCGGAGGAGTCTCAGGCTCCGGACAAGCAGGATTCACCAAACCAGGATTTTTCAGCCACTTCAACTTCCCCAAACCAGGACTCCATTTTCCCTTCAAACCACCACAAGGATTTTTCCAAGCGCCCCAATTCCCTTTCCGACCCAAGCCACTTTTCTCGCATAAATTGGAATGCACAAAATCATAAAAATACTCGTACAAAAACAAAGACTGTGATTCTTCCAATCTTCACAACAACAAAAATGTAATTTAGACTGACAATAAATATCTTTATTTATTTCATCTAGTTTTTATTCAACTCGAGAATGCGGCTTCTTCATTTACAAAAGCCGCTAGCGAATTGTCATATTGTTTAATTATAACGGTGGATTAAATGGTTTTTAAAGAAACAAAGAGATACACCAAGATTCATATCTATGTCTGCACTAATGATGCGACGAAGAAGTCTCAAATATTTCTTTTGGTTCGAGATATAAGAATTTGGTTAGATTAAAACCGGCAAGGCCTAACTACAATGAAGAAAAAGCATAAAAAAGTATGTTAGGCGCCCATTCAATACGGAGAGCGAGTAAAGGCGCTCTTCGAACCTTACCCAATGACTGTGAGCGCTTTTAAGCGCTCCCTTCGCCAGTGACTGACCGCGCTTAAACTCGCTCTTCTCCTGTACTTTTCTAAAGGCATTCTCTCGCTCCAGTCGTTTTTAGTTATTTTACCGATTCTCCGTGATACAATAGAGTCCAATAAAGATTCGCCGTTTTTACCTCTGATTTTTTGAACTGGAATTATAAATATTGCTTATATGAGGCGCTCCGGGTACGAAGGGCGAACTCGACAAAACGTAGTTTTGAGATATTCGCATTTTAAAGTTTTCTGATAAGGGCGAACTCGACAGAAAAAGTCACTCTCTGGAATTTTCGTGGCGAGATTTTAGATTTTATAGAATCATAGAGGAAAGGGTTTTTTAAAAATTTTCGAATATTTTTTACGATTATTAAATCACAAAATGTATATATATTTTTATTTCGTGGCGGTGAGCTGTTCCAAGAGGAGTGGGGCTCCCGGAAAAGGAGTGGGGGTAGTGGACTAGGATACGAGTTCGCCCTTCGTACCCGCTCGGATATCGCAGTTAGAGCTTTGCCGCATATCGGTTTTTACGTATTTTAAAGGGGAAAAAAGGGCAAACTCAATGTAAAAATTACATGGGTGTATTCTTCAAAAGGTCTAGAATCTGAAAATGAAAAAAAAAAAAAAAAAAAAAAAAATGTCCGATGTCGAGTTCGCCCTTCGTACCCGGAGCGCCTCATATATAAATATCGGTTTTGTTTCCTTTTTCAAAATAATAAATTTTATAATGATTTTATAAAAGGTTTCAACGAGAAAAGCCAATAGAATATCGGAAAAGAAATGACGATCGGCGGGGCGGAACGCTAGATTAGATATGCAATCCAGCAAGAATCTATTACCAATGACTGAGAGCGCTTTTAAGCGCTCTATTTAATTCGTCTATAATTAGCGAATTAGACTAATTAGAATATTAAAACTATTTTTTTAGGCTAGTATAATATGAAAGTAAACTAATTTTCTGAAAATTTCAGTCACCGGAAAAGAATTCAAAAATATCACTAGTCATAGCCCAGAGCCCGCCAAAACGGCTCCGTATTGAATGGGTTAAGGAGGTTTTCTCAAAAGCTTATACCAAAATTACCTTTATAAAAGGGGTGTTTTTACATCACAAATTCGATAAAACGGGTGTTATTACACCAAAAGATTTATAAAAAAGGTGTTTTAACACAAAAACAGATAAAGCGGGTGTTTTAACACCGAAAACTCGGTAATGGGGTAGCAAATAAGGAAAATATGTCCTCCTGACTAACTGTGGAATATCAGCTTTTTTAATCCTCTCTCGTTATCTTTTAATGAAAGTTGGCAGAACTGAGATGAAAGGAACCTTGAAATGAGTTGGCAAACCTGCTGAGGATGGAAATAAAGGTTTGTTTGTTGGAAAAAGGGTTATTTTAAGGAGGTTTTCTCAAAAGCTTATCCCACCAATTACCTTTATAAAAGGGTGTTTTTACATCACAAATTCGATAAAACGACTGTTTTTACACCCAAGGATTTATAAAAAGGGTGTTTTAACACCGAAAACGATAAAAAGGGTGTTTAACACCGAAAACTCGGTAATGGGGTAGTAAATAAGGAAAATATGTCCTCCTGACTAACTGTGGAATATCAGCTTTTTTAATCCTCTCTCGTTATCTTTTAATGAAAGTTGGCAGAACTGAGATGAAAGGAACCTTGAAATGAGTTGGCAAACCTGCTGAGGATGGAATAAAGGTTTGTTTGTTGGAAAAGGATTGTTTTAAGGAGATTTTCTCAAAAGCTTATCCCACCAATTACCTTTATAAAAGGGGTGTTTTTACATCACAAATTCGATAAAACGGGTGTTATTACACCAAAAGATTAATTATAAAAAAGGTGTTTTAACAAAAAAAACCGATAAAACGGGTGTTTTAACACCGAAAACTCGGTAATGGTCGAGTAAATAAGGAAATAGTCCTCCTAGGCGAAAACTGTGGAATATAAGTTTTTTAAATCCTCACTCGTTATTTTTAATGAAAGTTGGCAGAACTGAGATGAAAGGAACCTTGAAATGAGTTGGCAAACCTGTTGAGGATGGAAATAAAGGTTTGTTTGTTGGAAAAAGGATCGTTTTAAGGAGATTTTCTCAAAAGCTTATCCCACCAATTACCTTTATAAAAGAAGAAGAATTACCTTTATTACATCACAAATTCGATAAAACGGGTGTTATTACACCAAAAGATTTATAAGAAAGGTGTTTTAACACAGAAAAACCGATAAAACGGGTGTTTTAACACCGAAAACTCGGTAATGGGGTAGTAAATAAGGAAAATATTCTCCTGACTAACTGTGGAATATCAGCTTTTTTAATCCTCTCTCGTTATCTTTTAATGAAGTTGGCAGAACTGAGATGAAAGGAACCTTGAAATGAGTTGGCAAACCTGCTGAGGATGGAAATAAAGGTTTGTTTGTTGGAAAAAGGATTGTTTTAAGGAGGTTTTCTCAAAAGCTTATCCCACCAATTACCTTTATAAAAGGGGTGTTTTTACATCACATTTCGATAAAACGGGTGTTATTACACCAAAAGATTTATAAAAAAGGTGTTTTAACACAAAAAAAACCGATAAAACGGGTGTTTTAACACCGAAAACTCGGTAATGGGGTAGTAAATAAGGAAAATATGTCCTCCTGACTAACTGTGGATTATCAGTTTTTTTAATCCTCTCTCGTTATCTTTTAATGAAAGTTGGCAGAACTGAGATGAAAGAACCTTGAAATGAGTTGGCAAACTCATGAATGGGTTAAACGAGGATTCTAACTACCGTTTGTTTTCTAAAAACTTCCTCAAAAAGAAGTTTTATCTTGGAAACGTCGAGAGCATTTTTTTTAGGTGGCGGAGCTTTCCCGACTTTGAAGAAATTCCCGTCGGAGCCCCATTTTTCCCGGGGCTACACCCTTTAGGGCCCCCAGGGATACGTGTAGTCCTAGCCGCCGTCCACATTTCATGGTCTCCATTTTCATCAGATCTCACACCTTTTTGCGTGGGAAAAACTAATTG